>CM076577.1:465754473-466954473 GCA_034641835.2 Pinus albicaulis | reverse complement strand
CTTGATTTCAAAACTCTCCATGTTTGACATGTGATACATACCAATGTTTGGAAGTGGAACATCTTGTTGCAGCTGAATCTCATGCTGAATTCCCCTATTGGGAGGTAACCCATTTGGTTCTTGAAACATCTCGCCATGATGACTTACCACATCAAACAAATCAGATTTTAATTTTTCATCGCATCCTTCAAAATATTCATATTCAATAGCATCATTTTTCTTGATCACGAAGAGCACAAAATATTTACTTGCATTAACGAGTCTCTTCATCTGCCTTGCATTAACTAAGGAAATATTCAACTTTTTGCGATGAGCTCTCAAAATATACTCCACCCCATCCTTGAGCAAATGATATTTTTTTTCATGGTAATAAAATACCTCTTTCCTGTTATTCAAATATGGAATTCCCAAGATAATTCTTGAAATGTCAAGTGGAACCACATTTAACTCAACGTCATCAACAAAGTTTGCAGTAATGGCAAATCGGAATATGCATTTCCTTGTAACCTGTAAATTTGAATTCTTGAATATCCAACCCAAAGGATATGGCTTACTTTGTGGTACAGTTAAAGGTTAATATTTTTGACCAAGTCTTCTGAAATCAAGTTTTCTTGTGACCCACTATCAAACAATGCATAAATATTTGTATGATTTGAAAACACCGTTACATGGAACAATTCTATCCTTGTTTCTTCATTTGGAGTGTGTTATTGTGGCAATTTGAGGAAATAGTACTGGCTATGGATTCTTTTCCATTTTTTACCATGGCTACAATCTTGGTCTCATCACTAGAATCAGATCCAAGATCATGTTGTGTGGTGGCAGTCATCTTTTGTTTCCCCTTATTTTTTGGTTTCTTAGGCCTTAGTTCGGGTTGTAATTTCCAACAACGGGCTTCATCATGCCCTTCTTTGGAACAATGTTTTCATGTAGTTTTATCCCCTTATTTATTAACACTTGTATTCTTCTTTCTCTTCCATTTTCCTCCCTTCTCTTTTCCCTTACCCTTGAATGGCTTCTTCTTACTACCCTCTTCTTGAATTTTCTTTTCCCTTGCTTAAATATGTGTGGCTTGCACACAAAATTCATCTAAATTTCTTGGGTTAAACATAAGGATAATATGTTTCAAATAGGAATGTAAAACCCCAATGTATTTCAAGAGCGTGTCTTGGGAATTCAATTTTATTCCTAACAATAAAGTCCTTTTCCTAAACTCCTGGGTATATTCTTGAACTGTTTGACCCTTGGGTTACCTAAAGTTTTTCCAACTCATAATGGTTTTTTTAATATAGGCTAAAGGATAAAACTGTCTTTTAAACGAAGAAATAAAATCAACCCAAAAAATGGATATCTTTCGATGGATTCACATTTCCTTGAGTCTTTTATTCCCACCAGACTAGTGCTGCTCCTTCTAGCCTCAATGAAGCCAACTGCATCTTTATGTCATCTTCTTGTAGGTTCTAAATTCTGCAATAAACCTGCAATTTATGGATCCAACTTTCCAACTGCCCTGCATTTACCTCGCCATTGTACATGGGAAGTTCAAACTTAATGTCAAATTTTGAGTAATGGAGTTTTTTGTTTTGGGGTTTTTGAATGAATATGGGTGGTTTTTGTGGTGGAAGTGGAAGATGATGCTGATGAAGATGATGAGGATGAGGATGAGGATGGTGGATATGGAGGAGGATTTCCTCCACTACCCTTTGAACTCTTCTCTTCATCCTTCTTATCATTTGAAGTTCCTTCTCCATGTGGAGGCTTAAAACCTTCTCCTGCCATCCCAGAAGTGAATGCATCAAACATAATTTTAACCATCCTCTTTATGTCATTGAAGTCTCTCTTGACATCATCCTCTTCTGAATGACCTTGAGTCTCTCCAACACCTAACATTATGGCTATGGATTCAATCTCAGCTTCTGATGCTTTTACCTCTTCAATCAACTCAACTTCTTGTGCAATTTGTACCTCCTCAATCTCGGCTTCTAGATATAAGACTTGAGGTGCTTCAAGTGTAGCTGGAAATGAAAATTTGGGTGGAGATGGTGCTCTTGTATCTCTCCTTCTTCTGGTTCTAACCTCAGGACTAGTAACCAATAATTTCCATTCTCCTCTCTGCAACTTCAAACTTGTAAGCATCACAAAATTGCAACTATTAAAACCCTTCTTGCATAAAACTCAAGAAAACCAAGAAACTAACCTTTGCTCTGATACCATCTTGATCTGAATTTGAATGTTAGTTTTGTTGTGATAATTTCATCTTCAGATTTATATTGAAAGTGCTGATTTTTGTTGGAAATACTGAGAAGGGGGGGGTGAATCAATATTCCTTTCAATTAGAGCATTAGTTAATCTTCATTATTATCAGTGTTTGTACAATGATAGCAGCAAACAAAAAGAACACAAATGCACATAGTTTTAAATGTGGAAACCCACTCTGGGACAAAAACCACCTAATGCTTTTCTAATAATTCTTTAATATTCAACTCCAATTGAAAATAAAGCTCCAACTTCCTAGAATCTAGAAAAGCATTCTTCTCCAGCTCCCACTGGATGGACGCTCCAACGCCTGATATTCTTCAGTAGTCAACTGAACGGATGCCCCAACACCCAATGAGCTGCAACTCACCCTAGTGCCACCCTACCACCCTATAGAAGAATAAAAGAAGAATGGACTCTCGTACTAGGGAAAATGGTCCACTTTACAATGATATAGAATAATGTAGAAGAAGAAGATACACTAGACCATAACCCCAACTTTGACACAACCACCTAATGATGATCCTATACCACCCGACACTGCCTCTTCAACTCTTGGTAGATAGACACTATTACAATTTGTACAATAATGTATTTACAATGAATTAGTACAATGATACCTTTACAATGATTGTATGCAGTGCTGCCCACTTGAAGACTTCATGTGATGAACTTCTTGCTGTTGTTATGCACCTTGGTTTCTTCTCTTTTCATGCTACCCTCTACTACACCTTGCTCTGCTTTTCTTCCCTAGAAAGTCCGATCCTTTGCAGCCCTTGACAACACATGATCTGGATTTTTCTTGCCTTCCAGGAGCTTGATATTGAGTCTGGTGTATCTCTGTTATTTCAGATCCCAAATATCTGATTTTTGGTACTATAGTAGTCCTCTGAGTCATCTTTCCAATGCCATAGGTCTGACCCAATTTGGATTCTTCAAGGGAGAGTTATACCTAATCTCTCACAATGCCCTAATTATGGACTATTTCAGCAGAGCGAACTTGTAAGGCATGCCACGTGTCACTTCTTATTCATTCAGCTCTGAAATTGATAGAGAGAAAACCACAAACTATGCACTATCTTCCACTACTTACGGAATTCCAATCCGATACTCAGAGAGAGAGTTATGACAATTTTCCCAAGGTCACTTCTTTGATATGAATTTCAGGAGCCTACAAAAACATTGACTTCCATAGATCATATCTTCGAAAATATTGTGCACCTTTATTTGAAATTTTCACAGCAGCTTCCTTAGGATTTTGGCTTCGCCTCATAAAAATTTCAGCTTCTGAACCTTTGTAGAAAAAAAGTTATAGCGAAAATACCACAATGATGTAGAAATTTGATAACTGATATGTTATACACCGAGGTTCTCCTGATCACACACTATTTTAACTTCATGCACAATACTGAATCTCTTCTACCATTGATCATTAATTGTGGAAATAAAAACAATCGCATGCGCACATTAAAACCATAAACAATCACACATATGAACACAGTATTTTATGGGAAAGCTTAAAGCTGAAAACCCCCAACTATCTGTATATTATATGTCATAGAGATCATTTAACAATCATCATACAAAGCTCCTCTCAAGCTCTTAGTACAATCTCCAATTGCTACACACTAATCAAGCTTGATCTAGCAAATCACATACTCCAATCTCTGCCACCTGATAGCCTGCCTCTACTGCGCAATCCCTGTTGAAAAATGGCTCATAATGAACTTCGAACGACCTGGCTTGTACTGCACAATCCTCATTGGCATCTCAATCAATGTGTGGTGCAAACTCATGCACCAGTATAGTCACAACTGATAGTCACACTGCTCTTTCACCTATCTCTTCACTGGTATTCACTGAAACTGTCCATGCATTGAAGTTAACTGATGTATTCTTTAGTTGATTAATGAGTTTATAATTAGTGAATTAATTCATAATTGATTCACACCACTCTCACTAGTGTATCAATCAGTTAGACTAGATACAACTAGCTCAACTATGTTTAACTCAGTTAAACTGAACACAACTCCATTAAATTCCTCAATCAACTCCACCAAACTCTCTCACATGAGTTCTAACTGAAGTATCCATGCAATAGCTCCACTTAACCCTCAGGAATAGCGTAATTCCTTCTGTCAGCTCCTGTGCCACATCTGTGCACTTAACTGAAGTGCTCCAAGAGAATAAGATAATGTTTAGAGTCCAAATATTATTAAGAGCTAATAATATTAGACATATCTATTTTTAGACTGGCAATCTAAAAATAGATTCCGCCCAATATGTCTAAAAATAGAAGTCCATCTATTTTTTCCGACTTGACCAACCATCCACAAATAGCATCCTCCAACTCATAGAACATGATCCATATGTCTAAAAATAGACTTTGCGCCAAAAATAGCCTGCGGGCCCACTTAGTGAAGGTGACTTCTTTCCACTAAGCTCATCATCTTGTTGCAATCTCAACACTCCCTCTCAACAAGATAAGGATTGTCTGCCACCCCTATCCTGCCTCTGTGGTATTCGAATTTTCTCCTGGTGAGCGCCTTCGTCAAGATATCAGCATCCTGATCCTCCGTGGGAATGTATGAAAGTAACATGATCTTCCGCTGCACACAATCTCTGATATGATGATATCGGATATCAATGTGTTTAGATCTATCATGAAATACTGGATTAACCGAGAGTTTAATGCAACTCTGATTATCACAATATATCACAGTAGGATCTAAGTGTGAACTGAAAAACCCGACCATGATCTTCCTCATCCATATAGCCTCGCATGCAGCCAAATTCGCTGCCATATACTCGGTCTCTGCTGAACTGAGTGCCACAGATCTCTACTTCCTGCTGTACCAAGAAACTGCTGTTGACCCGATATTGAAAATCCCTCCAGATGTGCTCTTTCTGTCCGTTGGGCTCCCTGCCCAATCTGCATCCGTGAAGCCACATAGCCCCACCTCATCTGACTTTCTGTACCATAATCCATATCTCGATGTGCCTCTGAGATATCTCAATACATGCTTGCCTGCATTCCAAAAGAGCTTGGTAGGCTTAACCATAGCTTGTGAAAGCTGGTTAATAGCATAACATATGTCGGGTCGTGTATTGACCATATACATAAGTGACCCCACCAACTGTCGATAAACAGTGGCATCCACTACCTCTGCCGATGTAGCATCCGCTTTCCTCCATCCACCAGGAAGAGGAGTGTCGATAGGCTTGCATCCATGCATGTTGAACTTCTCCAGTATCTCCGGGGCATACTTTCCTTGAGACACAAATAGTCCATCACTGCGCTGCCAATTTTCCAATCCCAAGAAATAATGAAGGAGGCCCAAGTCCTTCATCTCAAACTCCTTTGCAAGATCAACCTTGCATGAGTGTATCAAAAGTTCATAACCCGTCAAAATCAAATCATCTACATAAAGTACAATGATCAACAACTTAACCTCCACCACAATCTGGTATACGTTCGGATCCACCTCACTCTTGGAGAATCCAAGTCCGGTAAAGTAACTGTCTATCCGTGTGTACCAAGCACGAAGTGCTTGTTTCAACCCATACAATGCTCTTTTGAGCCTGCACACATGCGAATCGCTGCTGAAGATCTCGAAACCTTCGGGCTGCTCTATGTACACCTCCTCCTCAATTACTCCGTTGAGGAACACAATCTTCACATCCATTTGATGAATGTGCCACCCCATCTACGTTGAGAGAGCAAGAATCGTCCGTATGAAAGAATACCTTGTGACAAGTGAAAAGGTTTCCTCATAATCGATCCCCTCAATCTGTGAGAAGCCTCAGGCAACAAATATTGCCTTGTACTTCTCCACACTCCCGTCAGCTGCTTGCTTCACTTTGTAGATCCATCTCGAACCCACCATTGATTTCCCTTCCGGCCTTGGGAAAATCTGCCATGCACTGTTTGTGACAATCGAATCATACTCTTCCACCATGGCATCTACCCATGCCGGATCCTCCACATCTTCCTCGAAAGAGGATGGCTCTGTCACGATACACTTGCTCATAAGAGCCATGTATCCAGTATACCGGTCAGGTGACTGTCTCTGTCTGCACTGTGATGTAGGTGCTCCTACAACCTTCTCTGCATCTTGAGCCAGTCACTCAGCTTCTATAGTGCGCCTCCGCCCTATGATGGTTGGCATTGCATGAGTGGTCTCTTCCACTGCATGAACCTCCTCTTGTGGCTGATCCACATCCTGAGGCTCATCCTTAGGAAATAATAGCTCCTCATCTGCATGCAAGTGTGGCTCCCTCTCAAGCAAACACTTCATGGCTTTCTCCTCATGAAATTTGATATCCCGTCGCACAACAGTCTTACGACTGTCTGGAAAATACACACGATAGTTGTGGGGCGTATCAGTGTACCCCACAAATATCCCAACCTCTGCAGTCGGCTCCAGCTTCTTCCTGGCATCCTTCGTCACATGAATGTAAATAGGTGAACCAAAAATCCTCAAATGGGAAATATCAGGCTTCTTACCAAAAAATGCCTCCTCGGGTGTACTCATGCCAAGTATCCTGTGAGGATAATGGTTTTGCACATAAACCGCAGTATTGCATGCCTCAGCCCACAAGTGTATGGGAAGGCCCTGATCATGCAACAATCGCCCGTGCAACACCCACGATCGTTCTGTTCTTTCGCTCCGCGACCCCATTCTGTTGTGGGTTATGAGGCGCTATGAGCTCTCTTCAAATTCCTTCTGTGTTGCAAAAGTCCTTGAATTCGCCTGAGATGAATTCACCACCATTGTCGCTCCTAAGAGCCTTCACCTGCTTCCCTGATTCTTTCTCAACCAGTGCCTTGAACTCACAGAACTTTGAGTATGTATCGCTCTTCTTCTGCATGAAGAATATCCAACACTTATGAGAACAATCATCAACAAATATCACATAGTACTTGTGATTTGCTGTCGAAGCTACTGAGAAAGGTCCACACACGTCTGTGTGAATTCTCTCAAGGATCGTCATGGCGCGACTATCCTTCTCGTGAAAGGTGGCTTTCACAAATTTTCCCAAAGTACATCCCTTGCACTGATCTGACTACGCAAGTGTACCTTTGGGAAGCTCGGTAGAAATCTGCTGCAAAATTTTCAAAGCTCCATGGTGAAGGTGGCCCAATCTCCTGTGCTACAGCTCGCCATCATCTCGGCTCAGAAATCCTTCTGCCTTGCCTGCCATTGCTGCGCAGCCATCTACCTGCAATTGATAAAGGTTTTTAACTCTAACCCCTATCCTCCGGGTTTCACCAGTTGCCTTACTGCGTAGGAAATCCTTTCCCTCGCTAAAGACAACATCATATCCCTTGTCTTCTAACATCGCCACAGAGATCAGATTCTTCTTCAATCCCGGAACATGCATAACTTCCTTCAATATGAAGGGTTTAACAGACTCCCTCTCAAAGGAAATGGTATTGATACCGGTCGCACTGTATCTACCATCATCGCCCATCTTGATGTGCACTCCAAGATCTTTCTCATCCAGATCAGTAAACAAATATTTGTCTCTGGTCATATGAAAAGACGCACCACTGTTAAGAAACCACACTGAACCCATCACACTTGAGACCAAGCATGTGATCAGTGAAAAATCCAGCTCAAACTACAAGGCTAAGGCCTCTCTAGCTGCAGATCCAGGAACCTGCTTATTTTTCTTCTTCTGTGGACAATTAGTGGCGTAATGTCCATGTTGGTGACAGTGAAAGCACTTCACCTTGGACATGTCCTCCTTCTCGCCTTTCACACCGGATTGAGAAGCATTATTCTTGCTCTTCCCCTTCCTTGCTTTTGCAGCCAAAGCACAATTTTCTTCATCTGAGTTCTTTGATGAAGATCCGTCCCTGGTACTTCGCCTTATCTCCTCTTGCACAAGATCCGACCAAATTCACTCCCATCCTGGCAATTTATCCCGACCATTAACAGAGTCCTGTTGGAATGCCAACTATTTGGAAGCCCAAGGAGAGCCAAGCTCACAAAGTCCTCATCATCTACAGTCACCCCCACACTTCCCAAATCATCCTTGCATTGGATGAACTTCGTGAGGTACTTGGGCATATTGTCGCCTTTCTCCATTTTTATGTTCCTGAGTTTATCCTTGAGTGCCAACTTCCTCTGGTCGCTCTTGATTTGGAATAAGTCTGTCAATGCTTTCCACATCAAGAATGGAGAAGCCTTACCATGAAGGTTGGACACTATGTGATCCTTTATACCTTCCAACAGAATCCTTCAACATTTTTTTGTCTTCTTTTTCCATGCGTCAAGTGCGGCAGCATCGCTAGAAGCAGGTTTTGGAATTTCTGCATCTATGAACTCCTTCAACCCATTGTCATCCAACACCACATCCATCCTGTCCTTCCATGCAATATAATTCGAGCTTCCCTAAAGGGCATACTCCAATCACAATCCGTTGAAAGACATCTCAACTTCGAAACCAAGAAAACACTGCTACAAATTCGAATTCCAGCAGCTCAAAACTCAACCGCTTCAATGTTTTGCAATTGCTCCAATGATCAATATCGCTCCGATACCATGTAGAAATTTGATAACTGATATGTTATACATGATATTCTCCTGATCACACACTATTTTAACTTCATGCACAATACAGAATCTCTTCTACCATTGATCATTAATTGCGGAAATAAAAACAATCGCATGTGCACATTAAAACCATATACAATATCACATATGAACACATTATTTTATGGGAAAGCTTAAAGCTGAAAACCCACAACTATCTGTATATTATATGTCATAGAGATCATGTAACAATAGTCATACAAAGCTCCGCACAAGCTCTCAGTACAATCTCCAATTGCTACACACTAATCAAGCCCGATCTAGCAAATCACATGCTCCAATCTCTGCCACCTGATAGCCTGCCTCTACTGCGCAATCCCTGCTGAAGAATGGCTCATAATGAACTTCGAACCACCTGGCTTGTACTGCGCAATCCTCATTGGCATCTCCATCAATGTGTGGTGCAAAATCATGCACCAGTATAGTCACAACTGATAGTCACACTGCTCTTTCACCTACCTCTTCATTTGTATTCACTTAAACTGTCCATGCACTGAAGTTAACTGATGTATTCTTTAGTTGATTAATGAGTTTATACTTAGTGAATTAATTAATAATTAATTCACACCACTCTCACTAATTGTATCAATCAGTTAAACTAGATACAAATAGCTCAACTATGTTTAGATTAGTTAAACTGAATACAACTCCACTAACTTCCTCAATCAACTCCACCAAACTCTGTCACATGAGTTCTAACCGAAGTATCCATGCAATAGCTTCACATAACCCTCAGGAATAGCATAATTCCTTATGTCAGCTCCTGTGCCACATCTGTGCACTTAACTGAAGTGCTCCAAGAGAATAAGATAATGTTTAGAGTCTAAATATTATTAAGAGCTAATAATATTCGACATATCTATTTTTAGACTGGCAATCTAAAAATAGATTCCGCCCAATATGTCTAAAAACAGAAGTCCATCTATTTTTCCAACTTGACCAACCATCCACAAATAGCATCCTGCAACTCATAGAATATGATCGACATGTCTAAAAATAGACATAGTCTAAAAATAGACTTTGCGCCAGAAATAGCCTGCGGGCCCACTTAGTGAAGGCGAATTCTTTCCACTAAGCTCATCATCTTGTTGAAATCTCAACAAATGACCTGTTTCAGATGGCGAAATCCCCTGCATGAGGAGGATATGAGGATCACAATTTATATAAATTCTTAGGTTGAGAGGGGCTTCAACAAGTGAATGTGGGAGGGATTTTAGGAGCTTAAAAAATATTAATTATGAATTTTCAATGACCCATGCCACAACCCCATGGGGTTTTAGCCTAATAACTGGGGGTACAAAATTCAAACATGAATATCTCTCAAACCGTGAAGAATTACATGGTGTGCCATATATCAACTGAAACATCTCGACAAGTAGAAACCATAAAAATAATTATTGACCCAAAATATATTGATTTGGTAGGTCCAAATTCCCATGCAATATTGGGTTAGCCCCTAGTGCTGCTTTGATTGACATCAATGACAACCGTTGATCAACAATCTCCCCCTTTGGCATTGATGGCAACACAAGTACTCCCCCTACGATCATGACACCTATTCCTACAACATTATCTCCCCCTTTGACATCAATGGAAAAGGGTAAATCCCCCTGAAACATAGCCATCCTGCGGACCTATACACACTTCCACTCCCCCTGACACACAACCATCCTGTGGACTTGTGCACAATTCCACTCCCCCTTTATATTCTGAATAAGGAAAATCTAATGAGAACTTGGAAGAATCCCAAGCTTTTGGTGAAGATATTCCAATGCTTCACGAGTACTCTCACGATCATCAACACTTCCTGCCCAAAATGCATCTGTAAAAGAATGAATAATGAGATTGTTACCCTTGGGATACCACAAGCCATATTCTGTTGTTCCATTTAGATATCGAAGAATTATTTTGATGGCAATAATATGTGATTCTTTTGGTGATGCTTGGAATCTTTCTATTTTTCCAACTGCTTACATAACATCTGGCTAGGAGGATGTTACATATAGAAGATTACCAATCATAGATCTGTACAACCTTTGATCCACATCCTTAGATGAGTTGTCTATGCTCAATTTGCAACCGGTTACTATTGGAGTAAGGATGGGTTTGCAATCTTCCATTTTAAATTTCTTGAGAATTTCCTTGATGTACTTGGCTTGACATATAAATATTCCTTTCTCTTGCTGAGATATTTGAAGCCCTAAGAAGTATGTCAGCTCACCAAGTAAAGACATCTCGAAATCACTTTGCACCTTTGTAGCAAACTTCTTACTTAGTCGATCATCATTGCTACCAAATATTATATCATCCTCTTTAGCTATTAGACATGCTTTAGTTGCTTCATCCATAACATATATGTCGTTTGGAGCTCAACTTGTTGTAGCCACAATTTTACCATACCTGCCTTTCCTGATTTCACATTTTGTGGAGTTGAATAGAATTGTGTGTCCTTGATCACACATTTTTCCAACACCGAGCATATTTTGATTCATGTTTTCAATCAATAGAACATTCTTGGCTATAACATCTTTTCTTCTGAGAGTGACAATACTTGATCCTATAACATTTGAAGATCCATCATTTCCAAAGGATACGGTTCCATCCTTTTTCTCTTTCAGGGATACAAATTTCCTTCTATATCCAGTCATATGCGTTGAGAAACCGCTATCAACATACCACACATATTTTTTGATTTGAGCCTTGAGAGCGAGAGCACAATTATCAGTCTTCTTCTTCTTCCATGTTCGTTCGTTTTGTGGCTTCGAAGATTCTTCTAGAGGATTTTCAAGTCTACAGTCTCTGGCTATGTGTCCAAAGTTATGACATTTGTAACATTCCATATTATTTCTTAAATATTAAAATCTATTGATGTTTCGTTGAGCCCTGGGAGGTTCATATTTGAAGGATCTCATGGAATTGTATTGGTTCCTAGGGTACGTGCGACATTCTATAGCTTTATGACCAAATTTTCCACATGAATAACAATAGCCATGTAAAATATGTTGGTACCTGGATGGAAATATTTGTCGAGGAATCGTCTTCCAAGGATGTTCTTGCGAATCTTGTCCAATGACGTCTACATGCATGTCAGATCTCATAGGTTCATTTTATTTTGTTGTAGAAGGTCCTACTTCTTCTTCTTTGTAACCAAGCCTAGTTTTTTTGTTGTAAGATCGTTGATTGTTGATGAGTTCTTCCAATTCCCTTGAGCTATTGGCATAGTTGATAGCTTTTCCTCGTACTTCGACTTCTAACTTTCCCTTTCTTGGTTGCTTTCTTCCAACTTCTTTTGAAGTGACTCTTCAATGCATTTGTGTTCTTCAACTTCAATTTTGAGACCTTGAACTTGTTCTTCAAGAGTATTGGAATGATCTTCTCATTTCCTTGAGATCTTTTATAAGCTTGATTGCTTCCTTATAAAATTATTCTATGGTCAATCCTTCTTCTTCGTTGTTTGATACCTATTATTTATTGTGATTGGGTTTATTGTGCTTGGCCATAAACAATTCTCTCTCATTGGCATCTTCTTTACTGTCATTTTCTTCATCGGATGATGAGCTATCTTCTTTAGAGAGAAAGTTCCTTTTGGATCCTTGCTAGTTGAATTTCTTAAAGCCTTTCTTTCCTTTTGAGTTTCCATCACTTCTGTTTGTAAATTTTGCTATGAAATGCCCAACCACATTACATCCGAAACATATCAATGGAATTTTACCTTTGAATTTTCCCTTACCAATTTTTATTTTTCTCATGAAGTAAGGATATTCTTCATTTGAAAGACCTTCTTCATCATCTCCTTTTTCTTCACACTTGCAGGTGCATGTCTTTTCAATTTAAGGCTTTTTATCCTTATTGGTTTTCTTAGATGCAAGGAATGCAATTTCTAGATGTGAAGTACCCTCTTCTTCATCAAGTCTCATTTCGCTATGAGAACTCCATGTAATTCCTCTTTGCTGAGTTTGTCTATATTTGTACTCTATTCTAAGACCGATACCTTTCGGTTGAGTCTCCCTGGTAACGTTCTAAGAATATTTCGTATAATAGTCTTCTCATCAACTGGCTCTCCCAATCCTTCCAGAGTAATGGTTATTTCATCAACGTATTGGAAGTATGCAGCAATGTTGCAATATTATTTCATTCTGAGTTGCTCAAATTTTTCCCTATAGATTTGAAGCTTTGCTTCTTTGACATTTGAGTCGCCTGCATATATATTCTCAAGCTTGTCCCATACATTTTTGGCGGTTTACAACCCAACACCCTTATGATAAGTAGATTCAATAAGTCCATCGTATATTAATATTCTTTGCTTTTGCATCATTTACCAAATTCTTCTTACCTCGTTCATCCGTGCTGACGAAATCCATTTTGAACGTTGTCCCATACTTCGTAACCTTGTGCGGGAGATGTACCTCCATTCTTCCTTTCCGTAGTGCATAATTATTTTAATTGAACAGAGGTGGCCACCATTCTTGGTATGATCCAATTTTACCTCCTTCGAGCTATTAAACTCGCTATTGAAGGAAACTAAGCTCGATTCCAATTGTTGGAAATACTCGGAGGGGGGGGGTGAATCAATATTCCTTTCAATTAGATTATTAGTTAATCTTCAATTATTCTCAATGTTTTTACAATGATAGCAGAAAACAAAAGGAACACAAATGCACACAGTTTTTAAAGTGGAAACCCACTCCAAGACAAAAACCACCTAATGCTTTTCTAATAATTCTTTAATATTCAACTCCAATTGAAAATAAAGCTCCAACTTCCTAGAATCTAGAAAAGAATTCTTCTCCAGCTCCCACTGGATGGATGCTTCAATGCCCGAGATTCTTCAGTAGTCAACTGAATGGATGCCCCAACACCCAATGAGCTACAGCTAACCCTAGCACCACCCTACCACCCTATAGAAGAATAAAAGAAGAATAGACTCCCGTACCAGGGAAAATGGTCCACTATACAATGATATAGAATGATGTAGAAGAAGAAGATACACTAGACTATAACCCCAACTTTGACACAACCACCTAATGATGATCCTAGACCACCTGACACTACCTCTTCAACTCTTGGAAGATAGACACTAGTACAATTTATACAATAATGTATTTACAATGACTTAGTAAAATGATACCTTTACAATGATTGTATGCAGTGCTGCCCACTTGAAGACTTCATGTGATGAACTTCTTGCCGCTGTTATGCACCTTGGTTTCTGCTTTTTTCATGCTACCCTCTGCTACACCTTACTTTGATTTTATTCCCTAGAAAGTCCGGTCCTTTGCAGCCCTTGACAACACATGATCTAGCTTTTTCTTTCCTTCTAGGAGCTTGATATTGAATCTGGTGTATCTCTGTTATTTTAGATCCCAAATATCTGATTTTTGGTACTGTAGTAGTCCTCTGAGTCGTCTTTCCAATGCCACAGGCCTGACCCAATTTGGATTCTTCAAGGGAGAGTTATACCCAATCTCTCACAATGCCATAATTATGGACTGTTTTAGCAGAGCTAACTTGTACAACGTGCCACATGTTACTGCTTTTTCATTCAGCTCTGAAATTGATAGAGAAAAAAATAAAGACTGTGCAATCTGCTACTATTTACAGAATTCCAATCCGATACTCAGAGAGAGAGTTATGATGATTTTCCCAAGGTCACTTCTTTGAGATGAATTTCAGGATCCTGCAAAAACACTGACTTCCACAGATCATATCTTCGAAAATATTGTGCACCTTGATCTAAAAATTTCATAGCAGCTTCCTCAAGATTTCAGCTTTGCCTCATAAAAATTTCAGCTTCTGAACCCTTTTAGAAAAAAAGTTATATCAAAAATTCCACGATGACCTGTTTCAGATGGCGAAATCCCTTGCATGAGGAGGATATGAGGATCACAATTTATATAAATGCTTAGGTTGAGAGGGACTTCAACAAGTGAATGTGGGAGGATTTTAGGAGCTTAAAAAATATTAATTATGACTTTTCAATGACCCATGCCACAACCCCATGGGGTTTTAGCCTACTAACTGGGGGTACAAACTCTCAAACATGAATATCTCTCAAAAATGAATTAAATTGGTAGGTCAAAATTCCCATGCAATATTGGGTTAGCCCCTGGTGTTGCTTGGGTTGACATCAATGACAACCGCTGATCAACAATTTTTGCTTCTTGCACATGGGCTTATTGAAGTTCTTATGATTGATTAACAAGTAAATGTGTGGTGATTAAATTGAATAATTGAACATAAAAGAATGGAAACTAAATGATGAACAACAGCAAACAAACAGACAAAAAATAATCACAATTGGATCATTAACACTTTGTTTTGATGAAGGAATTCACCCCTCCTGGGCTACATCTCCTTGGTCCATATTCCATGGCATGGGCCTTTGTATTAGCTCAATTGTGAAAATAATTATGTTTACAGTCTCCTATTGCCTTTGCAACCTACTCCAATGTGTCCAAAACATCAAAATCTACCAAGAATGACTCTTCCTAAGCCAAAATTGGTTGAAAATTTCTACAATTATGGTCAAAATAAAATTTCCTACAATATCTCCTCCAAATCTCGAGAAGACTCTAAATAACTCCAACAATTTGGTGGATTCCGCCGAAATAGGTGGTTCCGCCAACTCTGCCGCCAATTAACAATTGGATTAATTAAAAGTTAAGACCACACTTGACTGTGATAAGTGCGACTTAACTGCACCTTAACCACATTTCATAATCCTTTTTTAATTAATAGTTAACCCGCGATTTAGTGGAATAAACATGGATTAAGGAGTTAATACTCCGCCCGTCACATTCGGCTCTGTCAATGGTATTTGCACTATAGTCATATGGGATGGGATTGGACCCCTCCAAACCCCCCTATCGGATTCGACAAAGTTTAAATAGCGGTTGTAACCTTATAGGGTTAAGACCCATCAGATAGAGTAGACGATAAGGCATTGGACCTATGCAGGGTAGGTCGTGGGTTTGACCTCGACCCCCACACCAAAATTTTGCTCCATCATATAATGTTCAACCCACCATTTAAAAAAAATTGGTTAATGAAATATTCCGCCCAAAATATATGTCCGCTTGCCCAATTGTTTATACTTTGGTCTATATAAAATATATTCAGCCCACATAATACATGCCTGTCCAATGGTCATAACTTTGGTTTATAACATAAATTTGGTCTTTGGCATAACACCATTTATTCAACCAGTTCCTCCAAGGTTTGGATGGGTCCACTAGAGGGGGCACGTGGTGGCCCCTGGCTGCACCATGTGTCCAGCTCTGGTTGGACTATTCCAAACTAAAAACATTACTCCTTCAACCTTAGGATAAACTGTAAAAAAAATTTCACCTCCAAAATTCACTAGCGAATCCGTATGTGACACTTGTCACATTGTCATTGGGCTAAATACAGAGAATATTCCTTGATATACCTGGAGTGCTAACTAGGCTGCCATGTCATCAACCTATCACTGTTCTGCAATTTTTTTAGCTGTTTGGGAAAACGAGCAACAGGTCATAACTTCTTCATCCGGAGTCAGTTTTTAATGAAATGAATTGCGCTGGATTCTTGGCGATGAGCTATTCACTGTCGTTTTGGTCTGGAGAATTTCTTAGCACTTTCATATTTGAGATTAATATTGAGCCTCTGATCAAGGATATAGTAGCTAGTTGTGGCTTCTTGAAGAATTAGGGTCTGAAATCATGCTTGGGAGGGGAGATCTCCTCCACGGCGATGAGTAAGAGGAGGGTGGTGGATGGCTTGGTGGCATGAAGACCCCCGAGAAGTCCAAGAGTGGCAGAAAGGATGCTAAAAGGTTACCTGCGGGAGGAAGGCTTGGAGAATATAACCGATGCCATTGCAAGAGATAGGAGGGTTTGGGAAGAATCACAAATTGGGGAGGAGGGATTACAGAAGAAGGGAGATCATTGGAAGTTTTCTACCATCTGGAAATTCATAAATATTATCAGTCTACCCATGGTAATGATATAGCGAGCTTCATCTCGGATTTGGTCCTTCAGCTGGAAGGGGAAACTAGTAAAAAAAGAAGTGGTGAAGAGGGGTTTTGGGGTAATGCAACAGTTGAAGTGGAAATACTCTAACAACAAGGTTGTATCGAGCAAGTAGATGAAGGGGGAACCAATAGCTTAGTGGGAAAAAGGAAGAAATCAAAACTTGTAAGAAGAAAGGAGAAGATCCCAAGTCTGGTCTTGGGTATTGACATTTTGGTTGACGAAGTAATGCAAATAGCTGAACTCACCTTGGTTGGAAGAGCCAAAGGGAAATTTTTTTCAGCTAATTACATCAAGGAATGGGTAGCCAATGTGTGGAAGGAAGCACCTGACCAAATATTTGAGCTTGTAAACTTAACAAATGGATGGTTTATGATGAAATTTCAGAGTAAGGAACCATTGCATTGGGTCTCGGAGAGAAACTAGGGTTTTTTCTAGGCTAAAATTTTGTTCAAATGATGGAGCCCTTTATTTGCTGCATAGAGGGAGAAGGTGGCATACCTTCCAATTTGGGTTCGTCTTCTAGGCCTCTGGCACCCTCTCTAGTTAGAAAATGTCTTCAGAGAGATAGGGAATTAGCTTGGGTAATTCTTGGAAGTATACATGTATTATAAGCAGACAAGGGAATAGGGAATGGCAAGAGTATTTGTATGCCTAAACCCTTGTGAAGGCCTAATAGAGGCTATTCGGGTACACTACAGAGATTGTTCCTTCATACAAGCCCTTGACTATGAACAACTCCCTTTTCATCATCATAGATGTCACCAATACAGACACCTGGAAAAGGATTTCCCTCTAAGTATAAGGAGGAGGAGGAAACATAGGAAGGGAAAGAACAAGTTAGAGAAGGAGGAGGGGATAAAAATGGAGAGGCCTTCAATTGAGGTAGATAAGGGATAGAATAAAGGAGAACCTATGCCAAGGGAAGAGGAGGAGACCATGGACACACACATGGAAGAGGTGGTGACTCAGATACATGAGGTGGAAGAGGAATTGAGCTGAGCTGAGATAGTGGAGGAAACTGTGGCTACAATAGTACCAATGGATGAGGGTATTATCCTTGACCTTCCTCCCTCCTTTTCCGATTTTGTTACGGATTTTTTGTCTCTTCTTTAAGGTCCTGGTCCTTCCAGGCCTTCACATAATGAAATTTCTCATTTACATGTAATATCCATTAATGATTTATTGGAAAATATAATCACATCTATCCTCGATCTTCACCTGGAACAACATCCCCCTCCCCTCCTGGGCATCCCTAGCTCTATAAAACTTGAAGGTGAGAGAAGCCCTTACAACCTGAGATCCCGTGAAAAGAAGGAAAATATATTGGAAGTGGTAGGGGGTCTAGGGAACCTTTTGGATCCTTCTACAGGCTAAAGGAGAGTGGAAGGAAGTCAAACCTTTCCAAAGCTCATATTAAATCGAAAATTGACATATTAGATGGGAAGCAGAGGTATTTGATAGGGGTACTTAGAGCATTGCACACCCCAGAAGTGGTGAACAAATGATTATTATTTCTCTAAAATGTAGAGGGATGGCTAGTAGCCCCAAAAAACTAGCTCTCAAGGCCTTAATTACAAAATATGGCCTGGATGTAATAATACTCCAAGAAATGTTAGGAGTAGGAGAAGATGTCAAAACAACCCTTTCTAATATATGCCCAGGATGGTCCTTTCAGTGCCTGGATGTCAAAGGAAGATCTGGGGGTCAAACTGATTAGTTCATGGGGATTGGAGTAGGACCTGGTACTAGAAGCCTATTCCATAGACCTTTGTGCAAATCTCCTCTTATTGAATATATACGGGCTATGTCAGGATAAAATGGTTTTTTGGAATGAGCTGTGGGAAAAATCCTTAATGGGAAAATCAAACCTGATCATAGGAGGGGATCTCAATTTCTCAATTGGCTAGGCAGAAAAATGGGGTCCTACTGCTCATATTGACCCTATGTCAGACTATTTCTAAAAATTTTTTAGAGATGGTAATATTATTGACATAAACCTCCTCAATATGAGACCAACTGGCAGAATAGGATAATTGGTGAAGCTAGGGTTGCAAAGAGGTTGGATAGATTCCTAATCAAAGAGGAGCTTGTGGATATAATCCCTAAGCTTAGAAAATGGATTGGTGTGGGGGAGGGGGTGGGAACCAGATCATCATCCTATTCTCTTGGAGTTCAAAGGATCTAATGACAAACCAGGGTTGCCCTTCAAATTTAACCCATGATGGCTTAAGGAGGAATCCTACAACTCCCTTTTTAAGGCCTCGTAGAGGCCTTAAGGGGAAGAGGAGGGTTTAAAAAAATCCGCCCACTTCTAGGAGAATATGAAACAAATGAATAAAGCCACCATTAAGTTGGAAGAAAAGAGAAAAGAGAAAGAGGAGGATCAGTTAAAATGGATAGGATAGGAGCTGGCCAGAATGGAGAGCCCAGAGGAAGATGGATACAAAACATTGGAAAAAAGGGAAATCTTGGAGATGGAAAGAAATAAAATTTTCCTGGAAAGAGAAGAATACTGGACATTAAAGAGTAAAGAAATTTGGATGCTAGTAAGGGATGAAAACTCAAAGCTATTTCATAACTATGCCAAAGGGAGAAAGAATATGAACATTATATGGGGGATGAAATGGAAGAGGATAGGATAGAAAAATATTTTGACGAACTATCTACCATGGGAAGGAACCACTTTAGCAGTCTATTCAAAGCCCCATAAGTAGTGACAATAGATGAAGTGGTGCGGGGGGCACAATTCTTCCTGAGATATGTTGAGGAAGAGGAAAATGAGATGCTGTCGAGCCTGGTGAAAAAGGATGAGGTGGAAGGCATTCTTAACTTAATGCAAAAGGATAAGAGCCCTGGGCTGGATAGGTGGATGGTAGAATTCTTCCAACATTTTTTTGAATCAGTGGGGGAGGATTTATAGGAGTTGTGGAAGACTCAAGGATAAAAGGAGCTATCTTCGAACCACTAAATTTGACTTTCTTAGCCCTCATTCCTAAGTTGGAAGAGCCTGGCTCCTTTGACGACTTCAAACCTATCTCTCTTTAAATTCATATACAAAATCATTGCAAAAGTATTCACAGTCAAACTAAAGCCGATATTGTCAAGAAACATATTGAAAGAACAGTTTGGGTTCTTGGATGGAAGGCAAATACATGAAGCAATTGGATTTTCTGAAGAAGCAATGCACATCATCAAAAGAAACATGAGAAAATGAATGATTGTAAAGATCGATGGGATGCATTTCTAAGGTTAGTTTTGTGGTGTTGATTAATGGGGCAACATATCCTTTCTTCAAAATCCAAAGACGACTTAGATAGGGTTTCCCTCTATCGCCACTATTATTTCTTTTGGCAGCAGAAGGATTAAGTTAGGTGCTGGTGGAAGCCAAAAGAAGGAGGGACATTAAGGCATTGAAGTAACAATAAATATCCATATCGCTCATTTGTTGTTCGTTGATGATATTCTCCTCTTTAGTGACAATAGTAGAAGGGACATCAAACACATAAAATCTTTACTTGAAATTTTCCTCATAGCCACAAGTATGAGTATCAATGTACAAAAATCTTCAATTCTATTGGAAGGCCTCTTAGGAGAGGAAACCAGAAGGATCTCAGCAGAGCTCCCTTTTGAGGTAAAGAGGATGGATGAAAGCTTCAAATATTTAGGTTTTTTCCTCAAACTTGATTCCTACAAATCATTAGATTGGATGTGGATGGTGGAAAAAATTGAAAAAAAGGTAAAACATTGGAGTTATAAATGGCTTTCCAGAGCATGTAGGATGGTGTTAATAAAGTCAGTGTTAATACTATCTCGTTTTTTTGGGTTGCACTAACTTGGATGCCAAAAATTTAAATTCTAGAGAGGATAAGAAAAATCTATATAAAATTTCTGTGGCCATGATCAAAGGAGGAGGCAGTGTTGCCATGGGTGGCATGGGACAAGATAGCCAGACCAAAGGATTGGGGGGGCAAGGGCATAAAAGAGCTTCCCTATTTTGTGTCATCCCTGGCAAAAAAAATGGGTTGGAGAATTCTCTCAAAGGAAAACCTCTAGACTATTATAAAAAGAAAATACATAGACCCAAAGCCTTTGATTGAATGGCTGCAGACCCCTGACAAAAATCTCTCCCGGGCATCGGTGGTTTGGAAAGCCACTCTTGGGTCACTGAAAATCATTGAGGAGGGATTGGTGTGGCACATAGGGAAAGGTGATTGGGTTAGAATTGGTTTGGACCCCTAGGTAGGATGCAATGAGGGTTATCATTGCCAGAAGATTTAAGAACCCATCTATCCTCCAAAGGGTATATTTTATTAAGTCAAATAGAAAAGAATGGGTTCTCATCGATATGGAAATAAGCTTGGAAGTCATGCGAGGACTTGCAATTATATCCCCAATGGAACGAGGCTTGGCAACTCTATACGAATGGACTTGTGCATTCAAATGTCGGTCTCAGAGACCGACCTGATGAATTGAGATGGGTCCATGCCCCTTCAGGTAGATATTTTCCAAAGTTTGGATACTCATAACTTATGTCCAGGAAGGGGTGGGAGGCACCAGAATGGTGGGTAAAACCGCTTTGGAAATTGAAATGCCCATCAAAAGCCAGGTAATTATTTTGGTGTATATTGAGGAAAAAAGTTCCAACATGGGATAACATCCAAAAAAGGAAGGAGGGGCCATGTTGGTGTTCTCTTTGCAAATCGGAATCTGAGTCGGTCTCTCACCTCTTCATCCACTGTCCCTACAACAAGTCAGTTTGGTCAGAATCACTGAAGCTTCTTGGAAAGTTTCAGCGCTGGATCGGGGTAAATGCAAATGAATCTTGGCAGGGTTGGTGGAACAGTAGCCAAGATGAAAACTAGAATATGTTTCCACTCCTATTTTCTTGGGGGATTTGGTTTGCTAGGAACATAAGTATCTTCAGAGACCAGGGGAATTTGCATCACCAAGTAGCAAATGAATGTGCAACCATCTATGAGCTAATTCCGTTTCAAAAACCCAAATCAAATCCTAGAGTGATCATACCTGAACATATAAGAGGTGACATCCCGTGGACATAATTCGATGGAGCATCCAGTTCAGAAAATATTTGTGGGGTGGGTTTAATGATTCATATCAGTTCGTGTAAAAGGTTGGAAGCCTTGGTAGGCCTAGGTCATGGCACAAATAATTATGCATAGCTGAAATCTCTTCACTACCTTTTATGTTTGCTTATTCACCTAGGTCGTCTCTTTGTCTAGATCTTCGGAGATTCACAGAACATCATAAAATGGTTCAACAAGGAATTTGTTTGTCAAACCTATTTACTAAGTCCTATTCTTGAGCAACTTTGGCTATTTAAATAACATTTTACTTACATCTATCTCTGCCATATTTACGGGGAACACAATGTAGAGGCAAACATCCTTTCTAAGGAAGGTATACAACAAGATATGGGCAACTGGAAAATCAAAGAAATAGACCCTGATGGGTTAGTGGAGTTGGATTGACCTCTGTTTATCTAAAATATGATCCATGGTTTATTTATGGTCACATTTCTTTTTATATGTATATATGACACTTTCCGGTTACTTAAACAAAAGGATAAAAAACATTATTTTTTCTTCCTCTAAAAACATGATACTACAAACTGGTTTTTTTGTTGAACTTCGGCTTTTTGAAAAGAACATTGTTTTTGTTCCTGTTTGTGCTGGTTTTTCCTCATAAGAGGAGGCCCGAGAACAATCACGGGTGATACATGTTATTTTTGTGTATGGTTAAAACTTGTGAACAGTGGCATTTTTTTTTGGCATGGCTAAAACTCGTTTGGCCGATTTCCTGTGGGTGTTACTCATATGAGTCCCAGAGTAAAAGGAATGCTTTAATGCATGTGCAATGTGACTCTTTATTTTCTCAATAAAAATTTCAATTTTTTCTTTGGAAAAAAAATTAATCCAAATTAAAAATTAGCTTGTTTTATTATTATTTAAAATAATAATAAAAATGATATTTTACATCATAACATAAAATATATATAATTAAAAAAATCTATTATTTTGTTAAATATGAGTTTTATTTTATTTTTTAATAATTAATTATTATTTTTTCAATTTTTTATTTTTATTTTTTAATCATGAAAAATTAATAATTTATTGAAATAATTTAAATTAAAAATAATATTAAATTAATTACGCCAGAGGCATTATGTATATGAGTTTGCGAGTGCAAACACAGTTCACTGTGGCCAATCACTAAGCTCACATTTCGTCCTCTTCCATGCGGTAAAAAGCTTACACATGGAAAGGGCTTTGCATTTTTCGTGGTTTGCTTTACTGTGTATGGTGAGCGGTTTGGATGGTTCATCATCTCCAACATCGAGGAACTAACGACGACTCCCCTGGGGTTTTTGTCGTTGGTGATGACGACTGACACTAGGCTTGTACACACTACTCATCCCATGTGTTGTGAAAATGCATGAAGAGTGGAATACAAGTCATTCTCTGACATTCTTTTTGCACCCTTCGGTGAAAATGCTAGTTAATTCTTATTATTATTAATTATATATCCAATAATCGATATAACAATAATTTATACCATAATGAAAATATATATTTAGAAATATATTCCCACTCCCTGAAAATATCTTAGCCTATCTCTCGAGAAAAGTGCACACGTGCCCTTTGAGGAATAGTGAACTGTCTTACCTTATTTGTACCCACTTGGAATGAATAGCTTTTAGTATAAATACGCCACCTCCTGTGTTTGATAATTATATGTATGTCCGAGTCATAGAAGATACTATGAAGCAACAAATTATCCTGAGAAAAATATATTTATCTAATAAAGGATAGGGTGTTGTTGGGATGACATGGACGTCCCGCCCTCCACACAATGAAGACCCTTAAAGTGGGCCCGGGGAAAGATATTTCAGTCAATGTCAACAAGCATCTAGAATCATATATTTCTTTTGACCCTCTTTTTTTCTTTTAATTCAAAGTGTTACAAAATATTATAATGATAGTGGTGGTGGCATTTTTCCCTCAATCCCTTTTCTTCTTTTAATTTTTTAATTATTGGAAATTTTCAAAGTTTGACAAAAGATTATAATGGAAATGGTAATGGTACTCACATGAGTAGTTGATTGGTAATCGTGAGCAATCAATTAATGTAATGAAAATCAAAGGAAGTTAAAAATTTTATTGATTTAGAATTTTGATTAATTTTTTGATAATTTAAATTTATTTGAAATTGGATAAAATTTATAAGGACAAGATTCTAGTATGTAGGCAAATTTTCAAAGTTTGACAAAAGATTATAATGGAAATGGTAATGGTACTCACATGAGTAGTTGATTGGTAATCGTGAGCAATCAATTAATGTAATGAAAATCAAAGGAAGTTAAAAATTTTATTGATTTAGAATTTTGATTAATTTTTTGATAATTTAAATTTATTTGAAATTGGATAAAATTTATAAGGACAAGATTCTAGTATGTAGGCAAATTATTATGATTGAATTTTTTTTAAAGTATTTTTTTTTTGTTAGATTTCTAACTGAAAATGAACACTTTGTTATAAATTTAGCTTATTTCATTAGAATGTCATATACATGTTTCACAACATTAATTTCTAGTCACATAATATTAAATCATTTGATATAAATTTGACTTAGAATTAAAATAACATAACCTTTAAATTAAATAGATGAGAACTTTGATATATATATATATATATATATTTTTTTTTTTTTTTGAGGAAATCAATAATTTATAATAACTATAATTTTATTTATGTTATTTTGGTAATGAATATTTCAAAAAAAATATCATACAAGTTTACATTTATTTTAACAAAAAAATAAATTACTAATGTGAAGAAATGTTAATTATATTTAAAAATTTACAAAATTTAGAATAAAATTTTGCTTCTAAACTTTGTCAATATTTTTTTTTTAATTTTTTAATTTTATTTTTTTCTAAATAAAAAAATGATTTTTTAGTTTCAAGATGAAATTAAAATACAATTATTAGATGTGCTCACATAAGATTCAAATAAAATCTTTATAAAAGAAAGTCTCAAAAAAACCACAAATCTCCTAATACAATCCAATATTCTTAAATATTGTTATGGACCTAATATATTATCCAAATAATTCCAAAATAGATAAGTATCTAAAACTATTACATAAAAGGAGCTTATTGTATATGATGGACTTAAAATTCTTTTAGGTGAAGAGAATGATTATCAATAACCCCCTTGATATGTTCCAACAAAGAAGCTTTGTACATAAAAAGTGTTAATCACTCCTTTCAAAGATGATTGGTAATTTGGTTTTTCTCTTTATACATATGAGAATGAAATCTCTGAAAGTGCATTGTGATATCATTTAGGTGCAATGTAAAAGACAATAAGAAGTTTCATCAACCTAAATCTTTCTAACCATTCAATTGATGGTCAAACTGAAATATCCAAATACATGAATATTTAATATTTCTTCTTTAAAGCCAATTTCATGAGATAATATAGTGCTTTGAACTCCCCTTAGTTGTTAGTACCATGATCTGCATTTCCTATTGAACAAATCCCAAGCCACAAATTGAATCTAATTTGTGGTGGGCACCCTTGAAGTAACACCAAGCCTATGGCCTATCCACCTAGAAATCTTTCAATACTTTTATAACTTTACTCTATTGGTATTTTATTTGAAGGAAGTAAACCTAAAACTTGAGCAGAAATTTGGTAAGGATAGACATAAAGATTCTTTGAAAAGTAAAGTGTTCCAACAAGTTAAATCCCCTTTTTAATATTTATGGATATGGTGTATTGAGTAAAATGAGACTATTAACATTAATAGTTGTAATAATTTAATGTTTTCACAACATGTACACAAAAAAAGTAAAAATCAATATTTTATTTATTTATGTGGAATTAATTAAATAGCTTCTCTAATCATAATCATAATATGAATAGCTATTGGAAAGGGATTTACTTGTTATAGTGGGAAAATTATCATAACTCAATTTTCAAACCAACAGTGGGGACAACCATTATTGGTTTTTATCCATGAATGTAGGATGATTCATCACTATTATTCAAGGAAAACAATGCCACTTGGAATTAACCACCAGTGGTATGTAAGGTAATAGGTTTTCACTCATCGCAGATGCCTTTGGGTCTTGGGGAATTAACCTATTTCCTTATGTCTGAGGAAGATGAGCTCTTAGCCAAGAAAAGCAATTATGTTTTTTTTTTGGTTTTTTTATTTGTTTTTTATTTATTTAAGCTAGAGGTGTTTTTAAGGAAATGTTTGTTTCTTGAAAATTCCATTCTCAATCTCGTTTATATATACCATTAGAATTGCAATCTACCTAATAATTATCATACATTCTCATGTGCTATGATAACTATGAGCCTTAACTTGATCATGATTCTTTAGGTGTCCTTTGTTTTTTTTTAATTTTGGTTTCAAACTCTCTATAGGTTTTTTGGAGGATGGGAAATGTTTGCGGTTGGGAATAATTATCAACCATTCTCTCATTGCATCTTTGTAGGAAATTAGAGGAGAAATTATTTGTAAACTATCGTGGATATTCCACTAGACAATTAGTCACAATAAATCTAATAAAATTATACTTAAAAATCCAAAATATACACTATGAGGAATTATTTCTCTTTAGATTAAAGAATATGTAAATATTATTTATTGCGTATGCATGGAAATTATAATTATGCAAAAATATAGAACAACGAAAAAAAATATCACAAACCACAGTTGACACAAGGTATAACCTGGGAAACCCTTTTGGGAGAAAACCTAGTTGGAAGGTGAAGCCAGTCTACTCTCTTTCTCTGAATAGAAAATGGTTGTGAGTACAAAGAAGTAAGGCATGTGGTCCATGGGCTACTACAATGCACAAATCCTCTATGTGTTATCTCTCCCTATCCCTCTCAACTAATCTGCTTGTCTATGGAACAAATGCACTTGAAAAGAATGGAACCCATTTTCCTCCTAATGGATAAGTTATAACTATTACACATTATTTTGTAGCACTCATGAAAAATGATGTCATACCCCGATCCTTTGCCATCCGAAGCATAGTTTCCATCAAATATTGAAGAAGATGGAAGAGAAACTCACTTAGGAAGATAAGACTCTTATCAAAATACCTTGAAAACCACTAATTTTAAATGGTGTCACATGTGGGACTATGATTATCTGTGATGCTACTAGGTTGTTGCATTATGTATAAATATTGTGTTGCAATATTGATGCACTTTTCCAATTCACAGAGTGTGACAATATTTTAAAAAAGGTGAAAATAAAAATAATACGAGAATCTTCTATTCTAGACGCCTCATGGATGCATCTCCTCCGAGCGGTATGTATCTAACTCGCATCCCTACATTTTTGCATCTCAACCTCCATCCCTTATCCTCCTCCTATCCTTTCACAAGCATACAAACAAAACCATATCCCATTGAGATGGCTAGTTAGAAAAAACTCAAGAAAGCTTGATGAAACTTTGCTCAAATACATACCTTTTGACTATAAGGCTTTTGAAGGGAAGGCATTGGAATGAAGGAAAAAACTGGAAGGGGACTTGCAACATCTAGGCTCAGGTTGTAACCACTTCTTTTATGATTAATAAAATTATGCGTTTCTTTGCCTTAAACATTGTATACATTTGATGGTTTTTATTACATATCTCCTTGATAATATTTATAGGTCTTTTTAAATCATATTTTCATATTGGTACTTTGATTTCTTGTTTTTTTGTGCCATCTATAGGTTTTTTCTCCAAGAAGGTTGAAGATAAAGTTGGGAGTTAAAGATTACAAGTAATTAGCAAGTAAAAATATTGATTAATAAGGTACATATCTCTCATCTCATTGTTGCTCATATATGACTTAATTGTGTTAGACCTAGGGAAAGTTTTCTATTCTTGTTTGTTTTGTTCTAGGTCTAGGTTCGAGGCCTAGGGAGATCGCTCCAGCCCATAAGAGGGATTTATTTGTCAACAATAACATAGCTCGATACCCTACTAGTGGTTAGGTTTGACTCCCTCAAATCTTAATCAGAGTTAAAATATATAATATTTTATAGTCTTCTCCCTCATGATCGCGTGGCTAGCCCATTTTTCTTGAGTAATGGGGATTGATGTGCCATCCTCATGAATTATGATGGTCGAAAAATGAAGGTGAACTTCTAAGTGGCATAAATTTTGCATACTGACTCTAGTTGAGAAAATTATTGCGATGTTGGAAAGGTCACTGTGGATAGAATTAAAAAAAAGGGTACATGCTAAGGTGGAAAAGTTTTACCCCCAAAAAAACGCCATTTGATGCTTCAAAATGCTCTCGAAAGGTTTCATAACCCAATTTTTCAAACTAGGTATTGTAGGTAAAAAATGTCTTGTGAGATAATTCCTTCACTTTTTTCACTTTTAAAGCATTAAGATGGATGAAGTATAATATCGTGATCCAATATAGATCACACCTCCCCATTTTGGGATTATTTTGGTTCCAAAAATCTTTTACTAAATGAGGTGAGGAAAATTTTCCTCCATATAATCTCATGTGTACCATTTAGCCTTGCATGGAAGCTGTCCTTTCAACCCAATCTACCAAAGGTCATGTTAACACTATCTTGTAGTTTTGGACCTCAAAATTGGATCACTTCTTCCAAAATTTATCCTATGTCGACACTACCTAATGATCTAGTGCCAAATCCTCTACATAAGGTATGCCATGTTCCTCTTCCTTATGTAGTATGGAAGGCTCATAGAGTTTCGGATTCTCTACATTCACAGTAAAGTAAATGCACATGTATGGGGGTAGACTAAGTCTATAGGCGTTATCTCCCACATTTTATAGTATATCAAAGGGACCATACCATACAAATTTGATTTTCTTACCAGGGCCGTGTAGCCTCTCCTTGTTCAATTGTAACCATACTCTTTCTCCCACCTTGAACGAATGCTTTGTTATTTGTTAATCATTCCCAGCCTCGTATTTTTCCTGTGACTTATGTAGTGTCTCCTGTACCTATATATGGATCTTGCTGATCTTTTCTATAAATATTTTTTCCCTTAAGGCATCCCCTATAAGATCCTCTCTCACTCCTCCTTGTTTCCCATATGAAATATTTAAAGGTGAAGGTGTTAATATTTAAAATGGGGACTTACAATATAATTTTTCATTGCTCTGTTATTTTCATCCCAGGTATTTGAATGCTTCTCATCGCAACCCCTCAAAAGTTGCACCAATTTCTTGTTGACTACCTTTGTCTGGCCATATGTTTGTGGATGGAATGATGTAGACCTCTTAAAATTCATGTCCATCTTCTCCCACAATGTATTACAAAATGAATTATTAAATCTTGTGTCCCTATCTCAAATGATTCTCCTTAGTATCCCAAAGTGCACCCAGACCTATCCAACGAACAACTTGTTGCTTCTTCGGAATGGTAGCATATAAGCCTTCCTCGCTTAAAAATCACTCCCATAACATACCCACTTGCTTTTTTTGTCCACTTAAGAGGGTTGCTACAAGTTTGGTAATGCCAAAACTAGTGCCCAACTAATCTTCTTCTTTAGGTCCTTAAAGGCCATTTACTAACCCTTTCCCACCTAGAAACTCTTTGCACTTGCTATTATGGTGTTGAGTGGTGATGCTACCACTAAAAATGAGGTTATGAATTTCCTTAGGTACTATAACACCCCAATGGAACTCCTAACATCATAAAAATTAGTGGGAAATGGCCGTTTCATGATGGCTTGCATCTTTCCAAGATCTATCTTCATCTCTCCTCCACCTATCACATACCCCAGATATACCAAAGACTACTGTACAAACTCACACTTATTGGCATTTTCTAGCAGTTAGTTCTTCTTTAATGTCTCCAAAACCTACATCAAATGTGAGATATTATCCTCCCTAATAACTTTATATACCAATATATCATCCATATATAAAATAACAGATAAATCTATAAAATGGTGTAGTATATCATTCATTAAACTCATAAACGTAGTTGGTGCATTTCATGAGTTGAATGACACGAGTAACCACTCATACAAACCTTACTATTTTTCAAGGCAAACTTCCAGGTATCTTCTTGTCTAACTTGAACCTAGTGATATCCAAACTTTAAGTCCAACTTGGTGAATAATTTCACTTGATACAACTCATTAATTAGATAATATATTCGAAGCAAGGGGTACTTGTTCTTGAGTGTAATTTTGTTCAATGCCGTGTAATCTATACACATTCACCAAGTCCCATCCTTATTTGGCACAATGATTATGGGTGGCCCACATGATGACGTAATCGGTTGAATGAGACCCTATTGTTGTACCTGCTACAACCATTTGTCCACCTCACTTACTTTATAACAAAATACCCATACATCTCAATATTTGGCAATGGAGAGTCTGGAAATAGTTGTATATCATCCTCCACTTCCCTCTTAGGTGGTATCCCTTTAGGCTCCTGGAACACATCCCTATATGCCTATAAAAACTCTTCTAATTGTTATTTCTATTTCTTAGTAAACCCATCCAAGGATGTTTTTTCTCTCATTGACTTTCTATAGACTTTTTTATTTTTTTAAAACATACTTCTTTATAAAACTGATTAGTTTTATATCTTGGTTGGCACTAATAAATGAAAAATTTGGCTTGCCTTTGTGTGCATTGACGGTGAATGGTTTTCCATCCTTGATGAGCTAGTATCAATTGGATCTTTGCATGAATATTTCATCTTACATATAGATGTAGGGACTTCCAAACACCACTCCACATACATCAAGGGGAACTGCACCTAGTTCTACTTCATCAATAAAATAAGCACTAATATCAAATCTCATTTTGCATTATTTTGTTACCTTCATCTCTACATCCTTATTTACCCATCCTAATGGGCATGGGATTGGATGATTTTGAACTTCCAATCCCAATTTGCTGACCATCTCTATTGAAATGATATTTTCCCATGATCCCGAGTCAAACAAAGCATCAATATTTGTATTTTTAACTTGTATATTTATATGTACGATCGTGACATTTTTGTTCACTTCCTATTGTTGAAGGCTAGTTAGATTCACCTCCCTTTGCATTGGATACAAATGATCTTCTCATCCATGTTTGAGATATTTTCAACTTGGTTTCCCAAATCAATGACCATGAGATTACTCTTCTTAGTATCTTTAATTTTTTTTCTATGAGTTAAGCTTCAAATGCATCTTTTAGCAATTTCTCCTCGGTATGACCGTCAACGTTACAATGGTTGCAATGGTTGTTGCATATTTTCACTAGTGTGTTGTGCTTATCATTTTGTAATCTTTTCCCAATTTCCACTTCTTCTTCCCCTCCTTAGAAGAATTTTGTTGCTCCTTTTACTCTGATCCATTTGATGTCCCTTTTGTTTGGGCCTACGTTCTCCAGGTATTTTGTTTGTACACAAGCCTTGTCTACTAATTTAGGATTAAACAATATCACTTGAATTTGAAAATGGTTATTTAGAACCCCCAGACACTTGAGGATTACATTTGGGTTATTTTGGGAGATACCAAACATTATTTTCATCCTTCTAAATTTTGTGGTGTATACCTATACACTCGTCCTCTGCTTTTGTCTAAAGTAGTGCCATTAGATCCACTGGTCCTCTATATACATGATACAATAAAATTGTGAGTTTATGAGGGTTTTAAAGTACTCCCACTCAATCACTAGAGGATATACCTCCAACCTTAATGTCTCCACGTGGATTTCTCACCGGGTCAAGGCATGGACCTCTTATTTCAGCTGCTCAAATGAAATATTTCGTTCTTCCTCTATATGATGAACACCAAATAAAATTTTAATTACTACAAACAATGATTTAACTTAAGAGTGTCGATATAACCTTGGTATGACTTGATATCAGCCTTTTTCTTCCATTTTTAATAGGGATTGTGAAAGGTTCATGGCACTCAAACTGGGTTGATATTTTTTAGATCCTTCCTTTGGCTCATTCTTTATTTCTTCCCAATCTCTTGATCTCCCCTCTAATCATACCTTACCATTAAAATCCCCATATTCTCCAAATATACCGAGCTTATTGGTTAGAGCCACCATGAGTAGATTCACATTACTATTTATATCTACAAATTATTCTTCTAGCCACAAAAACCTCTCCTATGTAAGATCATGAAGGTTATTCACGGATTCATCACCCATGACTGGGTTTTTTTGACTTTTTGATTAGCTGATCTAGATACCCTACAAATATCCATAATATATCCTAAGAAACTTTCCCTAGTACTGTTAGGTCCCTATATAACTAGTATAGTCCATTATTATTGTTAGTGTAACCCCCTTATTGTTATTATTGTACCCTTGTAACCCCCATTTTGTTATTATTGTGCCCTTAAATTATTATTGTTAGATCGGATAGGATTACATTGTGGCCCACTAGGATTACATTATGGCCCCATGGACTCCTATATATAGAAAGGAGGTTTTGTAAATTGTATCATCCAAGAATTGTTCATTTATGTAATGTATTGGAGGTTTCCCCCTTGAAGTGGCTCATTTTTAAGGCGTTTATATCTATTTTCTTCTCTTTTTGGAGCTGGTTACACAACATTTGGTATCAGAGGTTTGGATTCTAGGGTTTCGCTGCTCCAAACAGGTCATCGTGAAATTTTCGCTATAACCTTTTTTAAACGAAGTTTCAGAAGCTGAAATTTTTAGGGTGCGAAGCCGAACTCCTAAGGAATATTTTCTAAAAATTTCAGAGCTTGGTACGCAATATTTTCAGAGATATGATCTGTGGAAGTTAGGTTTGTTTTCAGGCTCCTAAACAGGTCATCGTGGAATTTTCACTATAAATTTTTTTCTACGAAGGTTCAGAATCTGAAATTCCTATGGTGCGAAGTTTAAATCCTGATAAAAATTTTCAAAAAATTTCAGAGCTTGGTTTGCAATATTTTTGGAGATATGATCTGTGGAAGGTAGTGCTTTTTCAGGCTCCTGAATTTCATCTCAAAGAGTTGATCGTGGGAAAAGTTCAATAACTCTCTCTCTGGGCATTGGATTGGAGTGCCGTAAAAAGTGGTCACAAGTACACAGACTATAGTTTCTTGGCTATCAATTTTAGAGACAAAGGAAAAAACAGTGACACGAGGCAAGTTGTACAAGTTCGCTCTACTGAACCAGTCCATAATTAGGTCATTGTGGGAGATTGGACACAAATTTGTCTTGGAGAATCCAAATCAGGTCAGACCTGTGGCATTCAAAAGATAGTTTAGAGGGCTACTTCAGTGATTAATTTCAGATATTGAAGATCCGAAATCACAAATATAATACAATCTCAATATCGAGCTCCTCAAAGCAAGTAAAAGGTGTGTATTTTTTTTTCCGAATTGCATAAGTCTTGTTTGAAGAATCAAAGTTGAATTGATTGCAAGGGAATATTGTAGAATAGATATCAATATTGGATTCTAAAATGGCCCCTAAGAAGAATTAAACACCCATTAAGCCTTTAGAAGGCTCTACTATGACTCATGAAGACGAAGAATGGCAACATGACATATCAAAATTACAAGAGCAAGTGCAACAAATTTTTCTCTCGCAAAGAAAAACAAAAAATGAAATGGAAGTTTTGAAGAAAGGCGTGGAAACTAAGATGGATGGTTTGAAGAAAGGCGTGGAAGCTAAGATGAATGGTTTGGAAGCTAAGATGGATGGCATGGAAGTGGGCATGGAAGCTAAGATGGATGACATGGAAGCTAAGATCGATGAAAAAATGAAAGACAACATGGAAAACATGAAGAAGGATCTAAAAGTAGACATTGAAGGTTTGGCAAGGTTGATACAAGAAATGTTTCCTAATGGTGAAAAGATAGTAGAGGAAACTCATGATGAGAACAAAATAAATGTTAATCGTGATTTCATAAACTCTAATGTTGGCGGGAAGAACCACCATATGCCAAAAATGGATATGAGGAAGTTTGATGGAAAGGATCCTGTAACATGGATACTACAGATGGAGCAATATTTTGATCTCCATAACGTGCAAAACACACAAAAGGTACGCATTGCAACTTTACATTTAGAACAAAATACATTTGTATGGTATGAATGGCTTTGCTCCCGTAAAAAAATTGTCACTTGGTCAATTTTTACGGAGGAAATGATAGCACATTATGAGGATACAAAGAGCAACACCTTCTTTAGCCAATTGATAAATCTAAAACAAAAGGGTTTAGTGGGGCAGCACATTGAGGACTTCCAAAAATTGAATATAAGGGTAACTGATATTCCAGAGGAACACAGGATCAATCTCTTCATAGGCACTTTAAAGGATAACATCCAACATGAAGTTCGTGTTTTGGAACCGGATTCATTGGAGAAGGCATTCAGGTTGGCAAGAAAATTTGAATGTAAAATAATGGCGACAAGGAAGCCTACCACTCAATTCTATAAAGAAGGAAGTGTTGCTACGTCTAGATTTCTACAACCTACAAGGTTGACACCACAACAATTGGAAGAAAAAAGAGAAAAAGGGCTTTGCTACAGTTGTGATAGCAAATACACTAAAGGTCATAAGTGTCTTGAGAAGAAATTAGTTGACATAGATTGTGAAGAGGAAGAAGAAAATGAACAAGAAGAGGATATACGCCAGGAACCAGCCATAGAAGAGGAAGAAATGAGTCTGACCATATCGTGTAATGCATTGGTAGGAATTACCACTCCTCAAACTCTCAAGATAGAAGGACGTATCAAGAAGAAAAAGGTAATAGTGTTGATTGATTTAGGTAGCACCCATAATTTTATTCATTGTAAGGTAGCCAAGGAATTAAATTGTTTCCTATACCCAGCACCAGAATGTCAAGTGATGGTTGCAAATGGAGGAACTATAAATTGCTCTGGAAAATGCAATAACATCAAGCTAACCATGGGGGAATATGTGTTGACTAGTCCAATACTTTCCATTCCTATGGGAGGTGTTGATGTTGTACTAGGAGTACAATGGTTACAATCTTTGGGGACGGTAGCTTTTAATTTTCAAGAACTTTCTTGAAATTTTTTTCAGAAGGAAAGGAAGTCGAATTACGGGGTATTGAAGGGAAGCCAGGAAGGATAATAAGCTCTAATGTCATGACAAAGCTTCTAAAGAAAGAACAACGAGGCGTAATTGCACAATTATGCTCACTAGAAGTTCCGACATCAAGATCATCTATTTCTGCAGATCTCCAACAAGTCTTGGACAATCATTCCAAGGTGTTTGAAACTCCCAAAGGACTCCCACCTATTCGTGATCATGATCATGCTATTCATTTGATTCCAGGAAGTGTTCCTCCAAACATCGGGCCTTATAGATATCCTTACTTCCAAAAGAGCGAAATTGAACGTATGATTGTAGAAATGTTAGAGGCGGGTATAATTCAACCTAGTCAAAGTTCTTTCTCTGCTCCTGTAGTTTTGGTACACAAGAAGGATGGATCATGGCGAATGTGTCCGGATTATAGGGAGCTCAATAAGCTCACCATTAAAGACAAATTTCCCATTCTTGTTATTGATGAATTATTGGATGAATTACATGGATAAATTTATTTTACCAAGTTGGATCTTCGTTCAGGATATCATCAAATTAGAATGAAGACTGAAGATATTCCAAAAACAGCATTTCGAACTCATGAGGGTCATTATGAATTTTTGGTCATGCCTTTTGGCCTTACAAATGCACCTTCTACATTTCAAGGGTTGATGAATTCCATTTTCAAACCCTTCCTTAGAAAATGTGTGCTAGTATTTTTTGATGATATACCAATCTACAGCAGGTCTTAGAAGGACCATGTTCAACATGTTGACAGGGTGCTCAAACTATTGCAGGAGAAACAATTATATGCAAAAAAATCCAAATTTTTCTTTGGGGTACAAGAGGTGGAATATCTGGGTCATATTGTATCTCACGAGGGTGTTAAAGTAGACCCTAACAAAATTAAAGCCATTAAGGAATGGAAAGTCCCCACAACCATAAAGAAGTTGCGAGTATTTCTCGGGTTAACGGGGTATTATCGCAAGTTTGTTAAGAATTATGGGAGAATAGCAGCAACTCTAACAACATTATTGAAGAAATATGAATTTTCATGGACTCCTAAAGCAACTAAGGCCTTTGAATGTCTTAAGGAGGCAATGTGCCTAGCACCGGTCTTGGCTACGCTAGACTTCACAAAAACCTTTATTGTGGAATGTGATGCCTCAGGAAATGGAATTCGTGCAGTTTGAATGCAGGAAGGAAGACCCATTTCTTTTGAAAGTCATCCAATCAAAGGAAAGTATTTATAGAAACCTATTTATGAGAAGGAAATGTTAGCAATACTGCATGCACTAAAGAAATGGCGAACTTACCTAATGGGAAGACACTTCAAGGTAAAAACTGATCATGATAGTCTTAAACACTTTTTGGAACAAAGACTATCTTCAGAAGAGCAGCAAAAATGGGTCACAAAGATGTTGGGTTATGACTTTGAAATAATCTACAAAGAAGGAAAGCTTAATGTTGTTGCAGATGCACTCTCAAGAAAGAATGAAGAGGTGGAAGCATTGCTTTGTGCCATTTCTATTATCCAACCAGATTGGATAACCGAAGCCAGAGATGAATGGAAGAAGGACAAAGATGTATGGACACTCATTCAAAAGTTGCAGCAAGATCCTAGTACATCTGATACATTTAGTTGGAAAAATGATTCCTTATGGTACAAAGATCGCTTATATCTTTGCAAGAATTCCCAACTAAACCAAAAGATTCTTCTGGAATTGCACACTTCTCCTTTAGGAGGACACTCAGGATTTTTAAAAACTTACCATAGGGTGAAGAAAGAATTTTTTTGGGATGGCCTTAAATATGATATTAAAATGTTTGTGGTAGAATGTTTGGTTTGCCAGCAGAATAAAGTGGAAACAATTAAGACCCCGGGACTTGTATAACCTTTATCCATTCCAAGTCAAAGTTGGGAGGAGATTTCAATGGATTTTATCACAGGTTTACCTAAGTCTGAAGGAAAGAGTGTCATCATGGTGGTAGTTGATAGACTTACCAAGTATGCACACTTTTGTGCATTATCTCATCCATTTAAAGCAAGTACAGTTGCTATTACATTTATGGATAGAATTCAAAAACTACATGGAAGCCCAAGGGTTATTGTGAGCGACAGAGATCCCATTTTTACTGGAAATTTTTGGACGGAGTTATTTTCTTGTTTGGGTACTCAATTAGCTCATAGCTCATCTTATCATCCTCAATCTGATGGTCAAACTAAGATCGTAAATAAATGTTTGGAAGGATATCTTCATTGTTTTGTATTTGATAAACAAACACAATGGGTCAAGTGGTTACCTCTTGCTGAATGGTGGTATAACACTTCCTTCCATATTGCAGCAAAAATGACCCCATTTATGGCACTTTATGGATATCATCCACCATCCATCACATCATATTTAAGAGAAAATTCTAAGGTTCAAGCAGTGGAAGATCACATCGAGCATTAGCAAGAAGTTCTCCAACTCTTAAAGGATAACCTGAATTTGGCACAAAATCGAATGAAACAACAGGCAGATCAACATCGCAGCGAGAGAAGTTTTGATGTAGGAGATTGGTATTTTTACGGCTACAACCATACAAACAAATGTCCCTCAAGCAAGCAAAGAAGGATAATAAATTATCACCAAAGTACTATGGTCCTTACAAGGTGTTGCAAAAGATTGGTACTATGGCATACAAATTGGAGCTTCCTGCTTCTTCGTGAGTACATCCAATTTTCCATGTTTCATGCTTAAAGAAGGTTATCGGTGAAAATCTTCCAGTTCAAACAATATTACCAGAACTTGATGAGGAAGGAAAAATCATATTGGAACCTGAAGCGGTCACGGAAACAAGAACTCGACAACTACGGAATCGATCAATTTCAGAGTATCTCATCAAGTGGAAGAACTTACCCACCGAAGATTCTACATGGGAGGATGAGAATTTTATACAGAAGCACCCGGAGCTACTCAAGCATTGAGGCCAACACTTTTTTGAAGGAGAGGGGCATGTTAGGTCCATATATCACTAGTATAGTCCCTTATTATTGTTAGTGTAACCCCCTTATTGTTATTATTGAACCCTTGTAACCCCCATTTTGTTATTATTGTGCCCTTAAATTATTATTGTTAGGTCGGCTAGGATTACATTGTGGCCCACTAGGATTACATTATGGCCCCATGGACTCCTATATAGAAAGGAGGTTTTGTAAATTGTATCATCCAAGAATTGTTCATTTATGTAATGTATTGGAGGTTGCCCCCTCGAAGTGGCTCATTTCTAAGGCGTTTATATCTCTTTTCTTCTCTTTTGGAGCTGGTTACACAATAAGTACCAACATAATCCATAAATTATCGTGGATGTTCCATTAGACAGTTCATCACAATATATCTGATAAAATTACACTTAAAAATATGAAATCTACAATATGAGGGCTTATTTCTCTTTAAATTTATGGATCTAACTATTTATTGCATATACATGAAAGTTATAATTATGCATAAAATAGAGAACAAATAAAAAAAATAAAATTAGAAACCATGATTGACACAATAACCTATGAAACCCATTCGGGAGAAAACTAGTTGGAAGGTGAAGCTGCTCTATTCTCTTTCTTTGAATAGAAAATGATTGTGAGTAAAAATAATTAATGCATGTGGCCCATGGGTTAATATAGTGCACAAATCTATTTGTGTTCTCTCTTGCTATCCATCTCGACTACTATGCTCGTCTATGGAACAAATGCACTCAAAAATAATGGAGCCCCTTTTGCTCCTATTAGTTCGGTTATAAAAAAAACTAATAGCCTACTAGTGGTTAGGTTTGAATCCATAAAATATTAACCATAGTTATATTATAAACCCATATACAATATTATTCATCATTATTGCATGGCTATCCCCTTTTCCTTAAGTAATGGGTACTAATGTGGAATGCTCTCAAATTATGGTGGTCGAAATAGGACGATCAACTTCTGAGTGGCATAAATTTTGCATACATATTTTGATTGAGGTGATTCTTACATTGTTTGAAGGGTATTTATGTGTAGAATAGGAAATAAAGGTGCAATGCTAAAGAGAAAATGTTTTAATCCTAGAAGACGCCATTTGATGCCTCAAAATTCTCTCAGGAGGTTTCAAACCCCAATTTTCCAAACTGGGTCACACTTGTAAAAATGGTCATGTGAGCTGATTCCTTCAATTTTTCCACTCTAAAAGCATTGAGATAGATGAAAAACAAAATAATGATCCAATCAATATTAGGAAACATTATTTGAATTCTTGCTGAATATTTTTACATTTAAGGCATTTTAAAGGGTTTTGAGATCTTTATAGGTAACACATTTTTCAACAATTATGAAACATGGGAAACACAAACATTGGAAAAGGTGAGTTATTTCCTTTTTACTACCATAATTAAATTTTTTTTTAGCAACCAAGGTTCATATTAATGATGTTACAAATATTTCATATTGCATAAAGGTGGGGGTGAGGGGAAATATTGGGTAAAACAATATTATTTACAATAAATATGTTGTACCTAATAATTACCATAAATAATACCCAATATTCCTCTCACCCCACCTTCATATATATAATTTAAAAAATAGTGGTTGTTTTTTCATGCTAATAAGGTTAAACCTTGCTTTTAGAAAAATAAAGATAACCCACTTTGCTTCCATTTGTCCTCAATTGAGTTCACTAACTCATGAAACAAGGATTTTCTCTAAATTACTTATTAGTAGAACTATTTTCCTTTTGTTTATGTTTTAATTTTTTAGTTTTTTTTGTAGGTTTTAACCCTATATAGTTCATTGTTGCAAATAAATTTTGAATAAATAAAAAATATACAATGATAGAGACACACAAATAACATAGATATTTTACCCTAGAAATCCAAACCAAGAAAACTAGAGATATTTTTTAGTAGATTATATCTTTACAATGTTATAATACAACATGTATACCTTGCAACATCCATCAACCTAAAATCCTTTAAACATGGATTATAATGAAATCATAGTTACTTAATCAAAATTGAAAAGGAATGGGTTGAGCCGCCCTGTTCCACAAAAACACCAAAACTTAAAACTGTGTTCCAAAAACGGATATAAAAAACTGCCATTTTTTTAGGGCACTGCCCTTGACCCTCTATACAAGGAGGATTTATTAGGTCACTATAATACTAGTGTATCCCCTATATTTCTATTTTTGTGCCCCATAGAAGCCTAATATTTCTTGTATTTCTACCCTTACATTATTATTGTTATGTAGGCCCTAATTATATTTTGACCCTTTAGATTCCTATATATATCAAGTAGGTCTTGTCATTTGAATCATCCAAAAAGTGTTAATTTATGTGATGTAAAAGGATGTTTCACCCTCGAAGTGGCTTATTATCAATTCATTTATCTATGTTTTATTGTGTTTCTATGTTATTTTGATCTTTATACATAACATTTGGTATCCAAAGCTCTTGATCCTAGGTTTTGTTGCTTCAAATGGGTCATCATGGAAATTTTCGCTATATATATATATATCTTTCTTTTTCTGTGAAGATTCAGACCATGAAATTTTTATCACAAGGAAGCAAAATATTGATGAACATCTAGTTAAAATTTCGAGCCTTGGTTTGCTATATTTTAGGAGATATGGTCCAAGGAATTTAGGGTTTTTGTATGCTCCATAATTCAGTTTCAATAAAATGTCCCAGGGAAAAGCGTCATAACTTTCTCTTCGAGCATTGGATTTGAATTTTGTAAGAACTGTCTAAAATTAATTTTATTTTAGTTTTTTAGGTACAAGTTTTGAGGCTAAAGGTTAAAACAATGACACGTGGCTTCTCATACAAGTTCACTCTATTGAACTAGTTCATAATCAGGTCATTGAGGGAGATTTGACATAGCTTTACCTTGAAGAATCCAATCCCAGTATAACTTGTGGGGTTGGAAATAAGAAATAGAGAGCCACCTCGGGATGAAATTTCATATTTTTGGAGGCAAAAATCATAGATATACAATGGCTTCAAGGTCAGTTAGATCAGCAAGCTCAAAATAAAGATCTTAAAAACAAAAAAGTTGTGTATTTTTTAAATTACATAACTTTTGTTTGAAAATTCAATTTGAAATGATTCAAAGGGCGTAGTGAAGCACAGATATCATTATTTGTTCCAAAATTGTTTTCAAAAAAATAAATGATACACCCATTAAACCCCCAGAAATCTCTACTATGACGTATGAAGAAGAGGAAGAAATGCAACATGATATATCAAAATTATGGGACCATGCAACAAATTTCACTCTTACAAAGTGAAACAAAAAATGAAGTAGAAGCAACGATGAATGTTAATATGGATGGTTTAAAATCATAAATAAAAGGGGACATGTAAGGCTTGAAGAATTGTTTAAAAGGGGACATGGAAGGTGTTGTAGAGGTAAATCCCCTCTGCGGATAGAGGCGATCCCTACTAGCCCAGTTCGGGTCTAGCAACAATCGTATCACGCTAAGGTGCAAGTTCCTAATTGCAATAAACCAAATGGCGAAGAAGGCTTACCTTGAATCCAATGTTGTTGTTCGTAGGGAAGATAGCGCTCCCGTTTCCTTGCTCCAATAGATCACAATCCTCACGCTCGTCACGATCGAACACCTGCACACGCAAGAAACACGACAAACAGAAGCATAAAACCCAATATATGCAAATATGTATCAGTCAGAGAAGACAAAACTCATGATCATAATGAAAAATACGAGTGGAACCATAACCAAAGTCGCTTATCATTAATTCATAGAAAGGAAAATACAACCTGGCTCTGACGCTGAATCTTCCATTGGCAGGTCGTTAGCGGATACGTCTCGGTAAAGCTTGTCGGGAATGGGAAAAGCCTCTCTCTTCGATCGTCAATCTCCTTGCTACCGATTTGGCTCTATAAGGACTATCAAGGCTCTTGCAGCATTCTTTAGGCTATGAAGGCTCTTGGAGACTCAGCCATTCAGCCCTTCAGCTATTCAGCCCCTTCATCAATGGATGAAGGCTATATTTATAGAGGAGAGGAGGAGGTTGGGATCCCTTCAATAGTGGAAGGGAGGCCTTATCCCTTGGGAGGTTCCCCATAAGGTGGAAACAATAGGCCAAAGGAGGAAGGCCGTGGTTATTCAGTCGAAACCACTCCTCATGAATCATCCACGAAGTTGTTGTAATCGAAACTTCGCCTCTTTTTTTAAAAAACTTTCCTTAAGCAGATTGGCACGGGTGCTTAACTGGGACAGAGCGCCAACTGGCGTGGGCTCAGTGTTAATTTTCCCCATTGGCATGAGGACATAACGAGCTACCAGTGCCAAGGCAAAAACATGTGTTTTTAGGGGTCTGCTTAGGAAATGATCAACAGAAGAAATGTTGTCCTCATGGAAAGGGATGCAATGATGGTATTTGCAAGGCATGACACTGCTTATTCATCACAGAAACGACCCTCCAATGGGTGAGATGGGGATTGCAGGGATGGTGACAAATTACTGTGTAACAGAAGGTTTGACAAAGTTTTTACAAGAAATGCTTCGTAGTGATGACAAGGTATTCTATGAAACTTGTGATGAGAACAAAAGGAATGAAAATCATGATTTTAAAGACTCCAAATTTGGTTTGAATACCAACCACATTCCAAAGGTCTACATGAGGAAGTTTGATGGCAAGGATTCGGTAACATGGATACTACAAATGGAGCAGTTCTTTGATCTACACGAGGTGAAACACACACAAAAGGTACATATTGCATATTTGTATTTATAACCCAATAAATTTGTATGGTATAAATGACCCTTTTTCTTATAAATCACTTGTTACTTGGATATTTTTTATGGAGGAATTGATAATACACTATGAGGATACGAAGAACAATACCTTCTTTGCCTAATTGATAAATCTTAAACAAAAGGGTATATTTGCGGAGCATATTGAGAACTTCCAAAGATTGAATATTAAGGTAAATGATATTCAAGAGGAGCATTTGACTGATGTCTTCACAAGGAATTTAAATGATAACATCCAACATGAGGTTCACCTTTGGGAACCTAAGTCATTAGAGAATGCATTCAGTTTGGGAAATGTTGAAAGAAAAATTATGGCAACAAGGAGGTCTACTACTCACAACTATAAATATGGAAGTGTTGATGCTCCTAGCCTCCCACAACCTACAAGGTTGACACAATAAAAACTAAAGGAAAAATGATCAAAATTGATTTGTTACAATTGTGATAAAAAATACACTAAAGGTCATAAGTGTGCCGAGAAGAAATTATTTTACATTGATCATGAAGAGGAGGAATAAAAGGAACAAGAAACATAAAAACAAGAATATATACACTAGTAACGAACCCTAGGGATTGAAAAAGAAGAAATAAATATGACCATAGCGGGAATTACCACTCCTCAAAATCTCAAGATAGAAGGGTATATCAAGAAGAAAAATGTCATAGTGTTGATTGATTCAGGTAGTACCCATAATTATTATTCATTTTTAGATGACCAATGATTTGAATTTATTTCTATATATAGCACTAGAGTGTCAAGTGATAGTCGTAGATGGAGAAACTATAAATTTCTCAGGGAAGTGTCATAATATCAATATAGCCATGGGGGAGTATCTATTGAATAGTCTAATGCTTTCCATCCAATGGGTGGTGTGTGAAAAAATCTATTGCAGATAATATTTTAATTATTCTCCTATATTTTAGATTATTTGTCCCAAAAAATTAATTTACTGCAAATACCGAATAAAAACACAACTGCAAATTTCACCAAATAACAAATCACAGGAACTAAGAAAACACCACACATTTAAAATGGACCCAATTTTTTTAGATAAATTGTCCCTTGAAAAATGCCAAGGTGGGGAAAACCAATTCTGAATATGAGGGTTTTATTAGTATTCAATTTTTTTTTTAATTGAAATAATACATAATCTGCTTGTTGTAAATTAGCAAAGCACCAAAAAATTATTTTCTTCACTTTTGTAGCAACTTCGACCTCCCGGAAGCTATTCAACCCCTTTGAATCAATTTTACCCTCATGTACAACCCAAAATCAACCCACACGTGTGGCCTATAGAATCCACTGGCAACTCACACTCCTTGGTAGAATAATTTGACCTCCACTAGAAAATCGATCTCTGGAAAACTCGACTTTTCTCTTGGAAATTGATCACTATAGAAAATTCCCTCTTCCTTTGGAAAATCAACCTCTCTCTATCAATTCACACCACATGTATAAAATCAGACTCTATAGAATAATTTGATCTCTCTCTGTCACTAAGTGTTACACAGTAATTTGTCACCGTCCCTGCAATCCCCTGTCTCGCACATTGGAGGGCCTATTCCGTGACCTATGAGAAGTAACATGACCTGAAACCACTTTCATGGTATCCCCCTTGACAAGGAAAATCATTCCTCTGAAGACAATTTCCTGTAAAAAGCCCTAAAAATAGACCTTTTGGCCTTAGCGCGACCAACCAGTTTAGCCCTTGCGCCAATGGGGGAAATCCACCAAAGAGGGCTCGCCAACTGGCACTCTATCCAAGTGTATTACTCACGCCAAGCTTAATAAGGATTTTTTTGTAAAAATAAATGGTGGAAGTTTGATTCCAACCAATTCCTAAACGAGTCTCTAAAATGAGTTGGGAGGCTTGGCTCCGGATCTCCATGTAGGGGAAGTGGTTTTCCACCTATGATGGAAGCTTCCTTGAGGATAGGGCCAATCCCACCATTGTAGGGATCCAAACTCCCCTTCCACCATCTATATAAGCTTGTCATTTTCCCTTTGCAAGCTAGCCTAAATAGAGATGAATCAGTAGTAAGGAGACTATCATCAGACAGCTGAAGAGAGAGAGCCTTGTCCCATCCCGACGAGCTTCATTGAGACGTGCTCCACTGTTGACCTGCCGAAGGAAGATCCAGTGTCAGAGCTCAGGTTGTATCTTTCTTTCGTTGTGATTAATAATAAACGACTTACATCGGGGAATATTTCCCTCCTCTTACATCGGGTTCGCCTTTTTTAGTTGCTGTTATTCCTCCTAGTCCTTGCCATCTTTTAGAAGATCTAGCGGTAGGGTCAGATATGGACTCATCCAATCTGTCATGTCTTCGCTTGGTCCTTCGCTTCCAGTGGGGTATAGATCCTTAAGTCAGATTATGACCGCTGTCACCTCTATGGGAGTATCAACTCCGTCTATGAGGCCGGTTATTCCTTCATTAGGGATGTCTCCAAGGACACCCCTCACGTTATCTCCTCAGGTCACATCAGTACCTGTTAGGCCTACTGTCTGTGTAGTTGCATCTACACCCGCCGTTACTACTCAGTCCGTAAGGACCGCGTCACTTCCTGAAGATGTCTACATAGCATATGCTATTCCCGAGAATATTTCTCCTGAGGAGTATCAGTTGTCTCTACAGCAGTCGAACTCCAAGATTGGTCAATCCTCCCAAGATCCCAACCGTCCTTATTTTTCCCATTATGCACAGGATGGTACACCCGTTTATATTTTTCCATATCAGTACGATGAGCAAGGAAACCCTTTACATTTTCCTGCTCCAAAGGCTTATCAATATGTTCAAGGTTTTCTGTCTGCCCAAGCTGGGCAACCTCCAACCCGCAAAGAGCACCCTTCCAGGGCCAACCTTCGGGCCAGCCTGGTTATCTCTATGACCCATAAGGACAACCCTTACAGGGCCAACCTTCAGGCTAGCAGGGGTTGTTATACGGTCTGCAAGGAAAGTCCTACAACCATCAAGGTCAACCTATACAGCCTCACCTTGTGGTCCAACCAGGGTAACCTCAAGGACCCACAGGTCAACTGAGGTACCAACCAGGATCGTTGTATGGTCCTGGGGGGAAAATCCAACCCTCTCAACCTATGGTGCAACCTCTGCAACCTCAGTTTCCTATTGGTCCGAATATTGCACAACCAGGACCCTCTTATGGTCCTGTTGCAGGTCAAACTGGTTATCAGGCGCAACCTGGCCCTATCTCGCCACCAGGACAACCGGCTCATCTGGGGCAGCCTAGTGTCCCTCTTCAGCCAGGATAACCTATTCAACCAGGGCAACCTGTTCACCCAGGTCAACTTGTTCAACTAGGGTAGCCCGCTCAGCCAGGTCAACCTATCCAACTAGGCCAGTGTGCACATCCTGTCAACCCTCAACCTTGCTCAACAGTCGATTTACTCGATGCCACAGCCGAATCTGCCTGTGCGCCCAAATCATCAGGCTCAGCAGGGCCCCACTTATCAGAAACCTGCTCAACCCCAAGGCAGTTATTATCTTCAAGGTCAATCTCGACCGATTTACAACCCGCCTCAAGGTTCTAATTATTACCTTCAACAACCGAGCTATACCTATACTCAGCAGTCAAATGCATATACTGCTCAAACAGGGCTGACATATAATCAGGGTCCATACCCCGGTTATCAACCCCTATACACTGGTTATCAGCAACTGTATCAACCTAACTATATGGCTTATACCCCCTATGGTCAGAATCCCCCGGGACAGAACCAATGGGGGCAAATTTATGCCCAACCAGGATGGAGTACAGGTACAGGTCCTTATCGAGGGCCTGGTATGCCTTTAAATCCTCAGTTGCCGTTCCTTGCTACGTTGGAATTGTCGGATGTTTCTAAATTGATCAATGATCCGATTTTTCACAATCCTTATTGGCCTCCGGTTCCAACCAAGGTGCCCGATGACTGTCCTAAATTTGAAGGTAAAGCTGGAGAGGACCCCCAAGCTCATGTGATGACCTACCATCTGTGGTGTTCGTCAAACTCTTAGGTCGATGATTCAATTCGTCTGCGTCTTTTCCAGCACACTCTTACCGGTGTTGCCGTTAAGTGGTATATAGAATTACCCCGCAGTATATTTCAAGACTTCAATACGTTAGCTATGGCTTTTCTGACACATTTTCAGTTATCGGTTCGTTACGAAGCCAGGACGCATCTCCTGACTTCTTTGAAGCAGGATAAAGCCACCCACATATATGATCATATTCATGAGTGGCGACGTCGTCGTAGACTGATCAAGTTTGATATACCTGATCAGCTACTAACCCATTGGTTCACTACCTCCTTCATTAGCAAGATCGCTCAAGATTTTGCTATGGGGGCATGTGTGACCGAATAACAAGCCATCGGGCGTGCCCAACACCTTGACTTGGTGTACTCTTAGTCCGGCACGCTCTATGATATCTTGACTGATGCCCCACATCCAAGGACCTCTAAAGCACCAGCTACCCCATCGGTGGACGGTGTTATTGGTTCTATTTCTCAAAATTCTTGGAAATCCTCTAATGGGAAGCATAAGTCTAATTCTTCCAATAATTCTGCTCTTCCCGCCCCTCCGGATTCTGGTAAAACTGCGGAGGTCAATTCCGTTCAAGCTAATCCTATGAAAAGTGCCTCCAAAGGAAAGAAGAAGGGTAAAGGAAAATCCAAACCCGATGCCCCGAAACCAGAGTCTTCTAAACCTCGTGCTGATGATGGTTCCCAACGTAAACCGAAGTACCCTTGCCTTATCTGTGAAGGAGAACATTATACCAAATATTTTCCTTGACGATATGAAGTTAGTCAACTTTTGAAGGGCTCTAAAGGGACTCCGGCAGTTCTCAAAGAACCATTCCCGTCTCAGTAGACCCAGATGGTTGAGTAGCCTCCACCATCTACACCATTTGGGTCCCAAGTTTTTATGATGAATGGTGCTGCACCTGTTTCGATTGCTACGTGTTCAAAGGATTATGATGGATCACGCCAGAAAACTGGGAAGGAAGTCGTTGATGGCCCACCTCCCCCACCTGTCTTTGGCCCTTTAGAAATTGAGAAGCCCAGCACTGAACCTGTTGTGAGGCCACCTTCTAAAGGTGTTCTGCGAAAATCTTCCTATAACCCAAATGCCCGTGCCGCTCAGCACTACATTATTGTTGAGGACTTTGCATAGGCGCCTTCTACAATGTCTGCATTGGAAGTGCTTCAAAGTTTCCCATCACAATGGAAAGCTCTGTTGTCCGCAATCGATGGAATTGATCCTGCGATTCCAGTCTTCTCACCTTCGACCTAGAAAATTTTGTCCCCCGACTTCCACATCAAATCGCTCTTGTTATCCAAGTCGGTATCAACGACCTTAACATCCATAGAGCCATTGTAGACGAAGGTGCTTCCACCTGTGTTATGTCATCCGCCTGCTGGAAGGCCATTGGCTCTCCAGCTCTTACTTCATCTCCCAATGCCCTAGAGGCATATGATGGTCGAGAATCTAAACCCCTGAATGCTCTCGAGAGTTTTCCAATCACGTTACAGGGTAAGACAGTCAACGTAGAAGTAGAAATGGTTGATGCCAAGCTCAACTGCAATCTCCTTCTTGGTCGCAGTTAGACTCATGCCATGCTATGCGTTCTTTCCACCCTCTTCTGGTGTCTGAAGTTCCCTCACGAGGGAAAAATTATCACTGTGGATCAGTTGTCTTTCTTCACCTCATCCTCTGAGAACAACGTTCCTTACGTGGATCAGATCCCAAATCCCCCCGATAGTGTAGGACCCGGTCTTTTCAAATACCCTGTCCTCATGGGTATTTTTCTCGTGCCACCACCACACACCGTTCAAGTTAATATGATCTCTAGGTCAGACGACCCTTGGATCGTCCCTTCGCCTGAACAGGTGACCTCTTTCGGAGAATCGATGCCTTTAACTCCAGTTGAGATTAATTATTGCGAGATTGTCGCCGCATCTGATCCTCCTCCTCCTGAACATGCTCCTTCGAGCATGGCTTTAGATATATATTCTCAATCCCCTTGGCTCGGCGATGCAGATTCACCTGATCCTTTAAGAGAAGTCTTCCCTTCTGATGAAGCTATTGTTGAAACAATGTCTCTTGAAGATCTGCCGTGGAGCGATGGACATCATCATTCCTCATTCATGCCTGGCCTGGGGGCAGTGTCTGATTGTCTCGAGTGTGATGTATCTGGTTATCCCCCTCCTGAGCCTCCTCCTTTGAGCTCATCAGAGCATAGTTCCTCTTCTTGTGTCAAGCTCCTAAAACAATGAAACAAGCTGCTATGGGGACAGTTCTTTTAAGTGTGTCAACCTCGTTAAAATAATGAAACATGAGTGTGTTCAATTCGAGTTTTGTTATATTTAGATCAAATCTCTTGTGTTTTGAACCTTCACTCCATTTCCTATGGACTGAAGCTTGGGGGGCATGTACCTCGAATTGAGACACCATGCTGGGGGGCATGCCCGTTTTCCTTACTATTTCAAGCATAGTTTACATTTGTGTTTTAAGCTTGCATAAAAAATAAAACTCATTTCCAAGCATAGTTTGCATATGTGTTTCCATGTGTGCTTTTAAGCTTGCGTAAAAATAAAATGTGATTTAATGCATTTTGTGAACTTTTCCATTGGGTCGTTTGTTATGTAGATCATGTAACTAGTGCATTAGATAACATTGTATTAGACATTTGCATAGCATATAAAAAAAATCATCAGATGTAAAAATATCCATCCAAATATATATATATATATATATATATATATATATATATATATATGTCGAATAGTTGGCAGTTTGTGTACATCACATAAAATCAAAAAATATACATGTCTGTTTTAATAATAGCCGGAGCCAACATGTCTCTCAAAAATATGCATATAAAAGCCCTAGATGACTAATCAGCGTGGTGCTCATGGTAGCATGTCACCGCGCGCACCAATCGCCTCAGTAATCAATGGTGGCGACTAGGCACCCCCACAGTGTGTCTCTGGTAAGCCATCGTGACATTTTCTAGCCGTGCGTAATCCGAATCCCCTGGGTGATACCCTCCAGGTTCTGGACTAGCTCACTCCCTTCGCCACCCTCAGCTTGAGGATATTGTGTGAGAGGGGTCCTCCGTACGATGGGTGACATCCCGACGGGCCTCTCTGGGCCAATGTCTGCATACATATAAGATTGTTTGTTAGAATAGGCATGTATCACAAAAAAATCATAAATGCATAAAATAAAAAATAGTCTTACCCAGCTCCTCGTCCCAGTCATCCCCCTCCAGGATGGGAATATTTGGGTCTCCTGTGAAGTCGGTACTGGCATAGGGCCAGTCCTCAACAACGATCAGCTGTCGCTGTAGCCATACAAAAAAATCGGGCCTCCATGACATTTGTTGCCCCCCTCTTGATCTGGGCATGAGTGCTGCCCATCGAGCCATCCTTGGCTCCCTCAATGATGGCTCAGAGACTATCACCCCTTGGCCCTAGAAAATTGGTAATCGTTCAAGGATGAACGATACCAGGATGGAACCGTACCCAAACTGTTTCAGTTTGGCCTTCTTGCACTTTGTCAGCTGCCATTTGATGTTCATTGTTACGGAAGTGGCCCAATCAAAAAGTGTCAGGTTCATGCATTCAGATGCTAAGATAAGCTGTGCTTTGGTTGCCTCGTGCGGTGCCTGCGACCCTGCAACCTACGTAATGGTGTGGAGCACTACTCAAAGTGCCAGATTGGGGACCGTGTGGATATCGAACTTCCCATTGATTGATCCTGTCCGTGCCCCTGGGCACACTCTTGCCATCACCATTTCCATTTTCTCACCAGATGGTCTAGTACTTGTCAATATTGGTGCTGGACCTCTACAGAACAGTCAAGTTATGAAATAAACGTCGGAGAATTCAAGTTCCAACACTTGGTCTCGAAGCCTGAACACTTCTTCATTCTCATCCCAAATGCTGATGAAATACTGCAATAGCTTAGGTTGTGCTCTCAAACATGGTGTTAGGAAGAACTTTTTTAGATCACAGTTTCAAAGAGCGTTCATGAATGCTTCATTCTGCATGGCCATTTCATCTTCTTTACCATGCTCCCTTTCCTTCCACTCGATCACCATTGTGACTGTGTATCTGCATCAACATGGTCATAAACACCTCATTAGATCTCTATAACACTCAGAAATTCATCTGATTGGCTCACATTTTGATAAATTTAGGAGGAAATTTGAGTTGCGCCATTGGTGCGACCCCTTTGCAAAAAGGAGCCAATTAGCGCGGGTCCGTGCCTGATACCCGCACCAATTGGCCGAGCCCTAATTTTGCAAAGGTCCCCTCAAGGATCCAAAAACACAATGGAAATCTATATAAAATGAATCAAAACAAAGTTATGGAGAGCACCTCTTACCTGGAATGAACGAGAACCAGAATGATGTACTGGATTGACCACAATCGCCGCCACAAGTTTGCACAGCAAAAGCTCACCGTTGCTCTCACAAAAGGTAAAAAGTAAAAGTGAATATGTTTTTACCATTTTTGGCATATTTATAACTTTTCAAAGTCAAAATTAGGTTTTGAAAGTCATTTTTCCAATATTTTATTATATTTTGTCAAAAAATGGATTTTACGCTCGCTTTCATGTGCAACAACAGGTTTTCACACAACTTGGACGACAATACGAGTTGTATTTTATACTTTTTCGGACTCGGTAAAAACACAAAAAAGTCATTCTGGAGTCATCTTTCAGCTCTTTTCTGACTCTCTAAACATGAAAAGATTGTCGAGTCGCTTGTTGTTTTGATCTCATTAAATTGGTTGTGAAATGACATCTACCCAGTATACGTTTACCCCTTTTTCGGGCTGGGATAGATTATTTATGAAAAAGGAATACCCTAGCCTATCGTGATTAGGAGGGTTTCTCAGACATAGTTTTCTATCTTTTTGGATCTAAGGAACTATCTACGAAAAGGGACTGTTGGAGTTTACTTTTCCGCTGTCTATTCAAACTCTCTAAACATGAAAAGACACTGAGTTCTTCCTTTGTTAGACTCGTTAAACCGTGATGACATCGGATTCAGTCGTAATGACGATATTCAAGTTTCTCCTTCTTAGGGCTCGTTAAATGTACTAGGATGGATTCGTCTGAAGGAAGAACTTATATCAAAAGCATATGCTATCCCCTTCAAGCTTGTTTTCAAAAATAATTGGGGTACTCGCTAGAAATGGTGGGGAAAATGGAACCAGTATCATCGTCGTGTCGGCAATATGTCGCTCTTGAACATGGCACTTGTCTACATTTGTGTCAGGTTGGGGACATCTCATCTCGTTCTCTGCTTGCCTTCGTGGGTTTGGGTAATCCCTTTTGACCTCTCATCTGCTCTTTGCCTCATCATCATGACCTCAGATCTTTTGATGTCAAATACTGCCAAATCCAGTGTCGTGCTGCCGATATGTTCAAGAGAAGTTTACCTCTACAGTCTCAACCTTCCTCTGATTCTCATCTGATCCTAATTCACAAACATTATGTTCCTCTATCTCATGTTGATGATGTGGGAAACACTATGGCCCACCTTCGATCAAGGTTACTTCTTGTCGACTTCAGTTCATTATCCAAGAAGCTAATATAGAGACTCTCTTTCGGTACCTTGGAGCCTGCATGCCTCAATGGCAGGTTCTTCGCATTCGCCACAAGGTTTTCGTCATTGACCTTCGATCGGATGATTCTTTGGGTTTTCGACGCTAGCTCACTGTTCACATTCCGTGGATTGTACCTGTAGTACCTTAAGGGCCATTGTCATTATTGGTGGTACCTCTCGCGTCTGTTAATAGCTTTCATCATTGGCTGGTAATCAGACGATGTTCTTGCATGTTCATCTTCAGCTCACATATTCACATGCTTGGACTTGTACTCTGTTCGGGTTGAGATGGAATGCAAGACCCTGGATTTTTTCTGATGGAATCCAGGCTGCGGATTTTGTGGATTATCATGATTGGCTACATGACTCATTGATTGGATGGATGCGACCATACCTGAGTCTATTTATTGATCCTTTCTATATGGTTGCGTCCATACCTTGGATCCTGATTATTGTATACTCTATTATGGATGGCTGCACCCATACCACACATCATGTATTTGAGATATCAGTTGTACTTTTCTACGCTGATTTTTCGACAACAGTGTTTTTAGTTGGGCACATTCTCATAAATCATTTCACCCCTCTCTCTTTCAGGCCTCATGCTTTAGGGGGAATCTATTACACAGTAATTTTTCACTGTCCCTACAATCCCCTGTCCTGCACATTGGAGGGCCTATTCCGTGACCTGTGAGAAGTAACATGACTTGAAACCACTTTCATGGCATCCCCCTTGACAAGGAAAATCATACCTCTGAAGATAGTTTCTTGTAAAAAGCCATAAAAATAGACCTTTTGGCCTTGGCGCGAATAGCCAGTTTAGCCCTCGCGTCAATGGGGGAAATCCACCAAAGAGGGCATGCCAACTATCGCTCTGTCCCACTGTATTACTTGTGCCAAGTTTAATAAGGATTGTTTTTTAAAAATAAATGGGAGAAGTTTGATTCCAACCAACTCCTGAACGAGTCTCTAAAATGAGTTGGGAGGGTTCACTCCAGATCTCCATGTAGGGGAAGTGGTTTTCCACCTATCATGGAAGCTTCCTTGAGGATAGGGCCAATCCCACCATTGTAGGGATCCCAACTCCCCTTCCACCATCTATATAAGCTTGCCATTTTCCCTTTGCAAGCTAGCTTTAAAGGAGCTGAATCAGTAGTAAGGAGACTATCGTCAGACAGCCAAAGAGAGAGAGAGCCTTGTCCCATCCCGACGAGCTTCATCGAGACGTGCTCCATTGTTGACCCGCCGACGGAAGATCCAGTGTCAGAGATCAGGTTGTATATTTCTTTCATTGTGATTAATAATACATGTCTTCGATTATGGTTCCATTCATATGTTCATGTCTTATGTTATGAATTATATCTTCTCTGAATGATATATGGTTGCATGTATTAGGTTTTACGTTGTGTGTTTTTTCTTCGTGTATGTGCAGGTGTTCGAACGTGCTAGGTGGGAGAATTGTGATCTGCTAAAGCGAAGGATGAAAGCGCCATCTTCTCTGCAAGCAACAACAACGTAGGACTTAAGGTAGGCCTCTTGTCGCATCTTGGTCTTTTGTAACTAGGAATCTGCGTCTTAGCGTGACTCGGTTGTTGCTAGACCCGATCTGGGCTAGTAGGGATCGCCTTTGTCCGCAGAGGGGATTTACCTCTCCAACACTAAGAAACTAGAAATCACTATGAAGAAATTATCTTTGGAAAATTGATCTCAATCACTGTTGAACCCTGCTATTGGTATCTTTCACGCTATCACTGCACCCTTGCTCACTCAAATGTGTTCTCCAAGATCCCCATCGATTTCCACTTATAATCTCTGGTTGACAAATCAATGGACATGATATAATCACAATCGATGGCTAAGATAATCTTGACCTCATCAAGTCACTTTTCTAGAAGCCATTAGAGAGAAATCGACTTGTATTAATTAATATTGATTAATTAACACATTTCCCCAAGTTAGACTTAGGAAAATAATTAAAAATGTTTAATTAAATCCAATTAATACATTTACCCTTCATAAAATAAATTGGGCTTGGAGATAATTAATCCACTTGTGTTCCTAGCCATGTAGACACCACTTGATACTAGCACACATACCCAACCTACACAAACTAACACTCCTTAGAGAGGAAGGTGTTATGCACAATACCCATATTATCTATGAAGAAAATGAGTCTCGCCTTCCCCAAATTATTCGTTAGAATGTATTCTACCTACTAATATATAAGTATATTGTAGCTAAACTATCCCAGATTATACACAATCCTTGATGAAATGATACCTGATGTATATGTGCTTAGACCTACCATGACACAATGGATTCTCAAATATCCTTATGCAACTCTAATTGTCACAATGATCACTGTCGTCTCTATCCTCTAACCAAACAAGGCTAACAATAGATTCTGAAGCCAAATGGCCTCATATGTTTCCATGCTAGAGACTATTTTCATTGATTCTGCAGAGCTCAATGCGATGGATTTTTGCTTCCTGTTGTACAAAGAGACAACTATAGATCCCATGATGAAGCAACACCTAAAGTGCTTTCCCCATCTACTATATTGCCTTCCTAGTATGCATCAGTATATCCCACCAACCTAATACCATCACCTAGATTATATATGATCCCATACTCAATTATACCTCGTAAATAATGTAGCACATGCTTCGTTGCTGTCTAGTGAACCCTCTTCGGTTCAACCATGAATTGACTAAGAGACTTTATCGCAAAGGATATATTTGTTCTAGTGTTGAATAAATACATAAGAGATTCAATCAATTGCATCTATAGTGTGGGGTATACATCCTTCTCCCTGGAAGTATCTTCCTTCCTCCAATTGGTTATCATGGGTGTAGACATGGCTCACCCAATCTTCCATATCAAACCTCCTCAAGATATCTATGTAATAGTCCGTTGTCCAAGGAAAATGTCCGCATATGTTTGCCACATCTCCATGCCTAAAAATTAGTGCACAAGCTCCAATTTTTTCATCTCAAACTCAAATTTTAGGTCCCACTTGCATTCTTCTATGAGACCCAATGAACCTATCAAAAACAAGTCATCAAAATACAGGACAAGAATGAGCACCTCAACCCCAAGCATCAAATAATATAGGTCTACCTCACTCTTCATGAAGTTCATCCATTGCAAGTATTTGTATTAACACTCATACCATGCCCCTGGAGCCTTCTTGATCCCATACAAAACTCTCTTTAATCTACACATGTGGGTCTCATTATTGTGTGCTACAAAGCCCTTCATTTGTTCAATGTACACTTCCTCCTCAAACTCACCAATGTTGAATTTTGTCTTGACAATGATATGGTGAATTTCCATCCCATCTGTGTTGCTAGTGAGCTAATGACCCTGATAGAAGTATACATGGACAAAATAGTGAATGTTTCCTCATATTTTATCCCCTCATTCTGAGAAAACCCCTTGCCCACAAATCTTGCCTTCTATTTCTAGATATTGTCATCGACACCATGCTTGATATTGTAGATCTAGCACAATCCAACCACCACCCTATCTGCCAGTCTAGGAACCACCTCCCACAAATCATTCTACATGATCAAGGTGTGCTCCTCAACCATTGCATCTTGCCACAACTACTACTATGAAACCTCTTGATACTCGAAAGGATTTATATCCATAATCTAACTCACCAATGAAATGTAGTCAGTGTACCTATTGTCTCCTATATCTCCTACCTATCCTAAGAGTCCTCAAAAACTCCTGAGCATCCCGAAGTTTTCTTTGAACCTCACGATTCCTCCTTCCAAATATAGAGTGTGGAATTTTCACTTCTACATTCTCCTGACGCGTCTCATAAATCTACTACACCTGTTGTTCTATAAAAAATCTTGAGAAAACCTACACCTGAGCCTCTACTCATATTAGTAAATGTACTCATACTCTCCTATATTTTAATCTTTTGTTCTATCCTTGGAGCTTCTACTAGTTTCTCACTCTAATCAATTTTTGTTGGTAAATCTCTAGATATATGATTTCCTTGTCCTCCATGAATCAAAAATATCTCTTGACAATAATACTCCTCGTTGTAGAATGAATATTTGATATGACCGAGAAGTGTCATTGTATCCAACAAACTACCCCTTCTCTATAGTTTGATCCAACTTCGAGCGTGTATACCCTGGAATGTGACAATAAGCTAAGCTACCAAATATCTTGAAGTGGATGAAATCTAGCTTCTTCCCAGTAAATGATTCCTCTGGTGTTAGATTTCCCAAATCATTATGTGTGATTATGTTCTGAATATATACCGTTGTAAAACATTCCTCTACAGATAAATATCTCAGCATATCCTGATCATATAGCATGGCCCTTGCTGCCTTTGATATTGAACAATTTTTTTCTCTCAGCTACCCCATTTTGCTGCGGGTTGTAAGGAACTGTCCACTCTCTCTTGATCCCCTCCTTGCTATAGAATTCCTCAAAATATTTCCCTGTGTACTTGCCTTCATTATCAAATTAAATAACCCTCAACTTCCTAATTGTTGAATTCTCCACAAGAGCTTTGAACTCTTGTACATGAATGAAGACCTCATCCTTGGTCTTCAAGAAGTATATCCAGGTATTCCTAGAGTAGTCATAAATAAGGGTGAAAAAATACTTGTATCATTTTATAAACTTCATTGAAATATTCTAAATCAAGAACACCTTTGGATTTGGTGTCACCCTTTGGAAAAGTTTCCTTGGCGAACTTCCACAACACACATCCTTTACATACATCATCATGCTCTGTGCTCACATTTGGAATTCCTATAACTATCTATCAAAGAAATATAAGTGCCCCATGGTGGATATGCCCCATCCTCCTATGCCATAACTCTCCCTGATCTCCCAGATCATTGTTGCTCACTAGTGCCTTTGGAGTATCTAACTGCAACCTGTAAATTTTGTCACTCCTGACTCCAATATCTATGGGTGACTTCCACTCTCGGTGCTTTATCAACACAATTTTTCCTCTAAATAGTACATTGTACCCCTTATCCTGAAGAATAGATACAAAAATTAGATTCATCCCCATTCCTGACACATGCAACACAACATTGGAATTGGCTTGCCATACTACCTCTGAAACAAAATAGTCCCTCTCCAAACTGGGTTACACTTGGAATTGTTCACCATTTCGATATGGAATATGATGTCCTCCTCCTTGTATATAGAAAAGTAATCCCTAACTCTTACCATGTGAAATGATGCCCCATTATAAATATACCAAACACCTCGTGAGATTGAGCTATTCAGGCAAGCTATGAGTGTGAACTATTATTCCATCTAACTAGAAATATCATCGACATTGGTTGAAGCTTCCATCTACCTCTTTCACTTCTTGTTTCCTTTCTTTCTCTTCAGGAAATTGACGACATAATGGGAAAAATTATGACAACCAAACACTTGACCTTTGAAAATGTCATTCTTATTCTTTTCTCCTTTGGAGTTAGGTCCTTTACTAGAACCCTTCTTGGCTTTTAATTTTCCTCCTAGAGCCATGTTTTCCCGTTCTTCCTCACTTTTCTAGGTCTTACTCTTTATTTTGTTGACAAGACTCAACCTAAGATAATATTGAGTGAAATAGCTCCACAAATGATCCCAGCTCGATAAGGTATCTCTTCCATTACTTACTTAAATGAATACATCCAATTTCTTTGAGAACCTATTCAATGTTGTTCTCACGAGCTCGTCATATTTTTGTTTCTATATGACAGCTACTAACTTTTCCTTAACTTGTTAGAATCTGATGAGGTAACCAACTACGCCTTCACCCTTGTTCATCTTGGTATTTCTCAATTTCTCTTTGAGAAACAACTTCATGTTCATCATAGAATTCTGGAACAAATTTAATATGAAATCCCACATCTTCTTAGATGTATCCAAATATGTGATATGTGTAACAATATGATCCTTGAATCCATCTAGGATTATCCACCTTTCCTTGGCATCTTCCTTCTTGTATGCAAGAAGTTGTGTTTCATATGTCGGCACAACTACAACACTGGTCACATCTTATCTGAGACCATTCTCTTCCTGCAACAATAAAATCTAATTTAGATGCATTGTCTAATATGTCTCGATCTCCCAATCCAATTGAAGCCAATTTTTATAACTCTTAGAAAATAAACAAACCCCAAATAAATTTGTAGAAATCAATTTGGGTTTTATAAAACCTCCATTTTTCTCTCCTGTACTATGCACTGATCTTATTCTACCCTCAAATATACTCTGATACCATGTGAAATTTTATATTGCAGTTAATATAGTAATTATTCTCCTATATTTTAGATTGTTTGTCCCAACAAATTAATTTACTACAAATACCGAATAAAAACATAATGATAAGTTTCACCAAATAATAAATCATAAGAACTAAGAAAACATCACACACATAACATGGACACCTATTTTTGGAAAAACTTTACTAGGAAAAACCCCAAGGTGGGGAAAACCATTTCTAAATATGAAGGTGTTATTAATATTTAGAAAATCTGTAAATGAAATAATACGTAAACTTCTTGTTGTAAGTTAGCAAATCAATGACAAATTATTTTCTTCACTTCTGCAAGAAACTTCGACCTCTTGGATGCTATTCAATCCCTCTGAATAAATTTGATCCTCCTGTACGACCTAGAATTGACCCACACATGTGGCCTGGAAAATCTATTAGCAACTCACACTCCCTAGTAGAATGATTCAACCTCCATTAGAAAATCGATCTCTATAGAAAACTATGATTTTATCCTATAAATAAATCACTCTCTCTCTTCCTCTAGCAACTTGGAATATCTATGTTAAATTAGCCTCTCTTTGTCAATTCACACCACTTTGAGAAAAATCAACCTCTACAGAATAATTTGATCTCCCTATGTCACTGAGAAACTGGAAATCACTGGGAAAAAATTATCTTTGGAAAATTTATCTCAATCACTATTGAACCTTGTTGCTGGTGTCTTCCACATTATCACTATAGCCTTGCTCACTTTAATGTGTATTCCAATACCCCCATAGATTTCCTCTTATAGTCCCTCATTTATGAATCAATGACCACAATATAATCACAATCAATGGCTAAAATTATCTTGACCTCGTCAAGTCACTTTTCTAGAAGTCACCAGAGAGAAATCAACTTTTCTTAATTAATACTAATTAATTAACCCATTTCCATAAATTAGACTTAGGAAAATAATCAAAATTGGTTAATTAAATTTAATTAAGACATTTTACCTTCATAAAATAAACTGGGCTTGAAGATAATTAATCCACTTGTGTTCCTAGCCTCGTAGACACCACTTGAGAATAGAACACCTATACAAGCTACAAAAACTAAAAAGGTGTTGATATTTTATCTGGAGTCCAATGGTTACAATATTTGGGGATGATAACTTTTAAATTTCAAGAACTTTTCTCGAAAATATTTTTGGGAAGGAAAACTTGAATTAAGGAGCATTGTAGGGAAAACTGGGAAGATAATAATGTCTAATGGCATGAAAAAGATTTTGAAGAAGGAAAAATGAGGGGTAATTGCACAACAATGCTCACTGTATGTTCAAACATCTAAGTCACCCATTTATCTAGATCTCCAAAGAGTCCTTGAAAATCATTCTAACATATTTGAGACTCCCAAATGTCTCCCACCTATTTGCGATCATGATTATGCTATTCACTTGATTCTAGGAAGTGTTCCTCCAAACATTATACCTTATAGATATCCTTATGCCTAAAAGAGTGAAATTGAATGTATGGTTGCAGGAATTCTAGAGGGAAGGTATAATTCAACCTATCCATAGTTCTTTCTCTTCTCTAGTAGTATTGGTGCACAAGAAGGACATATGATGGCATATGTGTCCAAATTATAGAGATCTTAATAAAATAACCATTAAAGATAAATTAACCATTACTATAATTGATGAATTTTTGGATGAATTACATGGGGTAATTTACTTCACCAAGCTAAACCTTCATTGAGGATATCATCAAATTATAATGAAGACAAAAGACATATTTGAGAAAAAATTCATAACTCATCAAGGTTATTATGAATTTTTGGTCATGCATTCTGGCTTTACTGATGCATCTTCTACATTTCAAGGTTTGATGAATTCCACTTTCAAATCCTTCCTTAGAAAATTTGTGTTAGAATTTTTTGATGATATACTAATCCACAACAAGTCTTGGAAAGATCATGTTCAACATGTTGATAGGGTGTGTTGGGGTTCCCATGTTTTGGCAGATTTGGCAATACCAAAAGATGAGACAACATCAAACCACTTTGGGGCCCTAGGATCTAGCCCTCCTGGACCCAGAGAGGGATCTCTCCAAATAGAGCAAGAATGATATATCTTCGAAAGCTCAAATTGATATATTGGGCTAGGTATGAAGCACAGATGGGGGTTTTAAATGATTTGGTTGTTTGGTTGCAGGGTTGGTCAGGAGATCATAGACTGAGAAAGCAATGGAAGGAAAGGAGCAGAGCAACAGGATGTTTCAGCAAAGATGATAGGTCAAAACTGTGCCATCCATTGGGCTATGGAGTCATGAAAGGATAATTACTTGCAACCACTAGCCAAGGCTTTCAAAGGGCAAGTCATCTATACTAAAGGATCTTTTAGATAGATGATGGGATGGAATGTTAAGGAAAGAAGGTGGAAGAAGGAGAGACAACCAAATTTCTGTCTATAGATCGGGTCAGAGGTCATTGAACTCCATACCTGCTTGGACATACTCAAAGGCATCTCTCAAAGAGGGACAAAGGGGCTGCTTATAGATCGGACCAGAGGTCATTTAACTCCAGGTCTGCTTTAGCAACTCCAAGGGAAAACAGAGATAACAAAGAAACATCCAAGCAGTAAACCCCCGAGTTCATACATCAGCCAGCAGGCAATAACATCCACTGCGCTGGTTAAACCACATGGATTCACTCTTAGATCCCACATAAAGCAGAAAACATTAAAGGTAGGGAGAGCAGGAAACATAGGGCACCTAGCAAGGGTGAATCCTATGTTATACTTCTGTTGCCTACCGGAAGAACATGAAACAGTATGAAAATGTAATAAACAGAGTTAGGAAAAACATCACCAATAGTAATAGACCAGGATCCTGTGAAATGTGCTTTGATTAATTGATGCAAAACCAGTCATGTACAATAAGCTAAATGGCTAATACAGTCCAAACTTTCTCTTCCCAGCCTATTACATACAACTACTCTGCTACTCCCTCCCAAGACTGTTCTAACAGTCAGGATGAATCCCTCTAATAGCAACGGCAGCATCCAACAACAACCTTTTACAATATGTTCTTGGAATTCTTATAGGAGAAGAGAGAAATAGAGGTAGATGGATATTAAATGAATCTCATTAAGACAGAATGGCGTAGGAGGCCAAGCCCATTCTACTTAATGGCGTTTTTCTATACTTTGTAGACTGTTTGGAGGCGTCTGTAAGGTCGAGATCGACCTCTGATATGTTCTTTAAGTCCTTACGATGGTCTGGAACTCTGTGCTGCCTTCTGGAATAAATGAACTGGTTGAAAGATATGTAGGGCCGCTCCATACCTCCATTACTGCTGCCTGACTGTCTTAAATGAGCTTTAGTCGGTGTAATTAATCGTTTCAGGGCTCGAGGAGGCATGGAGATTTCTTGTAGGAAGGTGTACGTTTGGAGAAGAGTACCCTGCTAATATTAAACACAGATAAGACTTTAACACTGTGCTTGGATCTACGAACTGCGCCTTTTCCTTTGAATGCAGGATTATAATTGTTAATATTCAATTAACCGGCTTGAATCCCTCACATCCATATCTACTGTTTTGCTTGGCCACTGAACTGGCCTCTCTGTGCTAACTGAACAGTAAAATAAAAATATTACAAACTCGGGCAGTGGTGATGGAGAAATGCTTTTGAGGCCCGGAGGAACAATGGCGGAATAGTGAAAACAACAGAAGTAATGGAGAAAGGCGAAAGAAAAAGCTATTAGTTTAAAACCCAAAGGTTAAACATTTGGGCGAAATACAAAGGAAATAATCGGAAGAACAATGAAGCGGGAGGGAAGAATAGCACGATGTGGGACCAGGGCTAAAACGCAATCGCAAATCGCAAATCGCAAATCGCAAAAAAGGGAGACGAGAGTAGAGCGGAGTGATAACACAAAGTTTGCGATGCGATGGGGGAAATCCTTTATAAAACTAAAATATAACATTTTTCCCGTTTACCAAGGGAAGACCCTTTATTATATGAAAATGTGGAAGGTATAGTACAGTGGGACCCAAGGGCGTAGATCGCAAATCGCAAATAGAGGAAGTGCGATGGGAGAAAAAGCGACTGGCGGAAAGTGCGATGGCGGCAAGTGCGACGGGCGATCGCATCGCAAATATTTGCGATGGATCAATAGAATACATATGATGAAACTGTGATATGTGATAAGTGAGATCGGGCGGAGTTGCGACATGCGACGGGCGGAAAGTGCGACGGCGCGATCGGTCGATCGCATCGCAAATATTTACGATGGATCTAACGAACACAACCCGCAAAAAATGCGATCTGCGATTTGCGATGGGCGCCTTAAGGAGCGACGCTCAGTCACGGTGCTCGGTTACATGGGAGGAAAAAGCTAACGGGGCTGGGGAAAAGGGGCTAAGCCCTTTTATATATGGGGAAGTGGGTTTATAGCACTTTAACAGATTTTAAAGCCCATAAAGGGTAACGATAAGGGAGAAAAGGGGATTCTGGGTGAACAAAAGGGTAAGAAGGGAAAAAGAAAGGGGAATAGAGGGGAGAAAGATAGAAGCTAAGTGGGGGTTGAAATAAGAGGGAAAAGGGAGCCTTTGGGCGTTTCTTCGCATAACAAAGAGGCTTTATAATAGGAATCAACAGAGGGGAATTATCAAAGGATAAAAGACACATGGAGGCTTCAAGGAGACTATGTTTTCAGAGGAAATGCATTCCTTGAAGGCTCAAAAACAATTTAGCCCCCTGTTTGCTTGTCAAAAATTTCATAGGGGGGCTAATAGTGGCTCCACATGGGGATGGCTTCTTCTTGAAGGAGTCAAGAATTCAGAAAATCATCTCTTGGTGTAGGCCAAGTGCCTGCTACTTGAACCATCCATTTCTTTCTTTAATCAGCTGCCACAAGCTATGAAGACAACATATTAGCAGTAAAATTCTCCCAAACAACTACCTACCCACACTACAATCCTAGCATTTTTCTTCTTTAGGGTGCATTTGAGCTAGCAGACCCTTTACATCATTTTATTTTGCAAACAAAAAATAAACCTATTCTAAGTCTACCCTTATTACTCCATGAGACCAGATTAAACTTTTGGTCTCATAGTTTCTCTACCTATACTACTACCTGCTAGGATTAGACTATCTAGCAGGTTTCTTCTCTTCATTCTAAGACAGAAATTGAAACAACTAACTACATGCTCATAGTGAGCTTTATTGAGCTTTTCCTACCTACCCTACTCTAATTGGGAATCTCTGATGTTCTAGGTGATACAATAATGCCAATGCAGCTAGTCAAGCAGTAACAAAAAAGGATATGAGCACTGGCTGCCTGTCAGAGATAACCACAGGGTGCTCTACGTGTGGTTCTTCAAAACTGAGGTCACCATCAGTAGTGACCATTCTTGATGAATCTGGCCCTGGTTGACGATTATCGCTGGAGTATTTGAGCAAGTCAGGGCCTCCATGTACTCTGCCACAGGATCGACGAACGCATGATGTACACATTCTTCTTTTATACCTTCCATGGTTTGTAGGCCGTCTACATCCTGGGTAGTTTCGATTATTTCATCTTCCACTGCATCTTCAAAGGGGCTCTTGGGAACCGGATCATCTTCTTCTTCTACTTCAAAAAGCAGCAGAATCTCTTCTCTTTTGGGGGGAGGGAGACTTTCCAAGAATGCTTTCGGGTCTCTGAACTCGTATGATATCTCTTGTGATTTCAAAAGTTCAAGCTCAGCTTCATACCTCTCAGCCAGCACTTCTAAAATTTTCTTCTTGATCACGGGCCCGCCTTTTGAGCTAAGAGGAATAACCCCCGGAAGGTCCTCCACCTTATATTCTGCCAAGTCACTAGATATTATATCACGGCATACTTCCATGAAATCTGGAAACATTTCTGCAAACTGTTGAGGGTCTTCCATTAATGACATGGCTTGGTATTTGGCATGGATGATGTTGTACTGAGACATGGTCTCCCAGTGGAGTCACGTGAAACCAAGATAATCAGTGGCCTGCTGATCACCTATGGAGTCTTCTTATCATTCAATAATTGTGGAGTCACCACGTGGATGATTTACAACTTACTGTCCACCACAGTGGTTTACGAAATCAAAGCTAACTGATCCAGTCCCCAGCGGAGTCACCATTATGTTGGGGTTCCCATATTTTGGCAGATTTGGAAATACTAAAAGATGAGACAACATCAAACCACTTTGGGGCCCTAGGATCTAGCCCTCCTGGACCCAGAGAGGGATCTCTCCAAATAGAGCAAGAATGATATATCTTCGAAAGCTCAAATTGAGATATTGGGCTAGGTATGAAGCACAGATGGGGGTTTTAAATGATTTTGTTGGTTGGTTGCAGGGTTGGTCAGGAGATCATAGACTGAGAAAGCAATGGAAGGAAAGGAGCAGAGCAGCAGGATGTTTCAGCAAAGAGGATAGGTCAAAACTATGCCATCCATTGGGCTATGGAGTCATGAAAGGATAATTACTTGCAACCACTAGCCAAGGCTTTCAAAGGGCAAGTCATCTATACTAAAGGATCTTTTAGATAGATGATGGGATGGAACGTTAAGGAAAGAAGGTGGGAGAAGGAGAGACAACCAAATTTCTGTCTATAGATCGGGTCAGAGGTCATTTAACTCTAGACCTGCTTGGACATACTCAAAGGCAGCTCTCAAAGAGGGACAAAGGGGCTGCTTATAGATCGGACCAGAGGTCATTTAACTCCAGGTCTGCTTTAGCAAATCCAAGGGAAAACATAGATAACAAAGAAACATCCAAGCAGTAAACCCCCGAGTTCATACATCAGCCAACAGGCAATAACATCCACTGCGCTGGTTAAACCACATGGATTCACTCTTAGATACCACATAAAGCAGAAAACATTAAAGGTAGGGAGAGCAGGAAACATAGGGCACCTAGCAAGGGTGAATCCTATGTTATAATTCTGTTGCCTACCGAAAGAACATGAAACAGTATGAAAATGTAATAAACAGAGTTAGGAAAAACATCACCAATAGTAATAGACCAGGATCCTGTGAAATGTGCTTTGATTAATTGATGCAAAACCAGTCATGTACAATAAGCTCAATGGCTAATACAGTCCAGACTTTCTCTTCCTAGCCTATTACATACAACTACTCTGCTACTCCCTCCCAAGACTGTTCTAACAGTCAGGATGAATCCCTCTAACAACAACGGCAGCATCCAACAACAACCTTTTACAATATGTTCTTGGAATTCTTATAGGAGAAGAGAGAAACAGAGGTAGATGGATATTAAATGAATCTCATTAAGACAGAATGGCGGAGGAGGCCAAGCCCATTCTGCTTAATGGCGTTTTGCTGTACTCTGTAGAATGTTTGGAGGCGTTTGTCAGGTCGAGATCGACCTCTGATATGTTCTTTAAGTCCTTACGGTGGTCTGGAACTCTGTGCTGCCTTCTAGAATAAATGAACTGGTTGAAAGATATGCAGGGCCGCTCCATACCTCCATTACTGCTGCCTGACTGTCTTAAATGAGCTTCAGTCGGTGTAATTAATCATTTTAGGGCTCGAGGAGGCATGGAGATTTATTGTAGGAAGGTGTACGTTTGGAGAAGAGTACCCTGCTGATATTAAACACAGATAAGACTTTAACACTATGCTTGGATCTACGAACTGCGCCTTTTCCTTTGAATGTAGGATTATAATTGTTAATCTTCAATTAATCGGCTTGAATCCCTCACATCCATCTCTGCCTGCTGGCCGCCGAACTAGCCTTCTACAATCGAATACTAGCAAATATTACAAACCTTGGCAAAGGTGATGGGAGAAATGCTAGAATGCTTTGGAGGCCCGGAGGAACATTGGCGGAATAGTGAAAACAGCAGAAGTAATGGAGAAAGGCGGAAGAAAAAGCTATTAGTGTAAAGCCCAAAGGTTAAACATTTGGGAAAAATACAAAGGAAATAATCGGAAGAACAATGAAGCGGGAGGGAAGAATAGCACGATGTGGGACCAGGGCTAAAACGCAATCGCAAATCGCAAATCACAAAAAAGGGAGATGGGAGTAGAGCGGAGTGATAACACAAAGTTTGCAATGCAATGGGGGAAATCCTTTGTAAAACTAAAATATAACGTTTTTCCCATTTACCAAGGGAAGACCCTTTATTATATGAAAATGTGGAAGGTATAGTACAGTGGGACCCAAGGGCGCAGATCGCAAATCGCAAATAGAGGAAGTGCGATGGGAGAAAAAGCGACTGGCGGAAAGTGCGATGGCGGAAAGTGCGACGGGCGATCGCATCGCAAATATTTGCGATGGATCAATCGAATACATATGATGAAACTGCGATATGCGATAAGTGCGATCGGGCGGAGTTGCGACATGCGACGGGCAGAAAGTGCGACGGCGCGATCGGTCGATCGCATCGCAAATATTTGCGACACAATCAGATCACATCGCAAATATTTACGATGGTTCTAACGAAAAAACCCGCAAAAAATGCGATCTGCGATTTGCGATGGGTGCCTAAAGGAGCAGCGCTCAGTCGCGGCGCTCGGTTACATGGGGGGAAAAAGCTAACGGGGCTGGGGAAAAGGGGCTAAGCCCTTTTATATATGGGGAAGTGGAAGGCGATAAAGAATTTTTAAATTTGATTTAAAAGCCCATAAAGGGTAACCATGAGAAAAGGATTCTGGAACAAAAGGGTAAGAAGGGAAAAAGAAAGGGGAATAGAGGGGAGAAAGATAGAAGCTAAGTGGGGGTTGAAATAAGAGGGAAAAGGGGGCCTTTGGGCGTTTCTTCACATAACAGAGAGGCTTTATAATAGGAATTAGCAGAGGGGAATTATCAAAGGGTAAAAGACACATGGAGGCTTCAAGGAGACTGTGTTTTCAGAGGAAATGCATTCCTTGAAGGCTCAAAAACAATTTAGCCCCCTATTTGCTTGTCAAAAATTTCATAGGGGGGCTAACAGGGTGCTCAAAATATTGGAGGAGAAACAATTGTATGAAAAATCATCCAAATGTTTCTTTGGGGTACAATAAGTGGAATATTTGTGTTATATTGTATCTCATGAGGGTGTTAAGGTAGACCCTAAAAAAATTAAATCCATAAAGGGATGTAAAATCCCCACAACGTTAAGGAATATTCGAGGATTTCTTAGGTTGATAGGGTATTATCACAAGTTAGTTAAGAATTATAGGAAAATAAAAATACCTCTGACGACATTACTAAAGAAATATGCATTTTCTGGGACTCCAAAAAAATTGAAGGCCTTTGAACATCATAAAGAGGAAATGTGCCGAGCTCCATTCTTAGCCACACTAGGATTCACAAAAACCTTATTGTGGAATGTGATTCCTCATAAAATGAAATTAGTGCCATTTAAATGCAAGAATGAACATCCATTACTTTTTAAAGTCGTCCAATGAAGGGGAATAATGTACACAAACCTATTTATGAGAAGGAATTGTTGGTAGTACTACATGCCTTGAAGTAATGACGACCTTACCTAATGGGAAGACACTTCAGGGTAAAAAAAAGTCATGATATTCTTAAATACTTCTTGGAACAAATATTATCTCCAAAAGAGAAACAAAAATGGGTCACAAAGATGCCAGGTTATGGATTTGAAATCATCTACAAAAAAGGAAAGAAAAATGTTGTTGCAAATGCACTCTTAAGAAGGTATGGGGTTGTGGAGGCATTTCTCTATGCCATTTCTATTATGGATCTTAATAAAGGTATGAATCGAAGAATGACGAAATTTTTTCAACACACATCAAAATTTGTAGCAAAATCCTAGTGCATCTGATACATTTATCTAGAAAAAATGATTCATTATGGCACAAATATAATTTATATATATGTAAGAAGTCCCAAGTCAAACCAAAGGTTATTTTAGAATTACACACCTCTCCTATAGGAGGGAACTGATTATTTTTAAAAAAATTCCACATGGTCAAGAAGGATTTTTTTTGGGTTGGCATTAAATATAATATTCAGAAGTTTGTGGCACAATGCTTGGTTTTCCAACAAAATAAAGTTGAGACAATTAATACCCCTAGGTCTTTACAACCATTAACCATTCCAATTCAATGTTGGGAGGATGTCTTAATGGATTTTATCATAGGTCTACCTAAGTTCGAAGGAAAGAGTGTCATCATGGTGGTAGTTGATAGACTTACCAGGTATGCACACTTTTGTGTGTTATCTCATCCTTTCAAATGAAGTACAATCGCTATTGCATTTGTGGAAACAATTCAAAAGCTACATGGAAAACCAAATATTATTGTAAGTGACATAGATCCCATTTTCACTTGAAATTTTTGGACAAAATTATTTTCTTGTCTTGGTACTCAATTGGCTCATAGCTCATCTTATCATCCTCAATCTCATGGGAAAATTGAGATAGTGAACAAATGTTTGGAAGGATATATTCATTACTTTTTATCTGATAAAAAAACATAATGGGTCAAGTGGTTATCTCTGGCTGAATGGTGGTATAATACCTCCTTCAATACCATAGTAAAAATGAGCCCATTTATGGCACTTCATGGATATCATCCATCGTCAATCACATCATCTCTAAGTGATCATTATAAGGTTCAAGAAGTGGAAGATCACATAAAACACCAACAACAAGTTCTCAAACCCTTAAAGGATAAATTGACTTTAGCAAATAATATAATGAAATAACAATCATATCAACTCATAGTGAAATAAGTTTTGACGTGGGTGATTGGGTATTTTTATGGCTACAACCATACAAACAAATGTCCCTCAAACAAGCTAAGAAGGATAATCAATTATCACCCAAGTACTATGGCCCTTACAAGGTGTTGAAAATTATTGGTACTATGGCATACAAATTGGAGTTTCTCGCATCTTCATGAGTACACCCAATTTTCTAGGTTCCATGGTTAAATAAGGTTATAGGTGACAAGCTCCCAATTCAAACTATGTTGCCAAAACTTGATGAGGAAGGAAAAATTATATTGGATCTTGAAGCAGTTACAAAAAAAAGAATTCGACAGTTACATAATGGATCAATTTCAAAGTATCCTATTAAGTGGAAGAACTTACTTGTTGAATATTCCACATGGGAGGATGAGTCTTTTATACAGAAGGATCCAAAACTACTCATGTGTTTAGGACAACACTTTTTTGAAGGAGAGGGGCATGTTAGGTACCTATAATACTACTGTAGCCCCTATATTTTATTGTTGTGCCCCATAGAAGCCCACTATTTTTATTGTTGTTTCCTTACATTATCATTATTATGTAAAACCTCATTATATTTTGACTCTTTACACTCCTATATATACCAAGAAGGTTTGGTCATTTGAATCATCAAAAAAATGTTCATTTTTGTGATGTAAAAGGAGGCTTTCCCCTTGAAGTGGCTTATTATCAAGTCGTTGATCTATATTTTATTATGTTTCTGCATTATTTTGATCTAAATATAAAACAAGATTTCATGCCCATGCAACCCTCGAGCAAGGTCGCTTATGCACCTTTTACAACTACCCACTACTCTCGACACATACAAATTGCACATGGGGATAGTCGTGCAAAGAATATAACACATACCCAACATGTTTGACTTCAAGTAATCTATTATATGCATATATTTTAGCATAAATTTTATGTTATTTCACTACAAAAATCTTTCCATAATAGCCCAACAATTGTTGCTAATATTATCATAATTTGATAATTGCGGTATTTATATATTGATTATTGAATATTTTCATATAATTATCCTTAGTAAGGTCAAATTATATAGGAGTTGTACTTCACATGCATTCTTGATAATTATATTTTAATTTTAGAATTTAATATATTTATAAGCCTCTTTCCATTTTCCATTTCAATGGATTTTTTTTTTCCATCAACATTCATCATGGATAAAACATTTACTTATATGATAAATGTTTTGTAGTACAATTAAAGTTTATAGTCTTGCCAACACTATTTGTAGCACCCCGTTTTGGACATTGTACTTCTTTTTTCTTCTTTACTTTTATTTTTTATTTTTTATTTTTTAACGTTGCCTTGTGTTGAGTCCAATTTTGATCTTGATATTAGATGTGACACTTTATGTAGTATATATATTTCCAAGGAAAAACATACTTTTTATTCAAGACGAACTAAAAGTACAATACTTACATGTGTATGCACCTACAATATATGTCTAGTTTCTATATCCTATAGGATTCTACCGGTAACTTTTTCGTAAGTTGTCCCCAAAAATTTAATTATATAATTGAGCTCTAGTCAAATAATGTGATCCTTAGTTTAAATATTATATATCGATAGCAAATAAATATCAGAAGTCTAAAATATTACAAGACCTTTAAGAAACCAAATGTCCCTCAATAGATTCATTCATGACAAGAAAACCTTCATCCAAGTATAAATATTCCTTAGATAGCGAGTTGAAAGACTAATACCATGCACTTGGATTTCTTTATTTATCCATTTGGTGGTCACATTAGAGTTTCCAAATCCTTATAGTTGCACTACATTTTTCTCCAAGTCAAACTTCAATAGAAAGAATAATGCTCTAAATTCACCTTGATTATTAAACTCAATGCCCAGGTTTTCCTCATCGGTAAAGTACTGATACTTAGCAGTAAATAACACAAATATTATACTACATAAGTGTTTTGGACCCTAGCAAGATCCATCAAATAGGTTCCCTTCATAATCCTTGTTCATAATCATCTCTCCAATCACATGACTAGGGTTTTCCTACACACACACATGAATCACCTAGACATATTACATCACTTGGGGGGATCTGATGCAGTCACACAGCTGAAAGTCAGCTCCCTTTCTCTCTACCCTCATTCTTTGGCTCCACGTGGTCAACTTGCAATTCCTTGGCAATTTTATTTATCAATTTTGGAGAAAATTGATAAAGAACTATATTCAACAGCTTTGACTATCAAACGGTATCTCCCGGCTTATATCTTATTTCCTAACTTTATAACCAAAGTTTATACCTTCGTGCGTTATATATATTAATATTGCTTTATAATGAACCTTTGTGATTTAAATAATTCTCCACGCCTTATATAATATCCCAACACTTTATAAATAACCGTCGTTACAATAGTCCTTCGGCCCGACCCCACATATATGTCAATTTCCCAATCACATGCGCGCGCCGTACCCTGTTAAACTTCATGCATCACCGTCAAACGGAGACCGTCTGATGGCCTTTGCCCAGATCGACGGCTCGTACGCATATCTATCGGCATCCAATGCCGAAGTTTAACGCGCGATGGCGCGCTTGGACGGTGGTTTTCGAGGGGTCCACCTTGCCACGCGTCAACAGGTCTATGGAATCGCTCCTCGACCCAGAAATACCGCCTACTCCGTAGAAGCGGTGCGATGAAGTCCGAAAACCGCTCGTGGTTTTGAACAGTGGCTAACCCCAGTTACGAAGGCTGTGTCATCCTTCGTCTGCCTTAACTCAGGGTTGCGACTCGGGTTGGGAATTCTGATTACCAATAAACAAATGTAATTCTCTCTATAAAGTGGGAATTCTATTACCATAAAACAGAGTTAATTGACCACGGTTTCGCGCAGAGTTCTTCTATGAATGGGGATAAATGCATAGGGATTATTTGAATGAATTTAGGTAAATAACAAACAGAGATAGGTGGAATTCACACAGGATCTCAATTATACATACACAGAGTTCATCACTTCGCAATTAAACAATATTTTCACACTTAAGATTCGAAACGACTCTATGACAATGCGCACTGGAACTATTTAATTGGAAGCAATTGAAACACACAGAGGTTATTGTAGAATCTCTTGTCTTCTTCCTGTCCCCCTCTTCATACATCCGAGGGTTTACAATTATATACATAAACCTATGACTCTTCGGTTCCTCTGAGAGGACCGTTTCAGGAAATCAATAGTCTAATTAAAACAATTCAAATAACTAGAATATGACAGCTAGACTAACTGAGCTATTCAACTTCTACGACTCTAACTGAAATAATAATACAATCAGCTAAGGTACTGACACCTAGCTGTAAAAATTCGACTGTTTTCAAACCCTCCTAGCCACAACATGTGGAAAAAAATCCTACATTGCTGGCTAGTGTCTAATGCCCCTGCATCAGACTCCCGAGGGCAATTTTCTTCATGGGCTCCTGTCCATGAGCTCTCCCACTGATCTGCCTATCTTCTGCAACATTTCTTCAGTCATCCAGGTGGCATATTCATCTGGTTTATCCTTCCATTTAATCAAGTAATGAAAGTACTCTCTTCCTCTAGTCCTTCTGAACACCCTTTTGTCCAATATCTTCTCTGGTTGCAATGGCTGTGCTGGTGGTAGCTTCTCTCTCCAATCAATCTGTTCCTTGTCTACTGCTTTTTCTTCTGCACCATCATCTTCATTCTTGTACAAATCTGAAACATTAAAAATAGGAGATATTCCAACATCAGAAGGTAATTCAATCTCATAAGCATTTGCAAAAAACTTCCTAAGTATCTTGCATGGCCCAATCTTCTTAAACTTCAATTTGTTGTACTGCTTCTTTGGGAATCTCTCCTTTCTCAAGTGTGCCAAAACCTGATCTCCTACTTCAAAATGAACTTCTTTTCTGCTTAAGTCTGCTCAGTTTTATATTTGATGTTGCTGCCTTGTAGTTTCCGTTTCACTTGTTCATGTATGGCCTGGATCTCTGAAGCAAATTCCTCACCATCTGCACTCCTTAGCTCTGCTCTTCCCAAATTCCTCAACTCTGATATTCCTATGGGATGCATTTCATAAACAATATGAAATGGACTCTGCCCTGTGCTTCTGTTTGGTGAATCATTGTATGCATATTCTGCTTGGGGAAAAATATGATCCCATTGCCTGGGATGCTCTCCTGCAAGACATCTCAACAAATTTCACAGACTCCTATTCACTACCTCAGTTTGTCCATGAGTCTGAGGATGATAAGCTGAGCTGAAACTTAGGTTGGTACCAAGTTTCTTCCACAGTGTCCTCCAAAAATGACCCACAAATATGGTGTCTCTGTCTGAAACAATACTCTTGGGCAACCCATGCAATCTAACAACTTCCTTGAAGAACAAGTTAGCAACATGGGTGGCATCACTAGTTTTGTAACATGGAATAAAATGTGCCATTTTGGAGAATCTGTCCACCACAACAAATACTGCATCATTCCCTCTCTGAGTCGTGGGAAATCCTAGAACAAAATCCATACTCACCATGTCCCAAGGCCTGTCTGGAATAGGTAAGGGAGTGTACAATCCTGCATTCTGGCTCCTTCCTTTGGCATATTGACAAATCTTGCAATTCTTCACAAACTTGTCCACTTCTGCTCTCATCTTGGGCCAGAAATAAAAGTGACTCAACTACTCATAAGTCTTATCAGTACCAAAGTGTCCAGCAAGTCCACCACTATGCTTCTCTTTGATCAAATTCTCCCTCATGGAACATTTTGGTACACACAGTTGGCTTCTTCTGAATAGCAAGTCCTCCTGCAAGAAGTAATCCAGCCACTGGCTTCTATATATTAAAACAGGGTTACTACATGCCTCAAATGCTTCTTTAAAATCTGGATCTGTTTTATACCATTCCTTCAGAAAATCAAACCCTACAACTTCAAAATTATCTTCCTGAACAAGCATGTGCCTCCTACTCAAAGCATCAGCTACTTTATTGGCTTGGCCACTTATATGTTTCAAAACAAAATTAAAACTTTGGAGATACTCAACCCATTTAGCATGCTTATGTTTCAACTTGGCCGCCTGGGTATACTAGAACAAAAGATGACTACGTAAGATAATACACCGGACATCAAGTAATGTCTCCATTTCTTCAGTGCCTGAACAATTGCATAGAATTCCTTCTCATAAGAGGAATACTTCTTTCTGGTGTCATTCAGTTTTTCACTGAAATATGCCACAGGCCTATCATCCTGACTCAACACAACTCCAATGGCCTCTCCACTGGCATCACACTTTACTTGAAATGGTTTAGTAAAAACAGGAAGAATCAAAATAGGCTTCTCCGTTATCTTTTGCTTCAAAACTTTAAAATTTCTTTCTGCTTCAACAGTCCACTTAAATGGTTTTTTTCTCTTCTTATTGTCTCAATTATGGGTGCATTGATCTTACTGAAGTTTCTTATAAACTTTCTGTAAAAACTAGCAAGTCCATGGAAAATTCTTACCTCAAAAACATTCCTGGGTGAAGGCCACTCCACAATTGCCTTAACCTTTTCCGGGTCCATCTTCAATCCTTTTGCAGAAACAACAAAACCAAAATACACCAACTCTTCCTTCATGAATGAGCATTTCTTCAAATTTATCAGTAGTTTCTCTTGGTGCAGCTTCTTCAAAACATGATTAAGATGCCTTAAATGTTCTTCTCTAGTTCTGCTGAAAACTAATATATCATCCAGATATACTATCACAAATTTACCAATGAATTCTTTTAACACTTCATTCATAAGTCTCATAAAAGTGCTAGGTGCATTTGACAACCCAAAAGGCATTAGCATCCAATCATATAACCCTTCATTTGTTTTAAAGGCAGTTTTCCACTCATTACCCTCTCTTATTCTAATCTGATGATATCCACTCTGTAAATCTATCTTTGAGAAATATTTAGCACCACTCAAACAGTCCATTAAATCCTCAATTCTGGGCAAAGGGAATCTGTACCTGAACGTAATATTATTAATTTCTCTGGAGTCAGTACACATCCTCCAGCCTCCATCTTTCTTTGGGCTCAAAACTGCTAGTACTACACATGGACTCAGACTTTCTCTGATCAGTCCTTTATCCACCAAATCCTGTACTTGTCGCCTGATTTCCTCATTTTCCTTGGGAGTCATTTTGTAGGCTGCCTTATTTGGCAGATTTGAACCAGGGATAAAATCTATCTGATGGCTGATCTTCCTCACAGGTGGCAGCTCATCAGGTAAATCATCCACAATAATGTCACAATGATCATCTAACATCTCTTGCTTGTCATTGATAAATCTTTGTATAAGTAAGAACTTCTTTAGGCTTGCAAACTAAAGAAAAGCTTACCTCTTCTTCTTTTATCTGTTGTAGATATTCCTTCCCGCTCAGCAACAAGGTCTTTGGATCAATCACACTACTGGATGGCTCTCCTTCTTCCATGGGTATCAATGTCTGATGTACCCCATCCTTGAAGAACTTGTAAGTGTTCTTCTTGCCATCATGTACTGCTTCTCTGTCAAACTACCAAGGTCTACCCAGCAGTATATGACACACATCCATGGGCATCACATCACACAGGACCTTATCTTTGTATTTTCCCATTTGCAGCTCTATCTCACATTGTTCTTTCACAACCAGCTGGTGCCCTTTGTGCAGCCAGGACACCCTGTAGGGAGTTGGATGCTCCCTTGTCCCCAGCCCAGCTTTTCATATTTACCTGGTGGAAACCGGATGCATGTGCGCCACTGTCAGCAGCCATTGGCGCTACCAATGAGATCCACTTGCCCATATAAACAAATATGCGGCAAGATCTTCCTGCTTTGGCTGCCGCCCCAGCAGATGCGATATTCACCACCAAGGATTCTCCCCGCTTTGCAGGAATAATTTCTTCTTCAGTACTGTCTCCAGACGGAATTGTAAAAAGCTTGTTCATGGATGCTTTTACATTCTCTGGACATTCATGGTGCTTGTGTCCCTTGTATTATTATAACATATCAATTCTCTGCCTGCCCGTCTCGCCTCCTCCTTTTCCTGCGCGTGGAACCTGCCGCCACGCTATTCTCTGGATGACACGACCAGGGTGAGATGATGTTGGTATCCACAGGTGTAGTAGGCTTTCCTCTACCACCATGACTTCCCTTTCCACGAAAAGTATCTCTCTTTTTGGCAGACTGCTTCCTCAGGAGTTTCTCTTGTGCTTTCAAGGCCATCTGATAGGCCTCTTCCACTATCTTAGGAGACAGAAGACCAATCTCATCTTGGATCTCCAGAAGCAGAGGACATTATATCTGACGGAGTCTTCTCTAGGTAGTCTTGGAATTGCACGTATGGAAGAAAACCAATGAAATTCCTGTGCGTATCTTCTTTGTGGTAACCTGTCTCGGGTTTTCACGTTTACTTCTCTTAATATTGGGCGCAGTAATCTTTTGAAGAAATTTTTAATTTAGCCATCATTGCAATTGAAGCTCTTAGTGGATTGTACCAACTCTCTCTTCTTCTCACGCCATCCACAAGTGTACAGCATATTCTTCCCGACTTGTTACTTCGAACTTGACCTTCTTATCTTCACTTATTTCTTCATAATCGAAGCACTTGTTCAATTCATTCATCCAGTCCACCAGTTATTCTAGATTCAGTCCCCCTGCATAGCTTGACATCAATTCTGGGCTTAACTGCAGACCCCAGAACAGTTCTAAGGAGCCTCATGTCAGGAGGAATCTCAACATTTTCTTCTGCTTCTTCCGTCTCAGGTTCAATGATGTCTTCAGGATCTCTGGGTTGTCTTTTCTCCATGGCATCCATCTTGGCCTCAACCATCTGCAACATTCCCAACACCTTTGCATTGGAAACAGGTCTTCTTCTGCCAGCACCTCTACCAACTCGGATTTCCATGTCAGCAAAACAACTTCAGACTTGCTCTGATACCACAAATGATGCAGTCACACAACTGAAAGTCAGCTCCCTTTCTCTCTACCCTCGTTCTTTGGCTCCACGTGGTCAACTTGCAATTCCTTGGAAATTTTGTTTATCAATTTTGGAGAAAATTGATAAAGAACTATATTCAACATCTTTGACTATCAAACGATATCTCCCGACTTATATCTTATTTCCTAACTTTATAACCAAAGATTATACCTTCGCGCGTTATATATATTAATATTGCTTTATAATGAACCTTTGTGATTTAAATAATTCTCCGTGCCTTATATAATATCCAAACACTTTATAAATAACCGACGTTACAATAGTCCTTCGGCTCGACCCCACATATATGTCAATTTCCCAATCACATGTGTGCGCCGTACCCTGTTAAACTTTGTGCATCACCATCAAACAGAGACCGTTTGATGGCCTTTGCCCAGATCGACGGCTCGTACACATATCACTTGGCATCCAACGCCGAAGTTTAACGCGCGATGGCGCGCTTGGACGGTGGTTTTCCAGGGGTCCACCTTGCCACACGTCAACATGTCTATGGAATCGCTCCTCGACCCATAAATACTGCCTACTCCGTAGAAGTGGTGCGATGAAGTCTGGAAACCGCTCGTGGTTTTGAACAGTGGCTAACCCCAGTTACGATGGCTGTGTTATCCTTCGTCTGCCTTAACTCAGGGTTGCGACTCGGGTTGGGAATTCTGATTACCAATAAAAAAATTTAATTCTCTCTATAAAGCGAGAATTCTATTACCATAAAACAAATTTAATTGACCATGGTTTCACACAGAGTTCTTCTATGAATGAGGTTAAATGCACAGGGATTATTTGAATGAATTTAGGTAAATAACAAATAGAGATAGGTGGAATTCACGCAGGAGCTCAATGATACATGCACAGAGTTCATCACTTCGCAATTAAAAAATCTCTTCACACTTAATGATTCGAAATGACTCTATGAAAATGCGCACTGGAACTATTTAATTGGAAGCAATTGAAACACACAGAGGTTATTGCAAAATCTCTTATCTTCTTCATGTCCCCCTCTTCATACATCTGAGGGTTTACAATTATATACATAAACCTATGACTCTTCGGTTCCTATGAGAGGACCGTTTCAGGTAATCAACAGTCTAATTAAAACAATTCAACTAACTGGAATATTACAGCTAGACTAAATGAGCTATTCAACTTCTACGACTCTAACTGAAATAATAATACAATCAGCTAAGGTATTGAAACCTAGCAGTAACAATTCGACTGTTTTCAAACCCTCCTAGCCACAACATGTGGACAAAAATCCTACATTGCTGGCTAGTGTCTAATGCCCCTGCATCAGGATCCCACCATATCCTCACTCAAGACACTCTCTATTTTTTCCTCTTAAGGTGAAAAATTTTCATTCTTCAATTTTCTAAATATTTCCTCTTTGAATGAGTAATCATTTTCTAGATGATTATATGTAAAGTAGAATCAACAATAGAAGGGTGGATCTTCTTAGTCTAAGATATTAACCCTCTCTTCCCTATTTATAACAAGGATGATCTCCTACAACATCTCACCATTAATGGACATATAAATAAGGATCTAATGAACCCATTCATGAGCCATAGGATTGGGGCCATAACCTCCCTAACCCCTAAGTATGTAGAGTAATATATAGTCATGTAAAAAATGTCATCATTAATAAACAAGGCCCATAGTGATGTGAAATTAGCTATTATAAAATGAATTATTAAAATATTTACCTACTAGAAAGTTCTTTCTCTAGAATGTTCTTGGTAGATAGAAATTATCATATAATATATTTAAGCATTTAAAGATGTTTGGAAGAATTATAGTAATTGAGCTCTACACTATTGGAGGTTTCCCCCTCGAAGAGGCAAGTGAACAATGCACCCTTAATACTAAAGGTATTTTATTTTGGCTCTTGTTAACAATGTGCTCACTATTATGATTACATCCTATGAAATAAATGAATATTATTTACATTTCTACTATAAGTATTTCTATTGGGTACATTACAAGTGGTATCGGGGCACTTTACTCAACCATTTTTAGAAAGAAAAAAAATCCAGGCTAGAGACATGTTCTAGCATGTATAAAGAACCATAGTGATGTGTCATTAAGGGGGTAAAATAAATTCAAGAAGAATACATGTAGGAACTACACATGGTTTCACTTAGTTTGAAACACTCGTAACACTTATGAGTACCCCTTCAAGTAGTACTACATTATACAACAACTATACATGGAACCTCTTTTTCACATACCCTAAGATATATTGGAATTCATATAAGTATCTTGGAACCAAATTTAGATCGATTGATTGATTTTCTAACAAATATAGTGACACTAGGAATAACAATTATGAAGAATACCCTTGTGTATTTGGGTAATTGGGTAAAACGACTAAGGGTACAATCAACCCTCCTTTTTTAGAGCCTTTAGATATTGAGTTGAGTACTACTATTGGACCTTGCAATTATAGTAAAGAGCTATAGCACAATGAAATACGTTTTCCTTAGGACCCTTTCAAATCCACACTCCTAGCTGCTATTGCAAAAATAACGATGAAATTTTGCACATCTAATACCTAGAAATCTTTCTTCCTACATAAAATTTATGAATTTCCTCCATATTATTTAATAATTCAAAATTTGGGCATTTTTTTGGCGTTATATTATATACATAGGAACATAAATGTGTAGGATTCTTAAAATAAAAGTTTAAAGTGGTCCCACAAATGCCCTTATTTGAGACCTATCTCAATATCTCCCTTGCTCCGTGTTGATCATAGTGGTATCCCACTTTTATAAGACTTTTTATTTTTTCAATCAACTTGCCTTATTAATTCCTTCCTATCTCTCCCAATTTTGAACACCGCATTATTTATATATTTAAAAATCTCTAATAATCCTTTTTGTGTTGGCCCACTTGCTCCTTGCTCACCTTTTACTATATTCTCCCTTCCGTAAGCCTCTTACTTGTGCACCAACTCCCTCTGGAAACCCATAACAAAGACTGTATTTCTCCCTAGAAAATTCCTATGCAAATTCCCACATCCAATTAAAAGAAGCTCAATCTCATACCAATCACAATTTTTCTAAAATTACTTCCACACTTGCTAGCATTAATTTTAAACTAGTAAATATCTATGAATCAAAGACCCCTAACTCCTTAGAACAAAATTTGCACCAAGAGGGAGTTAAATCATCCCATTCCATGGAGCTTCACCCAAACTAATTTTCTCAATATTTGTGCCTTCTTAAAGTGGATTTGAATAAATGTGATGACTCTCACTCCATTGGATGCATAACTTAAATGGATGATTATTTCTTATTGCATGGCATCACCAATGAACTCATGAAACATTGTGCCGGTGTCTTGTATTTAGATCTAGAGTGTTGAAATGGAAAAATTGGTGTAATAATTCTTGTTGTGAATATATTTATTGGAATCAATTTTCCAATATATATGAATAAGTTTACACATATACTCATCATCACATCATTTGACCAAGATTAAATAGGTGTATTTGACTCACTACATCATTAATTTTGATCAAGTGGCTTTCACCATCAAAGGAATGTCATATACTTTATTCCATGAATGCTTTATTAGTGGTCTCAAAGATAACATTCATGCTTGTTACCCTACCAATACCCTTCTTCCATCTCCTTCACCCAAGATCCACAAGTTAAGCAACGTGGAAATGACAAAATGATAAAGGTATTTTCTACAACTGTGATGAAAAATACTTTCTGATGCACAAGTGCAAGGAACATAAAGTTGTTATGGCATTTTTTTTAAACATTTCAGAAGATGAGAATGATGCTTCCCCTCTTAAATCTCCACCTTAGTTTAAAACTAACATTCCTCCTGTTGATCAACAAGGGCTGGAATCTCAAATATCTCTGCATGATTTAACTAGTATTTTATCTCCCCAAACTCTAAAATTAATTGGTTACATCAAAAATCATAAAGTAAATATCATAAAAGACAATAGAAACACAGATAAATTCATTCATAGTATAGTTCCAAGAAAAACCCACTGTTATATCCATGCAATCGATATTTTTTAGATTGTTAGCACTCCTTAGTTTCCCAAGGATGAGAAAGGAAATTACTGAGGTAACCGTAGACCAAAATTTTGACTTGATAGCTAGCCCTACCAAATTAGAGAGGGCTCTCTCTAAAATCAACCAAAATATGATTGTAATTATCAGGGTTTTAGGATATGTATTAATTTTAGGAAAATACGTTTGATTGTGTGGGGAAGGGATGAAGAGAGAGACTTATGAGAAATTAGGTATTAAGTCTTGGCTAAACTCTAATCATAGGGAATATGCTAATGGGAATATGTAAGGTAAGGTGATTTGAATGAATAGTATGGGGTTTTTCTGTCATAGTATAGATATATATGGTAAGAGTAAAAGTGAGGAAAAGAACAAGCATCTAAGATGATTTTTATCTTTTAGAAAGACATATCTAACGAATTAAATAAGACCAAATACTAGCAAGGCATGTAAAATGAATTCTGCCTTCAACTTGAGATTTTATTCATTAGATGAAAAAAAAAACTGATGGAAATGGAAATAACTCATCAAAAAAATAAAGAAGGTGATACAAATGAGAAAATAACATACAAATACCAATGAATCAACTGCAAGAATCTCACATATGCCAATAAGTTGTTCCCTGTATTATAATTGTCTGCAACAAGTACAAAATATCTCTCAAAACCTCAAATTATTCATTAGAAAACCCTTCAATACAATTAGGTTGTAGCATATATAGATGAAAAATTATAATTCCCCTCTAAGGGGTCGAATTATGATCCATAGCAACAGATTCATGCACCTATCTACTCATTTCCAAATCCTAGGGAAGTTAGAAACAACTTTCCCCTTTTTAGCTAACTAATTGAGATTATCTCTCAAGGCATTAATTACAATATTATTTACAATAATAATGTTTAACAAACCCATTTACATAATATAAACTCATGGTACAACTATTACATCGACCTAATTTGAAATTTCACCATTTACATGCAGTGAAAAAGCTTCATGCACAGAAATACAGAAAATTACACAGAAACACAACAAATCCTAGCAGAATCACATCAAATGTTTGGCTTGAATTTTTGATGACTTAGATAAGGTTTTGAGTGTTTCTGAAGACCTATGAAGGAACTTTGAGATTTACACTACACCCAAGAGCCTTTAAACCATTCAAAAACATCATTTAACCTCTTCAAATTTGGTTTCAAAACTGTTGTTCAGAAACACAACAAATTATCCATAAGAACAGCAAAAATTGGGGTCAAAGACGAACTGATATCTCTTTAACCATAAAACATATTACAAAAATAGAAGAGGTTTTTATAGATGAGTTTTTTTGGGAAAAACCTCTCTCAATTTTTGATTTTTTTTTTTCCATTTTCTCGGAATCTGTGCCACAAAATGATGGCTAAAACAAACAAGAAAAAATGGAGAATTTGATTTTGCTGAAATAGGCCTCCAAGAAAGTTGAATATCTCCCAATCTATGACACCTGTGTGGAAAATGAAGATTTTATTGTGATTGGTTCTGTACTTAACAAAAACCTCCTTTTGTTTTCTAAAATTCATCTTCATTTGGTCAGAAGCCTCTTTTGAAAATGATGACAAAAAATAGAGTCAAAAGCGCAACAAATTTTGAAGGAGGGAAATGAGAGGGAAGGGGGGTAGGAAACATTCTAAGAAAATTATGGGGGGTAGGGATAGATGCTAGGAATACAATTGTCCTAGATTTTCTCTAAATTACCGAGAAATAAGGGGTTAAAAAGGAAAAACACAGACTTAGGCTAGAAATGCAACAAGAAGTTAGGTTTTTGAGGAAAAATGGAAAAATGAGGGAATTTCATTAAGGGGAATGGTGGAGAATCTCTAATAAGGTCAATGAAGGATGTATAGACTTAGAAACAAGGATATTCCTTCTCAAAATAAGTTTTGGAGTAATTGATATGACAATTGAACTGTTTCTTCCTCCCTTTGCTCTTGAAATGAAAAGCATAACAAACTTTCTCTAGAAACACAACAAGCAGATGAAAAGAGTAGTGGTGGAAAAATTCGAAGTTCTGATGGCTATGGAAGATATTCTAATAGGTAAAGAGGAGCTCTGGATATTTTTGAAGGGTTACAATGAAATTTTGAAATGTCTTGATGCTCCTTTATAAGTTGTGTTATCACTCCAATAATTCTTAAGAGTTGTTATATTTTTGATTTTTAGTTTAAAGAATATTAGAGGTAACCACGAACCTAATTTTAAGCCTTAGGATCTAGCCTTCCTAATGCTCAGAGAGGGCTCTCTCTATATGATTTAACTTGGTTTATTATAATTGATTTTAGGATAGTATGCAGGGTATTTTGGTTTTTTCTTGGCTCCAACAGTGAAGCTCAATAAGGTTGAATTTAGTGACTGTGTCAGTAATCTTGAAGTCTGTGTCAGCTAATGGAATGTGCTCTACATCTACAATAAGGGGTTGTAGAGTATTTCCAACTACAATGTTTTTGGAAGCCATTTATTTTCTTGATTTATCAATTTTATTACTCTTTTGACTCTAGAAACACTGATTTAGGTCTGTAGGAGCACCTTTGGAAATTTATAACAGTTTGTAGAAGGATTGAGGACGAAACAAGGGTTTATCCTATGGTCTGCAAAGGTTTACTTGGTAAATTGATCAAACTGTGTTTTCTATAACAAAAGGAAATTTATAAGCTTCAAAGTTTTGTAAATAGATTCCTAGGGCCTATATGAAAAGGACTGGAAGACAAGAAGGCTTTCTTCAAGTTTACAGAGGCTTAAACTTCTTCAGTTTATTCAATCTCTGTGATTTTAAACAATCTTAGGCCTCAAAATTTGTGAAAATATGCCCAGGGTTTATAGAAAAAGCTTTAGGAAGCAACATGGTTTTCTTTAGGTTTTTAAAAGGCTTCTAAATGATTCAATTAGCTGCATTACTTCTTTAGATCAAGGAAAATGGTCTTTTCTTTTGAAGAATACCCAGAAAAATGAAGATTTTTGTCTGTGCAGAAGGTTTCTGGGGTTGCAAAAATCTTTTTGAAGCTTTGCTAGTCTTTAATAGCACTTGGATGACTTCTGTAATGATTGTAGCGGCATATGGTTGGATTTATGTTTCAATTTGTCTTAAAAATGGAGTCGGCAACAATCTTTTCGTTCCAAATAGCTTTGTCTGCGTGAAAATGGTAATAGAAAGGATGAAAAGGTGTAGTTGGGTAGTTTATATGCATTTTTATCAACAGCGAATGCATTAATGGGAGGTCAATTTTGAATTGACAGGTTGGTTAGCGCAACTGGCAGGAGAAAACTGCCGAGCGATTTTCGCAATGATTAAAGGTGGTAAGCGATAATGATATTGAGGATGCGATCAAATAAAATTTAGACACATAGTAGGGAGGAGATCCCTGCAAACCGCGCTTTTCACAAGGTCTGGGGTGTGTTAATAGTTGGGCAATGAAATGCGCGATAGGAGATAATGGCCGTCAGATTTGGCGAGTGAAGATCTGACATCTAGGACAATGTGATGAATGTATTGGGATTTGATGGCATGGGGCCCGGGGCATAGAATATGTGGTAGGTTTATATGTATTGGTCGGGGTTTTGAATGATATAAACAATAAGTTTAAGGTAAGTGTAACATATGTGTAGGCGGGGTTTAATAAGTGGGTCCGGGATGATTAACATGTGGGGAGTTAAACCATAGGTTTTTAAATAAAAATATGGTGGGGAATGATATATAAAGGAATTAATATAATACAGAATTAAAAGGTTTATAATACACTAAGTATAGTAACTGCGGGATATGTATAATACACTAAGTATAGTGTAAAAATTGATATTGGGGATAGATTTCTTTATTGTAGGTCTCGACATAACATTTTTTAAAGAAATACTTAGGATAAAAGTATTTTTGGGTTTTTTGGGTATTTTTGAATAATGGGGAATTATTATAAGTATTTTTTTACTTTTGCAAAGGGAAAAATGTGTTTTTGGTTAGGAAACGAGATTTTTTGCAAAGGGGAAAAGGAGAAAAGGATAAAATGAAGGGGAAGAAGGTATTTTTACAAGGGAAATGATTTTGAAGGGAAATTAGTAAATGAAATGACCAATTATCTATTATCCATGCTTGTGAAAACTGCTTGTGCCTACCCATCTGCTACCCTAATTTTTTTTTTTTTCATTTACATGGGTGCATTTGAGCTTGAAAACCCTTATCCATTTTTCTTTTAAAGAGAAAAATAAATAATTCTATCCTTATTTCTTCCAAGGGCTCAGATTAAATTGTTGAGCTCCTTATTATTCTCTACCTAACTATTGATCTGCGAATATTAAACTATTTGGATAGATCTTTATTCTCTATCTAACAACATGACATTAGAGCATGAAAGGTTAAGATTACGCTGTTTAACCTTAATGGATTTTGGCGTTTTTGACAAGCTGCACACAATATTTATTTTGCAGTAAAAGTAAATAGTAGTGGCATTTGGATTTGCATCACTTTTATGTTTTATTTTTATTTCTTTTTTTTTGGGGTCGATTTTTATATTCTTTTGATATTTTTTCTTTCAATTCTTTGATTTTTATTTTAGGACTTTTACCCTCTTTACATTTTTTAATTTTCTAATATGGGAAAAAAATTTGTAGAAAACAAAGTATATACATATTACAAGACTAATCAAAGTCAATGGAAAATTATGAATCCTATTATTATAGGACCCTAACAGTGGCTCCACATGGGGATGGTATTTGCTGGTGAAATGTCAAGAACTTTGAGACTAGTAGCCTTGAACTTTGACTGTGCTGGCCTTGAAATTGTTCTCTGAGCTATGCATTATTCATACTTATGATATTTTGTCTTTCAAAGCTTAGGGCCTTCTCTTCGCGCTTCAACTTTGTTAGAAAAACATCTAATCCAATCTAAAATCGGCAATGTTATGTACAATGAGTAAAGTAAACAAAGTGAACTAATGTTATTATGGGGAATAGTAATGCTTCAACATTATACCATTGATAGGTCCACTTGGCATATCTAATCCATCCAATTCCTTCAAAAAGAATGCATTGTTACCTCTGTAAACATAAATGACATAAGGGCCTTTCCATAAGAAATCAAATTTCCCATGTTTACCTTTCTCTTCTCTAATGGAATCCCATTTAAGAACTTTGTCACATATATAAAAATAATCTTCCTTAGTCTTCTTGTCAAATATATTTTTAATATTTTCTTGAACAACTTGAGACTTGATATAGACATCTTCCCTGGTTTGCTACAAGTTTATGGTTTTATTTATTCTTCTTTGGATATCATTGGTTTCTACTTGCAGTTCTTGTATTATTTTCATTACTGGTACTCCCAAAGAAGATGGAAAAACAACATCCATCCCATAAACAAGATGATAAGGGGATGTACCAATGGATTTCTTTGTGGTAACTCTATCTACCCATAAGGCATTGAATAATCTTTTGTTTCAAGTTTTCTTATTGTCTTCTAGTAGTTTCTTGATGATATTCACAAGGATTTTATTGGAGGATTCAACATTACCATTACCTTGAGGGTAATAAGTAGTGGAATGGCCAAGGGTAATGTGGTATTTATTACAGAAGTCAATCATCTTTTTAGACTTGAAAGCAACTGCATTATCAATAATGAGCTTTTGGGGGCATCCAAATCTAGACAATTTGTTGTTTTCTAAAAATGAGATTATGACAGTATCAGTGGCTTGCTTGGAATGTATGGCTTCTATCCACTTGGTGAAATAGTCTATGGCTGTCAAAATCCATTTGTGTTGGGCTGAGGATGGAGGGTGAATTTCACCAATGAATTCAAGACCCCATTGCTGAAAAGACATTTATGTGGAGATGGGTTTAAGGGGTAAAGGTAGTAGCTTTTTATTCCCTTCAAAGATTTGGTATTTGTGACAGGAGGTCACATACTTTTTCACTTATGCAAATAGTGTAGGCCAGTAAAAACTAGCTCTCAAGATTTTATCTGCAGTTGTCTTCCAGTAAAGGTGTCCTCCACACTCACTTGCATGAAACTCTTCCATAACTTTATCAGCTTCATCTTTAAGAAAACAATTCAATAAAATGCCACCATGATCTTTCCAAAATAATGCATTTTCTATGATACAAAATTTCATTTCCTTTAACTTTAAAAATATAGCTTAGTTCTTGATAATCTAGGAGAAGCTTGTAAATTTAGTAATACAAATATGATATTTGAATACCATGGTGAGTTTGAAAAGGCTTCATTGATCTGTGGAGTCGCCATCTCTTCCTAATCATCTAATTGGGCAATAAAATTTATATCTAAAGCGTGACAATTTGATTCAACCATGAGTTTGGCTAAACCTTGACCTTTAATGAATTTGGTGGGCTTAATTTCTATGTCATATTCCAAAATGGTGGCAATCCATTTGCCTCTTTTACCATCAGGCCCATTCTGAGTTATAACGTCCTTAACTACTGAATTTGGAACATAAACTATGATATGTCAATACAAGATGTACACTCTAAAGTATTTGATGGATTTCACTAACAAAATGGGCTTCTCATAGCCTTAATCATTCTTATGCAGTAATATTGCAACAATAGTATGTTCTGAAGCAAAGGAAAAAAATAATGAAATATTTTTTGAAATCAGGACTTATTAGGATTGGCATTTTGGTCAAGGCTTGTTTGATCGATTCAAATGATTGTTTGACCTCCACAGTCCATTTAAGTGATGAGTCTTTTTTCAACATGTTATTGAGTTCTCTAATTATTTCTGCTAAGTTTGAAATAAATCTTTTGAGAAAATTGATTTTACCTAAGAAAGCATGCAATTCTTTAATATTCATAGGATGAATAATGTTCAGAATGGCCTCTATTCTAGTTGGGTCTATCCTAATTCCCTCTTTAGATATGATATGTCCTAACAATTTACCTTCTTCAAGTCCAAATAGAGTCTTTTTTGGATTTAAAGAAATACCAAATTTCCTACATTTGATAAATACTTGTCTGAGATGATCTAGATGTTCATTATCAATTTTTGAAAATACAGTAATATCATCTAGATAAATCACAAGAAAATCATGAATTTCTTTAGAAAAATCTATATCCATATCTCTTTGAGAAGTGGCTCCTGCATTCATTAATCCAAAAGGCATTTTCACATACATGAAAGTACCCCAAGGAGTAGTAAATGCAACCTTTGGTTGGTCTTCTGGTTGGACTAAAATCTGGTTATATCCAGAGAATCCATCAAGCAATGAAATCCTGGAAGAACCAACCACCCTTTATAAAATGTGATCCATCTTGGGGAGAGGGTAGTTATCTTTTAAGGATAATTTATTTAAACTCCGGAAATCAACACACAATTTTATCTCCCCTGTCTTCTTCCTAATGGGAACTATGTTTGAAACCCAATTAGAATATCAGATTGGTGCAATGATCTGGGCTTCATACATTGTCTTAACCTCTTTTTCAATTAAAGGCATTAAAACTGGATTGATTCTTCTAGGCTTTTGTTTGAAATGTTTTTGATATTATTTTATGGGTATTTTGTGTTGTATTATGCTAGTGTCATAAGCTTTTAAGTCCTCATAACTCCATGAAAATACATCTTCAAATTATTTAAAGAAAGCTATGTATTTCAATTTTTCTTCTTGAGGTAAGGCTTTTGAAAGTTCTATCATCTTAGGCTTCAGTTCTGTTTCTATATTGTATTCATCTATGTCAAATCTTAATGGTTCCATATTTGGTTTTCTTGAAACATCATTTGAATCAAAAATATCTTCTAAAGGGGCTAATCCCTTAGGTAAAAAGTTGTTCTTAAGGTTTAAAATGTGAGAATCATCATTTACTAATTCTTCAATCTCTACCTTCTCTAAATTATCAATTTCTACTTGATTAAATTTGGTGGGTTTAGTGAAATATAAATTATTTATATCTACAACATTGATATCAATCTCACTATCTATGGTTTGATCTACTGTACAGTCTATGTCTATGTTACAATTCTGAAATTCTCCTTCAGTATTCATGAAATGATAAATCTGTTCATCCTGTGAAAATATCTGCCAATATTTTAGATTATTTGGTATTGTAGGCCCGTGTTTAACTTATGCTATATATTTATGATTTGGTTGAAAAGGCAGATTTTAGGTGTTAGCAAAAGTTGCTAAACTATGTACCTGCATGTTTTGTTTTCTAGGAATTGCAGCAAAGTCACATTCAAGCAATTCACTAATCAGATCTAAAACTGTTTCTCTATATTGGCTTAATCTAGGATTATATACAAAATATTCTCCGCTTATTAGTTTCACAATTAACTCAGAGTCACCCATAATTGACACTCTTTTGGCTCCTAAATTTCTAACAATATGCAGTCCTAAAATCAAAGCTTCATACTCAACCACGTTGTTTGTACATTTGAAATTTAATCTAAAGGCATGACCTTATGTATGATTATTTTCCATGTTGTGTATCCAAACTCCCGCTCTTGCTCCTAATTTATTCATTGATCCATCAAAATCTAGGTGCCACATTGATTCATGAAAAATGGTGTCACTATCTGGTGCTTTATTTTTCTGTTTAATTCAGTGTTGTTCTCTATGCCAGTTTCAGAATTACATAAAATGAAGGAGTCCATATCAGTAGGTGTAGAATAAATAGGATAGTTTTGAGGTCTTTCTACACTACTAACCATGCACTTCATTGATGTTTCTCTGTAAAGTTTCTTGGGTTGGCCAAAAACTGATATTGTTGCATAAGACATGTCTAGTTGTAGAGATCCCTGCAGTTTAGCTCCCCATGAGCGAGATAACAAAATTCCATACTTAGGAGGGATGTCAGCCACTACAATATCCATGACTATGCTTTTTCCAGGGTATTGAACTAAAGTGACACATAAATATTTGATTAAGCCTAGACATTTCACTTTACTGGAATCAAATGAGAAGAGATCTTTATAAGGTGTAGTGATGTCTAAATTCAAGGTTTCCATTATTGCTTTTGGAATTAAATTGTGTGAAGCACCTGAATCTAGAATTACATTATGTAAAATCTGATCATGAACAATTAAGCTAATGTAGAAAGGAGGGACTCCTCCCTTTTGGTGTTTTCCATTAAATTCAGGACCAAATATTAGTTCTGGTTGACCATCACTTAAATTAACTGAATCCTCCATAATTCATGTTTAAAGTTTCAATGATATGTGATTTGTATAGATCATGTTTAACCAATTATGTTAAAGGAATTGGTATCTTCAGTTTGGCAATTTCAGCTTGGATGTGGAATGGTGCTTGTGATTTTTCTAACTGAATTATTTTTTTCCTTTGTAACTGCAGATTGAGTATGTTTGTCTTCTTTTTCTACATTTGGTTTTTCATTTTCTGTTTGTATTTTCATTGTTTTACTACTTTAAATTTTCTTTTCAGGGATAGTTTGAGATGTAGTGGAAGTTTTGGCAAATTTTGAGGTTTCAACAGTTGTTTTAGAATCTGCTAATTTTGGATTAGCAACAGATGTTTTTGGATCTGAAATTGCTGTTTTAGTAGAATTTGTTGTATTGGAAACAACAAATTTTTGAGGATTTGATGATGTTTGAACAACAATATTTGTTATGTCAACAATTTTAGGACTAGGTGAAGTTTTGGAACTTGAAATTTGCTGATTAGGATTTGAATTATTTTGAGTTGAACTAGAGTTTTGTTGTGTTTCCCTAGGAAGAATTTGCAGAACTTTAGTGGTAGGAACCTCTACTGTTTTATTTGTTTAAGTTTGGGCATATTTCTTAGTATAAGGCTCTACATTTTTATTTCTTATAAGGTTATATTTCTTATGAACTTCATTAATTGCAAACTCATAACCTTTCTTGTAATCAAAAGACTCACCAGAATCTAATTGTAGTTCTTGTAATTCATATAATTACTGTTATTCTTGTGTAAGAAAAATGTGGTTATCATCATTAATACCCATTATATTTATCTGAGTGTCTTCATCATCTTCGTTTTGGTGAGAAATTTTAGCATATTTCTCTTGGAAAGGTGGTCTTATTGTTTGATCAGGTGCTGATTCTCTAGATTTACCAGTGTTGGTGTTTTTCCTGAAATTGGGATTTCTAATTTGAGGTCTTTTTTGATGGTTATCCCACCGTGGCTTCCTTTCCATGTTATCTAACCTATCCATAAATATTTCTAATGTTTTTGCTAAGTATTCTATTTTCAAATCTGAGGTTGATGTTTCCTCTTTTATTGTCACTCTTATTTCATTTCTTAATCTAGCTTTCTTTGCTAACAAGTTTGCCTCTACACTTACAACATTACTTTGCATTTTCTCTAAGGTTTCTAGATTTCTCTCTCTTAGTTGGTAAGCCATATTTGTATCAAATCCATCAGGTAATTTGATAAGGGCAGAGTCTGGAGGAGGTTTAAGATTAGAAGGGATTGCATTATAAATACTGTTATATCTTATACAATAGTCTTGAACTGTTTCATTTGGTGATCTTTTTATGTTTTCAAATTCAGACAAAATTTGTAATGGATTCTTCTTTTTCTCCCATCTATTAAGAAACATCCTATCAAAAACAGCTAAATCAGCTATACTACCAGCAAGTAAATATTTAAAACACTTTTTAACATCAATAGCTAAAGTTTGAGAAAAATGTCTCATCTGAACATCAACATCATCTAATTCATGAAATTCAAAGTAGCATGCCATTTTATTAACATGATGTTGTGCAGTGTAGTGAGTGGTTCCACCAAATTGAGGGATTTTTCTTTGATAATCTTGTGGCATGACATTTATAGGGGCTTGTAGGACCAATGGGGCATATTTGGAAGCCATGGCTTGGATTCTAGCTTGGCTAGGAGGTAAGTTTGAAGTACTTGGTGAAGAACTTGAAGTACTTGCAGATTTAGTTAAAGCACTTGCGGATGAGATTGGGATATTAGAAGATGTATTTGGGATGCTAGAGGAAGAGCTTGGAAATGAGAATGAAGTATTGGAAAATGCAGCAGAAATTCTAGGGGATGAACTTGAAATATTTGGGGATGGAAATAAAACTCTAGGTTGAAATAGTTGCTTGGGAAAAAATGAATCTGTGGAATGAAGTGTGGTGGAAACAATGGATGAAGTGGTAGTAAATAAGGATGAACCTACATATTCTAAAAGGATGGTATCTAAATGACTGGTAGAAGGCTTAGGGGTATAGGCTAATAAAGCAGTCAATTCAACTGAATGTTGTAAATAAGCTTCATCAATTTCCTTAATCAAAGTTGCAGTTATGGCATCAATTTTATCATAAAATTCTAAGACTTTTTGATCTGAATCTAGTGAAAAGTTTCGTTTTTACTTTCAATGAATGAAATGAAATCAGGATCTATTACACTATTATGTATGTCACTTTTTGATTTAGTTCTAAACAAGGTTTTTTCAAAAGCTAGATCAAATTCAATGTCTTGTAAACTTGATAATTTATTTGGAAGAGAATTTGCTTTGATCAATGAATTCTTATTACCTTAAATTCCTAATTTTTTTCTTTTCTTTACAATTCCATCAGGATTACCTACTATGACAGCATGTTCTAGATCTGGATTGGACCTGGTATAGTAGAATATTCTAGAATCTAGAATTACAATTTTTTATGAAAAGATACTCACAACTATTTAAAACAATCTTAAGGTGAAAAGATAAGTAAAAATATTTCCTTTAAGATCTATTTTTAAAACTGAGGATTGGTTCAATCCCCAGTATGGTTGCCAGTATGTTATCACTCCAATAATTCTCAAGAGTTGTTATATTTTTGATTTTTAGTTTAGAGAATATTAGAGGTAACCACAAACCTACTTTTAAGCCTCAGGATCTAGCCTTCCTAATGCCCAGAGAGGGATCTCTCTATATGATTTAACTTGGTTGATTGTAATTGATTTTAGGCTAGTTATGTAGGGTAAATTGGTTTTTTCTTGGATCCAGTGGTGAAGCTCACGAAGGTTGAATTCAGTGACTGTGTAAGTAATATTAAATTCTGTGTTAGCTAATGGAATGTGCTCTACATCTACAACAGGGGGTTGTAGAGAATTGACAACTACAATGTTTTTGGAAGCCATTGCTTTGCTTGATTTATAAATTTTATTACTCTTTTGACTTTAGAAACACTGGTTTAGGCCTATAGGAGCACCTCTGGAAATTTATAATAGTTTGCAGAAGGATTGAGGATGAAATAGGGGTTTATCCTATGGTCTGCAAAGGTTACTTGATTAATTAATCAAACTGTGTTTTCTGTAACAAAAGGCAATTTATAAGCTTCAAAGTTATGTAAATAGATTCCTAGGGCCTATATGAAAAGGACTACGTTATCACTCAGATTGAACCTCAAGCTGAAAAAGGAAATTATGAGGTAACCACAAACCACGCTTAGCCAAGTAGCTAGCCCTACTTGGCAAGGAGAGGGCTCTCTTCGTATAGATCATAGCCAAGACGACTGAGTGTTGTGGAAATAAATCCCCTCTGCGAATAGAGGCGATCCCACTAGTCATAGGGTGGTTCTAGCAATAATCGAAACACGCAAAGCTATTGATTCCTAGTTACAAAAGATAGAATCGAGATAAATCGCTTACCTTGATTCCTTCACTGCTGTTGTCGAAGAATAAGTGGCGCTTCCGTTCCTAGCTGGACAGGTCATAATCCGTGAGCTTGCTACATCCAGATACCTGTACACATACAAAGACGAGAGACAACATGCAACGTAATATTTCACACTTTATAACTATCGATCAGTAAGAGAAGAACAAATGAAATTTCATTATATAATGGACAAAAAAAATCATGGAACCAATAGCGGAGATGTATATTAAGATACGAGAGAATGATTACAATCGGTGCTCTGATGTCGTGATCTTCCTTTGACAGGGTTCCAGTAGGACGTGCCTCACAAATCTCGTTAGGGGTTTGAAAAAACTCTCTCTCTCACAGGGTTCTCCTTAGCTCTGCTCTTGATTGTCACTCAACTATAATTTCCTTCCCAAAAGTTAAGCTAGCTAGCAAATGGAGAGGGCAGGCTTTTATAGAGGGATAAGGAGAGGTTAGGCTCCATATAATCATGGGGGAGAGTCCTATCTCTTAGAAAGGTTCCATGAGAGGTGGAAAACCACTTCCTAATCAGGGAGATCCGGAGCCAAACAACCCAACCTCTTTTTGATGATCCATTCTGAAGTTGTTAGAATCAAAATTCCGCCTTCTATTTGTTAAAAAACATTCCAAAATAGGTTGGCACAGGCACAACACAGGGACAGAGTGCCAGTTGGCGTGCCTACTAGTGTATAGTTTCCCCATTGGTGCAATGGATGAACTGGCTACTCGTGCCAATGCCAAAACATGGGTTTTTGGGGCTTTTATGAAGAAATTTTCTCAAGGATAATTCTTTCCCTTATGCAGAAAGATGCCATCAAGGTGTTTTCAGGACATTTTACTATTCACAGGTCACAAGAATAGTCCTCCAATGTATGGGATGAGGGATTGCAGGGAAGGTGACAAAATGCTGTGTAACAAATGCCCCCTAAAGCATGAGGTCTAAGAGAGAGGGAGGGGTGAAATTCTTTATGAGAATGCATTCAACTGAAAACACTGCTGTCGGAAAACCTGCGAGTACAAATACAACTGATTTCTCTGATACATGATATGTGGTATGGGTGTAGCCATCCATAAAAGTACTGAAACAATGAGATCCAAGGTATGGTTGCAGCCATCCAGTCAAATAAGGATCAACAAGTAGACTCAGGTATGGTCGCAGCCATCCAATCAAAAGAGTCATGTAATAAATCATAATAATCCACAAAGAACCCGCAGCCTGGATGTTATCAGACAAAGTCCAGGGTCTTGCGCTCCATCATGACCTGAACAGAGTACAAGTTTGAGCATGCGAATATGTGAGCTGAAGTCGAACATGCAAGAACATCGTCTGATTACCAGCCAATGATGAAAGTCGTTAACATACGCAAGAGAAACCACCAATAATGATAATGGCTCTGAAGGTACAAGAGGTACAATCCATGAAATGTGAACAGTGAGCTGGTGTCGAACACCCGCAAAATCATCCGATCGAAGGCCAATAATGAAAACCTTGCGTCGAATGCGAAGAACCTACCACTGAGGCATGCAGGCTCCAAGGTACCTGAAGGGAGTCTCTAGATCAACTTCCTAGATAATGAGTTGAAGTCGACAGGAAGCAACCTTGATCGAAGGTGGGCCATGATGTTTCCCACATCATCAACACGAGACAAAGGGATATGATGTTTTGTGAATCAAGACCAACAGAGAATCAGAGGGAGGTTGAAAACTGTAGAGGCCAACTTCTCTTGAACATATAGGCGACACGATATTGGATTTGGTAGTATTTTGACATCAAGGGATCTGAGCTCATGGTGACGTGTCAAAGAGCAGATGAGCGGTCAAAAGAGATTACCCAAACCCATGGAGGCAAGCAGATAATGAGATGAGATGTCCCTAACCCGACACGAATGCAGAAAAGTGCCATGTTCAAGTGCGACATATTGCCAGCACGACTATAATATTGGTTCCATTTTCCCCCACCATTTCTGGCGAGTACCCCAATTATTTTTTGAAAACAAGCTTCAAAGGGATAGCATATGCTTACGATATAAGTTTTTCCTTCGGATAAATCCAACCTAGTACATTTTACGAGCCCTTGGAAGGAGGAACTCAAGTAACTTCATTATGACGGAGTCCGATGTCATCAGTTTTTAATGAGTTTGACAAAGGAAGAACTCAACGTCTTTTCATGTTTAGAGAGTTTGAAAAGACAGCGGAAAATAAAACTCTAGCAGTCCCTTTTCTTAGGTAGTCCCATAGATTCGAAAAGGTAGAAAACTATGTCTGAGAGAACCTCCTAGTTGCGATAGGCTAGAGTATTCCTTTTTCGTAAATAATCTATCCCAGCCTGAAAAAGGGGTAAACGTATACTGGGTAGATATCATTTCACAGCCAATTTAACGAGTTCAAAACGACAAGCGACTCAGAAATCTTTTCAGTTTTAGAGAGTCAAAAAAGAGCTGAAAGGTGACTCCTCCTGGAGGAACGAGTGGTATAAAGGGTAGCAACTAGTTCCGGTGATGGTAAAACTACTAAGAACAAGTAAATTTCAAGAGGCTGGCTAACAAGACCACTCATCACAGCGACTCCTCAGGAATGGGTAAAATAATCAAGTGAAGGCGTATGATCGACCGAGAAGATGGGGACGATGGAAGGAGAGAACCAAGGCTCATCTGGAAAAACGGGCTAATAAAATGGCAATCACCAGAGGTAAAATAAGAATGGTTTCATTTTTACGCAAGCTTGAAATCAGGAAACTCTGCTTGAAGTTGGTTTCATTTTTACACAAGCTTGAAACAGAAAAAAACTGTGCTTGAAAAAAAGTAAGCATGCCTCCAGCATGGTGACTCAATTCGAGGTACATGCCCCCCAAGATTTAGTCAATATGAAAGGCAGATGGAGTGAAGGTTCAAATTACGAGATTAAGAGAAAGACTTGATTGGGATTTTACGAGATCTTATCAAAGACTTGAATAGAACAGGAACTTGTTTCATTGTTTTAACTAGGTTGACACATTAAAATAACTATCCTCAAGACCTAATTTATTTTTTATTGAGGTTGACATAGAAGATGAAATATCCTCGAACAATCTTGTTTCATTTTTTAAGGAGCTTGACACAAGGAAACGAACTATGCTCCGCGAGCTTGTTTCATTTTTTAAGGAGCTTAACACAAGAAAACGAACTTTGCTCCGACGACCTTTCATCATGATGAATAAGCAGTCATGGCTTCCAATATTTCCACACCGGATGGGAGAACAACATCTCGAAATCAGGACCCAATGCCCCCAACACCTGATGCACAATGACACTATCACTGAATGCGAGCACGAGACAGGTAGCCACATAATTAACTTGTGGCGGGGAAGATATAACTGGCGGATGAAGACCCAGAAGGGATGATGGTGGACCAGATGTCATGTTAGGACCAAATAATGAAAGCGGATCAATGGTCACGATCTGACCTTTGCGTGGAAAATACATCACATGAAAGAGGGAAGAGACAAGAGCACCCATGACATAAGTATAGTCATGCCCCAAGAGTAAATTGAAATCCAAGGGTTCTGGAACAACCATCACATCCATATGGACGGTTTTCCCTCCCAAAGTAACAGGCAACTTTGGAAGGACCCCTAACAGTTGACTGGTTCCTCTGTGAAAGGCCAACAGATTCTGCGTAACGAGCATAAGCGGCGACGAACCGAAATCTTTCCAAGTAGTTGAAGACAAAATAATAACAGACATGCCTTATCTATAATAGTGCTGGGTACGACCAGATCAAATGTTTGTACCGTTATCTTGAAAGGCACATAATATGGAAGACAGTATCCGACAAATCGACTCCAATCGAAGGAAGCGACCAAACTACTTGGGGGGATACCATCGAACTGAGACAGTTGTCCCCTGGTGTTATTGGAGCAAGAGGAGCATCCTTCGAGACGTCCATCATAGGAGTGGGAGGAGTAGTTTATTGGACTACAGGGACGGAAGAATATTTCTCCAAGTCTGAAGAATCTGAAGAAACAAGAAGAACATGGGGGAATGAGATCCACTCTTAACGGAAAAGACCTGGTGCACCGCAGATGGGACCAGGTCAACCAATCCTATGACCAATGGCTGGTCAAGAATAGATTCATGATTTGGAATTTCCAGGGGAGCGGGATCAACCAAGGGTGACTCTTGATTGATCGTAGGATTAACTAGTGGAGGACTCAAAGATAACTGCTTGTAACCAGTCGGGAAGCGTGTAGAAACAGTCAGGTTGTCCAACACTCTTTTGGCTTCATCCATGAACGGACAAAGGTGAATGGGATGATGCCCTTCACACAACTTACAAGGATTGGTAAGCTTACCCTACCTCTTAGGAGTCTTACTAGTGCTAGTCGAAGACGTGTCCCCAACATGAGTCCCAAAATCCAAAAGGCAACGACGGACGACTGTTGGACCATTCTTCAAGCACCTTGGGAATGCCAGGGCAGTCTCAAAGAAGATGGTCTCCCGTGCACAACATGCAAGGGAATTTGGATTTTCGTGGAGGGTTGGAGGGTTTATCAAGAGAAGATGTTTTAGAAGCAGTAGCTGCAGCCTTAGCCTCTCTGTTATCAGACTTCTTCTTCTTTGTCTTCTTCTTCTTCTTCTTAGCCACCTGGTTACTCGAATCTAGACTTTCACTAGGTGAAGTAGAAGAGGAGGACGTAGAAATAGGAAAATAAGTGGAGAGGTCCACCTTGGAATCAACATGGTGTTGTTCAGGCGAAGGAACTGATTGAACAGTAGCCGAGACATCTGGGACCACAGAGGTTGAAAACAACCAAAAAAGCAACCCAACAGTTAACCCAGGAAGGGACAAAGTTGCCATATAAGGAGCACCAACATTTCCAAAAGCAGGAAAAGGGCTAGGATTCCCATCGAAGGGGATTGCTTGGTTGGTGAACTATGGAAAAGTTGCCATCGGAAACGACCTTGAAACAAAACACTAAGGGCAATAACGTTTAACCGGGAATATTTCATGGGCAGTTAATTTTATGACATTGAAACCAGAAATTCACTGTTTCATGTTTTAAGAGTCGAGAAATGAGTAAAAGATGACTCTATCAATTTTAGTTTGGAAGCAAGCATGAAAGGACAAGCGCTTGATGATATTTTCAAATTTAGGGAGTCAGTAAAGATCAAAATAACTGCTCTGGTAACCTAGGTAAATGGGTGTACTAGATATCCGTGAACTTCCATATACACCTTGGTAAAAATGAAAGATAAATCAACCAAGGACTTAATGTACGTGCAGGTAATCTCTCCGAATGTTGTGTCTGGTGTATCACAGGTAAAAGGCAACATACTCAGATTCCTATGGATAAAGTATTTGCAACCTAATGGGGTCTCCCTTTATATACACGACGGTATGGGGAGCACAAGTCCGTACTAGCGCTGTCTGTAGCTAGATGGCGAGCGAAAACTAATAGGCTTAAAGACGCCGAAACACATCTCTACCTTAGACTACTAGATGTTCCGTTAAGTTTCAATGATGCCTTAGGTTAATTCAGTAAATTTTAAAGTTGATCTTCAATTTACGTTTCGATTTCAAGGCCCTATCGAATGTTGGATCTCATAAAACCTCTAGATGCAAACTACATGCCACAAAATATCATTTGGTTCAATGAAGAGCTATCTACGAGAGAGTTGAAAGATTTCAAATGATAGTGAAATGAACACACAAAAACATCCACTACTGATTTCAATGAAAGCTAATGAAACTGGAAAAATCTTCTCTAGAATTATACGACACTAGTAATGTGGAAGAGTTTTCAATTTTCACTATGCCAATAAAAAATGAAAAATATTTTTTTTTATATTTTTCAATATATTAGATAAAATGCACTAAATAAATGAAAAACTAATGAAAACATCAATTTTAGGATGCTAGAGAGAGAGCTGAAACAAAGCAAGTTCACTCAACTCAAACAAGCACAATCAAGACTCAAACTAATGACGAAACCCCTCAAAGCGAAGAAGAATCTCGAAAGAGACTCAAACAAACCATGTGCTCTAGGCTTGGAGCAACCCAAAGCGAAACTAAATGAAAGAGAGGACAATCACTCAATAAACGCAATGACTCAATTGGATTCAACAAGATGAATGCAAAGAAGCAGAAACAAAGTTGACCAGGAAAGCAAAGACCCAAAACTCCCACAGGAGGCTCAGCACACTGAAGCACCTAGAAGCCCTAGGGCTAAAATGAAAAACTGACAGAAAAAGGGCAAAAAAATGGAGGACAAGGGATAAACAAAGTAAAAAATGACTTCAAAGCACTTAAACAATCAGAAAAAACAAACCAGGACCAAAACTCAAGCTCAGATAGTCCAAAAATAGGTAAACCCTAAAACCTACCAGGCTTGGCGCACTTGTCTGGCTGTAATTTGCACCAAACAGGGGATGGCGCGGGTGCCTAACTAGCAACTAGCACCCTTTGGCGCGACTGTCAGAGGGATAATTGCGCCAATTAGGTTTACCCTAGAAAATTATGAAAATGAACAAACAGAGGCTAGATCTGGTCTTCTGGGGGCTAAACAGGGTTTTAACACCAAGGAAGGTGAACCAGAAAAGCATACTAATCAAACAAAAAGCCAAAAAACAACCCAATGGAGGAAGGACCAACTCCCACTGATCCCCAGCGGAGTCGCCAAATTGTTGTGGAGGTAAATCCCCTCTACGAACAGAGGCGATCCCACTAGCCCTAGGGTGGGTCTAGCAACAATCGAAACACCCAAAGCTATTGATTCCTAGTTACAAAAGATAGAATTGCGATAAATCACTTACCGTGGTTCCTTCGCTGCTGTTGTCGAAGAAGAAGTGGCGCTTCTGTTCCTAGCTGGATAGGTCACGATCCATGAGCTTGCTGCATACAAATACCTGTACACATGCAAAGAAGAGAGACAACATGCAACGTAATATTTCACACTTTATAACTATTGATCAGTCAGAGAGGAAAAAATGAAATTGCATTATATAATGGATAAACAAAATCATGGAACCAATAGCAGAGTCATGTATATTAAGATATGAGAGAACGATTACAACCCGTGCTTTGAGGTCGTGATTTTCCTTCGACAGGGTTCCAGCGGGACGTGTCTCACAAAGCTCGTCAGTGGTTTGACAAAACTCTCTCTCTCATAGGGTTCTCCTTAGCTCTGCTCTTGATTGTCACTTAGCTATAATTTCCTTCCCAAAAGTTCAGCTAGCTAGAAAATGGAGAGGGAAGGCTTTTATAGAGGGAGAAGGAGAGGTTAGGCTCCCTATAATCATGGGGGAAAGTCCTATCTCTTAGGAAGGTTCCATGAGAGGTGGAAAACCACTTCCCAATCAGGGAGATCCGGAGAAAAAAAAACCCAACCTCTTTTTGATGATCCGTTCTGAAGTTGCTAGAATCAAACTTCCGCCTTCTATTTGTTAAAAAACATTCCAAAACAGGTTGGTACGGGCACAACACAGGGACATAGTGCCAACTAGCACACCTACTAGTGTATAGTTTCCCCATTGGCATGAGGGATGAACTGGCTACTCGCGCCAATTCCAAAACATGGGTTTTTGGGGCTTTTCTGAGGAAATGTTCTGAAGGATAATTCTTGCCCTTATGTAGAAAGATGCCATCAAGGTGTTTTCAAGACATTTTACTGTTCAAAGGTCATGGGAATAGTCCTCCAATGTACGGGACGATGGATTGCAGGGACAGTGACAAAATGCTGTGTAACACTGAGGAAAGAAGATATTAGGCTAGGTATAATAGCTCAGGGTTTTTATTTTTATTGTATAGGGTTGTGCTGGATCAGAAGGAGAAAAATAGTTAAGGCAAGGGAAATTAGGTCAAAATTTGCAGGGTGTTCTATGGGGCAAGGTAGGTACAGTGGTTTAGAAATTTAGGATTTCGATGGTGGGATGATCAAGACAGGTGAGGAGCTATAAAGAGCATGGTGAAATCATGGTTTCTTTCTAAACTGAAGAAATTACAGACTGTGAATATTTACCCAAAAAAGAGCACATAAATTATGGATTATGTTCATCAAACTTGAAAACATTCATTTAATAGAATGAAATGATGGTTGAAATAAAAAAAAAATTTCTAACAACTGAGCACAAAAGGAGAAACTAAAACTAAACACCATACCACATGGATCCCATAAAAATAGTTGCAAATTTGATTAATATTCCTGCTCAGAACTAATATAAAAGTGTGTCTCTTCAAAAGCCAAACATCCAACTGAGTTCAACCCTCCTAATGACCAAGAAAATACATCATATAGACCTCAAACCAACTCATCATAGCTTCAGGGGGTCGAATCCATGAGATGAGGATTAGTTTCCATCAAATGCTGAACAAGAATCTGAAGACTAGGTAGACCCAACAACTTGCATCTAAAAGGGAGGAAACTGATTCATTTGACCTCAAATGATGAATTACCTAATGTATATACTTTAGATAAAAGTAAAAACATGAATTTTACATTCATATTGAACATTTACATCAGTAAAATTACATTTCCCAAAGTGAAAAGTCAAACTGGAGAAGATTTGCTGAAGATTGTAAAAATTTGCAATTTTCTGGCAAATGCGCACCGTCAAAGCAGGAAAAATAGCCTATTGTGAAAGCTAGTTTTGAGTGCCTTCCCGGTGTCCAAATCAGCTCCATGATAGCTCATTGGAAATATATCTACATCTAGTTTTTAGATATATCTTTAGTTTTCAAAATGGTTTTTATTTTCCTGGTAAAAAATCCAATCTCCCAGGACTGGTAAATGCGCAACGACTAGGTCAAAAAGGAGGTAGAAACATGATTTTTAGGTGGTTTTTTGCATGTTTGAGGGACCAATTATCTTCCAAATATTATAAAAATTGCTAGGGTTGATGTCTTTATTATTATAAAATTGGTGGTGGTGGACATTTGGCATTTGGAGGCCCCAAAAAAGAGTGAAGTGTCTAGGTCGCTGCGCCTTCAGCAAAATTTCTTAGTTGAAAATTATCAAAAATTGTAGAAATTATCATGAGTGAAAAAATGTGCCAAAATTGTTGGAGTACTTGCTCATTGAGTGATTGAGGCATGAAGTGACACCTCAGCAAGTATGTCGAACTTTTCTTTCTCTCCATGCTTGGTCAAATTTTCAATTTTAGCATTGGCTCTTTTGAGCTTGGCCAATGCAATTCTCTCTTTCCGTGCATGAATTTTGACCCTTGCCCTCAAAAAGTAATTGTCCTTGTTTGCCTTCTTAAGTAACCTATCCAAATGTAGATTGGCTCTATCAACCCATGGTTCTCTATCCTTGCTAATTTTTAGGGCAAGCTGTTCATTTGGTGTGAGTTGGTCTTCTAGGTCAGCTTCCCTTTGTTTCTCTAGGGCTAGAACTCTTTTCGGCCCTCTAGTCCTTGGTCTCTGCCTTGGAGGCTGATCCTCCTCACTATTAGTTATATTCTCCTCTTCAATAATATTGAATTTGAAACCCTAGGGTGATGGAATGAAATGGAGGGAATGTGAAATGAAAGGAATTTTTTTTGGGGAATGGAGGGAATGGGAATGTCAATGGGAACCTAGGTTAGTGGAAACCCTAGGATTTAGTGGTATTAGGAATGGTATTTATTTAGGGAATAGGGATATGGGAAATATACATGGAAATGGGAAGAAAAATACGAAAATTTTTATAGGAATGTGAGGGGAAGTGTATAACAGATTAGGGATTAGGTGTAAATAAGAATTAGGGTTTCTTGCCTTAGAAATAAGTTTGAATGACTATGAAGCAGAACAATAGATCAATGAGATGATGGCTGGGATACTGATAAATAGAGCTTTGAAGAATTTTTTTTTAGATATTTTGGCATGAAATGATGGAGTGGCAATCTATGAGAAGGTTTTTTGTCTTTTTGAGCAAACACGCAGTGTCTAGAGCAAACGCACAACGACCCTTGCAAACGGGCAGCGTCCCTGCAACACCATTTTTCAGACCAAATTTAGAGGCCTTCTCGGTGTTGAAATATTATCATGTATAATTTCAAAATATACCTTTGTGTTTCTTATTGAAGTTTATTTACCTTGTCAAAAGTTGAGTTTCCCAAGACTGGTCAAAAAATGATTTATGAGGGTGCATAAATGCAAAGTGCTGGTGCAAGCAAATTTTGGGGGCCTTTCTCAACTCCAAATTGAGATAATTATAGCTCATTGTAAATATATATCTATTTAGTTATCATTTGACTCATCAAGCAAGTCATTTGGATACTCTAGCTATGAGAAAACATGATTTTCCCAAGGTTACTCTAGAAGTGCAACAACTCTCCTGTGGCACCTGCGTTTTTTGACATTTCTCTAAAAAAGTGACACCTGCATAAAATATGGAGGGTTTTCTTTCTTGACCTATGATGGACAAAAACCTCTCTCAATTTTGTTAAATTCATCTTCGTTTTTTCAGAAAAACAGTTTGAAGAAAAACCGACCCTATGAGTGGAAAATGACTTGACTCTTGGAATGAATTCTAAAAAAATGATGGAGACATGATTTTTATGAGATGAAATGACCTCATACTTACTGATATGACCTACCTTATGGCTCATCTTTTCAAATTTATCATTTCCATAGCAAACCCTAGCTTAATGGGATAAGAAATTAGGGGTTGGTGCTTGTGAACAATGATGACTTGGGCACCCTTGGGAAAGATGGTTAAGAAACGAAGCGAGGTAAATGAAAATGATGGAGATGAGGTAAAAGTAGAGTAAAATAAGGTGGGATGGGTGGGATGAAAATTTTGGTGCTAACATCATCTCCATCTGGGGAAGATAGATCTGAAGGAGGTGTCTAGAACTGAAAATATCTAAATTTGTAGATTGGTGCCTTTTCCATTGGGCATGGAGTCCAATCTGTAAACTGAAACAAAAAATGAAACTGAAAACATAATGCAAACTTCAATCCACAATAATAAATCATCAAAGCCTTAGGGCCTTCACCTCGGGCTTCAAACCTTGATGAATTCTATCAACACTTGCTAAAAATAAAATAAAATCAATCTGAAATGATACCAACTTATTCTAATATGCTACAAAATTGTTGATTAAGTGAAATGATCCTTCCATTGTAACCAATCCAGGAGATGGCTACTTACTGAAGTTCTTCTCTCACTTTTCTTGAGCAGGCAGAATGATGTACATGTAGGCAACTCACAATAAAAAATGAAACCAAGACTTATGGTGACAAAGAAGACAACATTCATCTTCTATAATGATTGCAAAAGACTATCGAAGGGATCTTGAAAATCCTGAAGCATGAGAAACTTTGATTCTTTCTTTGGCATACTGTCTCTATTTGGCTCATACTCCTCAAATTCATAGTCTATGTCATCCTTAAACAAGAAACATTCTTCAAAATTATCAAACATGACAGCCTATAATCTTCATGAAAGACACCAGAATCTGGTAGCTCATCTCCTTGCAGGGAATCATCATCATAAATTGGTTTACTCTAAAAAATTTCCTGTATAGTTTCATCAAACTTCTCATCAAATTTATCTTCATATTTATCATTCTTAAGCAAATCAGGTTAAGGAGAAACTTCATCAAATATGAACATTGAAAAAGGAGATTGTCTTTCTTCATGATGATCTATAAATATAGTTTCAGGATTGTCCTTCATTAAACTTAGGATTTCATTTTAAAAAATGGAAGAAGTTTTACCAACAATTTCTTGACTATGTGAACACTGCAAACTTGCTTTAGCTTGGGCTGTAATATGATTGTTCAGGAGCTGATCTATCTCATCTTCAAACATAGGAGAAAGTACTTTTGTTTTCTTTTGATAACACAATAATTGTCTTCTTTCTCTTCTAAAGATTCACAAGGATGCTGAATATCTTCTTTAACCTTTGGCTGATCAACTTGTTGTACTGCTACAAGAATTGTCTCATGTGGGAAGACTTTATGAACATCAAGACAATATACATTATATTTTTCTTCCATGAGAGAAAACACTTGCTCTTTTTTATGGTGAAAAGGATTATCATGCAAAGCCTCCAAGATCTCTTTATCCATGAACTCATTTATCATCATAATAATCCTCTAGGTTTTGAATGAAAACCTCAAATTGATCACAACAATTATTAACCAAAGACAAAGAAGGGTAGGACTCCTTGTATTCTTCATAAAATATTGAATGGAAAACTATAAGAGAACAAATACTGATAGGTGGAAAACCTTCATACCAAGATCGTGCCTTTCCTTCAAGAGAAGCCATGTTCTTGCAACAGTTTCCAACTTGAAAATTCTTGAAGCTACTTATCTTCATGTAGTGGAGTCTCCATGAAATGTTGATTTTTTGGATCTTTCAGTCAATGGAGTCACCAGGTGAATGGTTCAGCCTTCATATGTGTCCAACCATTTTTCACCATCAACAATTAGATCTAAACTTTGTTGTTCTTTCCCAGGGAAGATTTGATCTTTCGCTCCCCAGTATGGTCGCCAAAATTTTATCACTCGGATTGAACGTCAGGCTAAAAAAGGAAATTCCGAGGTAACCAAAAACCATTCTTAGCCAAGTAGTGAGCCCTACTAGGCAAGGATAGGGCTCTCTCTAAAGATATTAGGCTAGGTATAGTAGCTCAGGGTTTTGATTTTGATTGTGCAGGGTTGTGTTGGATAAGAAGGAGCAAAACAGTCAGGGCAAGGGAAATTAGGTCAAAATTTGCAGGGTGTTCTATGGGGCAAGGTAGGTACAATGGTTTAGCACTTTAGGATTTCGACGGTGGGATGATAAAGACAGGTGAGGAGCTAGAAAGAGCACGGTGAATGTTTGCGAGAAAATAGGTCTCGTGGGCAAGACCCAGGTTCAGGGATTGGGCCAACAAGGGAGTCCACTGTAGTCTAGCACCATGCCGGAATTTTCACCCTACTCCGAAGAGAAGAGAGTCTCACTCGAGGTGTGCCGCGACCACATGAAGGAGGGGAACAGACCGGTATCAACAGATGGATCCGCAACTCAAACCTAACGCAGAATCATATGCATACATAACACCGTATATAGAAGATCTCTTAGAACATCATGCAAATAATAAGCAATTAAAATTTTAAAGTACTACAGGAATCATGAAACACATTCAAGACATACAATATACCAACAATTTTTAGATATATTCGGAAACATTCAGCAGAATCAAGTGTTACATCGCTCGACAGAATGAGCTTCCAGATTCAATTACAAAGATCCCGCAGGACAGAGAGAGATACTACATCAATAACAGATCTATGGAGACACAGGAAATACAATGATGTCGAGACCAGGACAGAGCTCTCCTATGGCGTCTGCTCCTCGGCCTCGTTCTACTCTTACCTTTATTTCTATATATCTTTTTCTGCTGGATGACGGCCTATTTATTCACCAGCCAGTGCAACTATTTGTTTCTCCTGTGTTCTCACTCGGGTGCTTTCAGCTTCTTCCTGTTGAAAAGGAGTTCCATTGTCTGTCCTTTGTCGTATCTTTCCTTCATCTGCACTTGTCTGTGCCAACCTTGCCACCTATCTCCTGATCCTTCACAACCTCGGCAGCCCCGCTGCCTATTGTTGTTGCACCTGCCACGTGCCGATCTGCAACCCAAAATCTGTCTTCATGCAAAATTCAAAACAAGGGCCCCAACAAGCCCCGACCACAGTCTATTGACTCGTCCCGAGTCAATCGCAAATCACCGTATCCACCTCCATGGCTCCGCTTGTTCCCCTCTCCTATTCTGTCGACCGTCCCTCCTCTATTTGCTCAAATAAGGGCCCCAACTCAGGGACCTTTGCAAGGAATGCGACCTTGAGTTCCTGGAAGGAGGCTACAGCCTTCTGCCACTCCTGCAGAATTGGTTTAGTTGCGGCTGCAATTCGAGTGACGGCTTCCTCTCCTCCTTCAGTCGGGAGCTTGCCAAAGACGGTTGAGACCTATGTACTAGCCTGAGCGACCAGTTGCTGCATCTTCTGAGCACTTGCCATGACAGGTTGCCTAAGCTCCCAAAGGGCCTGCTTGGCCGTTGCTGAACTGGCCTCTGTCTGCTGAATCTGGACTTCCAGGTTGTTTGCTGTGGCATATAGTGGATCAAGGCCGACTGTCTCTTAGATTCAATAGTGTTGATTGTCGGATGCCCCAGAAGTCTGGCCGTGTTCTTGATGCATGATTCTCAGCTTCTGTCAGATAATCCTCCATATACATTTGCCGCTTCATGGCCAGGAATTCGAACCAGTTTGTGAGGTCCGAGTCTATCAAAGTTTCACTATCATATTTCCCGACTAGTGACTCCATTTTTTCAATTATTCCATCTATCTCAGGCTCAACAACTGATGGGATTGTTCTAGCCATCTTCGCTCTGCGCTGGTACACCTGTATCACTGCTTCACCTCTGCATCCCTGGCTCTCTACCTCTTTTAACCTTCCCTGTTCTTCTACGCTCACAACCTTCCTTTCTCCTTGAGATGTTTCTAACTCGGAAATATTCGGCATTATCACTCTTTTCTGCATGTAGGCTATGTAATTAACCAACACGAGTGAGGTTGATGAGACCCCATAACTAATTAATTCTTTTTGTCTTCCTTCACGACAATAATCATGTGATTAGTTTCCTGCTGAGGTGTGTTCTGACATCTGTTGACGGTAGTGTGGGGAAATGGGCAGACTCGACGGCTAAGGTTACTTCTAATTATGGAAAAGTTATTACTGTAAGGTTACTTCTAATTATGGAAATTTATTTTGCAAATCCTGGCGATCCTGCGGACTGACACAAGTACTGGATGAAATGATGGGGAATGACACTTGACATGTTTTCTTATCCTACGTGGATGGCATGCTAGACACGACCCTCCCCGACCACAATCGGTTGCGTTGCAGTCCCCACAACCCACCTGTTATTGACGACCTATGCATGGACAAGTGACACTACCTATGCTCATCTCGGGTGCGAGAGAGTTATTCAGCTACTCTATTCTACTGACTTCTCTCGGTTGTGAGAGTTATTGAAATAAAACTAATGAAAATTATTCATGGTAGGGCTTTAGGTGTGCGCCATTCACCCATCCAGGCAAAGCAGTACCGTCCAGTTGAGCCAACCGAACTGCGCCGAAATCCTTGATTTCGACGACGAAGTATGGTCCCAACCAGTGCATCTGCAGTTTCCCTGGAAATGTTTGAAACCTGCTATCATATAGTAGAACCTTTCCGCCAACCTGGAATGTTTTTCTCTTAATGTGTCGATCATGCCATGCCTTCTACCTGTCTCTCTGAACTTTTTTATGAAAATCAGCAAGGAACCTTGCCTCGTCAAGTTCCTGTAATTCGTGTAGGCGTTCCTGTAGTGATTCCTCCTCTGAGAACTTTAGGGATGTGGTGATCAGAAGGCTCGGTATGGTGAACTCGACTGTAATCATAGCTTCACGGCCATACACCAGCTGGAAAGGTGTTTGATTTGTCAAGCACTTCACCGTTGTTCGATAGGCCCACATGGCGATTGGCAGACATTCATCCCAATCATCCCTTTTTGCATGACAGATCTTCGTCAAGCCTTTTCCGAGGATTTTGTTAAACGCTTCGACAGTGCCATTGGTCTGTGGGTGGTACGGGCTGCTTTTGGGATGTTGTATCATAAAGGTGTTCAGTAGCGATTTGATCATTTCATTAATAAAGTGTGTACCTTGATCACTGGTTAAGCTCCTTGGGCAGTAGAATCTGCTGATGATGTTGTCAAAGATAAACCGGGCTGCATTTTCTGCCGTACAATCCCTCACCGCCGTTGCTTCGACCCATCTAGTTAGGTAGTCTGTGGTAGTGATGATGTACCGGGCCTTTGAATGTCTGGCTATAGGTGCTATGGGGCCTAAGAAATCGACAACCCACTTCTCGAACGGTTGTAATACAGTCATTGGGTGCAGTGGGAGTTCATCTCTGTGAGAGGGCTTCCCTATCCTCTGACAAACATCGCATTTATTGACAAAATATTTACTGTCGGCATGGACATTTGGCCACCATAGTCTAGCTTGCAGCACTTTCCTGGCTGTGGGTTTCGCCCCCACGTTTCCTCCCGTGATGCCACTATGGAATTCCCATAGAACGAGTTCAGGTTCATGATCGAGGACACACCTTCGCAAAATCTCGTCAAGCCCCAACTTATACAATTACCCCGCAATCAGTTGGTATTCAACAGCTCGGACGACCAGTTGTCATTTCTGGACCAGGGTATAGTCCTGTGGACATTGCCCCATGGTGAGGTATGTTGCGATTTCGGCCAAATAATCTGGAATGGCTTCTACCCGGAAAAGATCAGCATCAGGCAAATAATCATCTAGAAAGCCCTCATTTTCTCCAGTTTCCAATTGGGATAAGTGATCGGGCCCAACATTCAGCCTCCTGGGCTTGAAAATCACTTCGAAGGTGAACTCTTGAAAGAGTAGGAGCCATCGGCATATCTGTCCTTCCAAAACTGGCTTATTGACTAGGCATTTCAATGCAGAGTGATTAGTGAAGAATTTGAACTTACCTCCTAGGAGGTAGTGGCATAACTTCTAGAGTGAGTACACCATTGCTAGTCCCTCCCTCTCCATGGTGGTGTAATTCCGCTCTGCATTAGACAGCTTGCGGCTGGCAAAATACAGTGGGTGGTCGACTGTCGTCTCCCCTAGTTGCGCTAAGACAACCCCAAGTGCAATACCAGAAGCATCGATATGCACATGGAACTGCTTATCCCAATCTAGATGAACCAGAATGGGCGCAGTTGCCAACTTCTCCTTTAAAGCGTCGAGAGCTAATCTGCAGTAATCCATCCACTGGAACACCTCTGACTTCGGTAGTAACTTCTCCAAAGGAGCAGTTATCTTTGCATAGTTTCTGATAAATCTCCTATAATAGCTCATGTTCCCCAGTAGCGATCTCAACTGCTTCACAGTTTCTGGTGCTTCCATGTTGACGATTACTGCCACCTTTGCAGGGTCAACACAGACTCCTTGCCTACATACCACATGTCCTAGGAGCGTTCTGAATGGAATCACGAAGATGCATTTCTACAGGTTCAACGAAAACTGCAATTGCCGACACTGATCGAACATGATGCATAGCAGGGTGGAATGATCCTTCAGCAAGCTGTAGACTGTCCAGTTGTCCATGTAGACTTCTAGGAACTTATGAATATATTCCCAGAAAGAAGCTATGACAATCCGAGAAAACACAACAGGTGCATTCTTCAACCCAAAGGGAATCACGTGATATGCAAAGGACCCCCACTTTGTTGTGAACGTCGTCTTCTTTTTTTCCTCTTCCACGATGCGCACCTGATGATATCCCGAGAACCCATCAGTGAAGGAGTATGCCTCATTCCCTAAAACATTATCTACTACTTTGTTGCTGAATGGGGTGAGGAATGGGTCATGGATGTAGGCATTGTTCAAACTTTGGTAGTCCACACAAACGCGAATTTATGATTTTTCCTTCTTATTTTGAATGACGATGGGACTCACTCACTCTGCTTCTTCCACAGGGAAGATTAGGCTTGCCTTCAGCATTTTTTCGATCTCTATTTTGACTTTCTCCTTTATCCGTGGGTTCAGCCGGTAAGGTCGATGCTTCACTGGCCTGGTGTTCAGCTTCAATATAATCCTCATCTCTCCGAGATCCCCTTTGATCCCTTTCAAATCCACAACCGATGAAGGGAATAGGTCTTTGTATTCCTTGAGGAGACTAAAAATTTCCTTCATATTCTCCTTGTCCCAGTAGTCCCCAACGGTAGTCAGTTTGGGTTTTTCCTCCGTGCTGATGTTTAGCTTTTTAGTCCTCAGCAGAAGTAGATGTATTCCTTCGGTGGTAAGCTCTTCTTTGATGTTCCGCTCTCCTTCTGTCTCTTCAAAATACAGGTGCCTAAGATCCTCCAGACTATCATCTTCTGGCTTGCTTTCAATCATTTGGCAAGCCAACTTGTGTCTGCCATTGGGGTTCAACACCAATGGCCTCCTGTCTGCGCACTGATCGGGAAAAACAATATTCCTTTTATGGCCTGTAATGCTTGGGATATCGGGTCTGTCTTCCCCTTAAATGAGAAGCATTGAAAAAATTTGTCTGCAACCTCCAGCCAGGAACTGGTCCCTCTCTTCCTCTCTTATTCTAAGTACTAGGCTTGCGGGATGATATCCAAGGAGTGGAAAAAATGATGTACCCACAGCTCCTCCGGATATCCCACACTCCTCCACTGCTCTTGACATAATTTCAGATGGTCTTTAGGATTGGAATTTCCTTGGTACCTGCGCTTGCTTTGAGGTCCTTCATCTTCCTTAAATCACGCCCTCAAAGCCGCCGCAACACAACTCCACCGTGACAGGGAGTTGCGGTGATTTTTCCACCACCTGGCTGAGGTGGATTGTAACGCTACGTCCATGAGTGGTATTCTTTGCTCCTCCGGTACCTTATCTTCTACCTTTGCAATGAAGGTATTTACTGCTTGCATATTGGAAAAGGTGGGGTATTCCATGATCTAAGCCCTAATATAATGGATTATTGCAATACTGGTGCATCTCCTTGTGTTGGTCTCATACCCGCCTTGCTGCCTGTCCTCCCAAGCTATTTCTGAACCCAGCTCTGAGCTCTGGACACTTCGCCAGCTTATAGAGCCAGTTGTTGTCGGGTTAATGTAATCCTCCCTCTTCCCTGCTGTCATCTGATAGAGGTTGTCCAACAGCTGAGCATCTTCCCTGTTATCTACTGTCTCTGTATATCTCAGACCTTGATACGGGTCTAGAGGTTGATTGAATCTAACTTCCCCATCTTCAAAAATCATTAAATCACTCTTGAGATCAATGATGGCATAGTTTTCAAAAGCCCAGTCGATCCCTAGTAATGCACGGTACGGATATTTGTCTCCCATAATATCTATTACCTCGAAGTCTGTGTAGGTCTTTACCCCTGCGATGTCTACCTTGACTTCTTCGAGTCTGCCGATTGGCACAATGCAGTATTGGTTTTCCATCCAGAGTTGGGTTGGTGAATAAGTTAGCCGTGGTCGGCCTAAAGCTTCCCAAGTCTTCTGAGGTAGGATATTGACGTTGGATCCCAAATCGAGCATGGTGTCCCTGATTTGGAATCCCGCAACCTGCGTGTCTAATCGGAACTCTTTTCCTGTTCTTATTTTGTTCCACTTTACTCGTTGTACATATTGTGGTGTTGTTTCTGGGGATTCCCTCGCTCCTGCGTTCCCCTACAACACGTCTTCTAGGGTATGCTTGAGCTGTTCCCGCATTGGAGCATTGTCAACAATTTTGAGAAATAGGTGGAGCCATTCCTCGATCAGAGCCCCTGTAGCGCTCTATTCTCCAGTATCTTTCTTCACAGGTAACGCAATACCGTTGTCTCCCCCCAGCTGGGCAAAAGTTTCTATAGCCTCCTGAAAATATTTCTTCTGCATTTCCAGTCTGATCAGTTGTTTCAGGGATGTTGGCCTGATCACCCTCATCGGATCCTTCGCAATACCTTTGTCTCCTCCCAGCTGGGCAAAAGTTTCTATAGCCTCCTGAAAATATTTCTTCTGCATTTCCAGTCTGATCAGTTGTTTAAGGGATGTTGGCCTGATCACCCTCATCGGATCCTTCTCACGTGCATGTTCCCTCGTTTTCTTTCCTCCTTGCGTAACTATGACTACGTTCTACATTGCCGGAGGCACTATCCCTCTAGGTTTGGCGTTTACCAGATTCGTGCCTCTCTGCCTTGCTCTTTACTCCCATTTCTTGATAAGTTCAGGACAATCTTCTGTCGCGTGTGTGTTCACGTGGCATTGGGAACACCATGGTATTTTGGGTAGGGGACATTATCTAGCCATATTTCCGTCTTGATCACAATTGTAGCATCTCAGCGGACCCCGTCCTCTTGTACGACCTCCCCTCATACCGCCTCCTCGGCCTCTAGGAGCCTCATTCACTCTGTAGGAGGGCCGATCTAATCGGTCTGCCAGTGCATCTAGAGCTCTACACTGTTCAGTGCTATGAGTCAATGAAGCACAAAACTCACAGTACAAATTGTTCGAAACATTGGAGTACTTCTGTAAAATCAGACACATCCGAGGTTGATGACCCACTGTTTGGCAAATTTCGCAATACTCTATTGCGGCTTGGGTCGGCTGATTTGGGAACCCGGTATACTATTTTTGTGGCGGATAGACCCCTTGCGAGTTTATCTGCGCAACTGCTCTGATAGGTGGAGCCCCCTGCACTGCCGTTGCTGAGGTCCCCACTCCTTGGCTTCACAACCAAGGACACTCGGTCGCCACGTTTCCTTCTACCAGGCAATGTGTGCACTAGACATTTGGCCTGGCTGGTCTTATGGGCTGCATCTCCTTAATTTTTTCAGTCAGATTGGGAATCTGATGTTGCAGTCCCAGTAGGGATGGGTCCTGTGAGGCTGCTCCTCCCCTATATTCTTGTGAGTAGCCCGCCATTGCCTCTATCTTCATAGCCTGTTCCAATGCATCCTGCAAGTTGTCGATCTTTTGCTGAGTGAGGGGGGTTCGCGTCAAGGGAAGCAGAGCCTTGATGAACCAGTCCCTCTGATGATTCGGGTCAATCGGGTAGCTGAGTTTCCCGATCGCATCTTTGATCCTGCACATCAGCTCCCACGTAGTCTCTCCTTCTCTTTGCTTGATCTCCCATAGTTCGGACAGACCTTACTGGTCTGTTTGGGGTAGCTTAAACTCTCTGAAAAAGTCCCACTTGACATCTACAATCGTTGGATTCTGGTGGGCCTCTGACCACATTATGAACCAGTGTAATGCCCTTTCTCTCAGCGTGGTTTGGAATTCGATCAGATTTCCTACATTTGGTGTCTACCTAGCCCTCCATATGGCTTCACAGAGGTACCAGTGTTGTTCCACATCATCGTTACCCCAACCAGAAAATTATGGGTACCAAGTGAATGATCTCGCCATATTCACTTGCGAAGATGTAACTAGAATGAACCCTCCGGGTCCTGGTTGCGTAAGTATACCACTGGAAATGCTACTAGTAACATGCGTTGCTGCTAACGACTAATTGCTATTCAATTGACTCAACTCTTTTAACTTTACAAAAATATCACTTAGGGGTTTATAGAGTACCAGGGGAAGGTGGGGACCCCTGCTATTCGAACTTTGCGGAGTAGAAATACCTGGAGATATGAATTCCGTACTTTCTTGGAATAACTGCTGCATCGTGACATACCACTTGACATCAGAATATTCTTCGGGGCACGTGTCTGCATCTCCTTCGTCAGACATCTTCTCTCTCTTTCTCCGGGATGGGCTCCTATGCACCCGTCGCACTCCCTCAATGGTCCTTCCCATCTCTTGGGGAACCACCTGGCCTTCCATGTCCACTATCTTTTGAGGCGCCTCCTCTTTATCCTTCCGACTACTCCCCTGTCATTCCAACTCCCTCATCACCCTCTCTCACCACCTTTCAGCGATCTACACCCTCCGATGTGCACTTCGCTCCCTCAACCTCCTTGCGGTTTCAACATCCATTCCCCTACTCCCCCTCTTCACATTTATTGTAGAATTTGTCCCTCAGGTCCTCCCCCAGCACTGGAGGTTTACGCTTCCATTCCTGATTTCTAGAACTCCATCAGCCCTTCGTCCACCATCAGGGACTTAATCCACATTGGAATTTCCTTCAGAAACTTCTCTCTTAGTCCGGATTGGAATATAGCTTCTGCTCTGGAGAAATACTGGTAGCACTCCACTGCAAACTCCACAATATACTCGTCCAAGGTAGATTCTACCCAGAAATATACAGCTCAGGTCAACTCAATATCCAGCCGATGAAGGACCACCAAATATCTATGCACCCACTTGCGGTTGATCTTCCGCGATTTTTCCTTAGTCACATTGGTTTGCAGCCTTCACAACCAGTTATAGAGTTCGCTGGGGAAATTTTCCCAAAATATCTCGTAGGTATCATTGGCAGAATCAGAGAACAGAACTAGATTTATGATCGCCTTCTCTTTTTGACTTCTCAGCTCAACTTGCTGAGTTATAAAATGGTCCAGGTGGTTATCCCACCATCTCCGTATTTAACCTTCGAAGATCCTTGATACCATGATCTAGTTCCCTTGATGAAGTTTATGGTCCTGACAATGGAACCATTTGTTGGTGAGGAAACAGGTCTCGCGGGCAAGACCCAGGTTCAGGGATTGGGCCAACAAGGGAGTCCGCTGTAGTTTAGCACCACACTGGAATTTTCACCCTACTCCGAAGAGCAGAGAGTCTCACCCGAGGCGTGCCGCAACCACATGAAGGAGGGGAACAGACCAGTATCAGCAGATGGATCTGCAACTCAAAGCTAATGTAGAATCGTACGCATACATAACACTGTGTATAGAAGATCTCTCAGAACATCATGCAGATAATAAGCAATTAAAATTTTAAAGTACTACAGGAATCATGCAACACATTCAAGACATACAATATACCAGCAACCTTCAGATATATTAAGAAACATTCAGCAGAATCAAGTGTTACATCGCTCAACAGAATGAGCTTCCAGATTCAATTACAAAGATCCCGCAGGATAGAGAGAGATACTATAGCAATAATAGATCTATGGAGACATAGGAAATACAATGATTTCGAGACCAGGACAGAGCTCTCCTGTGGCTTATGTTCCTCGGCCTCGTTCTACTCTTACCTTTCTTTCTATATATCTTTTTCTGCTGGATGACGGCCTATTTATTCACCAGCCAGCGCAACTGTTAGTTTCTCCTATGTTCTCACTCGGGTGCTTTCGGCTTCTTCTTGTTGAACAGGAGTTCCACTGTTTGTCCTTTACCACATCTTTCCTTCATATGCACTTTTCTACGCCAACTTCACCACCTATCTCTTGCTCCTTCGCAACCTTGTTAGCTCCGCTGCCTATCGTTGTTGTGCCTACCGAGTGTCGATCCGCAACCCAAAATATATCTTCATGAAAAATTCAAAACAAGGGCCCCAAAAATGAAATCATGGTTTCTTTCTAAACTTGAGAAATTATAGACTGTGAATATTTACCTAAAACAGAGCATAGAAATTATGGATTATGTTCATAAAAATTGAAAACATTCACTTAATAGAAATGAAATGATGGATGAAATAAAAAAAACATTCTAACAATTGAGCAAAAAAGGATGAACTGAAACTAAACACCATACCACATGGATCCCATAAAAATAGCTGCAAATTTGATTAATATTCCTGCTCATAACTGATACAAAAGTGTGTCTCTTCAAAATCCAAACATCCAATTGAGTTCACCCCTCCTAATTACTAAGAAAATACATCATATAGACCTCAAAAAAACTCATCGTAGCTTCAAGGGGTTTAATCCGTGAGATGAGGCTTAGTTTCCATCAAATTCTGAACAAGAATCTGAAGACTAGGAAGACCTAACAACTTGCCTCTAAAAGAGAGGAAAATTATTCATTTGAACTCAACTGATGACTTATCTAATGTATCTACCTTAGATAAATGTAAAATAATGACTTTTACATTCATATTTAACATTTACATCAGTAAAATTACATTTCCCAAAGTGAAAATTCAAGCTGGAGAAGATTTGCTGAAGATTGTAAAAAATTGCAATTTTCAAGCAAACACGCAGCGTCCAAGCAGGAAAAATAACATGTTTTTCAAGCTGGTTTTGAGCACCTTCCCAGTGTCCAAATCAGGTCCATGATAGCTAATTTGAAATATATCTGAGTCTAGTTTCTAGATATATATTCATTTTTCAAAATCGTTTTTATTTCCCTGTAAAAAATCCAATCTCCTAGGACTGGTAAACGTGCAGTGTCCAGGTCAAAAAGGAGGTAGAAACATGTTTTTTAGGTGGTTTTTTGCATGTTAGAGGGACCAGTTATCCTCCAAATATTATGAATATTGCTAGGTTTGATGTAATCATCATTATAAACCTACTGGTGGTGTCAATTTGGCATTTTGAGGCCCCAAAAAAGAGCACAACGTCTAGGTCGCTGTGCCTTCAACAAAATTTCTGAGTTGAAAATGATTAACAATTGCAGAAATTATCATGAGTGAAAAAATGTGCCAAAATTGTTGGAGTACCTTCTCATTGAGTGATTTAGCATGAAGTGACACCTCAACAAGTATTTCCAACTTTTCTTTCTCTCCATGCTTGGTCAAATTTTGAATTTTAGCATTGGCTCTTTTGAGCTTCGTTAATCCAATTCTCTCTTTCCGTGCATGAATTTTGACCCTTACCCTCAAAAATTCATTGTCCTTGTTGGCCTTATTAGATAGCCTATCCAAATATAGATTGGATATATCAAGCCATGGTTCTCTGTCCTTTCTGATTTCTAGGGAAAGCTGTTCATTTGGTGTGAGCTGGTCTTTTAGGTTAGCTCCCCTTTGTTTCTCTAGGGCTAGAGTTCTTTTCAGCCCTCTAGTCCTTGGTCTCTGCCTTAGAGGCTGATCCTCCTCACTAATAGTTCTGTTCTCCTCTTTAGCCATATTTAATTTGAAACCCTAGGGTGATGGAATGTGAAATGAAATGAAAATGTTTTGGGGAATGGAGGGAATGGGAATGTCAATGGGAACCTAGGTTAGTGGAAACCCTAGGATTTAGAGGTATTAGGAGTGGTATTACTTTAGGGAATAGGGATATGGGAGATATATGTGGAAATGGGAAGGAAAATAGGAAAATTTTTATAGGAATGTGAGGGGAAGTGTATAATAGATTAGGGATTATGTTTAAATAAGAATTAGGGTTTCTCGCCTTAGAAATAAGTTTGAATGACTATGAAGCAAAACAATACATCAATGAGATGATGGCTAGGTTAATTAATAATAAATAGAGATTTGAAGAACCATTTTTCAGAGATTTTGGCATGAAATGATGGAGCGAAAAGCTGTGAGAAGTTTTTTTTTTTTTCTTTCTTTCTGAGCAAACGCGTAGCGACCCCTCTCAAACGCGTAGTGTCCCTGCAACACATTTTTGCATACGACATTTGGAGGCCTTCTCGGTGTCCAAATTGGGCCCAGGATAGCTCGTTGGAAATATTATCATGTATAATTTCCATATATACCTTTTGTTTTTTGATTGGAGTTGATTTTACTTGTAAAAAGTTGATTTTCCCAAGACTAGTCAAAAAGTGCTGAATGAGGGTGTAGAAATGCAGAGTGTTGGTGCAGGCAACATTTGGGGGCCTTCCTCAACTCCAAATTGAGCTCATGATAGCTCATTGGAAATATATATCTGTATAGTTATCATTTGACTCATTATTAAATTCATTTGGATACTCCAACTTTGAGAAAACATGATTTTCCCAAGGTTACTCTAGAAGTGCAACAACTCTCCTGTGGCACCTGTGTTTTTTGACATTTCTCTAAAACCATGACACCTGTGTAAAATATGAAGGAGTTTTTTCTTTCTTGACCTATGGGGGACAAAAAAATCTCTCACTTTTTTTAAATTCATGTTTGTTTTGTCAAAAACACGTTTTAAGAAAAACCAACCCTATGAGTGGAAAATGACTTGAATCTTGGAATGACTTCTCAAAAAATGATGAAGACATGATGTTTATGAGATGAAATGACCTCATAATTATTGATATGACTTACCTTATGGCTCATCTGCTCAAATTTCACGTTTCCATAGCAAACCCTAGCTTAGTGGGACAGGAAATTAGGGTTTGGTGCTTGTGAACGATGATGACTTGGGCACCCTTGGGAAAAATGGTTAAGAAACAAGGTGAGGTCAATGAAAATGACATAGATGAGGTGAAAGTAGGGTAAAATAAGGCAGGATGGGTGGGATGCAAATGTTAGTGCTAACAAACTGGAAGACAAGAAGGCTTTCTTCAAGTTTACAGAGGCTTAAAATTCTTCAATTTATTCAATCTTTCTGATTTTAAACAATCTTAGGCCTCAGAATTTGTGAAAATATACCCAAGGTTTACAGAAAAAGCTTTAGGAAGCAACATGGGTTTCTTTAGGTTTACAAAAGGCTTCTTAATGATTCAATTAGTTGTATTACTTCTTTAGATCAAGAAATATAGTGCTTTCTTCAGAATAATACTTGGAAAAATGAAGTTTTTTGTCTGCGTAGAAGGTTTCTGGGGTTGCAGAAAGATTTCTAAAGCTCTGCTGGTCTTTAATAGTGCTTGGATGACTTCTTCAATGATTTTAGCAGCAGATGGTTGGATTTCTGTTTTAATTTGGCTTAAAAATGGAGTCGACACCAATATTTTTAGTCCAAATAGCTTTGTCTGTGTGAAAATGGTAACATAAAGGATGAAAAGGCGCAATTAGGCTGTTTATATGCATTGTTATCAACATTGAATGCATTAATGGGCGGTAAATTTTGAATTGACAGGGTGGTTAGTGCAACTAGCAGGAGAGAACTACCGAGCGATTTTCGGAATGCGTAAAGGTGGTAAGCGGTAATGATCTTGAGGATGAGATCAAATAAAATTTACACATGTAGTAGGGAGGAGAGCCCCAAAAACCATGCTTTTTGCAAGGTCTAGGGTGTGTTAACAATTGGGCAATGAAATGCACGATAGGAGATAATGGCTGTCAGATCTGGCGGGTGAAGATCTGATGGCTAGGAAAATGCGATGAATGTATTGGGATTTGATGGCATCGGGCCCGTGTTGTGTGGATTAATCTGTCTTGCAGACAAGACCGATCTCCCTAGTACTAAAATTATCTAGCAACAAACAGCCAAATAAACTAATCTTTCTCTAAGCATATATGATTTACAAAAAGCTCTATAGAGGTGTAAAAGACTTACCATATGTCCAGCGCTTGTTTGAAGTCGTTGTTATCCCTCGTGCACTTGAAGGAGTTATCTTCGTAAACCTGCAGTCACAAACAAGAAAAATATTAAATAGCACCTGTATAGACATCATCATAAACCATGCTTATCATAGTGATCAAGGAATCTATAAAATAAACCATTAACTGACAGCTTATTGAGAAAAATGAGTATATTTGTATTAATTTCAAAAGAAAGAAAACCTTACAACCTGAGCCTTGATGTTGCATAGGCCTTCCCGGGGTCCGAAGTAGGAGTCTCCTCTACTTTGATAAGCTCTGCACTCCTCCAACTAAGACAAATAGAGGTATGTAATATCTCCTCACAAAAGTCTTAGTTAACTAAGTCTGAATCTTAATAGCACTTAACCTCAAATATTCTAAAGCTTGAACTCCCCTTGAGGCTACCCAATGCCTCTTTTTATAGTGGAAAAGAGGAGGTTTTCTGTTCCAACTATGAAGGGATAGAATCCTCCTTCAAAGGGATAAGCTCCTCCCGCATCAGGGTTAGCTCCATAAGTGAGGATACATGCACCTCAAAGAGCGGTTCTTGCCACCCCTTGGGAGTTATCTCTGACTTAAATTTAATTTATTTAAACTTTGGAATTTAGTTTCTCCTTTTTGATCCCTTTACGGGGGTTCGCACTTATAACACGGAAAAGTGCGTTCGGTATGCGTAAGGACTTGAAAATTAGGTGCGGGACGGCAAAGATAGAGAGAAAGTGTGACGCTAAAGTTTAGAGATTTTTAGGAACTTTTATCTGATTTTTCAAGGATTGAAATGAGGAAGCGATATGTTAGACTTGCAAAGGAAAGTATGATACGTAATGACCTGTGAGAATGTCGGGATGACAATTTTCGGTGTAACAGTTACACTAAAGTGCAAAGTCTGGAATAGATGAAGCTGAAGTCTGTCATATATGAAGAGTGCAGTACTTTATCATTTCAAGGATCATCCTGTGGACACCCCAGTCAGAACCTGTAAAGACATTCAATGCAAAATATATATATATATATATCATCGCTGAGGTAGGAATTCCCATACTTAGATAAAAAATAACTACAAACTGACTCAAGCTATTCTGATACAGCAATGATTTTGAATACATCACAGTATGGACATGTGTAGACACAGTATGGATGCAACCATCTGTTTATAAATAGTCCACTGTATAAATGATAACAAAATTCCTCGTAGCCTGATGGTAGAAACTAGATCCAGTGTCTTGATTTCCGCATCTCGAACTAATACGATTCTATCCATGTGAATGAATGTGTCGAAGTCGAACACGGTAGAAACCACTTGATTACCAATCAATGATGTAAACTGTTAACAAGTGTGAGAGTAACCACCAGTAATGTCAATGGCTCTCAAAGTACTCAGTACAATCCATGAAATGTGAATGAATGAGCTGAAGTCGAACATATCATGGAATCATTCGATCGAAGGTTAATGATGTAACCTGTCGTTGAAGGTGAGAAACCTGCCATTGAAGTATGTAGATTTCAAGGTACTGACAATTTCTAGATCAACTTCATAGATAATGAGTTATCATCGATAGAAAGTGATCTGTTGTAGGCAAGCCCACAACAAAAAATCATAGATCAAGTTTTGAAGAAATATATTGGCAAGGACTGACTCAGGGATGGTCAAAATGGATGACAAATATTTTACAGATTAATGGTTTATTTGAACTGTTCCCTTGAACACATAACCACACTGCAGATGGCTTGGTGACAATTGACCCAAAGCTAATACCCAAAAACCAGATGAAGACTTTCAATGTGGTTGATTAACTGTTAGGAAAAGGATTTCCCAACCCAGGTGAATGAAAGTGTCGTGTTCAAGAGTGGTTAACTGGATTTTTGAAAAATCAAAATACAACAAACATGTCCATTTTTCTCTCTTTTCCCCCACCATTGCTGGCAAGTACCTCTTTATTTTTTGACAAGCTTGAGGAGGATAACATTTGATTGTCTATAAGCTCATCCTTCGGATGAGTCCAACTTAGTTTAATATTCGAACCCTAAGAAGGAGTGGTCCATTCCTGTTTGAAATTGAACAGGTCCTTTACTGTTAAATTTTAACGAGTCCAGTATAGGAGAAACTCGGTGTTTTTCATTTTTAGGGAGTCAGAAGAAAAAACCTAAGAAAACTCCATGGGTGTAATTTTTTGTAAATTTAGTCTCTCGAGCCCGAAAAAGAATAAAATAATGCGGGAGAGAACTCTATTGACCGTAATTAGTCAACGTATACCTTTTTTGTAAATAGTCCATTTCAGTCCGGAAAAGGGGTAAACTTATACTGAAGGGACGATCATTCATTTAATTTAACGAGTTTGAATAATCAATTACTTGGCAATCTTTTCATGTTTAGAGAGTCTGAAAAGGGCTTAAAAGAGGACTCCAAGTTTTCTCTTTTTCGTAAAATTTTTGAAAGAGTCCGAAAAAGTGATAAAAGTATGCTCTTTGTTGAAAAATGATCAATTCTCCTGAAAAATCCAATTTCTGCACAAAAAATTGAAACATTACACATACCTGTTTAAGATAAGTAAAAATGATTTCAAAAATACCCCTTTTAAAGTGAAAAATAAACAAATTAAAAATTTATCTATTCGAAAAAACTTATAAAAAAGACTTTTTCAACTTCATTTTTACCGTTCAAGTTCAGAGTGAAAAGTAAAAGCTTTTGGGTAAAAAAGTTCCTGTGAAGATTCTGGAAAATCCGTTCGACGAAATCGAGAACCGCCAGTCCTAGGTAATCCAAGACCTCCTAATCTTGCATTTCATCCATTTACATTTCATTTTTAGGTTTTAAATTTTATTTTTAAGGGAAAAATATGGTTTAAGAAATCGCCCGCGGAGGTCTGCAGGTGAAACACATCGGCCCTGCGAACCCCGAATTTTTCCTATGTAGAAAAAAGTCGTGGGTCCGCACTTGTCCCACAGCACGTGTGCGTTCCTACACACTGTGTATGAAGACAAAGTGTGGTCCCCACATGTTTACCGACCAAAAATTTTCAAATTAGATTGTTCTAACATATCTTTTTATGCATTGTAGGATTAACAAGATGCTGATTTGGAGAGAACGTGAGCATGAGGACGTGGATGACGCCGCAATGCTCCATTTTCCCAAAATGCAAGCATTAAGAGCATGCGGTTTATATAAATTCTGGGCCATTCAGGGCATAGGGCACAGGTAGACCTCCTATCATGGCTGGTAAACAGGTGGAACATACAGGACCAGTGTTTCATTATTGACGGCCACTGGCTCAAAATTGAGCTGGAGGATATTTATTTTCTGACTGGTTTGTCCAAGAGGGGTGAACAAATTTCCTTGTTTGGGACTAGGCCAGGTGGCCAGCTGTCGCTTGTCTCCGAAAAGAGTTTTGTAATGATCAGACAGACCCTAGGGACAAACGGATTGACATAAAAACTATCATCCGTCCTGAACTGAAAGTTATTGCATTTACTGTTACCAGACTGTGTGGGAGTGTAGCACTGCATGTGGCTACCAATGCCCAGATGCGAATCGTTGTGAACTGTTTTCAAGGCACCATTTTCAACTGGTGCGAAGCTATGTTGGCCTATGTAAAATGCCAACTAACAAGAGCGAAAAATGGAAAACTAAATAAATTTGGATATGGATCCATCATAGTCACCTTTTCTCTAGAGAGGATCCCCATGTTAGCTTCGTAGAGAATTCCTGTCGATGCCGGTCGACCACGAGAACCTAGGATGGTTCGTTGGGTTGCATTGATGGCCCGTCACGGTATTGAGGGCGCTGAGATTGTTCGATTTACTCCTTCATATTTTCGTTGGCTGGAACGCCAACTTTTTTTATAGAGGATTTTCCATACACTGGGATAGATTTTCGTGGCGATCGAGAGATGACTCTCCCAACAGGGGAACAGTGGGATGAATTAGGTAAAATCATTTTCAACAATTTTTAATTCTAATTTTTTGTTTTTTTTTAATCATATTGAAATTAATAACCAAAATTTTTGAATGCAGATGTGGGCCCACGGCGACCAACCCATCTCCAACCTTATGAAAGAAGACAACCAGTTGTAGCCGCACCAGCCCCAGCAGGCCAATCAGCAGAGATCTTGTCTGATTTAGAGCATCACCTAGAGCATCTGACTCTAGATATTCCAGAGATGGACATAGATGAGATTCCTCTCAAATTACAGAGATACGTGATTGGTGTTCCAGGACCTTTTAGGAGGTTCCTGTGTAGGATGGCTTGGGCAGTGGTCTCTTATCGTGATCACCATCAGTGATGGGATGATCATGTTGTAGACTCATACTTTTGACCTTTTTTATTACCATTTTTGTCGATCATAAGGTGTTTCCCACCTATGATCGAAGATGATGTATATTTTTTGAAAACACTTCTATACTATGATATATCACTATTTACCGACTATCTGTGTACATGTTATGAATGTTGTTTGATTTACTGTTTTGATCATTACAAATGGAAATTTATCATACTAGAAGCAACTGCATCTGCTAATGTATTTAAATGTCTTGGAATATGCTGATATTCAATGTAATCAAATTCATGTTCCAAGAGACGAACTCTTAAAAATAACCGTAATAACACTGGATTTCTAATGGCATAAACCCTGTTGAGCTATATACAACAAGTTCAGAATCCAACCTAACAATCAAACTCCAAATTCCAAAAGATATGGATTCAGATAGTAACTCAATCACTGCACTATATTCTACAATGTTATTCATTGTTTGACCAAGGCTTACCCCATGCATGGATACTAACTCGTCAGAGGGTGAATAAATTACCCAAGCTGCAGAAGAAATGTTCCGTATACTATGACACGCACCATCAACAAAACCAACGTAGGTTTGAAGAGACGTCGACATTTGCAATATCAAGAGTAAAACTCAGTTAAGCAGGAATAGTGACAAAACACACTTCTAAACTAGGCACGCTTTTCTAATCTAAAACACACCAGCTGTAAAGAAATCTAATATAATTAAATCTCCACACCATGTTTAAGCATAATATCTCTTTAGATAAAGCCCATTTCTAGGTTTATCTAAAGGGACACCGTCAAAATATATCAGCTCATAGGCCCCTTTTGCGAGCTTTCGCTTAACAATGAAAGGACCATGCCACATAGGCATGAATTTTCTAGCTCCTAGCTTATCGTTGGCTTGATCATAAACTAAGACTAGGTCTCCTTCTAAAAAATTTCGAGGGGTAATACTTCTATCATACTGAGCTTTTATCCGTTTGGGTAAAAAAGTTCCTGTGAAGATTCTGGAAAATCCGTCCGACGAAATCGAGAACCGTTAGTTCCAGGTAATCCAAGACCTCCTAATCTTGCATTTCATTCGTTTACATTTCATTTTTAGGTTTTAAATTTTATTTTTAAGGGAAAAATATGGTTTAAGAAATCGCCCGTGGAGGTCCGCAGGTGAAACACATGGGCCCTGCGGACCCCAACTTTTTCCTATGTAGAAAAAAGTCGTGGGTCCGCACTTGTCCCACAGCACGCGTGCATTCCTACGCACTATGTATGAAGAAAAAGTGTGGTCCCTGCGTGTTTAAATTTCAAAACCAAATTTCTCATTTACCGCCCAAAAATTTTCAAATTAGATTGTTCTAACATATCTTTTTATGCATTGTAGGATTAACAAGATGCTGATTTGGAGAGAACGTGAGCATGAGGACGTGAATGACTCCGCAATGCTCCATTTTACCACAATGCAAGCATTAAGAGCATGCGGTTTATATAAATTCTGGGCCATTCAGAGCATGAGGGCATATGTAGACCTCCTAACATGGATGGTAAACAGGTGGAACATACAGGACCAATGTTTCATTATTGGCGGCCACTGGCTTGAAATCGAGTTGGAGTTTATTTATTTTCTGACTGGTTTGTCAAAGATGGGCGAACAACTTTCCTTGTTTGGGACTAGGCCAGGTGGCCAGACTGTCGCTAGTCTTTGACAAGAGTTCTGTAATGATCAGGCAGACCCTAGGGACAAACGGATTGACATAAAAACTATCATCCGTCCCGAACTGAAAGTTATTGCGTTTATTGTTACCAGACTGTGTGGGAGTGCAACACTGCATGTGGCTACTGGTTCCTATATGTGCATTGCTGTGGACTATTTTCGAGGCACCATTTTCAACTGGTGCGAAGCTGTGTTGGCCAATGTAAAAGGCCAACTAACTAGAGCGAAAAGTGGCAAACTAAATAACTTTGGATATGGATCCATCGTAGTCACATTTTCTCTAGAGAGGATCCCCATGTTAGCTCCGCAGAGCATTCCTGTCAGTGCCAGTCGACCTCAAGAACCTAGGATGGTTCATTGGGTTGCATTGATGGCCCGTCAAGGTATTGAGGGCGCTGAGATTGTTCGATTTCCTCCTTCATATTTTCGTTGGCTGGAACACCAAATTTTTGTTATAGAGGATTTTCCATACGCCGGGATAGATTTCCGCGGCGACCGAGAGATGACTCTCCCAATAGGGGAACAATGAGATGAATCAGGTAAAATCAATTTCAACAATTTCTAATTCTAATTTTTTTGTTTTTTAATCATCTTGAAATTAATAACCAAAAGTTTTGAATGCAGATGTGGGCCCACGGCGACCAGCCCATCTCAAACCTTATGAAAGAAGACAACCAGTTGCAGCCGCACCAGCCCCAGCAGGCCAATCAACATAGATCCTGTCTGATTTAGAGCATCACCTAGAGCGTCTGACTCTAGACATTCCAGAGACAGACATAGATGAGATTCCACTCAGATTGTAGAGATACGTGATTGGTGTTCCAGGACCTTTTAGGAGGTTCCTATGTAGGGTGGCCCGGGCAGTGGTCTCTTATCGTGATCACCATCAGTGATGGGATGATCGTGTCGTAGACTCATATTTTTGACTTTTTGTATTACCATTTTTTCCGATCATAAGGTGTTTCCCACCTATGATCGAAGACGATGTATATTTTTTGAAAACACTTCTATACTATGATATATCACTATTTACCGGCTATCTGTGCACATGGTATGATTGTTATTTAATTTACTATTTTGATTATTTCAAATGTCGATTTATCATACTAGAAGCAACTGCATCTGCTAATGTATTTAAATGTCTTGGAATATGCTGATATTCAATGTAATCAAATTCACGTTCCAAGAGACGAAATCTTAAAAATAACCGTAATAACACTGGATTTCTAATGGCATAAACCCTATTGAGCTGTAATACAACAAGTTCAGAATCCAACCTAACAATCAAACTCCGAATTCCAAAAGATATGGATTCAGATAGTAACTCAATCACTGCACTATATTCTGCAATGTTATTCGTTGTTTGACCAAGGCTTACCCCATGCATGGATACTAACTCGTCAGAGGGTGAATAAATTACCCAAGCTGCAGAAGAAATGTTCCGTGTACTACGACAAGCACCATCAGCAAAACCAACATAGGTTTGAAGAGACGTTGAAATTTGCAATATCAAGAGTAAAACTCAGATAAGCAGGAATAGTGACAAAACACACTTCTAAACTAGGCATGCTTTTCTAATCTAAAACACACCAGCTGTAAAGAAATCTAATCTAATTAAATCTCCACACCATGTTTAAGCATAATATCTCTTTAGATAAAGCCCATTTCTAGGTTTATCTAAAGGGACACCGTCAAAATCTATCAGCTCATAGGCCCATTTTGCCAGCTTTCGCTTAACAATGAAAGGACCATGCCACATAGGCACGAATTTTCCAGCTCCTATCTTATTGTTGGCTTGATCATAAACTAATACTAGGTCTCCTTCTGAAAAATTTCGAGGGGTAACACTTCTATCATACTGAGCTTTCATCCGTTTGACATGAGCCTCGTTTTTTATTGCAGCATTTCGTCGATTCTCATCTAACTGAGCCAAGTAAAAAAAACGTTTGTCCTCCTCAGAAGTAGCTGGAAGTAATTCTATGGCTAATTTCAAAGACGGAATTTTGCACTCAATTGGTAACACAGCCTCCAAACCATAAACCAGTTGAAAGGAGTGAAACTAGTTGATGTTTTTACCGAGGTTCGATATGCCCAAAGTGCTGAAAATAACATGGAATTCCAATTCGTCTTGTGAATACCAATAATTCGTCTAATCATAATGACTAAAAATTTATTGATAGCTTCAACCAGACCATTAGCTTGCGGATAATATGGAGTGGAACTATCATGGCACAGGCCAAGTTGATCTGTCAGTTCAGTCATCATGATATTCTGAAAGTGACTTCCATGATCTGTAATAATGGCTTGAGGAACACCAAACCTAGCAATTATGTGATTGAATACAAAATTTGCAGCAGTCTTGCCGTCAGCCGAAAATGTAGGCATCACCTTGGCCCACTTAGTAAAATAATCTATTGCTAAGATAATATATGCATGCCCCGGCCGAGTGAGGGTTACATGTAATAAATTCAATACCCCATTTTGTGAAAGGACCGACAAAAATTATAGGGTGAAGAGGAGCGGGTGGTGCACGCATCTTACGATCAAAAAATTGACAATTGTGGCATTTTCAGATTCCATAAATACAATATTTGAATAACGACGACAAAAAATAACCAGCGTGCAATATCTTTTGAGCTGTGGCATACCCAGACATATGACTGCCACATGCCCCAGAATGGCAGTCATTTAAAACCTTTTCATCTTCTTCATGAGTAAGACAGCATCGGAAAACAGAATCCGCACCACGACGATAGAGTGTATCACCAATAATATTGTATTGTTGGGATTGGAAACGTATTTTCCGTCGCTAAGATCATGAGATTTCAGGCCGAAAAGATTGGGTTTGGAGATAAATGATAATATCCCCATACCATGGATCAAGTGTATTGATAAGAAACAAAGATTCGTCCGCAATGGGCTCTTCTGCCACAATTTTAGTATCAGTAGAGGGGAAATCACACATCAATTCTGCGAAAACCAAGGATTTCTTTGCCTTGGATTTTTCAAATTCCAAGTCAAATTATTGCAGGATAATTATCCATTTGGAATACTTGCCCCCTAGTAATTGTTTGGTCAAAATGTACATCATAGGGTTACAGTCAGAAATTACTGTGGTTTTGCGTAACAAGATGTAGTGTCTAAATCTTTGAACAACTTGAACAACTGCCAAGGCCAATTTCTCCACATGTGTGTATTTAATCTCAGTCGGATGCAGATTTCGACTAAGATAGTAAATCACATGTTCAATTTTAGATTCATCTTCCTGAACTAAAACCATCCCAATTGTGGAATGAGAGGCGGCGAGGTACAAAATTTAGTCCTGGTTGTAGTTGGGAGGATGCAATAACGGTGCATGGGTCAACGTGTGTTTAAGTGCATTAAAAGATCGATCAACGATCTCATCCCAAAAGAATGGAATGTTCTGTTTCAGCAACTAGGTAAAACCCTTTGTAAGCTCGGCATAGTTAGGAATGAATCGACGTAAAAATTTTGCTTTCCCCTGCAAACTTTGGATTTGGCGCAGAGTAAAAGGAGGAGGTAAATTGACAATAGCTTCGACCTTCGATGGATCAACGCGAATGCCTACTTTCGAAACAACAAATCCTAGTAAGCGACCCGATTCTACACAGAAAACATATTTGTGTGGACTCAACCTTATTCGATAATGCCTACATCTCATAAAGATAGCTCGTAAATGAGTGAGATGGCCGGTTCTACGTGATGAATGAGCAAGTAAATCATCGAGATAAGGCTGCACAATGTGCTTAATGTCATGAAATGCGTAAGACATAGCCCTTTGAAAAGTTGCTCTAGCGTTCTTTAATCCAAAAGGTAGTTTGAAATAAGCAAATGTTCCCCATGGACAAATGAAAGCTGTTTTTGGCTGTTCAGTAGGGAGTGTGTTTATTTGATTGTAACCGGAAAAACCATCCATAAAGGAAAACATTTCACTGCCAACACAATCATCGATTATTTGATCGATATAGGGGGTTGGATAATTTTCTTTGGGACAATCTCGATTAATATCCCTATAATCGATACATACTCGTATCATTCATTGTTTTTTAGTAATAGGAACAATATTTGATACCCACTCCGTTAAAGGAATTGGATAAATAAAACCTGTGCGAAGTAATTTTTCAACTTCGGCTTTGATAGCAGCAACTTTTCTAGGATGTATTTGACGTAAACTTTGACGAACAGGTTTGGCATTCGGGTAAGTCTTGATTTCATGTACGACAAATTACGGATCAATTCCTGGCATTTCTTCATATGACCAGGCAAACACATCACAAAATTCTTGAAATAGGGCTTTATAAGTTTGAATTTCATCTTCTGTACAACAAGCACGTATATGAATGTTTTCAAATATTCCTGGCTTTACTAAAATGTCAATTAGAATCGTTCGAGAGATATTTTCCAAATTTAACTCAGAATCAGGATTTTACAATGGATTCTGCGATTCTTTGACATATTCAACAGTAAAAATAGAAGCAAAATCATCTTCAAAATGATCCATCTCAGGTAAAAATGAATATCGATGATGTAGATCTTCCCATGGTAAATCTTCAACAGACAAAAGTTCACGAATCTGCTCATCAGTATGAACAAGATCAAGAAATGTCGTTGTGGCTGAACTAGATATAGAAAGTGATTCCTCATGGATCCCATTCATTGGATCAGTTTCGGTTGAAGAGGGGTCGAAAAGTGACTGTACAGCCTGATACACAATTTCAAATGGACTCAAAGGCACCATGCCATCAGATGAATCTAACTTAGATTCTGAAGGTACGATCCAAGGATCATCAAACGTAACAGTGTCTGATGAAATCATATGAATGGTTGCGGTAGAAGGCGATACGTTAGGAGAAGGAAAGGAAAAATTTCCTAGTAAACCAGAATCTTTAAGCAAACCCACTCCAACATCCTTGTAAGGGATAGCCGCTTTACCAACGTGTTGGATTGTTTCTGTAGAGGCTGTATCGGAAGAAAAATAAGTTAATTGATCTATTATAATGATCCTTCCTTGATGTGGAAATTTTATGAGCCGAGAGACCGAAGAAAAAACATCAGTCATAGCATAAGACCAACTGTGACCCAAAAGAAGGTTGTAATCTAGAGGGGCATCAACCACTTCCACATCTAGATTTACAGTTTTACCTTCGACCCCTATGGGTAAATCCTGCAAAATACCAAAAGGGTGAAAACCTCGGCCATCAAAAGCCTTTAGAATTGTCGGAGACTGATTGAGTGTAGGAGAACCAAGCGATTTCCAACACTGGATCGACATAATACACGTTGAAGCTCCCTCATCAATCACAGTCTGAAATATTGGTCTATTTTTTACTAACATTGGAATTTGGAAAGCCATTTGATGAGGTAGGCGAGGTGTAATATTTTCTAAATCGAAGATTATAAGGTTCGAATCCTGAACATCGACAACTCCTATGGCAGACAAAAGTAATTTACGTTGTGCTGGGCATGACTGCAACACTTCAAAAGCCGACATTGCTGAAGGGGGAATAGCTAAGTGTTCAATAATGTTGTAATTCTGAGCAGCTCTCGCATGTGGATTGAAAGCTGATTTACGAAGAACACCCTTAGCAAGCGGTTTGATTATTAAGTCTGGATTTGGTTTCTCGATCTGTAGTGGACCAGAAACAGGAGGAGGTGTAGTTGATGTGTTTGCATTAGAAGATTCTGCTTCTTTACCATCAACAGGATTCTTAGTACCATAATCTTGCGATCGTGTCGCAATCCGTACATGAGACATCATTAGAATAGGTTCTTCTGAGGCATTCGAGGTAGAACCAACCATTTTACTATCTTGAGTTGGAAGAGGATCGTTCAAGACAACAGGTTGTTGTGACCCTTAACGAATTTTGCAACCTCTTCTCTATGTGGGCATTCCTTAGTAAAATGATCCTCGTTAGAAATGTAACAAGGATAGCGAGGTTTGCGTTTTTCATCATTGGATTCATTTTTATCAGTTTTCTCTTTTGAATTCTTTTTTTTTTTATTCTTCCCTTTATTTTTACCGCCGGATTTAGATTTGGTCATAGATGTCTCTACGACATGAATGTCAGCAGAAATTTCGGGGGAAGATTCTCCTTTCGGGGAATCAGGTAAAGTTATAATAGGAGAAGAATTCTTTGAATATTTCTTCTTGCTTTGTGTATTTACTGTACCAATCATACCATCAACGGCTTGAGACCTTGAAGGAGCTGCAACTATTTGACCTTGTTTAGGAAGATCGGGGATTTTTTCATGTAAAGTACCTGACTGCGTATAAACGAGGTCAAGGTACTGAGCTTGAAAAATTACTTGCTCCTCAGTAACAACGCTAGCCTTAGCTACATCCTTAGTGATCTTGGGTAATAATGATTTAACAAACCATTCTGCCAAAATTTGATCCGGAATGTAAAATTTCACCAAGCGCCTTCTATGTCGCCATTCATGAATATGATCAGAAATATATGTGGACGTAGATTGCTTTAGTGGAGTTAATAGTTCCGTACCATTGTCGTATTTGACAGGAAACTGAAAATGAGTCAAGAAAGTAGTTGCTAACTGACTGAAATTATTAAAATAGCCTCGTGGTAACTCAATGTACCATTTGGCAGCAAGGCCAATAAGAGTTATTTGGAAAAGATGTAAGCGAATTAAATAATAAATTATTGAATTAGACGCACACCAAAGGTGATAAGTCATCACGTGATTTGATGGATCCTCTCCTGACTTACCTTCAAATTTGGGTATATCACTGGGCAACTTATGTGGCATTGGCGGCCAGTACGGATAATAGAAATTTGGATCATTCGTAAGGCGTGTCAAATCAGGTAAATCCAAAGTTGCAATAAATGGTAACTGACAGTTAGGGTCGCGAAAACATTGAGTAGCCAAAGTAGTTCTAGGAGGAGGATACCCAGGATAACTGGGAATCAGAGTTGCAATAGGAATTGTGTAATCTCCCGGGTAAACAGGATTAACCGGACCAAACTGGGGTTGTTGAGGCTGCTGATAAGTGTAGCCAGGGTACGATTGATACTGATAATTTGGATTTTGTGAAACGGGATCGAATTGAGGCTGTCCTTGGTATGGTTGATATGTGAATTGCAGTTGACTTGTGACCACCGTACTTGTACCATCTTGTCCCGCAGGCATCTGGACCGAAGTTTGAACTGAAGGTCCTGACTGGGGTACAGAGACTTGAGGGATTTGCACGGATGCAGGGATAGAAGAACTCAGAGCTACAGATACTCCAGAAATAGGTGTTGTAGGTTGAACAGACATCGCAGCAGTTGCAGCAGTTTGAGGCAGAGTCTGAGGTGTACTAGGCCCAGATTGCTGAACAAAACTAGGTGTAGGAGTTTGAATAGTGGACTGGACGGGTTGTTGGGTTGGACTAGAAACCAAAGGCTGTCCAGGTTGAGAAGGAAACTGCACATTAGGCTGCATAGGATGTTGATATTGGGATGGATCCCACACCATATTCATTCTGGGGTATTGTCCCGTAGAAGGTTGAACATAAGGACCATAGCCTGGTTGAACGTACGGTTGATAAGTAAGTGGTAAATTTCTGGCTCCTTGAACAGATGATTGACCAGAAGGCTGTTAGAAACCTTGAATTGGGTACTGACCTTGAGGTTGATAACCTTGAGGCGCGTACTGAAGCTGGGGTTGATAAGGACCCTCAGGAGCATATTGAGCTTGGGGTTGACCTTGGAGTATGTACTGTCCTTGAGGTTGATAACCTTGAGGTATGTATTGTCCTTGAGGTTGTCCTCCAAAATAATATGATTCCACAGTTTTTCCTGGGAAAAAGCTACCCTGAGTTTGTCCCCCAGGTGGTAACTGAATTCCTAAAGGTTTCCCCCCAGGCGGTAACTGACTACCTTGAGGATGCCCCCCAGGCGGTAACTGATTTCCCTGAGATTTCCCTCCAGGCGGTAACTGACTGCCTTGAGGTTGAGGATTCAGAATATTACCAGACATCATAAATATTTTCTCTGCATTCAACGTTTCAATTTTAATTCTACTTAAACCAGATGATAATACGTGTTCAATTGGTTGAGGAGCTGCTCTCGAGAAAGTACCAAATAGAGCCTGATATCCTGAAGGAACAGAAGGACCATCGTGTAAAAATTCTTCTGGTGTCTGGGAAAACATGGATGACTCTCCTGCCATAATGGATGATGGATAGTAACCTCTGGGTGTAGGATGAAATGGAATTCGAGGTGGAGAAAAAGCAAGACCTGGATTCTCTAAAAAGTTTGTCAAAGATAGATACCAAGCACTAGTTCGAATAGGGCTGTAGAAAATAGATTCACACTCCCTAAGATTTAAATACTGAGGGGATTCGGGAAGAGATAAATCTTCATATGGATTAGTAAGTTTTTCAATAGAAATAATTCCAGATGGAAGATCGTCAGTGACAATATTTCTTACCCTAGGTGAACCATAATCACTAGAAGTTGGTGTAATAAACCCTGAGGATGTTTCCAAAACAAAAGGTTCAGTTTCAGGTTCGTCAGCTAGTTCACTGGAAGGAGAAATACTACCAGTAATTTCAGAAACTGAAATCGGTTCTTGAATATGTTATGTTGTGGGTATTTGATGATCAGGATGAACAAATATAGATGAAGTTCCAATTTCTGTTGATCTAATCCTACCACTGCTAGATGATACCAGAGCACGAAGCCCTTCAAGCTGACTTGGTGTATATTCAGGGGGTTTCCCTTGTAGTCTCCAGGATTGTCTCGGAAATTCCGCCACAATTAAATATTAACTAATCACACGCAAACAAAGAAAATTTCAATGAAAACACCTAAAGTCTCTAAAGAAACAAACAACTGAATCACACGCTTAAAAATCTAAGAGTTGTAACCACACACAAACAGTAACTTCCTGTACTAAAAAAACTAGTTGCTGATGAAATCCAACTTAGTAGAAATTTAATACAGAAAGGGCGGTTGGAACAGTTACCCCGAAAACCTGCTTAATGAAATAGACTGGCACAAGTTTCCTCACAAAACCATCTCATGTGAAGAGAACCCCCAGAGAGTCCAAGTGAGTCTAGTCGACGTCTGCTCCAGGTATAGTGAGATCTTTCCTTCACCGTCACCTTAGGAAATAATCTTAAGTTTATGGACACTAAGGTTACCAACAGTAACAAATATAACTGGGGGAGCACTAATTTCGAGATCTACAAACTTTAACAATATACTTGACTAAAAGATTTAAATTTTTTTGAAGAATGTTTTACTTAGTTGTTCAGAAAACTAAGGATCTATTCATCCAGAATGACAAACAGATCAAAAAAACTCAAATATGTTTTTTTTTAGAAAAAATGAAATTCAAAAAACCTATAACAAAGTTTTTTTCAAAGATTTGCAAAGAAATAAGTAGCTCTATTTCTTAATAAAGGATGATTTCACAATCAGGTCAGATTCAGCAAAAATTCAAAAATACCAATGTAATTTGAGGTACTTCAAACTGCCGATGCTTCGAATCACTACAAAGACCAAGTGAAAAGCAATCCAAAACGCAAAACTTCTAGAAAATCATCAAACACCAATACTGCTGAGATTCATTCACAAAAGGCTTTTGACAGAAACAATCATCAATCTGGGTAGAAACCAAAAAATCTAAACCAAAATAAAGAGAAACTGAAGAAAGAAATCTGGCGTTTTTCAAAATTTTAACAGGGTCCGCAGGCTTCCAAAAGTAACAGGTGCGGTCCCGCACTGTTTACTTAAGGAAAGTGCGAAACTGCCCGCATTGTGCAAATAAGACAAAGTGCGGTCCCCGGAAAAACTAGAGAAAAACATAAAAGATTTAAATTTTTTCAAAAACAGAGAAAACCTAAGCTACCCAAGCAGATATCTATCAATAAAAAACCAGGAAAAACGTTTCCTCAAATCAAAATAGAAAGAGAACAAAAAACAACAATACTAAGTTCTTTCCCTAGCAGAGTCACCAATTTGTTGTGTGGATTAATCCGTCTTGCAGACAAGACTGATCTCCCTAGTACTAAAAGTATCTAGAAACAAACAGCCAAATAAACTAATCCTTCTCTAAGCATATATGATTTACAAAAAGCTCTATAGAGGTGTAAAAGACTTACTGTATGTCCAACGCTTGTTTGAAGTCGTTGTTATCCCTCGTGCACTTGAAGGAGTTATCTTCGTAAACCTGTAGTCACAAACAAGAAAAATATTAAATAGCACCTGTATAGACATCATCATAAACCATGCTTATCATAGTGATCAAGGAATCTATGAAATAAACCATTAACTGATAGCTTATTGAGAAAAATGAGTATATTTGTATTAATTTCAAAAGAAAGAAAACCTTACAACCTGAGCCTTGATGTTGCACAGGCCTTCCCGGGATCCGAAGTAGGAGTTTCCTCTACTTTGATAAGCTCTGCACTCCTCCAACCAAGACAAATAGAGGTATGTAATCTCTCCTCACAAAAGTCTTAGTTAACTAAGTCTGAATCTTAACAACACTTAACCTCAAATATTCTAAAGCTTGAACTCCCCTTGAGGCTACCCAATGCCTCTTTTTATAGTGGAAAAGAGGAGGTTTTCTGTTCCAACTATGAAGGGATAGAATCCTTCTTCAAATGGATAAGCTCCTCACATCAAGGGGTTAGCTCCATAAGGTAAGGGATACATGCACCTAAAAAGAGCAGTTCTGCCACCGTAAGATTCTTTCTAGAGGCTTCTAGAATTTACTTTAATTAAGTTTTTTGGAATTTACTTGCGCCTTTTTGATATTTACAGGGGTCCGCACTTATAACACAGAGAAAGTGCGTTTAGGTACGCATGAGAGTTGAAAATTAGGTGCGGGACCGCAGGAAAGATAGAGAGAAAGTGCGACACCAAAGTTTAGGAGATTTTTAGGAACTTTTCTCTAATTTTCAAGGCTTGACATGAGGAACTAATATGTTAGACTTGCAAAGGGGGAAATTATGAGTAATAATGAGCCCATACACATAGCAGAATGCCAGGATGACAATTTTCAGTGTAACAGCCCGGGGCATAGACTATGTAGTAGGTTTATATGTATTGGTCGGGGTTTTGAATGATATAACCAATAATGTAAAGGTAAGTGTAACATATGTGTAGGTGGGGCTTAATAAGTGCGTCCAGGATAATTAACATGTGGGGAATTAAACCATAGGTTTTTAAATAAAATGTGGGTGGGGAATGTTATATAAAGGAATTAATATTATACAAGATTAAAAGGTTTATAACGGGAACTAATACATTAGGTTAGATGTTAAAGATGTAATGTAACTATGGGATATGTATAATACACTAAGTATAGTGTAAAAAATGATATTGGGGATAGATTTCTTTATTATGGGCCCCGACATAACATTTTAAAAAAATACTTAGGATAAAATTATTTTTGGGTTTTTTGGGTATTTTTGAATAAAAGGGAATTAGTGAAAGTATTTTTTTACTTTTCCAAAGGAAAAAATGTTTCTTAACTTAGGAAAAGGGATTTTTCGCAAAGGGGAAAAGGAGAAAAGGGTAAAATTAAGGGGAGGAAGGTATTTTTACAAGGGAAATGATTTTGAAGGGAAATTAGTAAATGAAATGACCAATTATATGTTATCCATGCTTGTGAAAACTGCTTCTGCTTACCCATCTGCTACCCTAAATATTTTTTCTTCATTTACATGGTTGCATTTGAGCTTGCAAACCCTTATCCATTTTTATTTTAAACAAAAAACTAACTAATTCTATCCTTATTTATTCCAACGGGTCAGATTAAACTGTTGAGCTCCTTATTATTCTCTACCTAACTACTGATCTGCCAAGATTAAACTGTTTGGCTAGATCTTTATTCTATATCTAATAACATGAAATTTAAATCATGAAAGGTTAAGATTAAGTTGTTTAACCTTCATTGATTTTGGCATTTTTGAAAAGCTGCACACAATATTTATTTTGCAGTAAAAATAAATATTAGTGGCATTTGGATTTGCATCAATTTCATGTTTTATTTTTATTTCTTTTTGTTTGGGGTCCATTTTTATATTCTTTTTGATATTTTTTCTTTCAAGTCCTTTGATTTTTATTTTAGGACTTTTACCCTCTTTAAATTTTTTAATTTTCTAATATGGGAATTTTTTTTTGCAGAAAGAAAAGTTTGTACATATTACAAGACTAATCAAAGTGAATTCAAAATTATGAATCCTATTATTATAGGACCCTAACAAGTTGGAAAATTGATTTTCGGATTCATAGTGGAATTACATCATGTGTACTTTGACATAGTGACATGATGATGTGATTGGTACTAGAAACATTATTATTCAATAGGAAGTGTTACATCTCCATGTGAAGCAGATGTAATTTTATTATTTTTGAAAAAAAATATTCCTTAATTGATAACTCCCATGATGATGAACATAATGGATGACATGACTCCCTATTGCAAAATGATGAAATCTTATGCATAGCCTTGACCATGACTTATTATTTTAACTCTTAAAGTATGAATTTTATGTTCTATGACCTAAATGATGACCAAATAACTCATTTGATGACTTATGTTAGTAAAATATGACAATGAACATGATGGTTTTTTGTGACCTTGAATAAGTGGAGGGAGTATTAATGACACCTAGACAATACCTTGGAACCATTCGACAATCAAAATACATGTAAAATTTAATTTGAAGATATTATAATTTGAACTAAGACTCTAACAACATGAAAAGAGTAATTTTAAACACTGGGACTATAAGACTCTAACATTGGCTCCAATGGGGATGGAAGCTACTTTAGGAGGTGTCAAGAACATCGTAGACCAGGTAGCCTTGTTCATTGGGCAATGGAGTCACTACAACTACAATCTTCAAACTGACTTAAATCAAACTAAAAAATGAATTGTACATCATAAACTGCAAACTCTATTGGAAATTGACACTGAAAAAGATGCTCAGAATGTTGAGCTTATTCACCATGCCTTACCTACACTAACTGATCCATAAACGATATAATTAAGTGAAGTTAAAGATCCAGTGTAACCAATCAAGCAAATGACTACTTGTCTGGTGCTTGTGTTAGAAAGTTAAATATTACAGAGCAATGAAACACATAAAATATGCGGAAAACACAAGCACACAAATCACATAAAACCAGAGAGATAGAGATATATGTGGTTCACCCAGTTTGGGCTACGTCCACCCTGAATAGCCAGTCCTTCGTTTCTATTATCCAGCAAAATGAAGAGACAAAACCTACAACAGATCCGTTGTAATATCCTCTATTCTCTCTCACAGTCTACCTCTATGTTTCTCACTCTGAGAATACATATACAATACAAAGATGCAATACAATACCCACATACAAGCAAGTGGTTGCCTTCTAGGGCAAAAAAACCCTAAACTAAACTTAAATTCTACCTTCAGATCATCTGCCTAATGAATGGCCCAAATTGACTAGAAATTACTATACTTTTACAAGGCAATTTGACATTTGTTTTTAGCTTTGGGGGCACTGCCCCTGAAACCGCCCACCACGGGGGGGCTCCATAAAGTCGTAGCCACCCCCCCTGGACCCCCCAGGTAGCGTTGAATTATGGGTAGCATTTCCACCCCCATTAAGGTACAGGGGTCCAACGCTGTGATACAAAATAAACAAGATAATCAGGCTCCACACCCAACAATCTCCCACTTGGAGACTGATTGTAGCAGCTCCACTGCTGCTTCATTTGATGGATAATGACTCCTCTTTGGACTTGGCTATTTCTCATATTCATGGTCATCCTTGAAGACCAATTGAAACTGAGCATGTTCTCAGTTTCTCCCTGGTTACAACTTTTGTTAGAATATCTGCAGGATTCTGGCTAGTGTGTATCTTTTCCAGCTTCAACTGTCCATCTTCCAATACTGACTGTATGAAATAGTACTTGAGCTGTATGTGTTTAGTCCTAGAATGAAATGCTGAGTTCTTTGCAAGATGAATGGCACTTTGGCTATCACTGTATAACGTGTCCATATCATGCTTCTTACCCAATTCATCCATAAACATTTGTAACCAAATCATTTCTTTACTAGCCTCTATAGCAACAACATACTCTGCTTCTGTTTTTGAAAGTGAAACAACACTTTGGACTTTTGAAACCAAAATAATAGTTGTTCCACCTACAGTAAATACATATCTTGTAGTGCTTCTCCTATTATCTTTGTCACCTACCATATCTGCATCAACATATCCCTGTAGATAAATGTTTGAACCATAAAAGCATAATGCTTGATTTGTGGTACCTCAAATATCTGAGAATGCATTTTACTTCCATACAATGTTCTTTTCCTGGATTTCTCATGTACCTGCTTACAACTCCCACTGCATGTGCAATATTAGGCCTTGTGCAGACCATTGCATACATTAAGCTTCCAACTGCTGATGCATATGAAATTTAGACATATAGTCCATTTCTTCTTGGGTCTTGGGGCACATCTACTTACTAAGTTTGAAATGGCTAGAAAAAGGTGTACTAACTGGTTTTTCATTCTGCATATTAAATCTTTTCAACACCTTTTGTATGTACTCATTCTGAGACAGTGTTAATTTGCAATTTTTCTTGTCTCTAGTTATTCTCATACCAAGGATTTGTTTTGCAACTCCCAAATCCTTCATTGCAAATGAATTTGCCAATTTTCTTTTGAGCACATTTATTTCCTGCATGTTAGACCTGCAACAAGCATGTCATCTACATACAATAACAATATAATATAGCTGCCATCATTTTTCATTTTCAGATAAACACAATGATCAGAGTGACATCTAGTATAATCTTGTTCAGACATAAACTTGTCAAATTTTAGATACCACTGCCTTGGAGCTTGTTTTAAGCCATACAAGCTCTTCTTTAACCTTCACACTAATTTTTCTTTCCCTTTGACTTCATATCCTTCTGGTTGCGGCATATAGATCTCTTCCTCCAAATCTCCATGGAGAAATGCTGTCTTTACATCTAACTGTTCAGGATGTAAATCTTCCGCTACTACGAGACTTAAAATAGTTCTGATTGAAGTCATCTTAACAACAGGAGAAAATATTTCATCAAAATCAATACCTTTCTTTTGTGCAAACCCCTTCACCACAAGTCTAGCTTTGTACCTCTGTTTTCCTCCATCTTCTTCCTTCAGCCTAAAAACCCATTTATTCTGCAATGTAGTTTTACCTGCAGGAAACCTGACTAATTCCCAAGTCTGGTTATGAATTAAGGAGTCCATCTCTTTTTCCATGGCTAGCTTCCACTTCTTCCTACTTTCAACCTGCATTTCTTCTTCATAACATTCAGGTTCACCAGAATCAGTCAACAATAAATAATATAATGAAGGAGAGTATCGTTCAGGGGGTCTACTTATCGTGGTAGATCTCTAACACCACTTTCAGGTGTTTGAGGTGCCTGTTGCTGTTGTGGTGGTTGTTGTTGTTGTGGCTCTTGATTATTACTATTTTCAGGCACCTTTACCTTTTCAGTGATCTCATGAAGAACTGTGTATTCTTTGTTTTCTTTTTCCTATTTATTTTTCTGAAAATGATTCTTATACAATACCTTTTCATTGAATATTACATCTTTACTCCTAATGATTTTGCGATTTTCATAATCATATAAGCGATAACCAAAATCATTAACACCGTATCCAATAAAGGTACATTTCTTTGATTTTTCCTCAAGCTTTGTTCTATTTTATTTATTAATATGGACAAGGCCTCACAACCAAAAGGCTTTAAAAAAGAGTAGTTTACCTTTTTACCTGTCCATGCTTCCTCTGGAATACCACCATCCAAGGAAATTGAAGGCCCTCTGTTTATTAGATAAACAACAGTATCTACAGCATCTGCCCAAAATTGTAAAGGAAATCCTACATGCAATCTCATGCACCTTGCATGCTCCATGATTTTTTTGTTCATTCTTTCTGACACACCATTTCTTGTGGTGTTCTTAGAACTGTCTTCTCTCTGCGAATTCCATGCTCTGAACAGTACCTATCAAACTCTTTGCTGCAATATTCACCTCCATTGTCTGATCTGGGACACTTCAACTTCTTTCCTATCTCAATCTCAACCAAAGCTTTCCATTTCTTGAAAGTATCAAATACATCAGATTTATTCTGAATACAATAAATCCAAGTTTTTCTAGTTGCATCATCAATAAAAGTAACATAATAACGAGAGCCACTAAGAGATGATACCTGAGCAGTTCCCCATACATTTGTATGCACAAGCTCTAACTTTTCGCTCTTCTTTTCTTTCCCAACTATGAGAAATCTAATTCTCTTATGTTTTCCATAAATGCAATTTTCACAGAAATCCAAATCAACATTCTTCAAACCCGGCAACAAATTTCTTGAGTGAAGAATATTCATCCCCTTCTCACTCATGTGTCTGAGCCTATGATGCCATAATGCTGCATCTGCTCCTTTGGAAGTTAAAGTATTAACAAAGTTAGAAATATCATTGCATAAATACATTGTACCAACCTTTTCACCTTTTGCTATTACTAGGGCTCCTTTGGTGACCTTCCACGTTTTATCGGTGAAAGTTGTCACGCAGCCTTCACTGCCTAACTGCCCTGTTGAAATCAGGTTTTCCTTCAGATCTGGAACATGCCTTACCTCCTTTAATAGCCATTGGTTTCCATTCTTTTGTTTTACAAGAACCTTACCCATTCCAACAATTTTACAAGGTTTATCATCACCCAAACGAACTTGTCCAAAATATTCTTGAACATAGTCATGAAAATATTTCTTATCAGGTGTGGCATGGAATGAGGCCCCTGAATCTACCACCCAGGAATCAGTAACATTTTCAAAAGAAATAATCAAAGCATATTGTAACACATCACCTATCACATTTGTTTCATGATTGTTTTCTTGCTGTGCATCTCCTTCTTTTCCCTTCTGAGATCTACAACCTTTCTTTAGGTGTCCTTTCTTTTCGCATTTCCAGCACACTATCCCTGATCTGGACTTGGATCTTCCTTTCCTTTATTTACTACGATATCCCGAGATCTTTCCTCTTTCCATTTTTCTTCCCCTAGAATCTGTACTCAAAGCATTACCAGACGTATCACCAGAGATTTTCCATCGCATTTCCTCACTAAGGATAGCACCGACAACATCATCAAACTTTAAAGTACTATATCCAGAGACAGAGTTACTAATGGCCATAACTAAACCATTCCAGCTTTATGGAAATGAGCACAAAAATAACAGACCTCTGACTTCATCATCAAAGTTTACCCCTACAGAACTTAACTGACCGGTAACTATATTAAAATAATTTAAATGGTCTGCAATAGATCCACCTTCCGGCATCTTCATATTAAATAGACATTTCATAAGAAATACCTTGTTTGAGGTCGAGGGTTTTTCATATAGTTTCGCCAACGCCTTAATCAAACCCTTTGTTGTTGTTTCCTTCGAAATATTGAAGGCTACCGACACAGCAAGGCACAACCATACTGTTCCAAGTGCCTTTCTATCAAGAATATCCCATTCTGTGTTTGTCATAGTCGTCAGATTCTTTGTTTTTCTGCTCAATGGTAGGTACAGATATTTCTGATACAGATAATATTCCATCTGCATCTTCCATAGCGGGAAGTTTTGGCCGTTAAATTTCTCGACCCTAAATTTACCATCTTCCGCCATTGCTCCCACTCGAACCAGGAACCCTTCTTTCCTATGATTTTATCAGCCAACCAGAACTCCGGCTCTGGTACCAGTTATTAGAAAATTAAATATTACAAAGCAATGAAACACATAAAATATGCGGAAAAAACAAGCACACAAATCGCATAAATCTAGAGAGACACAAATATACGTGGTTCACCCAGTTTGGGCTACGTCCACCCCGAATAGCCAGTCCTTCCTTTCTATTATCCAGCAAAATGAAGAGACACAACCTACAACACATCCGCTGTAATATCCTCTATTCTCTCTCACAGTCTACCTCTATGTTTCTCGCTCTGAGAATACATATACAATACATAGATGCAATACAATACCCTCATACAAGTGAGGGGTTGCCTTCTAGGGAAAAAAAACCCTTAACTAAACATAAATTCTACCGTCAGATCATCTGCCTAATGAATGGCCCAGATTAATAGAAATTACTATACTTTTACAAGGAAATTTTACATATATTTTTAGCTTTGGGGGCGCTGCCCCCGAAACCCCCCGCCAGGGGGGGGGGGGTCCCATAAAGTCGCAGCTGCCCCCCCCTGGACCCCCCAGGCAGCGTTTAATTATGGATGGAATTTTCGCCCCCATTAAGGTACAGGGGTCGAACGCTGTGATACAAAATAAACAAGATAATCAGGCTCCACACCCAACAACTTGTATTTAGATCCACTAGGCATAAAGAAAAATTTAGAAAATGGAAACTCAAAATGATACCTGAGTCCAAAACCTATGTTGTTGAAAATAATAAACTCCACTTTTTCTGATGGTTCCAAAAGGCTTCCCAAGGGGTCTTGAAAATCATGAAACAACACCTTTTGTGGATCATCAAAAAGAAGGGAGATGCCTTCGAATATAATGTCTGATTTTTATTCTTCATTTGGTTGATCCCTTTTAAATGGAAATGCAGTAATGTGATATTCCATATCATCCAGATTAGAGACAATATTTGTGTGTTCTTGCAGATCTTCAGTTGAGGTAGCCAAATCATCATCAACATATATCTACAAGTGGCTTTTCATGTATATTAGAAGGAGAATTGTCTTGGATTTGAAAAAATTCTATATCTTAATCATTTGAAGGATTTTGAACATGTTCATCAAACTCAAGAAAAAAAACCTGTTTTACACTATTTTTTACCTCAACGGATAAATCAGGACTCTCTAGAGTTTCTACACAAGCACACTCAAAATTCTGATCTGCACATATTTCCTCTTGAATTAAAAACTCAAAAGAGGAAAGGAATGAAGGCAGCTAGAAAGAACATCTTCATATATATCTTAATCGCTTGAAGATTGGAAATACTGCTACGAATTATCATCAACTTCGAAAGATAGAAAATCAATGTCATATGTTGAAGAATTTTTCTCAAGTTCGTTGTCATCTAGGTTAGAATCCATGATCTTCACATGGTGGTGAAAAGGGTTTTCATTCAAAGTATCCAAGAGTTCATCATCCATAAAATCTTCATCGCCATAATTACTTTACAAATCTTGAATAAAATTCTCAAATTGATCACAACAATCCTCAATCAAAAGAAAATAATGATAGGTTTCTCTATACTTCTCAAAAAATACCAAGTGAAAATACTTGAGACCATAAATACAAACACGAGGCAAGATTTCATACCAAAACTGTGTTGTTTCTTCTAATGTGATCATGAACATATTCATTAAACAATCTTCATGAAAATTAATCCTCAACTTAAGAACATGCATATGAAATATTATTAAATGAAGTGTAGCATCATCACCTTTTTCATCTCTAAATTTTGGCAAGTATGTTTGCCAATTTACCAGAGGCATATGATTTGGAAATCCTGGAACATGATATCGATGCATAGAAGCATATATTTCGGACTGAGAACTCATCTCAATTTATGGATCCTGCTACCAGTGGAGTTTTTGGATCAAGTTGGAGTCACCAGGTGAATGATTCAGCCTTCATGTGTTCGATCATTTTCCACCATCAGCAATCAGAGCCGATCCTTGTCGTTCACACCTAGGGAAAATTTGACCTTTCACTCCCCAGAAACGACGCAAAAATGTTAACACTCCTTAGTTTCCCAAGGTTGATAAAGGAAACTACTGAGGTAACCACATACCAAACTTTTGACTTGGCATCTAGCCCTACAAAATCAGAGAGGGATCTCTCTAAAATCAGCCAAAATATTATTGGAATTATTAGGGTTTTAGGATAGGTATTAAGTTTAGGAAAACATGTTTGATTATGTGGGGAAGGGATGAAGAGAGAGACTTCTGAGAAATTAGGTATTAAGTCTTGGCTAAACCCCGATCACAGGGAATATGTTAATGGGAATATGTAAGGCAAGGTGAGTTGAATGACTAGTATGGGGTTTTTCTGTCATAATATAGATAGATATGGTAAGAGGAAAAGTGAGGAAAATAACAAGCATCTAAGATGATTTCACTCTTTTAGAAAGACATATCTAACAAATTGAATAAGACCAAATACTAGCAGAGCATGTAAAATGAATACTACCTTCAACTTGAGATTTTATTCATTAGATGAAAAAAAAAACACCGATGGAAATGGAAATACTTCATAAAAACAATAAATAAGGTGACACAAATGAGAAAATAAAATACAAATACCAATGAATCAACTGCAATAATCTCGCATATGCCAATAATTTGTTCCCTGTATTATAATTGTCTATAACAGGTACAAGATATCTCTCAAAACCTCAAATTATTCATTAGACAACCTTTCAATACACTTAGGTTGCAACATATATAGATGAAAAAGTATAATTCCCCTCTAAGGGGTCGAATCCTGATCCATAGCAACTCATTCATGCACTTACCTACTCATTGCCAAATCCTGGGGAAGTTAGAAACAAATTTCCCCTTTTTTAGCTAATTGGTTGAGATTATCTCTCAAGGCATTAATTACAATATTATTTACAATAATAATGTTTAAAAAACCCATTTACATAAGATAAATTCATGAGACAACTATTACATCGACCTAATTTTACCTTTCACCATTTACATGAAGTGAAAAAGCTTCATGCACAGAAACACAACAAATTACACATAAACACAACAAATCCTAGTAGAAGCGCAAAAATGTTTGGCTTGAAGTTTTGATTACTTGGATGAGATTTTGAGTGTTTCTAAATATTTATGAAGAAACTTGGAGATGTCCACTACACCTAGGAGCCTTTAAACCATTAAAAAACATCACTTAACCTCATCAAACTTGGTTTAAAAACCGACTGTTCAGAAACACAACAAATTCTCGAGAAGTGTAGTGAAAAATAGGGGTCAAAGACCAATTGATATCTCTTTAACCATAAAACCTGTTACAAAACTGAAAGAGATTTTTGTAGATAAGATTGTTTTGAGAAAAAACTCTCTCATTTTTTGGAAATTCATTTCCATTTTCTCAGAATCCATGCCACAAAATGATGACTAAAACAGACACGAAAAATTGGAGAATTTGATTTTATAAAATAAGGCTCGAAGAATGTTGAATATCTCCCAATGTTTGATACCTGTGTAGAAAATTAAGGACTTTATTGTGATTGAGCCTATGTTGAGATTACAACAATATGATGAGCTTAGTGGAAAGAAGTCGCCTTCACTAAGTGGGCCCGTAGGCTATTTTTGGCGCAAAGTCTCTTTTTAGACTATGTCTATTTTTAGACATATGGATCATGTTCTATGAGTTGCAGGATGCTATTTGTGGATGGTTGGTCAAGTTGGAAAAAATATATGGACTTCTATTTTTAGACATATTGGGCGGAATTTATTTTTAGATTGCCAGTCTAAAAATAAATATGTCGAATATTATTAGCTCTTAATAATATTTGGACTCTAAACATTATCTTATTCTCTTGGAGCACTTCAGTTAAGTGCAGATGTAGAAAAGACTAATAAAGAAGGAATTCGCTGATACGAGGGTTAAGTCAGACTATTGTGGATATGAGTTGAACTCATGTGATTTGGTGGAGTTGATGGAGAATGGTGGAGTTGTATTAATTTAACTAATCTAAACATAGTTGAGCTGTTTGTATATAGTTTAAATAGTTGATACAGTCGTGAGTGGTGTGAATTAATTATTAATTAATTCACTAATTATAAACTCATTAATCAACTAAAGAATACATCATTTAACTTCAGTGCATGGACAATTTCAGTGGAGACTAGTGCAGAGATAGGTGAAAGAGCAGGTTAACTATCAGTTGTGACTATATTGTTGCATATTTGCAACTACCAGTGATTGGAAGAGCCCATGAGGATTTCGCAGTACAAGCCAGGTGGTTTATGTTATTTAATGAGCCATCCTACAACATTGATTACGCAATAGAGGCTGGCTATCAAGTGGCAAAAGATTGGAGCATGTGTTTTGCTAGATATAGCTTGATAGTGTGTAGCAATTCGAGGCTGTGCTGAGAGCTTGTGAGGAGCTTTGTACTATGATTGTTACATGATATTAATGACATATAATATACAGATAGCTGCGGTTTTCAGCTTTAAGCTTTCCCATTAAATACTGTGTTCATATGTGTGATTGTTTGTGGTTTTAATGTGTGCATGCAATTGATTTTATTTCCGCATGTAATGATCAATGGTAGAAGAGATTCTGTATTATGAATGAAGCTAAAATAGTGTGTGATTAGGAGAATATCGGTGAAAATTATATCAGTTATTCAAATTTCTACATGGTATCAGAGTGATATTGATCATTGGAGCAATTGCAAAACATTGAAGCGGTTGAGTTTTGTGCTGGTGGAATTCGAATTTGCAGCAGTGTTTTCTTGGTGTCGAAGTTAAGATGTCTTTCAACGGATTGCGATTGGAATATGCCCTTGATGGAAGCTCGAATTATATTTCATGGAAGGACAAGATGGAGGCAGTGTTGGATGACAATGGGTTGAAGGAGTTCATAGATGCATAAATTCCAAAACCTACTTCTAGTGATGCTGCCGTACTTGACGCATGGCAAAAGAAGACAACAAAGTGTCGAAGGATTCTATTGGAAGGTGTGAAGGATCACATAGTGTCTAGCCTTCATGGTAAGGCTTCTCCATTCTTGATGTGGAAAGCTTTGACATATTTATTTCAAAGCAAGAGCGACTAGAGGAAGTTGGCGCTCAAGGATAAACTCAGGAACATAAAAATGGAGAAAGGTGACAGTATGCCCAAGTACCTCACGAAGTTCATCCAATGCAGGGATGGCCTAGGAAGTGTGGGGGTGACTGTTGATGATGAGGACTTGGTGATATTGGCTCTCCTTGGGCTTCCGAAGAGTTGGAATTCCTATCAGGACTCTGTCAATGGTCGGGAGAAATTGCCAGGATGGGAGCGACTTTGGTCGGATCTTGTGCAAGAGGAGATAAGGCAGAGTACCAGGGACGGATCTTCATCAAAGAACTCTGATGAAGAGAATTGTGCTTTGGCTACCAAATAAAATAAGGGGAATAGCAAGAAAGCTTCTCATTCTTGTGCGAAAGGCAATAAGTAGGACATGTCCAAGGTGAAGTGCTTTCACTGTCACCAACACGGACATTACGTCACTAATTGTCCATAGAAGAAGAAAAATAAGAAGGCTGCTGGGACTGCAGCTAGAGAGGCCTTAGCCTCACAGTTTGAGCTGGATTTTTCACTGATTTCATGCTTGGTCTCAAGTGTGATGGGTTTAGTGTGGTTTCTTGATAGTGGTGCGTCTTTTCACATGACAGGAGATCGAGATTTGTTTACTGATCTGGATGAGAAAGATCTTGGAGTGCACATTGAGATGGGCGATGATGGTAGATACCGTGCAAACAGTATCGGTACCATTTAATTTGAGAGGGAGTCTGGTAAACCCTTCGTATTGAAGGAAGTGATGCATGTTCCAGGATTGAAGAAGAATCTTATCTCTGTGGCGATGTTAGAAGACAGGGGATATGATGTTGTCTTTAGTGAGAGAAAGGCTTTCCTGCACAGTAAGGAAACTGGTGAGACCCATAGGATAGGGGTTCAAGTTAAGAACCCTTATAAATTGCAGGTATATGGATGTGCAGCAATGGCAGGCAAGGCAGAAGGAGTGGTGAGCCGAGATGATGGCGAGTTGTGGCACCGGATATTGGGCCACCTTCACCATGGAGCTTTGAAGATACTGCAACAGATTTCTACTGGGCTTCCTAAGGGTACTCTTGCGCAGTCAGATCAGTGTGAGGGTGTAGCTCAGGAAAAGTTTGTGAAGAAAACCACCTTTCCACGGGATGATCGTGGCCACGACGATCCTTGAGAGAATTCACACAGACGTGTGTGGACCTTTCTCAGTAGCTTCGACAGAAAAGCATAGGTATTATGTGATATTTGTTGATGATTTTTCTCATAAGTGCTGGATCTTCTTCATGCAGAAGAAGAGCGAGACATACTCAAAGTTCTATTATTTCAAGGCACTGGTTGAGAAAGAATCGGGGAAGCAGGTGAAGGCTCTTATGAGCGACAATGGTGGTGAATTCATCTCTGGTGAATTCAAGGAATTTTGCAGCGTAGAAGGAATTTGAAGAGAGCTCATAGCACCTCATAACCCACAGTAGAATGGGGTTGCTGAGTGGAAGAACAGAACGATCGTGGGTGCTGCACAGGTGATGTTGCATGATCAGGGCCTACCCATTCACTTGTGGGCGTAGGCATACAATACTGCAGTATATGTGCAGAATCGTTGTCCTCACAGGATACTTGGCATGAGTACACCCGAGGAGGCATTTTCTGGTAAGCAGCTTGATATTTACCATTTGAGGATTTTTGGTTCACCTGTTTACATTCATGTGACGAAGGATGCCAGAAAGAAGCTGGAGCCGACTGCAGAGGTTGGGATATTTTTGGGGTACACTGATACACCCCACAACTATCGTGTGTATTTTCCAGATAGTTGAAAGACTGTTGCGCGACGTGATATCAAATTTCATGAGGAGAAAGCCATGACGTGTTTGCTTGAGAGGGAGCCACACTTGCATGCAGATGAGGAGCTATTAGTTCCTAAGGATGAGTCTCAAGATGTGGATCAGCCACAAGATGAGGTTCATGGAGTGGAAGAGACCACTCAAGCAATGCCAACCATCAGAGGGTGGAAGTGCACTACAGAAGCTGAGCGACTGGCTCAAGATGCAGAGAAGGTTGTAGGAGCACCTACATCATAGCGCAGATAGAGACAGTCACCTGACTGGTATACTGGATACATGGCTCTTATGAGCAAGTGTATCGTGACAGAGCCATCCTCTTTTGAGGAAGGCGAAGCAGGAGGAGAGCGCACTTGGGTAGATGCCATGGTGGAAGAGTATGATTCGATTGTCAGAAATAGTGCATGGGAGATTGTCCCGAGGCCGGAGGGGAAATCAACGGTGGGTTCGAGATGGATCTACAAAGTGAAGCAGGTAGCTGACGGGAGTGTGGAGAAGTACAAGGAAAGATTGGTTGCCCGAGGCTTTTCACAGATTGAGGGAATTGATTATGAGGAGACCTGTGTACCTGTCGCAAGGTATTCTTCCATACGGACTATTCTTGCTCTCTCAGCGCAGATGAGGTGGCACATTCATTAGATGGATGTGAAGACTACGTTCCTCAATGGGGTGATATAGGAGGAGGTGTACATAGAGCAACCCAAATGTTTCTAGATCTCCAGCAGCGAGTCGCATGTGTGTAGGCTCAAGAGAGTGCTGTATGGGTTGAAACAAGCACCTTGTGCTTAGTACACACAGATAGACAGTTATTTCACCGGACTTGGATTCTCCAAGAGTGAGGCGGATCCTAACCTATACCAGATTGTGGTGGAGGGTAAGTTGCTGATCATTGTACTTTATGTAGATGATTTGATTTTGACAGGTGATGAACTGTTGATACACTCATGCATGACTGATATTGTAAAGGAGTTTGAGATGAAGGACTTGGGCGTCCTTCATTATTTCCTGGGATTGGAAATTTGGCAGTGTAGTGGTGGATTGTTTGTTTCTCAGGGTAAGTATGCCCGGGAGATATTGGAGAAGTTCAACATGCATGGCTGCAAGCCTGTTGATACTCCTCTTCCTGGTGGATGGAGGAAGGAGGATTCTACTTCAACGGAGGTAGTGGATGCCACTGTTTATCGACAGTTGGTGGGGTTGCTTATGTATCTGGTCAATACAAGACCCAACATATGCTATGCAGTTAACCAAATTTCACAAGATATGGTTAAGCCAACCAAGCTCTACTGGAAGACAGGCAAGCATGTATTGAGATATCTCAGAGGCACATCGGGATATGGATTATGGTACAGACAGTCGGATGAGGTGAGGCTATGTGGCTTCATGGATTCAGATTGGGCAGGGAGCCCAACGGATAGAAAGAGCACATCTAGAAGGATTTTCAGTATCGGGTCGACATCAGTTTCTTGGTACAGCAGGAAGAAGAGATCTGTGGCACTCAGTTCAACAGAGGTCGAGTATATGGCAGAAATTTTGGCTGCATGCAAGGCTATATGGATGAGGAAGATCCTGGTCGGGTTGTTTGGTTCACACTTAGAGCCTACTGTGATTTATTGTGATAATCAGAGTTGCATTAAACTCTTGGTTAATCCAATATTTCATGATAGATCTAACACATTGACATCCGGTATCATCATATCAGATATTGTGTGCAGCGGAAGATCATGTTACTTTCATACATTCCCACGGAGGATTAGGATGCTGATATCTTGACGAAGGCGCTCACCAAGAGCAAATTCGAATACCACAAAGGTAGGATCGGGGTGGCAGATAATCCCTATCTTGTTTAGAGGGAGTGTTGAGATTGCAACAGGATGATGAGCTTGGTGGAAAAAAGTTTCCTTCACTAAGTAGGCCCATAGGCTATTTTTGGCGCAAAGTCTATTTTTAGACTATGTCTATTTTTAGACATATGGATCATGTTCTATGAGTTGCAGGATGCTATTTGTGGATGGTTGGTCAAGTTGGAAAAAATATATGGACTTCTATTTTTAGACATATTGGGCGGAATCTATTTTTAGATTTCCAGTCTAAAAAATAGATATGTCGAATATTATTAGCTCTTAATAATATTTGGACTATAAACATTAACTTATTCTCTTGGAGCACTTCAGTTAAGTGCACAGATGTGGCACAGGAGCTGACAGAAGGAATTACGCTATTCCTGAGGGTTAAGTGGAGCTATTGCATGGATACTTCAGTTATAACTCATGTGACAGAGTTTGGTGGAGTTGATTGAGGAAGTTAGTGGAGTTGTATTCAGTTTAACTAATCTAAACATAGTTGATCTATTTGTATCTAGTTTAACTGATTGATACAATTAGTGAGAGTGGTGTGAATTAATTATTAATTAATTCACTAATTATAAACTAATTAATCAACTAAAGAATGCATCAGTTAACTTCAGTGCATGGACAGTTTCAGTGGAGACCAGTGCAGAAATAGGTGAAAGAGCAGGTTAACTATCAGTTGTGACTATACTGTTGCTATTTGCAACACACAGATAGGTGGAGAAGCCCATGAGGATTACGCAGTACAAGCCAGGTGGTTTATCTATTTAATGAAGCCATCCCATAGCATTGATTACGCAATAGAGGCTGGCTATCAAGTGGCTAAAGATTGGAGCATGTGTTTTGCTAGATCTAGCTTGAGAGTGTGTAGCAATTGAGGGTGTGCATGAGAGCTTGTGAGGAGCTTTTGTACTATGATTGTTACATGATCTCCATGACATATAATATACAGATAGTTGGGGTTTTCAGCTTTAAGCTTTCCCATTAAATACTGTGTTCATATGTGTGGTTGTTTGTGGTTTTAATGTGTGCATGCAATTGATTTTATTTCCGCATGTAATGATCAATGGTAGAAGAGATTCTGTATTATGCATGAAGCTAAAATATTGTGTGATCAGGAGAATCTCGGTGAATAATATATTAGTTATTCAAATTTATACAGCCTGTCCTTAACAAAAATCTCATTTTCTTTTCTAATATTCACCTTCATTTGGTTAGAAACCTCTTTTGAAAATGATGACAAAAGATAGAGTCAAAAGCACAAAGAATTTTGAAGCAGGGAAATGAGAGGGAAGGGTGGTAGGAAAAATTATAAGAAAATTATGGGGGGTAGGGATAGGTGTTAGGAAGATAATGGTGGTGGATTTTCTTGAAATCAGTGAGAAATAAGGGGTGAAAAAGACAAAATATAGGCTTAGGCTAGAAACACAGCAACAAGCTACGATTTTGAGGAAAAATGGAAAAAATGAGGGAATTTCAGTAAGGGGAATGGTGGAGAATATCTAATAAGGTTAATGAAGGATGTATAGACTTATAAACAAGGGTATTTATTCTCAAATTAATCTTTGGAGCAATTTAGATGACATCTGAACCTTTTCTTCCTCCATTTGGTCCCCAAATGATAAGTGCAACAACCTTTCTCTAGAAATGCAACAAGTAGATGAAAAGAGCAGTGGTAGAAAAATTCGAAGTTCTGATGGCTATGGAAGATCTTCAAATAGGTAAAGAGGAGATCTAGATATTTTTGAAGGGTTACAATGAAATTTTGAAATGTCTTGATGCTCCTTTATAAGTTGGAAAATCGATTTTTGGCTTCATAGTGGAATGACATCATGTGTAATTTGACATAGTGACATGATGATGTGTTGTAGAAATTATAAAAACATGTATATCAATGGATTCAATCTGATCTAGCAATGTACTAAAGCTAGATACTAAATCGCTTCTACAAATCAATTGCAAAAATTTACACAATTGCCAATCACATGAAGCAAAGAAATAATCAAATCAAACCACAACACAGATAATTTCCTAGGGAAAGCTTGCTGCTCAAACCCCTCTATATTCTATTGTATATTAACTATGTAATCATGAAGCAATTAAAATGCACTCTTCTCACAAGCGTCTCCTGCACTCTATTAACTGTCTCACACTATCCTGGACAAAACTGGCCAACACTTAGCAAATTTTCAACCTCTAAACAACTTGCCTTGCTTGCACAATTCCTGATGAATCCAATCCCTATTATTTTGGAATTTTGGCCTTCCTAAACTGCGCAAGGATCATGGGCACTCCAACGGATGCCTGGTTGCGTGCAAGAAACCTACTAATCACACAACTGATAGTTAACCTCCCTTTCACCTTTGTCTCAACTGGGTCTCCACTGGAACTGACATGCATGCAACTATTAATAGTAAATCATCAACTGCATGGCATATCAATGATTATGAATTAAATAATATTTAATTCACTTGATCTTTCACTAGTGAAACAAACAGTTACAACTATTTCAACTGACTCTAACTCACCTAACAGAGTTAACTGATTACACATACATTAAACTAATGCACCAATTGCAATTCGAACTCCATAACTAATAGAATTACTCTGCATGCCTCACCAACCACCCTCAACTCGAAATACATGAGCTAACTAAGTTTATCACACTTAGTTAATTGTTACAAGTGATCATGAAATAAGATTACATTTTAATGTCCAATTTAATTAAGGGAAAATTAAATTAGACACTGCACCAAATTTAGCCCACACTAGTGTAGGTGCTGCTAGGACCTATTTCTCCCACACTAGTGTGTGTGCTGCAATTTATTGTTGGACTTGAACATGTGTTTGGCACTAGCAACATTATTATTCAATAGGAAGTGTTACATCTCCATGTGAAGCAAATGTACTTTGATTCTTTGGAAAAAAATTATTCCCTAATTGCTAAATCCCATGATGATGACCATAATGGATGACATGACTCCCTATTTCAAAATGATGAACATCTTATGCATATCATTGACCATGTATTTTATGATTCCATGACCTAAATTATGAACAACTAACTCATGTGATGACTTGTGGAAGGAAATGATGATAATGACCATGATCGCTGTTTGTGACCTTGAATAAGTGGAGGGAGTAGCAATGACATCGAGATAATAACTTGGAACCATTCGAAAATCAAAAGACATGTAAAATTTAATTTTAATATATTATAATTTGACCTAAGACTCTAACAACATGAAAATATTAATTTTGTTCACTATGACTATAAGAATCTAACGCATATCATAATTACAAATGTAGGTTTCTTAAAATGTGGGAGTCACGTGAAAATATGTGCCTTCAAATTGGTGAGTATTCTTTCAAATCCCACATCTTTGTGATTCATATGGGGGACTATGATATTGTTATAGGCGTTTAATGGTTATATTCTCTAGGCCTTGTCACTATGGATTTTAAGGAATTATAAATGAGCTTCAAACAAGCTAGGTGCTGCTACACTTTTCAAGTCATAACAACAAGCTCACATGAAATTTCCAGTTCACATCACATGGAAAAACTCCTGAAAAGGGCCATTTTGGCATCATCGACCAACTCCATGTTGGCAAGAAAGAAGGTCTTTGAGTAAGACCCAGGTTCAGGAGAGAGGCCAATAAGGTTTCCGTAGTAGTCTAGCACAACACTGAAATTTTCAACCTACTACGAAGAGCAGAGAGTCTCACCCGAGGTGTGCCGTGACCTTAGTAAGGTTAGGAATAGATCAGATATCGACCGATCAAAAATATAGAGAAAAACAGACAGGACTAAGAACTGTAAAAAGATTTAGCTACCTTGCAAAAGATACTACTCATGAAGCATATTCAGGATGCCAAATTAAAATTTAAAAGTGGGCAATACATTCATCATAACCAAATTTTTAACACATAACAGGACATCAAACCCAGGTAGAACTATATTTCATTATCAATAGCAGACAATTACATTACTCCTCAGAATAGAACATAACTGAACAAAGCTCTGCTACGACTCTCCTCCTCAACCCTATGCTGCACCAACCTCTTGTCTACGCTGGATGATTGCCTATTTGTTCCTTTGCCAATGCGATTGCCACTTTTCCCTTATTTCCTTCTTTTCTATTTTCCGCATCTCCCTGATCACTGGGAGTTCCATTGCCTGTCCTTGTCGCTCGTTCCTGCCATCTGTGCTGGTTCTCCGCAAATATTGTGCCGCCTATTCTCCAGATCTCTGCAACCGTGAAAAATCCCTGTCTACAGTGGTTGCGCTCCGCCACCTGTTCTCCATGACTCAAAACCATTTCATTTTCAAAAAAAGAGCCCCAATAGGCCCTACCACATGCTATTGACTCATGTCGAGTCAATCCTTTTCTGCTTCTCCGATCTCCATTGGTTTGCCTACCTCTATGGCTAGCCCTGTCTTCTCCGTTTCCTCTCCTTGTCCAAACAAGGGCCCCAACTCGGGAACCTTTGCCAACACTAAAGATTTGAGTTTGGCAAAGTCATTAATGGCCTGTTGCCATTCCTTCATAAGCTGGTATGTCTATGTGGCAATTTTTTCAGCTTCCATTTCTCCTGCAACGACTGACATCTTGATGAATACCTCCTTAATTTTGATTTCGGCCTCAACGGCCATTTGTTGTATTGTCTCTGTAGTATGCTTTACCGGTTGTCTTAGTTCTCAGAGGACCTGCTTGGTCATCTTTGATCTTCTTTTGTACACGTGCAATGCTACCCCTTCTATTTCTTTGTAAATTCCTGCTACTAGATGCTCTCTCTAGAATTCTTCTGATGAGATTTTTCTCGCTGCTACTCCTGTTGTTTCTTGTTATAACTCAGATTTCTCTGGCATTCTCGCACTTTATTTCATGTGGGTTAAGTAATGTAACCGACATGAATGAGGTTGATAAGACCCCATAACTAATTAATTTTTTCTGCCTCCCCTGTGGCTATAATCGTGTGATTAGTTACCGTGATGAGGTGTGCTTTGAAATGGCTGACTGTATCTTCGAGATTTGGGCAGACGTGATGGGTAATGATTATGGCTTATTATGGAAAATTTATTACCGTTTAGATGTTACTAATTATGGCAGTTAATTCTCAAATCCGGGTAATCCTACAGACTGACATGGGTATGATGGGTCACGATGATGGAATGATGTTCAACACATTTGGCTCTCTGACATGGATGACACGCTGGACACTACCCTCCCCCTAACCACAATTGGTTGCGATGAGGTCTCCACATCGCAACTGTGAGTTTTCTCTGTTATTGTAGTTTTTGCTTTATTGGGATTCCTAACTATTCTCTTCTTGGGTGCAAGATAGTTATTGAATCTACCTACTCTATTCTACCCTATTGACTCCTCTCGGTTGCGAGAGTTATTTGAAAAGGAAATAATAAAACTTACTCGTGATAAGGCTTCAGGCATGCACCATTCACCCATCCTGGTAATACTTGGCCATCCATTTGTGCTAACCAAACTACTCCTGAATCTCATATTTCAATCACATGGTATGGTCCCAGCCAATGCATTCTGAGTTTACCTGGGAATTGTTGGAACTTGCTGTCATACAATAAAACTTTTATTTCAACCGTAAACGTTTTATGTTTGATATGACGGTCATGCCAAGATTTCTGCCTGTATTTTTGGATAGTTTGATGAAACTCCACTAGAAACCTGTCCTCTTAAAGTTCTTGTAGCTCATGTAGTCACTCCTTCAATGAGTCTTCCTATATTAAATATAGTGTTAACGTGATTAGCAGGCTCGGTATGACAAATTCAGTAGGTACCACTGCTTCCCTCCCGTACACCAGCTGGAACGGAGTCTAGTTGTTCAGTCTTTTCACAGTTGTCTTGTACACCCACAATGTTGCTAGTACATGCTCATCCCATTCATCTTGATTAGCATTGAAAATATTTGTTAGTCCCTTTTCAAGAATCTTATTAAATGCTTCCACTATTCCATTTTCCTGGGAATGGTACAGACTGCTCTTATGATGTTGTACCATGAAATTTTCCAATAGAGATTTGATCGTGGCATTGATGAAATGTGTACCTTGGTCGCTGGTTAGATTTCTGGGGAAACCAAATTTGATAATGATATTTTCAAAAATTAACCTGGCTGCTATTTCTGCCATGAAATTCTTCACTAGTATCGCTTCTAACCATCTGGTCTTCTATTGCGGTAATGATGTATTTGGCCTGCGAATGTCTTGTGACGTGTGCTATTGGTCTTATAAAATCAACGGCCCACTTCTTAAATGGCTGCAATTCTTTTACAGGGTGAAGTGGTAGCTCATCTCTGTGTGATGGACATCCCGTTCTCTGGAAGACATCGCATTTCTTTACAAATGCTTTACTGTCCTTACGTACTGTGAGCCACCATAATCCTGCTTGTAATATCTTTCTTGAGGTGGATTTTGCACCGACGTGTCCTCCCACAACTCCACAATGACACTCCCACATTATATGCTCCCTTTCATGGTCCAAGAAACATCTCCAAAAGACTTGGTCTAACCCCATATTATATAGATGTCATGCTATTAACTGATACTCGGCTGCCCTTACTACAAGATGTCTTCTCTGAGTTGCTGTATATTCAGTCAGGCACTGTCCTATTGCCAGATATATTGCTATCTGATCTAAGTAGTCTGGGATGGCTTCTATTCTGAAGAGATCAACGTCTGGCAGCTGACCATCTAGAGACCCTCCATTTTCTCCAATTTCCAGCCTTGATAAGTGGTTAGGATCCACATTCAGTCTTCCTGGTTTCACTATCACTTCAAAGGTTAACTCCTGAAACATTAGGAGCCATCTATAGATCCTTCCTTCAAGGACCGATTTGTTAACTAAGTACTTTAATGCTGAATGGTACGTGAAGAATTTAAACGTACCTCCTAATAGGTAATGGTGAAACTTTTGAAGGGAATACACCATTTCTAAAGCTTATCGTTCTATTGTGGTGTAGTTCCTTTCAACTGTTGATAACTTCCGGCTTGCAAAATAAACTGGGTGATCAACTGAAGTATCTCCTGGTTGAGCCAGAACTGTTCCTAGTGCAATGATGGAGGCATCAATGTGGACATGGAATTGCTTATCCCAAATAGGATGAACTAATATGGGCACACTTGCCAATTTTTCTTTCAGTGTATTGAGGGCAGTAGTACAGTAGTTTGTCCAAATGAATTGCTCCGATTTCCACAACAACTTCTCTAATGGGACTGTTATCTTTATGTAGTTTCAGATAAATATTATATAGTACCCGGTATGGCCTAACAATGATCTCAATTGTTTCATGGTTTCTAGTGCCTCTATATTGATTATAACTTCCACTTTTGCTGGATCCAGACAAACACCTTGCTTGCAAACAACATGTCCTAGAAGTGTCCCAAAAGGTACTGCGAAGATGCACTTCTTAAGATTGAGTGAAATCTGGAGTTGTTGGCATCTGTCGAACATTATCCTTAACAACATTGCATGATTCTTCAATAGGCTATAAACTGTCCAGTCATCCATATAAACCTCCAGGAATTTATGGATATATTCCTGAAATGCTGCTATAAAAATCTGTGAAAATACTGCCGGTGCATCTCTCAACCCGAAGGGCATTACATGATATGCAAATGAACCCCATTTAGTTGTGAAAGCTATTTTCTTCTTATCTTCTTCAACTATCCTTACTTGATGGTATCCTGAAAATCCATCCGTAAATGAATAAGCTTCATTCCCTGCAACATTTTCGAGCACCTCATCACTGAACGAAGTGGGGAATGGATCATGGCTCCTGTGGTCAACACATACTCGAATTTCAAACTTTTCCTTTTTACTTTGTATGACTATAGGACTTACCCACTCTGCTTCTTCCATTGGAAATATCAACCCTGCTTTCAACATTTTATCAATCTTTGCCTTGAATTTCTCTTTCACTCTTGGATTCAGACGGTATGGTTTGTGCTTTACCGGTCTTGCGTCGGGCTTCAAAATTATACACATTCCCCCCATGTCTCCTTTTATTCCTTTTATCTCTACTACTGAGGATGGGAATAAGTACTCATATTCCTGTAGAAGATTAAATATCTCCTTAGTCGTTTCTGCATCCTAGTAGTCACCAATTGACACAATTTTGGGATTTTCTGGTGTTCCGATGTTCAATTTCTTGGTCTTCAATGGTAGCAGATGAATTCCTTCTGTTGTAGGTTCTTCTTGAATATCCCGCTCCCCTTCTTTTTCTTCAAAATATAAATGTCTAAGATCTTCTAGATCTTCGTCATCCACTTCATTGTTTATCTTTTTGCATGCTACTGACTGTCTGACACTCTGTTTTGGGAGTGGTTGTTCTTCATCCTCCTGAATCTCTGGAAAGAACAATACTCTTTTAATGGCCTATAGTGCCTGTGTGATTGGTTTTGTTTCTCCTTCAAAGGAAAAACATTGCATAAATTGATCTGAAACTGCTTTCCAGGTACCAGTTCCTCTTTTCTTCTCTTCAGTTAAGTACCAAGCCTGTGGAATCGAATCCAGTGAATGTAAAAATTTTTGCATCCATAGATGTTTCGGGTACCCTGCTATTTTCCATTGGCCCTCACACTATTGTAAATGTTTAATGGGCTTAGGATTCCCTTGGTAATTTTCATTGAATTGTGGTCCTTCGTCTTCTTTGAATCCATCTTTAAACGCTACTACAATCCCCTCCCATCACAACAAAGGGTTACAGTGGTTGCTCCACCAACTTGCTGACGTGGATTGTAGAGCCACATCCATGAGTGGGACTCTATGTTCCACTGGTACATTATCCTCTATTTTGGCAATAAATGTATTTACAACATTCATATTTGATAAATTCAGATATTCTCTTCCCTCAGTTCTAATCCAGTTGATTCTTCAGATGTTAGCACATATCCTTGTATTAGTCTCGTATCCTCCCTGCTGCCAATCATCCCAAGATATTTCTAAGCCCAAGTCTGAGCTTTGAACACTTCTCCAGCTTACAGTTCCCCCTGCTTTTGGGTTGATATAATCTTCTCTTTTCCCTGCTATCATCTGATAGAGATGATGGAAAAGTTGAGCATCCTCCCTATTGTCAACAGTTTCTGTGTATTGGGGTCCTTGATATGGGTCCAGTCGCTGAGTGACCCTGACTTCCCTGTCTTCAAATATCATCAATTCCTTTTTCAAATTGATCACTGGATAGTTCTTGAAAGCCCAGTCGATCCCCAATAATGTTGGGTAGGGATCCATATCCCCCATAATGTCTATCACCTCGAATTTTGTGTATGTCTTTACCCCCGAAACATCGACTTCGACTTCTTCTAGCCTTGACATAGGCACAATGTAGTACTGGTTTGCCATGCGGAGCTGGATTGGTGAATATGTCAGCTTTGTTTTCCCCAATGCTTCCCATGTATTCCTTGGTAGAATGTTGACACATGAGCCTAGGCTAAGCATGGTGTCCTTAATTTTGAATCCCATGACTTGAGTCTTTACATAAAATCCTTTCCCTGTTCTTCTCTTATTTCTTTTGATTCTCCATATATATTTCTGGGTTGAGTCAGTTGACTCCTCCAGCTCTGTGTTTTCCTGCACTACCATCTCCAGGTTTTGTTTCATTTTCTCTAGCATTGGTGCATTGGTTACAATTTTTAAAAATTGATGGAACCATTCTTCAATCATTGTGCTTGTATTAGTTTGTTTCTCCTTGTCTACTGTTGGTTGCAGTAACTCAATGCCTTTACTTCCCTCGAGTTGGGAAAATGTTTCCACTGCTTATTTAAAATATTTCTTTTGTCTATCTGGCCTGAACACTGGCTTTGGAGATGCTAGCTTTATCAACTTTATCGGTCTATATTCTATGCATCTTCCCTATTATCTTTCCTCCTCTTGTTACGATGGCTACGTTTTCAATAGCCTAAGCCTCTACTATTCTTGGCTCTGCATTTACCAAATTTGATCCTCTTTGTCTGGATCTTTCTTCCCATATTTTAATTAGCTCTGGGCATTCTTAAGTTGTGTGTGCATTGAATCTGCACTGAGAGCACCATGGTATTCTGGGAAGTGGACATTCCCTAGCTACGTGGCCCTCTTGGTCACAATTTTACATCTTACAGGTCCTCTTCCTCCAGCTCTACCTCCTCTCATTCCTCCTCCTCGTCCCCTGGGAGCCTCATTCACTCTATATGATGGCCTGTCCAATCATTCCGCCAGTGCATCCAGGGCTCTACACTTCTCTGTATTGTGCATTGTGGAAGCACATAACTCACAATATATGTTGTTTGGAATGTTGGGGTATTTTTGAAAAATTGGGCATAGGCGGGGTGGATGACCAATGCTTTTGCATATTTCATAGTATTCAGTTGAGACCTGATTCTGTTGTGCAGGGAACCATATGAAGTGGGGTTGTGAAGAATATAGCCCTTGAGTGTTTATCTATGAAACTCACCCTACTGGTGGAGTCCCTTGTGTCCCTGTTGCTGAAGCCCCCATATTCTGCCCCACAACCTTGGACATTTGGTGACCATGTGTCATTCCATCAGATAGTGCGTACACCATACATTGGGTCTTTCAGGTTGTACTAGCTGAATATCCTTCAAATTTTCCATTAGAGTAGTTATCTGATGTTGTAACCCCAATATAGAAGGGCCTCGAGCTGCTGCTCCTCCTTTGAACTCCCGCGAATACCCCGCCATAGCCTCTATCTTCAAAGCTTGCTTCAATGCATCTTGTAATGTATCGATCTTCTGTTGCATTAGGGGAGTTCTTGTCAACGGAAGAAGGGCCTTGATAAACCAATCTCTCTAATGATTCAGATCGATTGGGTAACTCAATTTTTAAATCACATCCTTGACCCTTCTCATCAGATCCCATGGAGTTTCTCCTTCTCGGTGTTTAATCTCCCACATCTTTGATAAACCCTGCTGATCTGTCTGAGGTAACTTAAGCTCTTTAATAAATTATTTGTTTACATTGTCTATCGTTGGGGTAGGATGAGCTTCAGACAATTTGATAAACCAGCGAAGATCTCTCTCCCTTAGAGTAGTCTGAAATTCTGTCAAGTTGACCGCCTCTGGTGTCTATCGAGCTCTCCATATGGCTTCACAGAGATACTAGTGCTGTTCCACATCGTCATTGCCCCTCCTAAAGAAATCTGGGTATCAGGTGAATGGTACCACCATACTTCTTTGTATGGATGGTACTAGAATGAAAACTATATTCCCTAGCTGCGAAATTATTTTACTAGCAGTATTGCTAGTAGGTATAGTTGCTGTAGACTGAACACTATTCAAATTACTAAACTCTCGTAACTTAACAAATATTTCACTTAGTGGCTGATAGAGTACCAGGGGAAGCCCGAGACTAGAGATACTTGAACTTTGGGGAATAGAGTTACCTTGAGTTATGGGTGCCGACCCCTCTCGGAATAGTTGCTCCATCGCAACATGCAACTCCACATCGGACATCTCCTCGGGGCGCACGTCCTCCATGTTGGAATTTTCTCCCTTTTCTCTTTGGGTTGGGCTCCTATACACTTACCTGAGTTCCTTGATGGTCCCTACTATTCCTTGGGATCCTGTCTGACCTTCCATATCCTTTTTCATCTACGACGCCTTCTTCTTGTCCTGTCAACTACTTTCCTGCTTCTCCAACTCCTTCATCACTCTTTCCCACCACTTCTCAGAGATTTTCACTCTCTGATGTGCTCATCGCTCTCTCAAACTATTGGAGGTCTCAACATCCATATCCCTATTCCCCCTTCCAACTTACTTGTATCATCTCTCCCTCAGTTCCTTCCCTAGTACTAGAGGTTTAAGTCTCCATCTCAGATTTTTGAAATTCCATCAATCCCTCGTTTACCATTAAAGATTTGATCCATAAAGGAATCTCCTTCAACAAATCTCCCCACAATCTGGATCTGAATATGTCCTCTGATTTTGAAAAGGACTGGTAACACTCATCTGCGAATTCCACTATATATCCCTCCAAGGTAGATTGAACCCAGAAATATACAGCTCGGGTCAAATTTGTATACAACCGATGGAGTGCTACTAGATCCACATGAAACCACTTGGGACAGATCTTATGCGATCCCCCTTGGACTCTCTTGACTTTTATTCTCTGCAACCAATTTTAGAGTTCCTCTGGAAAATTTCCCCAGAAAATTTCGTAGAGGTCACTCGCAGATTCAGAGAATAGAACTCGATTCTTAATAATTTTCTCCCTCTGTTGTCTCAACTCAACTTGTTGCGCTATGAACTGATCTAATGGGTTATCCCACCAACTTCTTATTTCTCTCTCGAAGATCCATGATACCATGATATAGCTCCTAAATGAAATTTCATGTCCCAACAACATAACCATTTGCTGGCAAGAAAGAAGGTCTCTGAGTAAGACCCAGGTTCAGGAGAGAGGCCAACAAGGTTTCCACAGTAGTCTATCACAACACCGACATTTTCACCCTACTTCAAAGAGTAGAGAGTCTCACCTAAGGCGTGTCATGACCTTAGTAAGGTTAGGAACAGATCAGATATTGACTGATCACAACTATAAAGCAAAATAAACATGGCTAGGAACTGCAAACATATTTAGCTATCTTGCACAAGATACTACTCATGAAGCATATTCAGGATGCCAAATTAAAATTTAAAAGTGGGAAATACATTCATCATAACCAAATGCTTAACACAGAACTTAGGACATCAAACCCAGGTAGAAGTATATTTCATTATCAATAGAAGACAATTACATTACTGCTCAGAGTTGATTACAGAAGGATAGATTACAACATTTACAAAACAAAATAGAATAGGACAAAACATAACAGAACCAAACAGAGCTCTCCTACGACTCTCCTCCTCAGCCATCTACTGCACCAACCTCTTGTCTACGCTGGCTAATTGCCTATTTGTTCCTTTGCAACACGACTATTAGTTTTCCCTTATTTCCTGCTTTGCTATTTGTTGCATATCCATGATCACTAGGAGTTCTGATTCTTGTAATTGTTGCTCATTCCTGCCATCTGTGCTGGTTCTCCACAACTGCCATGCCACCTTTTATCCAGATCTTCACAACCGTGAAAAATCCTAGTCTACCATGGTTGTGATCTGCCACCTGTTCTCCACAACTCAAAACCATTTCATTTTCAAAACAAGGGCCCCCAACACTCCATGTCATTAAAAATTTGGAGACTCCTACCCAAACAATTCATCCAAGAATGTAGCTTATTTGATCAAACATCACTTAATTTTTGAAACCCCCAAGGTCTCCCAATTTCCTCAAGTTCCCATGATTATTCCATTTCACTCATACCTAGTATCCTTCATCCTAGTTTTCATCCCTATTACCGTTGTTTTTCTTAAAAAATGATATTGAGAAAAATTTTCAATAATTTTTAGTTGTCGATGTCATCTTCCCTAGTACTAACCTTTATTTATCCTGATGGCCATGGTACTTAAAAGGAACCTGACATATGTTCCCTAAAAAAAAATACTATTAAGGATAAATTTGTGAGGCTTCCTTAGATTAACTGGATATTATAGAATTTTTTCTAAAACTATGTAAAAATTGTAGCTCCACTCGTTACTTTACTTAAGAAATATTATTTAAAATTGGAATCAAGTAGTTAATGGATCCTTTAAAGTTCTAAAAAACACTATGTGTGCCACTCTTGTACTAGATCTTTGAGGCTTCACTAAGATATTTATTTTCAAATGTGTTTCCTTAGGGAAAGGCATTGGTGTATTTTTCATGCAAGATGGCAATCATTGGCCTTTACTAGTAAAGAAATTTTATAAAGACACTTGGGAAAATAAACATATGAAAAATAAATGATAGCCATTTTTCATGTAGTGAACATCTCAAATCCCTACCTTTTGATGAAACATTTCCAAATTAATATTGATCACCATAGTCTCAATTTTTTTTGGAGCAAATAATTTCATCTCCAGAGCAAAAAATATTGGTCACCAAAATGTTTTTCTACGACTGTGTGATCATTTATAAGAAGGAAAAAGAGAATGTGGTAGTTGATTCTCTTTACAATAATATGAAGATGAAGGGTCCCTTTTTATACTATCATTTTTTGTATCCAATTGGTTGAATGGTTTCAAGATTCCAAGCCTTGCAATTTGATCCAACAACTTAAATAGGGTTCTCAAGAATATATAGGCTACCTTTGGAAAAATGAGAAGCTCCATTATAAAGGCCATTTGTATTTGATTCCACAATCTATATTTTAACCCGTTGTGCTTATTGAAATCCATGCCTCACAAACAATAGGACGTTTTAGATTTCATAAAACATATAGGAAAATATGTAGTATTTCATTCTTGGGAAGGAATTAAAAAAGACATATGCACTTTTGGGGTTGAATGTGGTATGCGCCAATGTACCAAGGGAGAAATAAAGAAAACTACAGGAGCACAACCTCTTCTTATTTTTTCTGATATATGGGTAGAGATATTGATTGAATTGTTGTCTTACCTAAGTCTAATAATAATTTTTTCATCATGGAGGTGGTTGATAAAATTTCCATTGTACTCATTTTCATGCTCTCCAAAGCCCATTTGAAGCTTCTTGTGTGCCTCAAGTTTTCTTGGACAATATCTTCAAAATCCATGGTATTTCCCAATAAATTGGCACATATCATGATCCCATCTTCCCCAATAAACTTTGGAAACAATTTTTTTGGTTTCAGGATAGCAAATTTCACCTTAATACTACATGTCATCCCTAGAATTATGGTTAAATATTAGCTATTAACAAGATATTGGAAGCCTATTTGTAGTGTTTTTCATCTTAAATGCAGTGGAAATGGGTTTAGTGGTTATCCTACACTGAATGGTAGTAAATTACAACTTATTAAAGTGATACTCCCATGAATCACTTTGAGGTAGTGTATGGTTAAAATCTCCCATTAGTATTATCATAGTTAGCCAGTGTCTCCAACATACAAGACTTTGAAAAAACTCTAACGATTAGTGTAACATTATATGCACCCTCATAGGTAATTTTGACATGGATTAAAATAGGATGAAGCAAAAACCTAATCAGAATCACATTTAACATCATTTTTCTAAAGGGGATTAGGTGTTTCTTCATATACAACTAATCCATTGATAGAAGTATGCACCAAAATTTTATGGCCCCTATACAATCCTCAAGTGAACCGGGCCCATGAATTACAAAGTATCATTTCAAAAACACTCTAAAACCCATATTGTTTTTCATATCTCATGCCTACAGAAAGTTATTGGATCTGATTGGCACATTCAAACTTTTCTGTCAAAATTAGATAAAGAAGTTTCCATTTGGTTTTAGCCACAAGTTGTCCCTGACCATAATTATTGTCATCTTTTTCATGATACAGTTTAGTATTTTTAATCCAATGGAAGGATACTGAGGTTGAGGATGCCACATGGGAGCCAAATTCCATTTTGTAGAAATTTCCACATCTCAATACTTGACGACAAGGTAATTATTTAAGGTGGAGAGGATGTTAGGGTCATAACCTTAACCCTTAAGTAGGTAGAGTAATATGTTTCTATGTAAATAAGACTATCATTGATAAATAAGAACCATACTAATGTGAACACAACTAGAATGCGAACTGGAGTAATATTTTTCCTACTAGAAAGTGAACATAATGTGAACACAACTAGAATGTGAACCATAGTAATATTTTTCCTACTAGAAAGATTCTTCTCTATAATGTTCTTAGTGGATAGAAATCAATATAAATGAGATAAATATTTTTTAAAAATATGTATAGGAAAACTAATGTAATTTATCTCTACTCTATTGGATGTTGCCTCTCGAAGATGCAAGTGAACATTGTGATCTACTAATAAAGGTGTTCTATTTTGGATCCTATTAACATTGAACACTATTATAATTAATTTATATGAAATATCTTAATTTTATTTGCATTTTTTCTTTGAGTATATTTCACATAGTTTCCAGAGTTGGATTAAAATGGGGCTTAACTTGTCAACAATCCCATAAAACCCTGTTGTTGCATATATGAATAAAAAATATAGGGTAACCACAGCTGAATAATAGTCCCATCCCACAAGTGAAATCTTGAGTTGAAAGAGTTTTACCAATCATCTAACATGTTAGTGTCACTCTAGTCATACTGCCATCAATGATCAAAATTGCTCTTTTGCATTTGCATATTAGGAGTCCCATAATAATCAATTTCGCCATTCCGTTAGGTCATGGATTCATTGATGGTAGTAATTTGTTACTAGTTTTCCCTCATGAGGTACTTTCTGATTTTCCTTCCTATGATCTTCAGTCATTTGTCACTTTCATTCTCAAAATCATATTAGTAGGTCATAGGATGGGTCTCATTAGTCTCTAAGGTCTCGCCATGGCAAATTAATGAGTCAAGTGTCAAATAAAGATCAACGAAGTCATGAGGAAGTCAATAAATACAAAGTCATAGCACCAGGAAGATCAAAGATATCATTTGTTTGGTTTGATGCAAGCTTCACCTCAAAACCATGTTTTGAGGTGAAGACATGATACTTTTCCTTTCAGCCACAATTCAAAAGCTGTTATCTCCACAAAGTTATGTCTCTACCTTCAGAGAAGTTTTCCGCAGTATGTTCAGTGCCAAATCATCTTCAAAGCAGATCCATCAGAAAGAGCCCGGAAAGATCTTTCCAACGGTACACTACACTCTCAAAACTGGCTTCTGGATTGAATTTTTTGCTTAAGTGAAGTAAAAGCCCTCTATTCCCTAAGCCTCACCTATTTCCCATGTTTCCCCTTTAACTTTATGTTCAAATCCCTTTAAAAACCCCTTCCTTCCCCCTTCCGATTATAATATCGCATTGTAAATAATTTAATAAAATATGCGATTTTATTACCCAACCACTTCCCCTCCATGCCTTTGGACTTTATAATAAAAAAATTCATATTACAAAGTCCCTCCCCTTAAACACTTCTCCGACCAATGCCCCACAAACTTTATAACAAAGTTATATCATATATATAAACCCCACCACTTAGCGCAAAATCGCAAGATCGCAAGTTTAGAGATTCAAGTGTCTTGTTGATGAGGAATTTGCGATGTGCGATGTGCGATCATCGCAAAATTCCCATCGCAAAATTCCCGTCACAAAATTCCCATCGCAAAAATCCCGTCGCAAAATCCCCATCGCAAAATTCCCGTCGCAAAATTCCCGTCGCAAATTCCCATCGCAAAATTCCCATCGCAAAATTCCCATCGCAAATTCCCATCGCAAAATTCCCATCGCAAAATTCCCATCGCAAATTCCCATCGCAAAATTCCCATCGCAAAATTCCCATCGCAAATTCCCATCGCAAATTCCCATCGCAAAATTCCCATCACAAAATCCCCGTCGCAAAATTCCCATCGCAAATTCCCATCGCAAATCCCCATCGCAAATTCCAATATTGCGATTGCGATTTTATCCCCGGGCCCACCATACAGCACTTATTCCCCATTATAATATAAAGGCCCTTTCGCCTTTGTAAGTCACAAAATCGCATTTTATTACATTTATTAAAGGAATTCCCATGGTTTAATCCAACCGCATCGAAAGTTTTATTTTGTATATATTTTCCTGCTCCCCGATCCCGATTGCGATTAAGATGCTGGTCCCGCCTCCTCTCCCTTCCTTCTTATTCACTATTTCCCTTCACGAAAGGCATTATTTCATTTTATTCCAGTTTACTGCAATGGAATCTTATTAAAAGCCAGTTATTCAAAAGGAATAATGGAAAGAAAAGCGACAGCCAGAGGCCGAGACCCAAATTGTAACAGTCACATCTTCAGTTACGTTGTAGAGAAATCTACGTTACAATTTTTTTCCTTCTCACTGGCCAGATGTAATGCAGCTCTTCCTTTACGAATAGACTGTTGGCTTTTGGCCTTCTATCTTCAGTTGTGATTTCTCCCCTTCCATCGATTTTTATTCCAGCAAAATTCATCTATTTATAAATTCTAATTATTTGCAAGGGCGGAAAGTCTGAGGTCTAAAAAACTTAGAAGTAGGGGAATAGTGTGGCAGTGAGATCTGCGCTCCGTTGTACAGTTTGGTAGGGAATTAAATAAAGTGATGTAGCTCTGATTTATGGGATTCATGTGGTATGAGTTTTAGCATATGATTCTCCTTTATGTTTCATATGTACATTGTTATGTTACACCATTCATTCATTAACATCTCCAGTTGAATGTTTTCAAGTTAGAAAGGTAGAATCCATTTTATATGCTCTTCCTTGGGGAATCATTCATACTCTGTGTATTTTCTTCTGTTTGAAAAGGATTCATTTATTATGCCCTTTTCATCTTCTCAACAGTCTTTCCATTTCATCTTATTTAGACTTGATTGCTAAACCTCCTGCCTATCTCGCCCTATGAAATATTCTGTATCCCGATTTAATTCCTCAGTTCATACTGTCCTCTTGTCCCATACATCCCTGAAATTTCAGTAATTCATAAATCTCTTTTTCCCATTTATATACCTAGCCTAAAATCAGTTCATTACCATTTTATTGAATATCTATTCTACGGAGAGAGCCCTCTCCTGTCCTTGTAGGGCTAGCTACAAGGCTGAGCGTGGTTTAGTTGTTACCCTGATTTTTCCTTTTTCAGCCTGAGGTTCAGATTGGGTGCTAACATAACACAAGCCCAATTTGTTAGAATTAAATACCTCCACTCATAACATCATCCATATCAATCATAATTTCAAAAATAAATGTATATAACCCTCTCCAAAGTAGAGAAATACAAACCTTTCCTTCTACTATAAATTCCCACAATGCTCCAATTCATCCAACCATATTTGAGATACAATGCTTTAGGATTGAAAAAAAAGCCAATAAAATTCCACCAACCTAGTCCCCGAGCTCCCTCCATGTTCAATTATAGATGAATACAGTTTGATGGTACCCATTCATGAAATTAATAATATTATTGTATGAATGGGTCCCATCAAACTCTCTTAGAGTATAATGGAACATGGAGGGAGATAAGTGTGTGTATATATATAACCCTCTCCAAAGTAGAGAAACAAAAACCTTCCCTTTTGCTACAAATTCCCATGATGCTCCAATTCACGGAACCATATTTGAGATACATAGTTTTAGTATTGAAAAAAAAAAACCAATAAAATTCCACCAGCCTAGTCCCTGAGCTCCCTCCATGTTCCATTATATATGAAGACAAATTTAGGGGCCCCATTCATATAATTAAAAATATTACTATATGAATGGGTCCCATCAAACTCTCTTAAAGTATAAGAGAACATGGAGGGATCTAAGTATATATATATATATGAGATCATATTTTTAGGTTATTATGTTATCATTTAAGTTTAATATATATAGTTACTAATAATTGGGGTGTAGGTATGCAAAGTTACCCTTTTCTGATCCATTTTTTGGACCCACATTAAATGAATTAGATGATGAGAGAAACCTAAATGGTTTTATCAAGCATTTTGATTTATGTGGATACTAATAACAAGATGTTAGCATATTGAGTTACCTTTGAGTGATCTGTACTTGACACCTCCACTAACAACATTAGTTATATGTCAAATGAAACTTGAATGATATATAATTGTTGTGGATATCAATCTTATGAAAAAGGAGACCTCATGCTCAAAATCATATGTCCATACTTTCATTAATTCTAGATTACCCTAAGCGAGGACTCTGGTGGGATTAACTATTAAAAAATGACTTAATTGATGTAAATTATCTTTTAGAAATTTTAACCTAGGGGCTAGTGATTAGACCTAGAGGAGGGCTATCATAGAATCATGATCTAGGTATCTAACTCTAATCACCTAATATCTTATTTTAGGGAGCTCCCTTTTGGGATGGATTTTTTTATTTTTGGGGATGGGAGTATTAAAAATTATTCTAATCAAAATTTTAATTTATTTGTGATGTGACAACTAATATGCATGTGAGTTCATGTGGAGTAAACAAAAAAACTATATTTACTTTTCAAGTGTGGAAGGGAAGGGTTTATATTGTGGTTGTAGTTTGGTATAGATCATAAGTTTCAATTGGTGTTATTGATAATTGGATTGAGCACAAATCCCTAATATCGTTAATGCATTTGCAAGCACAATAGCTCTATTGGGAGAGTGTTGGAGCCATGTCACATAAAACCCCTATGGAGAGAATGCTGATTCAATTACCGAGTTTCTTTATTCATTGGTTAGTTATTTTTTTCTTAATGTGCATGACTTATTTCCAGAATTGTTGATCCACAAATGATAGGCACATGGTTGATCTATATGACCAACATAGATGCTTATTTATTTGATTTTTTTGTGTAACTTGAATTTACCACCTCTTCAACAACTTTTGTAGCAAATTGTTTTCATGGCCTTATTAGATTTTCTAAAAAATAGCTTCTGTAGCAACAAAAAAATATTTCTCTATGCACTGCCACTTTATGTTAGTAAAAAAATACTTCTACTATAGAAATGTTGATACACCTCAAGATTCTTCAATCACAAGTTATTGATCATACTAAGGTAACCATAGAATTGGTGGGAGGGAACCACCATTTAGTTGTGTGCAAAAATGAATTTATACATTAAAGAATAGAAGAGTATTCAACGAGTAGTGGAGAAATATTCCCAAGGGATGAATCAAGTTGACCTGTAGTGAAAAAAACATTCTATGGGAAAATTTAGTTGCTTAGTAGTGGAGAGAAATTCCCAGGGGTATTTTCATTCTCCTATGCAGATGATAAAATTCCCAAGGGTTTTTAAATTAACCCAAGCAGGGGATAAGATTCCCAAGGATATATAGATTCACCCAAAAAGAGGATAATACACATGGGGTTTGTAATTTCACCTAGGTTTGTAAATATAACACTCAACAAGTAAAATAGTGTTCAATAAGGTCTATGTATAATCTATGAATAAGGAGAAATCATCCAAGAAGCAATTTATGGTTGTGGATCAATCCTATAGGCAAAAAGATCATTAAAATAGAGTATTCATAGATTGATGTAACTCATAACCGAAAAATAAAAATCACAAGTTTTTTTAACTCATTTCAACATTTAATGGGATTTTTTTTTAGTATGCTAAAGAGAAAACTACAAAAGGGCGGCTATACACAAATTTTGTGCATTGTTACTCACAAAAATATTGTATATTGCCATGGCTTGAGGCATATTTACTCAACATGGACATGCTCATTAACTCCTTTGTCCACTCAAATTCAAGTAGGTTTCACTCTTCAAGATCTCATTTATGCTACCATCCTCCATATTTATCCTTTAATTTTCCTATTTATTTCCTTTTTAACCATAACATTCATTTTCAATGGGATGCCTTTGGAAGGAAAATCACCACAAAAATTTATTTTCACTTCCAACTATTACAAAAAAAGCAAAATAAAATTGAAACAGACAAATTTACAAAAGGGAAAACACCTGTGTTTATTACAAATTTATAAGAGGTTTAACAAGGATCCAATTCAGATTTCACCTCCATATTTTTAGGGTTTTGGTCCCAAAAAAATTTAATTCCCTTTAGTATTATTCTCCAATCATTAAGTGTAGTTTTACAAATATCCAGGAAAGTGTACCTATATTGTAGGATGGAAGATAAAATCTAAGTAGGAGTTTCCTTTGGCATAAGTCTAATGTCCATCTCATGGCTGGAGATGACGTTTACTATCGTAATACATTGTTAGAAAACTATTAATCCTTAGGCTTCAAGCAAAAACAACTTAACTTTACCATTGACCTTAAATATCCAAGTTTTCTTCCTGGCTATTTGATTCTTGGAAGTTCCAAGTGAAACTTCCAACATTTGGCCTCCCAATATCTAGTCAATATGCATTATTGATAATTATTCTTGCATGGGTTTCTTGGACTTCTAGAGTGCCAACAATCACTAATTTTATGACCTCTTTTATTGCAATCGAAACAAACTAAGCCATACCTTTTCAGCATGTGAGAATGCCTATTAACTTGGTTCCTTGGTTCCCCAAGAGTTGTATTAGATATAGATGGTTTAATAATCTCTTAGCTACTATTTTCTAGGCCACTATAAGAAATTTTGAATGGATTCATACACACTCCTTTTCTAGCTTCCTTTTCCTCCATGGGAATGGTTTATTTTTTAATTCCTCTTTCCTTTATAAGGTGATTTGAGTTGAACTTGTGCTAGCTTACATTGTTGCAATGAAAGGGGATTGCTTGGTGTCTAGGACAAATACTTCTAGCTCCTTCAAGGAATGTTCCTTTGCTACCAAGTCTTGGTATCGCTAAGTAGTGAATTCGATGAATCTTTCCTCTTCAATTATATAGCTCAATGAATTTCTCTCCAACTACAAGAGATGCAATATGCTCCTATTTTAGTCTTCCCTCCTAGCAGTGAAGGAGTTGTGGAACTTAGCAATAACATTTTCTATCTCATCTACTCTTTGCCTCAAATACCAACTTTCCTCTTGGATATGCCTATTTAAGTCTCAACAATTACAAATTCCCCCACTCCAAGGATTTTCCCATGGAAATTGCTTCGAGGTCTCTAACAAACCTACTCTAATACCATTTGATCTATAAATGGTAGGTTTATGGCCCATCCATATCACCAACATGGATGCTTCTTAAATTGTTATTTTCTTGTGTAATTGAATTCATTGCCTCTTCATCAACTTTTATAGAAAATAGCTTATGTAGCCTCTTTAATAGCTTCTACGGTAAACAAATTCAGTAGTAACAACAAAATATTACACAATTCATTCCAACTCTAAGTTAGTAAAAAAAATATTGAGCTATAGAAATGTTGATATAACTCAATATTCTTCCCTCACAAGTTGTTGATAAATACCAAGGAAATTATAGAATTGATGATAGAGGGAATCACCATTTGGTCATGCAAAAAAAAATACAATAGAGTATGCATAGATTGTTATAATTTATAACGAAAATATCGAAAGAAAAAATTGTTATAACTCACTTATTTAAACATTTAATGGGTATTGTTTATTATGCTCAAGGTAAAATTGCTAAAATGGTGAGTCATACAGAGAGTTTGTGTGTTGTTACTCACTTACAATATAAAATTGTAGATGACCATGGCTCAAAGACACCTTTGTTAAACATGGATAGAATCATTAAATCCTTTATCCACCCAACTTTAAGTAGGTTTCCATCTTTTAGCTCTCATTTTTTCTACTATCCTCTCCATTTCTCCTCGCATATCCTTATTCATTTCTTTCTTCAATAAATCATTCACTTAATGTGATTCGTTTGGAAGGGAAACCATCAAAATGGTTCCTTTTCACTTCCAATTTTTACCAAGATTACAATATAAAATTAAAAAGGAAAAATTTAAAAAAAGGAGATCAACTAAGTTCTTATTCTAATTTATGAGAGGTTAAAAAAGGATCCAATTTAGATCACTTGTCCTTATTTGTTGAGATTAATAGCTTGTTAGGGGTTTTGGAAGCAAAAACCTTAGTCCTATATTTTGAGTTTGAGTACCATGCATGAGGGGCACTTTCAATATATTTGGTTGTGCATTGATTGGGAAAAAAATCACTTGGATGAGCATTTTCCACAACAACTATTGGTGTTTCATAAAAAAATGAAATATTGGTTTTGTGCCAAGGTGGAGGATTATATATGGCATAGATGTGAAATTGATGCTTGCTTGATTCTTTCCTTATTGCACTAAACATGAGGGGATCAAAACAATTCATAACCTAAAAGAAAACCATCTTGTGTTTTTACATTGTAATATTTTTAGTATATTTGTTGTTTCCCTCTAGTGCTACGTGTGTGTGTGAGATTATTGATGTGATATATATATTTATAAGTATTACACAAAACCATCATAGGCATATAACCTAAGGATATACTAGATGCTTATAAGTTTGTAAACCTTTTATAAATACATAAATTCCATATTTTCCTAATATATAATCTTCATTTATATATATCGTTTCAAAACAAAATTTCCATATAGATCCTCATCCTCTTTTCTATTTCAAAAAGGGACAACCAATAAGTATCCTAAAAAAACACAATCTGGTAATTATAATCACCTAATAGACAACATTATTCTAAGTCCCCATTCATTCATAAATATAATTTATTGAAATAATCCCAATAAATACATTACAACCTTATGGAGCCTAATAGAAGGAAGGATAATGACATTCCAATGAAATTCCATGTAGCTCCTCCTATATATGCCATTTACCTCGAGGCAACTATAAACCATCCCAAACAATTGTTCAGTTTCCTCATTTATTTACCTAAAAACATGTGAAAAAAATATATTGTTAAAGTGGTTTTTCTAATCATGAACTTCCTAAAAAATAGGCTCTAATAAAAGTTTTTACGGATCATTTGAACAAAGAATCCAATTTATGAACATAATAGAATCCACAAAAATATGTATATTTCTTGCACTTTTTCCATTCAACCATTAACATTATTGATCTAGGACCTTTACGTTACTGATGTTTTTAGAATTTCATAAAAGATCATGTAAACACCATATGTGCAAACACTTAAAGAAGAGGAAACATAAAGGAGACCATAAAGACAATGCACACAAGAATTTGAAAATAGAGTTCATCGAGTGTGGACTATGTCTTTGGGCCTTGATTCAATGGCGGGGAGGCTGCTTCATTCATATTAGAAAAATGAAAATGAGTACATGGAAAAATACATCATTATACCTCCAATCTTGGGAGTGACCTTAAAATTTGTTGCGTAGATCTAGAAACAGATTGCACTACTAAAATTCTCTCAAAATTATGAGTTATTTGAATATAAATTAACTATATCCTATCACCTACAACTTTGGTTCCTCGGATAATCTTAAGATTCCACAACAGATTCCCCTATAGGAATTTATTCTTGGAATATTCTTTTGAATATTATATCTCAAAAGGCGCACCTGTGACAAAATTATACCCTCCTAGGATGGATTTTGTGCCACTCTGTTTCAACCGCCCTGTGCATGGTTCCGCTGGTCCTCCTCTTGGAAAATGGAATGAGAATCCTTTAAAGGGTGTTGTGTGGATAGACTTTACAAAGGCCCACCAGCTGGTAATTTGGTTGGCACATAGTTGTTAGAGTGTTGGGTGGTAGGGTGGTCGCGGGTTCCAACCCCGCTAACACCATTTTATAATAAAAAACAAATAATTTGTTTAGATTGTTAACAACTATTGACCACACAATAAACCATATATATAAACATTAGGTTGTGTTGAAGGTTGGAAGTTGAATCCCTCAACATCAAGGAATACCACTCGGTCGAAAGCTTAAAACAAATCCTTTTCCATTGAAATTGGTGGGTTCGACTGGGGATATAGGGACAAATTTCCCGTTCAAAGAGATTTGATAATAAAAAAAGGAATGAAATCAAATTTATGGAGTGATTTTAAAACTAATGATAAAACTAAAACTTATTCTAACTATTTCTCGGGATAAAGACGTCTTTTAATGTGATCTAATAGAGAGATTTCACAAAGTATAAAATAATATAGATAATTCCATACTCTAATGAAAATAAAGCATGCATAAGAAACTAAATTAATTAAAAATTTAATTAATGATGATTTAAAATTCAATCACAGAAAGATCTGCATTATTTCACATATAATCACAAATCATTCACTATTCATATTTCATGAGAAAAACACATTGTTTTCAAAGCATCTATAATAGAAAGCACAAAGATAAAAAACTAATTATTTCATACTAACAAAAACAATAACACAAAGATAAAAGTACTTGATGCATAAATGCTCTCACTTGAAAAGAAGCTTTTAGGTCAAATTTCAATTAGATAACACTTAATCAAACAATAGTAAGTCTGCAAGTTATCTTCTCATAAAAATTATAGACCCCTTTCTAAATGCATAAGAGGGGTTAAAATAACCTATTAATATTACAAAAATAGAAAACTTGTAAATGAAGTTTCTATAGAGCCTTGAATAACTTAAGATAAGATAAAGGACAAAAAAATAGTAATCAATTGCAAAAATATTCACAACTGCTTCCCAAGTCCATTCTTCATCTGTTCTTTGAGGTTGTAAATATCTATCATTGGCTTCAACTGGGGGGGGGGATGCATTGGATGCATACGCATCTGTATCGTGAACACTGCATCAATAAGTGATGGAAGAAGTTGCATTGTGGCATTTGAAAGACACCCCAACATGAGTCATTGACCATGCAGTTTTACTAAGAACTACCAATAACTTTCCAATTTTACTTTGGATGTGCTTTAAATCTCTTGAGTCCTCATTCTTAATGCTTATTTCCAAGACTTCTTCAAGACTATGCCATCTGGAAAAGTATCCTTTGGACAGTCTTGTATCAGATTGGCTTGTAGTAGAGCATCAATGATGTATTCAGTAAGATTTGATGCAAGATTCCTGGCTATGATGATTGCCATCTCTGCACTTTTCATTTTAATATCCCAATCACTATTGGGGCCTTTGTTTTGGATAAGACAGTTTTGGAGTTGCAGAAAACCTAAAGAGAGGTGGCGGAGCACAATCAAGGTAGGCAAGGAGCTATCGCAGTTGCATAAAACCTGAAGGCAGGTGGCAGGGCATAAATAGATGATGACAAAAATGGCAGAGACGAGAGACAAGGAATAAGAAATATAACTCCCAGTGATGAAGAAGAAACAAAAGGCAGTAGAGCACAAGGGAACAACTGAGCGGAAAAGGGGCAAAGACTGATAGTGTGAATCGGCAGGAAAAGATAAGCAGGGAAGACTCGACTTCAAGGATAGTTATTCAGAGAGAGGCTGATAGGAGAGTAGAGCCTAGGGAGAGCTCTGCAGAGCCATATGTATTGAAATAAACTGTAATATACTATGCAGAGTATGTTTATACTATTTTGATCCAAGTTAATGGAATCAGACTAATGTTGTGCTGCGTATTATGGATTAGTTGATGCTTGATTGATTATGGTGTATGTATGTCTATTTTAAAATTTTTAATTTGATACTCTGAATATATATTGATGAATGATAACTTTCTTCTTAAAGTTGAGATATGAATGTATTCTGTATGCACATAAGAGATGTCTTGCGTTAGTAATCTTTCCTCGATGTCAATGATCTACTCACTAATCTCATTAAGGTCATGACACGCCTCGGGTGAGACTCCTTGCTCCTTCGAGCAAGGTGAAAATGCCGGTGTTGTCCTAGACTACAATGGAAACGTTGTTGGCCTCAAGCTTGAACCTGGGTCTTGCCCAGATACCTCCTTTTTCACCAATAAATGGTTCCATTGCCAGGAGCTGAAAATTTATCTAGAAGCTAGATCATGGTATCAAGGATCTATGAGGAAGAAATATGTAGCTGGTGGTAAAATCATGTAGATCAGTTCATATCGAAATAAGCAGATCTTTGGCAGTAGAGGGAAAAGACTGTCAAGGACTAGGTCCTGTTTTCTGACTCAGTGAGTGACTTGTATCAAATTTTTCGGGGAAAATTTCCCGAAGAGATTTACAACTGGTTTCGAAGACTCTAGATCAAGTCACTTCCTGAAGGATTACATCGATTCTATCGCAGTTGGACGCACCCATATCTAGTAGCGCTCCATTGGTTATATACAGATCTAATCCGAGCAGTAGATTTTTGGGTACAAACTACCTTGGAGGGGTAAATTGCAGTGTTTGCAACCAAGTGCTACTGATATTTTACAAAAGCCAAAGACATTTTAAAATCTAGGTTGTGGGGAAAATTGTTGAAATAAATCCCGTTGTGGATTAAAGTTATAATGGTGGACGAGGGCCTAATTTTATTACAAAGTTCCGATATGGAGACCTAAACCTCTAGTAATGGGGGAAGGAGTTGAGGGAAAGATGATACAAGCAAGGAAAAAGGGGGAATAGGGATATGGATGCTAGAACCTCTAGTAGGTTGAGAGAGTAGAGAGCACATCAAAGGGCGAAAATTACTGGGAAGTGGTGGGAAAGAGCGATACGAGAATTTGAGAAGCAGGAGAAGAATCGACAGAACAAGGAAAAGGTGCCGCAGACGACAGAAGAAAGAGAAGGTTAGGTGGGACCCCAAGGAATGGAAGGGTCCATTAAGGAAGTTAGGCAATTTTATAGGAGCCCAACTCGAAGAAAGAAGGGAAAGAAGTGTAATGAGGAGGCTGCGCACCCCAAGGAGGAGTCTGATGTGGAGATGCATGTTGTGATGGAGCAACTATTTCAAGAGAGGCTGGCAACCATAACGCAAGGTAATCCTATTCCCCAAGTTTCAAGTAGCACTAGTCCTAACCTTCCCCTAGTACTCTATCATCCACCTGATAAGTTCTTGATAAATTTATGGGATTTTAGCAAGTTGAGTAGTACTAAATCCACAGTACAAATATATACTAGCAATAGTGCTAGTAGTGGAATATCTCAACCGATAAGCAAAGGTTTTATTGTAGTACCACCAACACAAGGAAATATGGCGGGATTGTTCACCAGATACCTGGAATTCTCTGGAAAAGGTAATGATGATGTAGAACATCACTGGGATCTTTGCGAAGCAATTTGGAGAGATCGATAGAAACCAGATGCATTCAAGTTAATTGAATTTCAAACCATATTAAGGGAAAGAGCTTTGATATAGTTGATCAAATGGTTAGAAGCGCACTAGAACCCCATAATAGATGATGTTAAGAGGGAATTTGTCCAAGAATTCAAGCTACCTCAGACGAATCAGCAAGATTTTTCTGAGCTATGGGAAATCGTACAACAGGAAGGAGAGACATCTTGGGATTTGATGAGAAGATTCAAATACACGATTGGAAAGATAAGTTACCCAATCAATCCAAATCACCAGCAGGACTGGTTCATTAAAGAACTCCGTTGGTGAGGTAAATCCCCTCTGCGGACAGAGGCAACCCCACTAGCCCTAGAGTGGGTCTAGCCACAAACGAGACACGCTATGACATCAATTCCTAGTTAAGAATGGACAAAGACTTGATAGATCACCTACCGTAGGTCCTGTGCCATTGTGTCGTCTGGAAGAATGGCTGCCTCTTGTTCCTGATTTGATAGGTCATGATCCGCTCGTTCTCACGCCCAGATACTTGCACATACACAAGAAACGAAGACGATACACAACATACTATTTCGCATTCCTAACTATTAGTCAGTCGAAGAAGACTAAATCAAATGCGTCAAATAAACATAACACAGAGATGGAATCAATATCATAGTTGAGTATATTAAATTAAATAAGGAAGAGTACAACCAGGCTTCGACGTTGCGATCTCCTCCAGTAAGGTTCCAGCAGAGCACGTCTCACAAATCTTGTCGGGAATTCAAACGGGGCTCTCTCTACGGGATCCTCCTTGGTTCGACCTTCTCTATAGAGATTACTCAGCTATAATATCTCTTCTCCAAGTTCAGCTTCTTGGCTATATGTTCAGCTTCTTTTGTAAAGGGAGAAGGCTTGTTTATATAGAGGGAGAAGGAGAGGTTAGGATCCCTATAATCATGGGGGGAGTCCTATCCTCTTAGAATGTTCCATCAACCATTTCCCAAAGGAAGAGATCCGTGGTTTATCGAATTTAACCACTTGCAATGAGTCATTCTTGAGGTGGTCAAAGGAAACTTCCACCTCCAATTTGTTAAAAAAAATTCCAAAAAAGGCTGACGTGGGCTCAACACAGGGACAGAGTGCCCGTTGGCGCGACCTCTAGTGAAAATTTTCCCCATTGGTGCGAGGGGTGAACTGGCTACTCGCGCCAATGCCAAAACACAGGTTTTTGGGTGCTTTATGAGGAAATTTTCAATAGGAAGAACCATGTCCTTATGCAGAAGGATGCAAAGAATGTGTTTGCAGAGTTTGACATTGCTCACAGGTCATGGAAAATACCCTCCAATATGCAAGGTGAGGGATTGCAGGGACGATGACAAATTGCTATGTAACAGATGCCCCTAAAGCATGAGGTCCGAGAGAGAGGGAGGGGTGAAATGCTTTATGAGAATGCGTTCGACCAAAACACTATTGTTGGAAAACCTGCAAGTACGAATACAACTGATACATCTGATATATGACATGTGGCATGGGTGCAGCCATCCATAAGAGAGTATATGAATAATGAGATCTGAGGTATGGACACATCCATCTAGCAGTAAGGATCAATAAATAGACTCAGGTATGGTCGTAGCCATCCAATCAAAGGAGTCATACAATGAGTCATAATAATCCATCAGACACAATCCAGGGTCTTGCACTCCATCTCGACCCGAACATAGTACAAATTATATTAATATGTGAGCCGAAAAGCCGAAGTCGAACATGAGAAAGAACATTTCATAAGCTAACAAACAACGATGGAAGTCGTTAATGTACATGAAGAGAAACCACCAATAATGATAATGGTTCTCAAGGTACAAAAGGTACAATCCACAGAATGTGAACAATGATCTGACGTCGAACACCCGTAGAGTCAATCGATCGAAGGCCAATGATGCGGACCTTACGTCGAGTGTGAAGAACCTGCCATTGAGGCATGCAGGCTCCAAGGTACCTGAAGGGAGTCTCTTTCAGACCAACTTCCTCGGACAATGACAGCCGACAGAAAATCACCTGATCGACAGTCAATGAGTCCTACATCATCGACACGAGACAAAGGAATATGATGTTTGTGAATCAAGAGAAACAGAGAATTAGAGGGAGGTTGAAAACTTCAGAGGAAAACTTCTCTTGAACATATCGGCGACACGACACTGGATTTGGCAGCATTTGACATCAAGGGATCTAAGGTCATGGTGACATGGCAAAGAGAAGATGAGCAGTCAAAAGAGATTACCAAAACCCATGGAGGCAACAAATAACGAGATGAGATGTCCCCAACCCGAAACAAATGCAGACAAGTGCCATGTTCAAGAGTGACATAATTCCAACACGACTACAGTCTGGTTCCATTTTCCCCCACCATTTCTGGCGAGAACCCCAATTATTTTTGAAAAAAAGCTTGAAGGGGATAGCATAAGCTTGCACAAGTTTGTCCCGACAACAACCTATTACATTTCATGTCTCTAGATAGAGAAATTCGAATAACGTCATTGCGACGAAGTCCCGATGTCATCGTAGCTTAACCTAGTCCGAAAAAGGAGAACTCGATGTCTTTTTCTACATTAGAGAGTTTGAAAATATAGCTGAAAAGAAACCTCCAGACATCCCTTCGAGGGGTGGGCCCTGGCCAAACCCAAAAAGGTAGAAAACTATGTCTAAGAGAACCTCCTAGTCGTGATAGGCTAGGGTGTTCCTTTTTCGTAATAATCTGTCCCAGCCCGAAAATGGGGTAAACGTATACTGGGTAGATATCGCTTCGTAGCCAATTTAACAAGTTCAAAATGACAAGAGTCTCGACAATATTTTCAATTTTCGAGAGTCAGAAAAGAGCTGAAAGATGACTCCTCCTGGAGGAATGAGTGGTATTAAGGGTAGCTACTAGTTCCAGTAATGGTGGAACTACTCAGAGAAAGTAAAGCTTAAGAGGCTGGCCAACAAGACCACTCATCGTAGCGGTTCCTCAGGAATGGGTGAAACAAACAAGTGATGGCATATGATCGGCCAATCAGATAGTGACGATGGAGTGAGAAAACCAAGGCTCATCTGGAAAAAATAGGGTGATAAAATGGCAATCACAAGAGGTAAAATGGGAAAGGTTTCATTTTTACACAAGCTTGAAATCAGGAAACTTTGCTTGAAGTTGGTTTCATTTTACACAAGCTTGAAATCAGAAAACTCTGCTTGAAGTTGGTTTCATTTTTACACAAGCTTGAAACAAAGATAAACTATGCTTGAAACCGGTTTCATTTTTACACAAGCTTGAAACAGAAACAAACTATGCTTGAAAAAATAAGCATGCCCCTAGTATGGTGACTCAAATCGAGGTACATCCCCCCCAAGCTTCAGTCCATATGAAAGGAAGATGGAGTGAAGTTTCAACTTACGAGATCAAGAGGAAGACTCGACTAGGATTTTACGAGATCTTATCAAAGACTCGAATTGAACGGGAACATGTTTCATTGTTTTAATGAGGTTGACACATTAAAAGAACTATCCTCGTGAGATAATTCATTTTTTTAATGAGGTTGACATAGTAAAACAATTATCCTCATAAGAGCTTGTTTCATTTTTTAAGGAGCTTGTTGCAAGAAAACGAACTACGCTCCGACGACCTGTTTACTATCGTAATACATTGTTAGAAAACTATTAATCCTTAGGCTTCAAGCACAAACAACTTAACTTTACCATTGACCTTAAATATCCAAGTTTTCTTCCTGGCTATTTGATTCTTGGAAGTTCCAAGTGAAACTTCCAACATTTGGCCTCCCAATATCTAGTCAATATGCATTATTGATAATTATTCTTGCATGGGTTTCTTGGACTTCTAGAGTGCCAACAATCACTAATTTTATGACCTCTTTTATTGCAATCGAAACAAACTAAGCCATACCTTTTCAGCATGTGAGAATGCCTATTAACTTGGTTCCTTGGTTCCCCAAGAGTTGTATTAGATATAGATGGTTTAATAATCTCTTAGCTACTATTTTCTAGGCCACTATAAGAAATTTTGAATGGATTCATACACACTCCTTTTCTAGCTTCCTTTTCCTCCATGGGAATGGTTTATTTTTTAATTCCTCTTTCCTTTATAAGGTGATTTGAGTTGAACTTGTGCTAGCTTACATTGTTGCAATGAAAGGGGATTGCTTGGTGTCTAGGACAAATACTTCTAGCTCCTTCAAGGAATGTTCCTTTGCTACCAAGTCTTGGTATCGCTAAGTAGTGAATTCGATGAATCTTTCCTCTTCAATTATATAGCTCAATGAATTTCTCTCCAACTACAAGAGATGCAATATGCTCCTATTTTAGTCTTCCCTCCTAGCAGTGAAGGAGTTGTGGAACTTAGCAATAACATTTTCTATCTCATCTACTCTTTGCCTCAAATACCAACTTTCCTCTTGGATATGCCTATTTAAGTCTCAACAATTACAAATTCCCCCACTCCAAGGATTTTCCCATGGAAATTGCTTCGAGGTCTCTAACAAACCTACTCTAATACCATTTGATCTATAAATGGTAGGTTTATGGCCCATCCATATCACCAACATGGATGCTTCTTAAATTGCTATTTTCTTGTGTAATTGAATTCATTGCCTCTTCATCAACTTTTATAGAAAATAGCTTATGTAGCCTCTTTAATAGCTTCTACGGTAAACAAATTCAGTAGTAACAACAAAATATTACACAATTCATTCCAACTCTAAGTTAGTAAAAAAAATATTGAGCTATAGAAATGTTGATATAACTCAATATTCTTCCCTCACAAGTTGTTGATAAATACCAAGGAAATTATAGAATTGATGATAGAGGGAATCACCATTTGGTCATGCAAAAAAAAATACAATAGAGTATGCATAGATTGTTATAATTTATAACGAAAATATCGAAAGAAAAAATTGTTATAACTCACTTATTTAAACATTTAATGGGTATTGTTTATTATGCTCAAGGTAAAATTGCTAAAATGGTGAGTCATACAGAGAGTTTGTGTGTTGTTACTCACTTACAATATAAAATTGTAGATGACCATGGCTCAAAGACACCTTTGTTAAACATGGATAGAATCATTAAATCCTTTATCCACCCAACTTTAAGTAGGTTTCCATCTTTTAGCTCTCATTTTTTCTACTATCCTCTCCATTTCTCCTCGCATATCCTTATTCATTTCTTTCTTCAATAAATCATTCACTTAATGTGATTCGTTTGGAAGGGAAACCATCAAAATGGTTCCTTTTCACTTCCAATTTTTACCAAGATTACAATATAAAATTAAAAAGGAAAAATTTAAAAAAAGGAGATCAACTAAGTTCTTATTCTAATTTATGAGAGGTTAAAAAAGGATCCAATTTAGATCACTTGTCCTTATTTGTTGAGATTAATAGCTTGTTAGGGGTTTTGGAAGCAAAAACCTTAGTCCTATATTTTGAGTTTGAGTACCATGCATGAGGGGCACTTTCAATATATTTGGTTGTGCATTGATTGGGAAAAAAATCACTTGGATGAGCATTTTCCACAACAACTATTGGTGTTTCATAAAAAAATGAAATATTGGTTTTGTGCCAAGGTGGAGGATTATATATGGCATAGATGTGAAATTGATGCTTGCTTGATTCTTTCCTTATTGCACTAAACATGAGGGGATCAAAACAATTCATAACCTAAAAGAAAACCATCTTGTGTTTTTACATTGTAATATTTTTAGTATATTTGTTGTTTCCCTCTAGTGCTACGTGTGTGTGTGAGATTATTGATGTGATATATATATTTATAAGTATTACACAAAACCATCATAGGCATATAACCTAAGGATATACTAGATGCTTATAAGTTTGTAAACCTTTTATAAATACATAAATTCCATATTTTCCTAATATATAATCTTCATTTATATATATCGTTTCAAAACAAAATTTCCATATAGATCCTCATCCTCTTTTCTATTTCAAAAAGGGACAACCAATAAGTATCCTAAAAAAAACATAATCTGGTAATTATAATCACCTAATAGACAACATTATTCTAAGTCCCCATTCATTCATAAATATAATTTATTGAAATAATCCCAATAAATACATTACAACCTTATGGAGCCTAATAGAAGGAAGGATAATGACATTCCAATGAAATTCCATGTAGCTCCTCCTATATATGCCATTTACCTCGAGGCAACTATAAACCATCCCAAACAATTGTTCAGTTTCCTCATTTATTTACCTAAAAACATGTGAAAAAAATATATTGTTAAAGTGGTTTTTCTAATCATGAACTTCCTAAAAAATAGGCTCTAATAAAAGTTTTTACGGATCATTTGAACAAAGAATCCAATTTATGACCATAAGAGAGTCCACAAAAATATGTATATTTCTTGCACTTTTTCCATTCAACCATTAACATTATTGATCTAGGACCTTTACGTTACTGATGTTTTTAGAATTTCATAAAAGATCATGTAAACACCATATGTGCAAACACTTAAAGAAGAGGAAACATAAAGGAGACCATAAAGACAATGCACACAAAAATTTGAAAATAGAGTTCATCGAGTGTGGACTATGTCTTTGGGCCTTGATTCAATGGTGGGGAGGCTGCTTCATTCATATTAGAAAAATAAAAATGAGTACATGGAAAAATACATCATTATACCTCCAATCTTGGGAGTGACCTTAAAATTTGTTGCGTAGATCTAGAAACAGATTGCACTACTAAAATTCTCTCAAAATTATAGAGTTATTTGAATATAAATTAACTATATCCTATCACCATAACTTTGGTTCCTGATAATCTTAAGATTACAATGATTCCCCTATAGGAATTTATTCTTGGAATATTCTTTGGATATTATATCTCAAAGGCGCACAGGATGCACCACCTTCCTAGGATGATTTTGTGCTAATTGCTTCAACCGCCTTGCATGGTTCCGCTGGTCCTCCTCTTGGAAAATGGAATGAGAATCCTTTAAAGGGTGTTGTGTGGATAGACTTTACAAAGGCCCACCAGCTGGTAATTTGGTTGGCACATAGTTGTTAGAGTGTTGGGTGGTAGGGTGGTCGCGGGTTCCAACCCCGCTAACACCATTTTATAATAAAAAACAAATAATTTGTTTAGATTGTTAACAACTATTGACCACACAATAAACCATATATATAAACATTAGGTTGTGTTGAAGGTTGGAAGTTGAATCCCTCAACATCAAGGAATACCACTCGGTCGAAAGCTTAAAACAAATCCTTTTCCATTGAAATTGGTGGGTTCGACTGGGGATATAGGGACAAATTTCCCGTTCAAAGAGATTTGATAATAAAAAAAGGAATGAAATCAAATTTATGGAGTGATTTTAAAACTAATGATAAAACTAAAACTTATTCTAACTATTTCTCGGGATAAAGACGTCTTTTAATGTGATCTAATAGAGAGATTTCACAAAGTATAAAATAATATAGATAATTCCATACTCTAATGAAAATAAAGCATGCATAAGAAACTAAATTAATTAAAAATTTAATTAATTTAGTTGATTAAAATTCAATCACATAAAAGATCTCATTATTTCACATATAACTACAAATCATTCACTATTTCATATCAATAGTGACAATGATACATTGTTTTCAAAGTATCTTATATAATGAAAGAACATAAAGATAAAACAACTATCTATTTCAATAACAAAAAACAATAACACAAAGATAAAAGTACTTGATGCATAAATGCTCTCTATTTGAAAAAGAAAGCTTTTAGGCTCAACTTTCAATTAGATAACACTTAATCAAACAATAGTGCAAGTTCAAAAGTTATCTTCTCAAAATTCTAGACCCCTTTCTAAATGCATAAGAGGGGTTAAAATAACCTATTAATATTACAAAAATAGAAAACTTGTAAATGAAGTTTCTATAGAGCCTTGAATAACTTAAGATAAGATAAAGGACAAAAAAATAGTAATCAATTGCAAAAATATTCACAACTGCTTCCCAAGTCCATTCTTCATCTGTTCTTTGAGGTTGTAAATATCTATCATTGGCTTCAACTGGGGGGGGGGATGCATTGGATGCATACGCATCTGTATCGTGAACACTGCATCAATAAGTGATGGAAGAAGTTGCATTGTGGCATTTGAAAGACACCCCAACATGAGTCATTGACCATGCAGTTTTACTAAGAACTACCAATAACTTTCCAATTTTACTTTGGATGTGCTTTAAATCTCTTGAGTCCTCATTCTTAATGCTTATTTCCAAGACTTCTTCAAGACTATGCCATCTGGAAAAGTATCCTTTGGACAGTCTTGTATCAGATTGGCTTGTAGTAGAGCATCAATGATGTATTCAGTAAGATTTGATGCAAGATTCCTGGCTATGATGATTGCCATCTCTGCACTTTTCATTTTAATATCCCAATCACTATTGGGGCCTTTGTTTTGGATAAGACAGTTTTGGAGTTGCAGAAAACCTAAAGAGAGGTGGCGGAGCACAATCAAGGTAGGCAAGGAGCTATCGCAGTTGCATAAAACCTGAAGGCAGGTGGCAGGGCATAAATAGATGATGACAAAAATGGCAGAGACGAGAGACAAGGAATAAGAAATATAACTCCCAGTGATGAAGAAGAAACAAAAGGCAGTAGAGCACAAGGGAACAACTGAGCGGAAAAGGGGCAAAGACTGATAGTGTGAATCGGCAGGAAAAGATAAGCAGGGAAGACTCGACTTCAAGGATAGTTATTCAGAGAGAGGCTGATAGGAGAGTAGAGCCTAGGGAGAGCTCTGCAGAGCCATATGTATTGAAATAAACTGTAATATACTATGCAGAGTATGTTTATACTATTTTGATCCAAGTTAATGGAATCAGACTAATGTTGTGCTGCGTATTATGGATTAGTTGATGCTTGATTGATTATGGTGTATGTATGTCTATTTTAAAATTTTTAATTTGATACTCGAATATATACGATGAATGATAACTTTCTTTTTTAAAGTTGAGATATGAATGTATTCTGTATGCACATAAGAGATGTCTTGCGTTAGTAATCTTTCCTCGATGTCAATGATCTAGTCACTAATCTCATTAAGGTCATGACACGCCTCGGGTGAGACTCCTTGCTCCTTCGAGCAAGGTGAAAATGCCGGTGTTGTCCTAGACTACAATGGAAACGTTGTTGGCCTCAAGCTTAAACCTGGGTCTTGCCCAGATACCTCCTTTTTCACCAAGAAATGGTTCCATTGCCAGGAGCTGAAAATTTATCTAGAAGCTATATCATGGTATCAAGGATCTATGAGGAAGAACTATGTAGCTGGTGGTAAAATCATGTAGATCAGTTCATATCGAAATAAGCAGATCTTTGGCAGTAGAGGGAAAAGACTGTCAAGGACTAGGTCCTGTTTTCTGACTCAGTGAGTGACTTGTATCAAATTTTTCGGGGAAAATTTCCCGAAGAGATTTACAACTGGTTTCGAAGACTCTAGATCAAGTCACTTCCTGAAGGATTACATCGATTCTATCGCAGTTGGACGCACCCATATCTAGTAGCGCTCCATTGGTTATATACAGATCTAATCTGAGCAGTAGATTTTTGGGTACAAACTACCTTGGAGGGGTAAATTGCAGTGTTTGCAACCAAGTGCTACTGATATTTTACAAAAGCCAAAGACATTTTAAAATCTAGGTTGTGGGGAAAATTGTTGAAATAAATCCCGTTGTGGATTAAAGTTATAATGGTGGACGAGGGCCTAATTTTATTACAAATTTCCGATATGGAGACCTAAACCTCTAGTAATGGGGGAAGGAGTTGAGGGAAAGATGATACGAGAAAGGAAAAAGGGGGAATAGGGATATGGATGCTGGAACCTCTAGTAGGTTGAGAGAGTAGAGAGCACATCAAAGGGCGAAAATTACTGGGAAGTGGTGGGAAAGAGCGATACGAGAATTTGAGAAGCAGGAGAAGAATCGACAGAACAAGGAAAAGGTGCCGCAGACGACAGAATAAAGAGAAGGTTAGGTGGGACCCCAAGGAATGGAAGGGTCCATTAAGGAAGTTAGGCAATTTTATAGGAGCCCAACTCGAAGAAAGAAGGGAAAGAAGTCTAATGAGGAGGCTGCGCACCCCAAGGAGGAGTCTGATGTGGAGATGCATGTTGTGATGGAGCAACTATTTCAAGAGAGGTCAACCATAACGTAAGGTAATCCTATTTAAGTTTCAAGTAGCACTAGTCCTAATCCCTTCCCTAGTACTTCATCATCCACCTAATAAGTTCTTGATAAATTTCATGGGATTTTAGCAAGTTGAGTAGTACCAACCACAAGATAAATATATACTAGCAATAGTGCTAGTAGTGGAATATCTCAACCTGATGAAGTAAAGGTTTTATGAGAGTACCACCAACACAAGGAAATATGGCGGGATTGTTCACTGCGTACACTGAATTCTTCCGGAAAGGTACGATGATGTGAACATCACTGGGATCTTTGCGAAGCAATTTGGAGAGATCGAGAACCAGATGTATTCAAGTTAATTGAATTTCAAACCATATTAAGGGAAAGAGCTTTGATATAGTTGATCAAATGGTTAGAAGCGCACTAGAACCCCATAATAGATGATGTTAAGAGGGAATTTGTCCAAGAATTCAAGCTACCTCAGACGAATCAGCAAGATTTTTTTGAGCTATGGGAAATCGTACAACAGGAAGGAGAGACATCTTGGGATTTGATGAGAAGATTCAAATACATGATTGGAAAGATAAGTTACCCAATCAATCCAAATCACTAGCAGGACTGGTTCATTAAAGAACTCCGTTGGTGAGGTAAATCCCCTCTGCGGACAGAGGCAACCCCACTAGCCCTAGAGTGGGTCTAGCCACAAACGAGACATGCTATGACATCAATTCCTAGTTAAGAATGGACAAAGACTTGATAGATCACCTACCGTAGGTCCTGTGCCATTGTGTCGTCTGGAAGAATGGCTGCCTCTTGTTCCTGATTTGATAGGTCATGATCCGCTCGTTCTCACGCCCAGATACTTGCACATACACAAGAAACGAAGACGATACACAACATACTATTTCGCATTCCTAACTATTAGTCAGTCGAAGAAGACTAAATCAAATGCGTCAAATAAACATAACACAGAGATGGAATCAATATCATAGTTGAGTATATTAAATTAAATAAGGAAGAGCATCAAACTGTGCTCTCGATCGTTCCGATCTCCTCCGCAAGGTTCGTAAGAAAGAGCACGTCTCACAAATCTTGTCGAATTCGTACGGGGCTCTCTCTACTTCGGATCCTCCTTGGTTCGACCTTCTATATAGATTACTCAAATTATACATCTCTTCCAAGTTCAACTTCTTGGCTATATGTTCAGCTAACTTTTGTAAAGGGAGAAGGCTTATTTATATATAGGGAGAAGGAGAGGTTAGGATCCCTATAATTGTGGGGGGAGTCCTATCCTCTTAGAATGTTCCATCAACCATTTCCTAAAGGAATAGATCCGTGGTTTATCGAATTTAACCACTTGTAATGAGTCATCCTTGAGATGGTTAAAGGAAACTTCCGCCTCCAATTTGTTAAAAAAAATTCCAAAAAAGGTTGGCACGGGCTCAACATAGGGACAGAGCGCCAGTTGGCATGGCCTCTAGTGAAAATTTTCCCATTGGTGCAAGGGGTGAACTAGCTACCCATGCCAATGCCAAAACATAGGTTTTTGGGTGCTTCCTGAGGAAATGTTCAATAGGAAGAATCATGTCCTTATGCAAAAGGATGCAAAGAATGTATTTTCAAAGTTTGACATTGCTCACAGGTCATGGAAAAGACCCTCCAATATGCAGGGCGACGGATTGCAGGGATGGTGACAAAATGCTATGTAACAGATGCCCCCTAAAGCATGAGGTGTGAGAGAGAGGGAGGGGTGAAATGCTTTATGAGAACACATTTGACCAAAGCACTGTTGTTGGAAAACCTGCAAGTACGAATACAACTGATACATCTGATATATGACATGTGGCATGGGCGCAACCATCCATAAGAGAGTATATGAATAATAAGATCTGAGGTATGGACACAACCATCCAGCAGTAAGGATCAATAAATAGAATCAGGTATGGTCATAGCCATCCAATCAAAGGAGTCATACAATAAGTCATAATAATCCACAAAGAACCCGTAACCTGGATTTCATCAGACAAAATCCAGGGTCTTTGTGCTCCATCTTGACCCAAACATAGTACAAATTTGAGCATGCAAAGATATGAGATGAAGTCGAACATGCAAGAACATCATCTGATTACCAGCCAATGATGAAAGTTGTTAATAGACGTGAGAGAAACCACCAATAATGACAATGGTCCTTAAGGTACACAAGGTACGATCCACAGAATGTGAACAGTGATCTGACATTGAACACTCATAGAGTCAATCGATCGAAGGCCAATAATGTGGACCTTACATCAAGTGCGAAGAACCTGCCATTGAGGCATGCAGGCTCCAAGGTACCTAAAGGGAGTCTCTAGACCAACTTCCTGGATAATGAGCTGGAGTCGACAGGAAGTGACCTTGATCGAAGGTGGGCCATAATGTTTCCCACATCATCGACACGAGACAAAGGAATATGATGTTTGTGAAATAAGACCAACAGAGAATCAGAGGGAGGTTAAAAATACAGAGGAAAACTTCTCTTGAACATATTGGCGGCACGACACTGGACTTGGAAGTATTTGACATCAAGGGATCTGAGGTCATGGTGACATGGAAAAGAGCATATGAGCAGTCAAAAAATATTACCCAAACCCATGGAGGCAAGCAGATAACGAGATGAGATGCCCCCAACTCGACATGAATGCAGACAAGTGCCATGTTCAAGAGTGACATACTGCCATCATGACTACGATCTTGGTTCCATTCCCCCCCACCATTTCTAGCGATTTCCCCAATTATTTTTGAAAACAAGCTTGAAGGGGATAGCATATGCTTGCAATGTAAGTTTGTCCTTCGGACAAATACAACCTATTACATTTTACAAGCCCTAGGAAGGAGTAATTCGAATAACGTCATTGCGACGAAGTCCGATGTCATCAGAGTTTAACGAGTCTGACAAAGGGAGAACTCGATGTCTTTTCATATTTAGAGAGTTTGAAAATATAGCGAAAAATAAAACTCCAGCAGTCCCTTTTCGTAGGCAGTCCCACAAACTCGAAAAGTTAGAAAACTATGTCTAAGAGAACCTCCTAGTCGTGATAGGCTAGGGTGTTCCTTTTTCGTAATAATCTGTCCCAGCCCGAAAATGGGGTAAACGTATACTGGGTAGATATCGCTTCGTAGCCAATTTAACAAGTTCAAAATGACAAGAGTCTCGACAATATTTTCAATTTTCGAGAGTCAGAAAAGAGCTGAAAGATGACTCCTCCTGGAGGAATGAGTGGTATTAAGGGTAGCTACTAGTTCCAGTAATGGTGGAACTACTCAGAGAAAGTAAAGCTTAAGAGGCTGGCCAACAAGACCACTCATCGTAGCCGTTCCTCAGGAATGGGTGAAACAAACAAGTGATGGCATATGATCGGCCAATCAGATAGTGACGATGGATTGAGAAAACCAAGGCTCATCTGGAAAAAATAGGGTGATAAAATGGCAATCATAAAAATGGTTTTATTTTTACACAAGCATGAAATGAGGAAACTTTTCTTGAAATTGGTTTCATTTTTACACAAGCTTGAAAAAAAGATAAATTGTGCTTGAAATTGGTTTCATTTTTACACAAGCTTGAAACAAAAATAAACTGTGCTTGAAACCGGTTTCATTTTTACACAGGCTTGAAATGGAAACAAACTATGCTTGAAAAAGTAAGCATGCCCCCAACATGGTGACTTAATTCGAGGTACATGCCCCCCAAGCTTTAGTCCATATGAAAGGAAGATGGAGTGAAGTTTCAACTTACGAGATCAAGAGGAAGACTCGACTAGGATTTTACGAGATCTTATCAAAGACTCGAATTGAACGGGAACATGTTTCATTGTTTTAATGAGGTTGACACATTAAAAGAACTATCCTCGTGAGATAATTCATTTTTTTAATGAGGTTGACATAGTAAAACAATTATCCTCATAAGAGCTTGTTTCATTTTTTAAGGAGCTTGTTGCAAGAAAACGAACTACGCTCCGACGACCTGTTTACTATCGTAATACATTGTTAGAAAACTATTAATCCTTAGGCTTCAAGCACAAACAACTTAACTTTACCATTGACCTTAAATATCCAAGTTTTCTTCCTGGCTATTTGATTCTTGGAAGTTCCAAGTGAAACTTCCAACATTTGGCCTCCCAATATCTAGTCAATATGCATTATTGATAATTATTCTTGCATGGGTTTCTTGGACTTCTAGAGTGCCAACAATCACTAATTTTATGACCTCTTTTATTGCAATCGAAACAAACTAAGCCATACCTTTTCAGCATGTGAGAATTCCTATTAACTTGGTTCCTTGGTTCCCCAAGAGTTGTATTAGATATAGATGGTTTAATAATCTCTTAGCTACTATTTTCTAGGCCACTATAAGAAATTTTGAATGGATTCATACACACTCCTTTTCTAGCTTCCTTTTCCTCCATGGGAATGGTTTATTTTTTAATTCCTCTTTCCTTTATAAGGTGATTTGAGTTGAACTTGTGCTAGCTTACATTGTTGCAATGAAAGGGGATTGCTTGGTGTCTAGGACAAATACTTCTAGTTCCTTCAAGGAATGTTCCTTTGCTACCAAGTCTTGGTATCGCTAAGTAGTGAATTCGATGAATCTTTCCTCTTCAATTATATAGCTCAATGAATTTCTCTCCAACTACAAGAGATGCAATATGCTTCTATTTTAGTCTTCCCTCCTAGCAGTGAAGGAGTTGTGGAACTTAGCAATAACATTTTCTATCTCATCTACTCTTTGCCTCGAATACCAACTTTCCTCTTGGATATGCCTATTTAAGTCTCAACAATTACAAATTCCCCCACTCCAAGGATTTTCCCATGGAAATTGCTTCGAGGTCTCTAACAAACCTACTCTAATACCATTTGATCTATAAATGGTAGGTTTATGGCCCATCCATATCACCAACATGGATTCTTCTTAAATTGTTATTTTCTTGTGTAATTGAATTCATTGCCTCTTCATCAACTTTTATAGAAAATAGCTTATGTAGCCTCTTTAATAGCTTCTACGGTAAACAAACTCAGTAGTAACAACAAAATATTACACAATTCATTCCAACTCTAAGTTAGTAAAAAAAATATTGAGCTATAGAAATGTTGATATAACTCAATATTCTTCCCTCACAAGTTGTTGATAAATACCAAGGAAATTATAGAATTGATGATAGAGGGAATCACCATTTGGTCATGCAAAAAAAAATACAATAGAGTATGCATAGATTTTTATAATTTATAACGAAAATATCGAAAGAAAAAATTGTTATAACTCACTTATTTAAACATTTAATGGGTATTGTTTATTATGCTCAAGGTAAAATTGCTAAAATGGTGAGTCATACAGAGAGTTTGTGTGTTGTTACTCACTTACAATATAAAATTGTAGATGACCATGGCTCAAAGACACCTTTGTTAAACATGGATAGAATCATTAAATCCTTTATCCACCCAACTTTAAGTAGGTTTCCATCTTTTAGCTCTCATTTTTTCTACTATCCTCTCCATTTCTCCTCACATATCCTTATTCATTTCTTTCTTCAATAAATCATTCACTTTAATGTGATTCGTTTGGAAGGGAAACCATCAAAATGGTTCCTTTTCACTTCCAATTTTTACCAAGATTACAATATAAAATTAAAAAGGAAAAATTTAAAAAAAGGAGATCAACTAAGTTCTTATTCTAATTTATGAGAGGTTAAAAAAGGATCCAATTTAGATCACTTGTCCTTATTTGTTGAGATTAATAGCTTGTTAGGGGTTTTGGAAGCAAAAACCTTAGTCCTATATTTTGAGTTTGAGTACCATGCATGAGGGGCACTTTCAATATATTTGTTTGTGCATTGATTGGGAAAAAAATCACTTGGATGAGCATTTTCCACAACAACTATTGGTGTTTCATAAAAAAATGAAATATTGGTTTTGTGCCAAGGTGGAGGATTATATATGGCATAGATGTGAAATTGATGCTTGCTTGATTCTTTCCTTATTGCACTAAACATGAGGGGATCAAAACAATTCATAACCTAAAAGAAAACCATCTTGTGTTTTTACATTGTAATATTTTTAGTATATTTGTTGTTTCCCTCTAGTGCTACGTGTGTGTGTGAGATTATTGATGTGATATATATATTTATAAGTATTACACAAAACCATCATAGGCATATAACCTAAGGATATACTAGATGCTTATAAGTTTGTAAACCTTTTATAAATACATAAATTCCATATTTTCCTAATATATAATCTTCATTTATATATATCGTTTCAAAACAAAATTTCCATATAGATCCTCATCCTCTTTTCTATTTCAAAAAGGGACAACCAATAAGTATCCTAAAAAAAACATAATCTGGTAATTATAATCACCTAATAGACAACATTATTCTAAGTCCCCATTCATTCATAAATATAATTTATTGAAATAATCCCAATAAATACATTACAACCTTATGGAGCCTAATAGAAGGAAGGATAATGACATTCCAATGAAATTCCATGTAGCTCCTCCTATATATGCCATTTACCTCGAGGCAACTATAAACCATCCCAAACAATTGTTCAGTTTCCTCATTTATTTACCTAAAAACATGTGAAAAAAATATATTGTTAAAGTGGTTTTTCTAATCATGAACTTCCTAAAAAATAGGCTCTAATAAAAGTTTTTACGGATCATTTGAACAAAGAATCCAATTTATGACCATAAGAGAGTCCACAAAAATATGTATATTTCTTGCACTTTTTCCATTCAACCATTAACATTATTGATCTAGGACCTTTACGTTACTGATGTTTTTAGAATTTCATAAAAGATCATGTAAACACCATATGTGCAAACACTTAAAGAAGAGGAAACATAAAGGAGACCATAAAGACAATGCACACAAAAATTTGAAAATAGAGTTCATCGAGTGTGGACTATGTCTTTGGGCCTTGATTCAATGGTGGGGAGGCTGCTTCATTCATATTAGAAAAATAAAAATGAGTACATGGAAAAATACATCATTATACCTCCAATCTTGGGAGTGACCTTAAAATTTGTTGCGTAGATCTAGAAACAGATTGCACTACTAAAATTCTCTCAAAATTATGAGTTATTTGAATATAAATTAACTATATCCTATCACCTACAACTTTGGTTCCTCGGATAATCTTAAGATTCCACAACAGATTCCCCTATAGGAATTTATTCTTGGAATATTCTTTTGAATATTATATCTCAAAAGGCGCGCCTGTGACAAAATTCTACCCTCCTAGGATGGATTTTGTGCCACTCTGTTTCAACCGCCCTGTGCATGGTTCCGCTGGTCCTCCTCTTGGAAAATGGAATGAGAATCCTTTAAAGGGTGTTGTGTGGATAGACTTTACAAAGGCCCACCAGCTGGTAATTTGGTTGGCACATAGTTGTTAGAGTGTTGGGTGGTAGGGTGGTCGCGGGTTCCAACCCCGCTAACACCATTTTATAATAAAAAACAAATAATTTGTTTAGATTGTTAACAACTATTGACCACACAATAAACCATATATATAAACATTAGGTTGTGTTGAAGGTTGGAAGTTGAATCCCTCAACATCAAGGAATACCACTCGGTCGAAAGCTTAAAACAAATCCTTTTCCATTGAAATTGGTGGGTTCGACTGGGGATATAGGGACAAATTTCCCGTTCAAAGAGATTTGATAATAAAAAAAGGAATGAAATCAAATTTATGGAGTGATTTTAAAACTAATGATAAAACTAAAACTTATTCTAACTATTTCTCGGGATAAAGACGTCTTTTAATGTGATCTAATAGAGAGATTTCACAAAGTATAAAATAATATAGATAATTCCATACTCTAATGAAAATAAAGCATGCATAAGAAACTAAATTAATTAAAAATTTAATTAATTTAGTTGATTAAAATTCAATCACATAAAATATCTCATTATTTCACATATAACTACAAATCATTCACTATTTCATATCAATAGTGACAATGATACATTGTTTTCAAAGTATCTTATATAATGAAAGAACATAAAGATAAAACAACTATCTATTTCAATAACAAAAAACAATAACACAAAGATAAAAGTACTTGATGCATAAATGCTCTCTATTTGAAAAAGAAAGCTTTTAGGCTCAACTTTCAATTAGATAACACTTAATCAAACAATAGTGCAAGTTCAAAAGTTATCTTCTCAAAATTCTAGACCCCTTTCTAAATGCATAAGAGGGGTTAAAATAACCTATTAATATTACAAAAATAGAAAACTTGTAAATGAAGTTTCTATAGAGCCTTGAATAACTTAAGATAAGATAAAGGACAAAAAAATAGTAATCAATTGGTAAAAATATTCACAATCGTTTCAAGTCCATATATGAATTGCTCTTTGAGGTTGTAAATATCTATCATTGGTTTAAATCGATGTAATAATGCACAAAATCCAGAGACGTGAACACCGCATCAATAAGTGATGGAAGAAGTTGCATTGTGGCATTTGAAAGACACCAACATGAGTCATTGACTATGCAGTTTTACTAAGAACTACCAATAAAAATAACTTCTCTCCAATTTTACACGTCTCCAATTTTACTTTGGATGTGCTTAAATCTCTTGAGTCCTCATTCTTAATGCTTATTTCCAAGACTTCTTCAAGACTATGCCATCTGGAAAAGTATCCTTTGGACAGTCTTGTATCAGATTGGCTTGTAGTAGAGCATCAATGATGTATTCAGTAAGATTTGATGCAAGATTCCTGGCTATGATGATTGCCATCTCTGCACTTTTCATTTTAATATCCCAATCACTATTGGGGCCTTTGTTTTGGATAAGACAGTTTTGGAGTTGCAGAAAACCTAAAGACAGGTGGCGGAGCACAATCAAGGTAGGCAAGGAGCTATCACAGTTGCATAAAACCTGAAGGCAGGTGGTAGGGCATAAATAGATGATGACAAAAATGGCAAAGACGAGAGACAAGGAATAAGCAATATAACTCCCAGTGATGAAGAAGAAACAAAAGGCAGTAGAGCACAAGGGAACAACTAAGCGGAAAAGGGGCAAAGACTGATAGTGTGAATCGGCAGGAAAAGATAAGCAGGGAAGACTCGACTTCAAGGATAGTTATTCAGAGAGAGGCTGATAGGAGAGTAGAGCCTAGGGAGAGCTCTGCAGAGCCATATGTATTGAAATAAACTGTAATATACTATGCAGAGTATGTTTATACTATTTTGATCCAAGTTAATGGAATCAGACTAATGTTGTGCTGCGTATTATGGATTAGTTGATGCTTGATTGATTATGGTGTATGTATGTCTATTTTAAAATTTTTAATTTGATACTCTGAATATATATTGATGAATGATAACTTTCTTCTTAAAGTTGAGATATGAATGTATTCTGTATGCACATAAGAGATGTCTTGCGTTAGTAATCTTTCCTCGATGTCAATGATCTAGTCACTAATCTCATTAAGGTCATGACACGCCTCGGGTGAGACTCCTTGCTCCTTCGAGCAAGGTGAAAATGCCGGTGTTGTCCTAGACTACAATGAAAACGTTGTTGGCCTCAAGCTTGAACCTGGGTCTTGCCCAGATACCTCCTTTTTCACCAATAAATGGTTCCATTGCCAGGAGCTGAAAATTTATCTAGAAGCTAGATCAGGGTATCAAGGATCTATGAGGAAGAACTATGTAGCTGGTGGTAAAATCATGTAGATCAGTTCATATCGAAATAAGCAGATCTTTGGCAGTAGAGGGAAAAGACTGTCAAGGACTAGGTCCTGTTTTCTGACTCAGTGAGTGACTTGTATCAAATTTTTCGGGGAAAATTTCCCGAAGAGATTTACAACTGGTTTCGAAGACTCTAGATCAAGTCACTTCCTGAAGGATTACATCGATTCTATCGCAGTTGGACGCACCCATATCTAGTAGCGCTCCATTGGTTATATACAGATCTAATCCGAGCAGTAGATTTTTGGGTACAAACTACCTTGGAGGGGTACATTGCAGTGTTTGCAACCAAGTGCTACTGATATTTTACAAAAGCCAAAGACATTTTAAAATCTAGGTTGTGGGGAAAATTGTTGAAATAAATCCCGTTGTGGATTAAAGTTATAATGGTGGACGAGGGCCTAATTTTATTACAAAATCTTGAGATGGAGACCTAAATCTCCAGTACTGGGGGAAGGAGTTGAGGGAAAGATGCTACAAGTAAGGAAAAAGGGGGAATATGGGTATGGATTTTGGAACCTCCAGTAGGTTGAGAGATAGGAGAGCACATCAGGGGTGTAGATTGTTGAGAAGTAGTGGGAAAGGGCGATGAAAGAATTTAAGAAGGAGGAGAAGAATAGACAGAACAAGGAAAAGATGTCATAGATGATAGAGGAAATAGAAGGTTAGATGGGATCCCAAGGAATGGAAGGGTCCATTAAGGAAGTTATGCAATTTTATAGGAGCCCAACCCAAAGAGAAAAAGGAGAAAGGTCCAATGAGGATGATGCGCACCCCGAGGAGGAGTCTAATGTGGAGCTGCATGTTGCGATGGAGCAACTATTCCAAGAGAGGTTGGCACCCATAACGCAAGGTAATCCTATTCCATAGGTTTCAAGTAGCACTAGTCCTAACCTTCCCCTAGTACTCTATCATCCACCTGATAAGTTCTTGATAAATTTATGGGATTTTAGCAAGTTGAGTAGTACTAAATCCACAGTACAAATATATACTAGCAATAGTGCTAGTAGTGGAATATCTCAACCGATAAGCAAAGGTTTTATTGTAGTACCACCAACACAAGGAAATATGGTGGGATTGTTCACCAGATACCTGGAATTATCTGGAAAAGGTAATGATGATGTAGAACATCACTGGGATCTTTGCGAAGAAATTTGGAGAGATCGATAGAAACCAGATGCATTCAAGTTAATTGAATTTCAAAGTGTCGAAGGATTCTGTTGGAGGGCGTGAAGGATCACATAGTGTCCAGCCTTCATGGTAAAGCTTCTCCATTCTTGATGTGGAAAGCTTTGACAGATTTATTCCAAAGCAAGAGCGACCAAAGGAAGTTGGCGCTCAAGGATAAACTCAGGAACATAAAGATGGAGAAAGGTGATAGTATGCCCAAGTACCTCACGAAGTTCATCCAATGCAGGGATGAGCTGGGAAGTGTGGGGGTGACTGTTGATGATGAGGACTTGGTGACCTTGGCTCTCCTTGGGCTTCCGAAGAGTTGGCATTCCTATTAGGACTCTGTCAATGGTCAGGATAAATTGCCAGGATGGGAGCGACTTTGGTCGGATCTTGTGCAAGAGGAGATAAGGGAGAGTACTAGGGACAGATCTTCATCAAAGAACTCTGATGAAGAGAATTGCGCTTTGGCTGCCAAAGAAAAGAAGGGGAAGAGAAAGAAAGCTTCTCAATCTGGTGCGAAAGGCAAGAAGAAGGACATGTCCAATGTGAAGTGCTTTCACTATCACGAACACAGCCATTATGCCACAAATTGTCCGCAGAAGAAGAAAAATAAGCAGGCTGTTGGATCTGCAGCTGGAGAGGCCGTAGCCTTGTATTTTGAGCTGGATTTTTCACTGATCGCATGCTTGGTCTCAAGTGTGATGAGTTCAGTGTGGTTTTTGGACATTGCAAGGCCTTTTCGATGACAAAAAAGGAGACCAGATTTGTTTACCGGGACTGATGAGAAAGATCTTGGAGTGCACATCGAGATGGGCGATGATGGTAGATACAGTTATGGCTCCAGATTCGTACCATTTCCTTTGAGAGGGAGTCTGCTAAACCCTTCGTATTGAAGGAAGTGATGCATGTTCCAGGATTGAAGAAGAATCTAACCTCTGCGGCGATGTTAGAAGCCAAGGGATATGATGTTGTCTTTAGCGAGGGAAAGGCTTTCCCGCGCAAGAAGGCAACTAGTGAGACCCGAGGATAGGGGTTTTTGAGTTAAGTGTTCTTATTTATTGTGTATACGCGCAACAATGTATGTGCAAGGTATGAGTGGTGAGTTGCAGATGATGGGTGAGTAATGGCACCCGGAGATTGGGCCACCTTCACCATGGAGCTTTGAAGATACTGCAGCAGATTTCTACTGGGCTTCCTAAAGGCACTCTTGCGTAGTCATATCAGTGAAAGGGGTGTACCTTGGGAAAATTTGTGAAAGCCACCTTTCACGAGAAGGATAGTCGCGCCACGATGATCCTTGAGAGAATTCACACAGACATGTGTGGACCTTTCTCAGTAGCTTCGATAGCAAAGCACAGGTACTATGTGATCTTTGTTGATGATTTTTCTCAGAAGTGTTGGATCTTCTTTATGCAGAAGAAGAGCGAGACATACTCAAAGTTCTGTGAGTTCAAGGCACTGGTGGAGAAAGAATTGGGGAAGCAGGTGAAGGCTCTTAGGAGCAACAATGGTGGTGAATTCATCTCTGGAAAATTCAAGGACTTTTGCAGTGCAGAAGGAATTCGAAGAGAGCTCATAGCACCTCATAACACACAACAGAACGGGGTTGCTGAGCGGAATAAAAAAACGATCGTGGGTGCTGCACGGGCGATATTGCATGATCAGGGCCTACCCATACACTTGTGGGTGGAGGCATGCAATACTGCAGTATATGTGCAGAACCATTGTCCTCACAGGATACTTGGCATGAGTACACCCGAGGAGGTGTTTTCTGGTAAGAGGCCTGATATTTCCCATTTGAGGATTTTTGGTTCATTTGTTTACATTCATGTGACGAAGGATGCTGTGAAGAAGTCGATGGATCGCGGAGGTTGGGATATTTGTGGGGTACATCGATACGCCCCACAACTGATACGCCCCACAATCATCGTGTGTATTTTTCTTACGGTCGCAAGATCGTTGTGCGACGGGATATCAAATTTAATGAGGAGAAAGCCATGAAGTGTTCACTTGAGAGGGAGCCAGACTTGCATGTAGATGAGGAGCTATTAAATCCTAAGGATGTGCCTTAGGATGTGGATCAGCCACAAGATGAGGTTCATGGAGTGGAAGAGACCACTGAGGCAGTGCCAACCATCAGAGGGCGGAAGTGCACTACAGAAGTTGAGCGACTGGCTCAAGATGCAGAGAAGGTTGTAGGAGAACCTACATCATATCGTAGATAGAGACAGTCACCTGATCAGTATATTGGATACATGGCTCTTGTGAGCAAGTGTATCATGACAGATCCATCCTCTTTCGAGGAAGCTGTGGAGGATCCCGCATGGGTAGATGCCATGGTGGAAGAGTATGATTCGATTGTTAGAAATAGTGCATGGGAGATTGTCCCAAGGCCGGAAGGGAAATCAGTGGTGGGTTCGAGATGGATCTACAAAGTGAAGCAGGCAGCTGAAGGGAGTGTGGAGAAGTACAAGGCAAGATTTGTTGCCCGAGGCTTTTCACAAATTGAGGGGATCGATTATGAGGAGACCTTTGCACCTGTCGCAAGGTATTATTCCATACGGACGATTCTTGCTCTCTCAACGCAGATGCGGTGGCAAATTCATCATATGGATGTGAAGACTGTGTTCCTCAACAGAGTCATTGAGGAGGAGGTGTACATAGAGTAGCCCGAAGGTTTTGAGATCTTCAGCAGTGAGTCGCATGTGTGCAGTGCCTGCAGAGCGTTGTATGGTTGAAACAAGCACTCAGGCTTGGTACACACGATAGACAATTATTTCATCGGATTTGGATTATCCAAGAGTGAGGTGGATCCGAACCTATACCAGATAGTGGTGGAGGGTAAGTTGCTGATCATTGTACTTTATGTAGATGATTTGATATTGACCGGTGATGAACAGTTGATACTCTCATGCAAGGCTGATCTTGCAAAAGAGTTTGAGATGAAGGACTTGGGCCTCCTTCATTATTTCATGGGATTGGAAATTTGGCAGTGCAGTGATGGATTGTTTGTGTCTCAAGGCAAGTATGCTTGGGAGATACTTGAGAAGTTCAACATGCATGGTTGCAAGCCTATCGACACTCCTCTTCCTGGTGGTTGGAGGAAAGAGGATGCTACATCAACAGAGGTAGTGGATTCCACTATTTATTGACAGTTGGTTGGTTCGCTCATGTATCTAGTCAATACACGACCAGACATATGCTATGTTGTTAACCAACTTTCACAAGCTATGGTTAAGCCTACCAAGCTCTTTTGGAAGGCAGGCAAGCATGTATTGAGATATCTCAGAGGCACATAGGGATATGGTTTATGGTATAGACAGTCGAATGAGGTGAAGCTGTGTGGATTCACAGATGCAGATTGGGCAGGGAGCCCAACGAACAAAAAGAGCACATCTGGAGGGATTTTCAGTATCGGGTCGACAGCAGTTTCTTGGTACATCAGGAAGCAGAGATCCGTGGCACTCAGTTCAGCAGAGGCCAAGTATATGGCAGCGAGTTTGGCTCCATGCAAGGCTACATGGATGAGGAAGATCCTAGTCGGGTTGTTCTGTTCACACTTAGATCCTACTGTGATATATTGTGATAATCAGAGCTGCATCAAACTCTCGGTTAATCCAGTATTTCATGATATATCTAAACACATTGACATCTGGTATCATCATATCATAGATTGTGTGCAGCAAAAGATCATGTTACTTTCATACATTCCTATGGAGGATCAGGATGCTAATATCTTGACAAAGGTGCTCACCAGGAGAAAATTTGAATACCACAGGGGCGAGATAGGGGTTGAAGATAATCCATATCTTGTTGAGAGGGAGTGTTGAGATTGCAACAATATGATGAGCTTAGTGGAAAGGAGTTGCCTTCACTAAGTGGGCCCGCAGGGTATTTTTGGCGCAAAGTCTATTTTTAGACATATGGATCATGTTCTATGAGTTGTAGGATGTTATTTGTGGATGGTTGGTAGTTGTGAAAAATAGATGGACTTCTATTTTTAGACATACTGGGCGGAATCTATTTTTAGATTTCCAGTCTAAAAATAGATATGTCGAATCTTATTAGCTCTTAATAATATTTGGACTATAAACATTATCTTATTCTCTTGGAGCACTTCAGTTAAGTGCACAGATGTGGCACATGAGCTAACAGAAGGAATTACGCTATTCCTGAGGGTTATGTGGAGCTATTTCATGAAGACTTTAGTTAGAACTCATGTGACAGAGTTTGGTGGAGTTGATTGAGGAAGTTAGTGGATATTCTCATTAACTAATTTATACAATTAGTGAGAGTGGTGTGAATTAATTATTAATTAATTAAATAATTATAAACTCATGAATAAACTAAAGAATGCATCAGTTAACTTCAGTGCATGGACAGTTTCAGTGGAGACCAGTGCAGAGATAGGTGAAGGAGCAGGTTAACTATTAGTTGTGACTATACTGTTGCTATTTGCAACACACAGATAGGTGGAAAAGCCCATGAGGATTACGCAGTACAAGCCAGGTGGTTTATCTATTTAATGAGCCATCCCATAGCATTGATTACACAATAGAGGCTGGCTATCAAGTGGCAAAAGATTGGAGCATGTGTTTTGCTAGATCTAGCTTGATAGTGTGTAGAAATTGAGGGTGTGCATGAGAGCTTGTGAGAAGCTTTGTACTATGATTGTTACATGATCTCCATGACATATAATATACAGATAGTTGGGGTTTTCAGATTTAAGCTTTCCCATTAAATACCGTGTTCATATGTGGGATTGTTTGTGGTTTTAATGTGTGCATGCAATTGATTTTATTTCCGCATGTAATGATCAATGGTAGAAGAGATTCTGTATTATGCATGAAGCTAAAATAGTGTGTGATCAGGAGAATCTCGGTGAATAATATCTCAATTATTCAAATTTCAAGATAGGAGGAGCAACTGAACTACAGGATGATGAATAAGAATCTTTCTCCAAGACCAAGAATCCGATGAAACAAGAAGAACATGGGGGGGATGAGATCCACTCTCAATGAAAAACCTAATGGACCATAGGCTGAATCGTCAATCGATTCCATGACCAACGGTTGGTGGGGAAGGGATTCTTGAATTTGAATTTCTGAGGGAGTGGGGTTGACCAAGGATGACTCTTGATCAACCTTTGAATCGACTACTGGAGGACTTGAAGAAAGCTTCTAGTACCAGCCGGAAGGCAAGGTATAGAAATAGTAGGGTTATCCAACATTCTCTTGGCTTCATCCATGTATGGAAAAAGGTGAATGGGATAATGCCCTTCACACAACTTATAGGTATTGGTAATCTTGCCCTGTTTTTTATGAGTCTTACCAGTGCTGGTCGAAGATGTGCCACATATATGACTTCCATAATCCAAAGAAAACAGTGGACGTCCATTGGACCATACTTCAAGTACCTTGGGAATGCCAGGGCAGTCTCAAAGAAGGTGGTCACCTTTGCACAACATGCAAGGGAATTTTACTTTCCATGGAAGGTTGGATGGCTTATCAAGGGAAATTTTCTCATGAACAATAGCTGCAGCATTAGCCTTTCACTTAGCTGACTTCTTCTTCTTCTTAGCCACCTGGTTACTATAGTCTAGACTTTCACCATGCGAAGCAGAAGAGGAGGATGAAGAAATAGGTGAAGAAGAGGAGAGGTCCACCTTAGAAACAACGTGACGTTGTTCTGGTGGAGGGGACGGCTATATGGTGGAATGAACACTCAGGACCACCGAGGTCTAAAATAACCATACAAGCAATCCAACAGTTAAACCAGGTAGGGACAATGTTGCCATGTAAGGAGCACCAACATTCCCAAAAGCAGGAAAAGGGCCAGGATTCCCTTCGGAAGGGATTCCTGAGTTAGTGAAATCTGAAAACTTGCCATCATAAAAAACTTTACAACAACACCCTAAGGAAACTAAATTTAACCAGGAATATTTTGTGGGTAGTTAATTTTTAATACATTGAAACAAAACTCTGTCATTTCATATTTTAAGAGTCGAGAAACAGGAAAAAGGTGACTCTATCACTTTCAGGTTGGAAACGAGCATGAAAGGAAAAGCGCTCGATGATCTTTTCAAATTTATGGAGTTAGTAAAGATCGAAAATGACTTCTCAGGCAGTCTAGGTAAAAGGGTGTACCAGGTTCCCATGAATTTCCATATACACCTTGGTTATAAAATGAAATAAGAATCAACTAAGGACTTGACGTACGTTCAGGTAGTCTCCCCGAATGCCGTGTTTGATGTATCACGGTCACAATGCGGTAGACTCGGCATCTTACAGATAAAAATATTGCAACCTATAGGGGTCTCCCTTTATATACTCGACGGTACGGGGAGCACAAGTCCGTACTAGTGTTGGCTGAAGCCAGGTGGTGAGCGACAACTGCTAGGTTTTAAGACACTAGAACACATCTCTAATTTATACCACTAAATGTTTCATTAAGTTTCAATGTTGCCTTAGGTTAATTGAATAAATTTTAAGTTGATCTTGTATTTATATTTCAATTCCAAGGTCCTACCGAATGTTGGATCTCAAAAATTCCTGAATGCAAGTTACATGCCATAGAATACCATTTCATTCAATGAAGAGCTATCTACGAGAAGGTTAGGAATTTCAAGCGATATAAAATAATGAGAACTGACATAAGTATTCACTATAGAACCTGATGCAAACTAACGAGAATGAAAAATCTTTCCTAGAATGTTGAATACTAGTTATGCAAAAGATTTTCCAATTCTATGATGTAAACAAGAAATGCAAGCACAAAATATATTTTTGATTTTTTCAATGTAATAGAGCAAACATTGCACTAAATAACATGAAAAACAAATCTTCACACTAGTTCAAGAATGCTAATGCAAGAGTCGAAGCGAAACAATCCAAACAACTCACAAGCCAACAAAACAAAGACTCAAACCAATGTCACAATCTCTCAAATCGAAGAAATATGTCAAAACGGACCCATACAAGCAATGTGAGCTATGCTTGGAGTGACAGGAAGCAAAACTAAATGAAAGAGACAAGACTCACTCAAGACTCATTTCACCAAAAGAAACCCTCAAAACGGATCTAGGGAGCTTAATGCAATCAAGAAAATAACGAAGGTGACCGCAAAATAAGAGATGCAAACTCCTACAGGAGGCTCAGCATGTCAAAGCACTAGAAAGAACTAAAGCCATGATGATGAAAGAAATGGACAAACAACTGAAGGAAGAAGGTTGATCACAGTCACAAACAATCCCAAAGCATTCGAACCAGGCCAAGAAAACACCCAGAGACACCAGGATGGACCAAAAACTACAAAACTAGGGAAACCCTAGCACCTACAGGAATTGGCACGACTGTCTAGCTGTAAGTCACGCCAGACAGGGGATGGCGCAGGTGGTAAACTGGAAACTTGCACCAGTGGGTGCGACTGTTAGGCTGGAAACTGCGCCAATCAAGCAAAACTTGAAAAGATGAAAATTTGGAAAAACAGAGGTCAAAACTGATCCTCTGGGCCTGAATAGGGGCCTAAAACTCAGCAAAACAATCTAGAAAAGGAAATCTAAGCAAGCAAAGGCCAAGAAGAATATCTAATAGATGAAAGAAAAACTCCCACTGTTCCCCAGTGGAGTCACCAATTTTTTGGTGAGGTAAATCCCCTCTGTGGACAGATGCGATCCCACTAGCCCTATGGTGGGTCTAGCCACAAATGAGACACACTATGACATCAATTCCTAGTTAAGAATGGACAAGGACTTGATAGATCACCTACCGTAGGTCCTGCACTATTGTGTCATCCGGAAGAATGGCTGCCTATCGTTCCTGATTCGACAGGTCACGATCCACTCGTTCTCACGCTCGGATACTTGCACATACACAAGAAACGAAGACGATACACAGCATACTATTTCACATTCGTAACTATCAGTTAGTCGAAGAAGACTAAATAAAATGCGTCAAATAAACATAACACAGAGATGGAATCAATATCATAGTCGAGTATATTAAATTAAAGAAGGAAGAGTACAACCAGGCTTTGACGTTGCGATCTCCTCCAGCAGGGTTCCAGTGGAGCACGTCTCACAAATCTCATCGGGAATTCAGACATGGCTCTCTCTACGGGATCCTCCTTGGTTCGACCTTCTCTATAGCGATTACTCAGATATAATATCTCTTCTCCAAGTTGAGCTTCTTGGCTATATGTTCAGCTTCTTGGCTATATGTTCAACTTCTTTTGTAAAGGGAGAAGGCTTGTTTATATAGAGGGAGAAGAGGTTAGGATCCTTATAATCGTGGGGGGAGTCCTATCCTCTTAGAATGTTCCATCAACCATTTCCTAAAGGAATAGATCTGTGGTTTATCGAATTTAACCACTTACAATGAGTCATTCTTGAGGTGGTTAAAGGAAACTTCCGCCTCCAATTTGTTAAAAAACATTCCAAAAAAGGCTGGCGCGGGCTCAACGCAGGGAGAGAGTGCTCGCTGGCATGACCTCTAGTGCAAATTTTCCCATTGGCGCGAGGGGTGAACTGGCTACCCACGCAAATGCTAAAACATAGGTTTTTGGGTGCTTTATGAGGAAATGTTCAACAGAAATAATCATGTCGTTATGCAGAAGGATGCAATGAATGTATTTGCAGAGTTTGAAATTGCTCACAGGTAATAGAAAAGGCCCTCTAATATGTGAGGCGAGGATTGCAAGGACGGTGACAAAATGTTGTGTAACACACTCCTACTGTTAACACATTGAAAAGTTTGATACCCTTCAAGATGCACTGGAGAAGGCAATGAAAATAGAAGAAATGGTTGGATACCCGTAGGAGTTCAGAGGGGGAGAAATAGTGAAAGATCCATCCATACTAGGACAACAACATCAAATAGCTAGTTTGAGAGAGAAACTGAAAGATATTCAGCTGCTACGACCTGTAAGGCCCAATGTGTGGTGTACACATTCTTGATGGAAGGACATGGAACCACGAAATGTCCGAGGTTGTGAAGAGCCAACGTTGAGACTTCGGCAGCTAGAACACAGAAGGCCCCGTTAGTCGGTGGAGTTGCGCAGATAAACACTCAAGGGCTATACCAAACGCAACCCCACTTCCCGAGGTTCACCAATCAACAGAATCAAACGGTAGCAAAATGCTACGAAATATGAAAAGGTATTGGTCATCCTCCACGACTGTGTCCAATTCTGAAAAAATACTCAAATGTTCCAAAAAAATTTTACTCTGAATTTTGGCCTCTACAACTCATAATACGAAGCAATGCAGAGCCCTTGATGCATTGGCAGAACAATTAGATAGGCCATCCTATAGAGTAAATGAGAATCCAAGGGGATGAGTAGGGGGGGAATGAGAGGTAGCAGAACTGGAGGAAGAGGACCGGTAAGGTTTTATAACTGTGATCAGGAAGGTCATGTAGCGAGAGAATGTCCGCTACCCAGGAGACCATGGTGCTCTCAATGTAGTGTAAATTCACATGCTACTGAAGACTCCCTAGAGCTGATTAAGAGGTGGGAAGAGAGAGCCAGACAAAGAGGAGCTAACCTGGTTAATGCAGAACCAAGGATAGTAGAGCCTCAACCTCTACAAAGTGTAGCCATAGTGACATGAGGATGGAATAAAATAGGAGAGGATGCACGAGAAATGGAACCGATAAATCTAGTCAAACTTGCATCCCTAAAGAAAGCTTTTAGCCCAGATCGACATAAGTAGTAATTTAAAGAAGCACTAGAGAAATTCTCACATATAGGAAGACATAAGAGTATGGAGCTTCTGCAACCATCTAGTGAAGGAGGAAATATATTCCCTACAATCACAATTATAGAAGAGTGGTTCCGACTGTTCCTGAAAATTGTAAACAATGGAAAGATACTGGAACAATTAAAGAAAAATATAGAAATGGTCGTGCAAGGAGGAGTAGGACATGGAGACTCAGGTAACACAGCTAAAAATATATAAGAAGAGTAAAAATAAATAAGATAAGGACTGGAAAATATTTCCGCATAAATTCTCAAGTTGAGAGATTCCAAATCAGAGACACAATGCTAGATCTCGGATCAGATGTCAATATTCTACCTAGAAAGATATGGGAAGCATTGGGAAAATCGAAGCTGTCATAATCACCAATACAGCTCAAAATGGAAAATCAATACTGCATTGTACTAATAGGAAGGCTGGAAGAAGTTGAGGTTGAAGTTGCGGGAGTAAAAACCTATACGGACTTTGAAGTAATAGATATCATGGGTGACAAGGATCCTTATCCTGCCTTGCTGGGAATAGATTGGGCCTTTGAAAATTACGCAGTAATCGACTTAAAAAAAGAATTGATGATATTCGAAGATGGTGAGGTTAGAGTGGTTCAGCCATTGGATCCGTATCAAGGACCCCGATACACAGAAACTATTGACAATAAAGAAGACACAGAGCTTTTAGATAAAATATACCAGATGACTGCAGGAAAAAGAGAAGATTACATTATTCCTACAACAGGAGGAATGGTAAGCTAGAGAAGTGTTTAGAGTTCAGACGTAGGATCAGAAGTGGCTTGGGATGATTGGAAGTAGGGAGGATACGAAATCAACACCAGAAGATGCGCCAACATTCGTGGAGTAAACTGGATTAGTACAGAGGTAAGATAATACCTAAGTCTTTCAAATATGCAACATGTGAATACGTTTATTACCAAAGTAGAAGACAAGGTGCTAGTATAACATAGAGTCCCTCTCATGGACGTAGCACTACAATCCACTTCAGTAAGATGGTGGGCAACCCATCGCAAATCTCTCTGACTAACTATCCTTAGAGTCGCTTCTTCCCTGCTTATCTGTTCTTGTCGACTGACATTGTGAGTCTTTGCCCCTTTTTAGCTTAGCTATTCCCTTGCACTCTACTGCCTTCTGTTTCTTATTCATCACTGGGATTTCTACTGCTTGTTCCTTGTCTCTCGTCTCTACCATTTGTGCCGTTATCTGTTTATGCCCTACCACCTGCCTTCAGGTTTTCCGCAACCGCGATAACTCCTTGCCTACCATGATTGCACTCCACCACCTGTATTTAGGTTTTCCGCAACTCCAAAACTGTCTAGTCCAAAAAAAAGGCCTCAACAATCACTGAATACAATGTCCTTATATGATTCTTCAATTTTGGGAAGGTTTGATGCTCTCCCTTCTGTACCATCCTGCCAATCTATGAAAGTAGATATTTTTTCGTCGATCTCTTCATAGAATTAGGTTCTCAGCTCTGATAGTTGGGTGACTAATGAATCATTGTTTTTAGACAATTCATGAGTTAAGGACAACTTATGACATAAAATATATTGTTTCTTTGTCAAAATGATATTTAAATCTGATGCTTCATTTCAGACTTCATCTATTTTAGGATTATCCTTCAACTGATCAAATTTTTTCTACAACTGTTGTATATGTTGATCTTTATCTCTAACTTATTCTTCATTTTTCACCTTTATATTATCAAAATTTCTATTTTAAATCGACAAGTTTTACTTGCCATTGCTGTTCTATTGCTTGCTTTCAATTTGGAGACTTTGCTCTAATAGAGAATTTCTTTAATCCTTTTCTATCATCAATAGTTGTACTTCCGCAAATTTAACCATGGTTGTTGTTATAACCAAACTGAGGCTGATTGGACTGCTCAACATTTCATTCAGTGTAACTATTTCAAACCACTTAGGATTGGAAGTTATCCCTTCCAATCAGAGAGAGCTCTCTCAAGAAAATGTAGGATATTCAATAAAAAATGCTTAGAACAAAGATGGCTAACTCTCAGATGTATTTTCGATGGTTTTTTGCAGGTGAAGGATGTGTATTAATGGCTACCATTGGGCATGGAGTCAGTATGAAATTCAATTACATAAAAACATCTTTCATGGAAGATGAGGCATGTGAACTCTTATAAAAAATAACTTGGACAACAAACAATATGCATAAAGGAAGTTGGAGCATAATTAAATATGAATTCCAAGTTATTATAAATGAAGTAAGCTGAATTGACATTGAAAATATAGATAAGACAAACACATAAGGGTCATACAAAATCTTAGGTCTGAAAAAAGCTTTCTAAAACTGTATGTTACTGAATAGAAAATATTACAATAGTAGCATGAGTCATAACATCGATCAACCCCTCTCTAACTCTAAAACTCCTCTTTTTATAGAGTGAGGACTCGTACAAATGGGTTTCCACCTTGCTAGCTTCAAATTCCTACCTTAGAGACCTATTTCAAATAATATTGCATCACTTGGAGACTTCCTAGGGATATTTTCCATTTGGTAGAGTTTGAATACAAAAAGGATTATTCTTTCATTAAATAGTTCAAAAAATCCCTTTAATAACCCTTATCAAATGAAACCAACTAATTTTTTGAGTTTTCTGGACCGCTGATTTGTCATTATGCTATGTGGCTGCTGAACTGAACCTCTTCCATGTCGAAATTTACAATTTTTACAAAATCTGGTTAGTGAAAATTCTGAAAAATAGGCCTCAAATATGAGTGCATAATTTTCAAAACTTGATGGATTTGAAAAAACTGAGAGACACTTTTGTATATAGGCTTGTGATAAATAAAAAACTCCTTCATATTTCCAAAATTATTTTTCATTTGGTCATAATTTAACTTGAAGTTGACTGCTAAAACAATCATGTACACGAAATTTCATAGCGCTCATTTCGTAGGGAACTCCAAAATCTAACTTTTACATAACCTCTTACCTTTGTAAATGTTGGAGGGTCTTCCTTAGATAAAATAAGTTAAACACATGCCTTCATTCACCCCTATCATGACATTTTTTTGGAAGTTTTACCTCAAAAAATTCTACGACGAGTTCGTAGCGAAAACTCAACTTCAAGCCTAGAGCTCGCTACGAACTTGCCTAAATTTTCGAGATTTTGTAACTTTTACTCTTTATCTCCAAAAAGCATGCTTACATCTATGTAACTGATTTGATAGAGTATCCTAAGAAAAAATTGGTCAAAAAGTATGTCTTACCATCTTTCAAGGGGCAACAAGGTTATCCACTACAATCACCTTCAAACCCTTTTTTCTTCAATTTTTCTTGCACCATCTCTATTGAACCAAAATGACATGTTGAGGTGTCAAAAACAATGATTAGGTGGTAAAATGTCATGATGTACTTCAGGTTCTTATATTCTGAATTTTAAGATGAGTTGTGTATTGGTGAGGTGGAAAAAATGGTGTGCTGGCAGCCATGTCATCCTTTTGCTAAGTGATCTTCATCAACAAGTGTCCCAATGACACTCCTAAAATCTTTTGATGACTCATCTGCTCTCTGAAATACATTAAATGCTTCAAAAGTACCAAAACTTCAGCTCGATGTAAAAACAAAGTTTTTCGGCAAGTTCGTAGCGAATTCTGACTGATTTAAACTGTAGAAGTGCCAAATTTACATGAAATGGCCAATTTTTCTTATGAACGAGATATTTTTGGGATATTTAGTTGAAATTGACACCTATCACCTTAGTGATGACCTTTATGACCCCCACATATGTACATTTTTTGAAAATTAATTAACTTCATGACCTTATTTCACCCAAATGACCTAACCTAACTTACCTAAGACCAACCTAGACAAACCTAGTGGTTATGAAGGATAAAAATGGCTCCAATGGGGATGTTGAGCCCCTGTGGTGCAACAATGAACCATCATCTCCAGTGCCTTATTGAAAACTGAAAATTATGAACTTGCTGAAATCTTCTTCAAGCTTTTATGGCCTTCTCCTCGGGCTCAAACTTGTTGAAAACTGCAATCCAAGTTGAAAACCAAATATTTACATGCTAAAAAGATGCTAAGAATACTTGAGCTTATTCACACACACACCTACCTACCCTATACTGCTGAGAAACTACTGAATCAAATGACACAAAAATTCCAGTGAACCTAATCAAGTGGCTACTGAAATAAAAGGATTGCTTGGCCATACACCAACAAGATCGAAACTGGAAAATATAATGGCAACTAAAAATGGATCTATTTCTCACAGTGAAGACATGGCTGAAAAATCAGGCTGAAAAAATTATCCATATAGTCTGCTACAAGATCAATAAAGATATGATATTTTTGATGAATATTTTCAAAATCTTGAGCATGGAAATCCTCATAGTTGAACACTTCACATACTTATTTTCCATATCATCATATACTTTTGGCTGTGTGTCATCAGATCTATTTTTGAAAACAAAAAGTTTCTCCATATTGATGTCAAAAGACAATATCTCATCTACTTGTTTTGGATGGAAAAAATTTTCAACAGGTTGCATATGATCTTGAAAATGATGAGATTGAATTTGAGCTTTAACATATTCAATATCTTTTTCAGGCTCATGAGCCAATTCATCTAAAAATCTGAGCTTATTTTCATGGTTTCCCTTATATGACTTTAAATAAAAAGACAACGATGAAGAAAAGTTCTCACCAACTTCTACATCAAAGCACCATCCTGTGAACTCTTGAATGGAAAGAGAGCCTACCACAAACTCTGTCTTCTCCATCCATGTTTCCAAGAAAATAAGCCAACAAACTGAAAATGATTTAATAGATCTAACAGGTAACCTTTCCACCCAACTTTTACACTTTCCTTGGAATGAATCATATAAAATCCTAAGGAATACATCTTCTTGTTTGACTTATAGGAGCTGAGTAAAGTCACAAAAATGTAATACATGATCTAAATTCAAGCTTAAATATTCTCCATCAAACATAGGGCCAATACTTAAAAGATATTCATCCTTGGGAAAAAGATTTTGAAATCCATAATTTTTTGAAATGTCCACACATGCATACCTTGAAGAAATTGTAGCTGCATCTAAGTCTCTCATTTCCCAGTAGTGTTACCATGAAACTATGAATTTCTGAATTTTTCAAGAATGGAGTCACTAAGGTAGAAGTACAACTTTCTACTTTTCTAATCTCCTACTACCTTCAAGAGATCAGTTCCTTTGACAAGAATCACCCAGGATGATATGGCATTCAGTCTCCCGGAAACACACCAAAATGTTATCACCAAACTGAGGCTGATTTGGCTGCTCAATAGGCAATTCGGTGTAACTGTTTCAAAACACTTAGGATTGGAAGTTAGCCCTTCCAACCAGAGAGGGCTCTCTCAAGAAAATGTATGATATTCAATAAACAATGATTAGAACATTGATGGCTAACTCTCATATGTCTTTTGGATGGTTTTTTGTAGGTGAAGGATGTGTATTAATGACTACCATTTGGCATGGAGTTAGTATGAAACTCAGTTACATAAAAACATATTTCATGGAAGCTGATGCATGTGAAATCTTATAAAACATAACTTGGACATCAAACAAGACGCATAAAGGAAGTTGTAGCATAATTAACTATGAATTCCAAGTGATTATACAAGAAGTAAGCTGAATTTAAATTGAAAATGTAGATAAGAAAATCACATAAGAGTTCATACAAAATCTCAGGTCTAAAAAAGGATTTCTACAACTGCATATTACTGAATAGAAAATATTACAATAGTAGCATGAGTCATAACATCGAACAAACCATATATAACTCTAAAAATCCTCTATTTATAAAGTGAGGACTCATACAAATGGTTTTCCGTCTTTCTAGCTTCGAATTCCTACCTTAGAGACCTATTTCAAATAGGATTACATCACTTGGGGACTTCCTAGGGACATTTTCTGTTTGGCAGAGCTTGAATACATAAAGGACTCTTCTTTCATTAAATAGTTCAACAAATCCCTTTGATAACCATTATCAAATGCAACCAAATAATTTTCTGAATGTACTGGACTACTGATGTGTCATTATTCCACGTGGATGCTGAGCTGGATCTCTTCCAAGTCTAATTTTACAATTTTTACACAAATCTGGTTAGTGAAAATTATGAAACATAGGCCTAAAAGACGAGTGCATAATTTCCAAACCCTGATGGATTTTTAAAAAATGAGAGAGGTTTTTGTAGAAATTCTTGTGCTGTAGAAAAATCTCCTTCAGATTTCCAAATTTATTTTTCATTTGGTCATAATTTTAACTTTAAGTTGAATGCTAAAACAATCATGTACATGAAATTTCATAGCGCTCATTCTGTAGCGAACTCGAAAATATAAATTTTGCATAAAATTTTACATTGATGACTATTTGAGGGTATTCCTTAGGTAAAATAATTTAAACACATGCCTTCATTCACTCCTTTCATGATATTTGTTTGCAAGTTTTACCTCAAAACAATCTACAGTGAGTTCATAGTGAAAACTAAGCTTCAAGCCTTGAGCTCGCTACGAACTTGCCTAAATTTTCCATATTTTTCAACTTTTACTCTTTATCTCCAAAAGAAATGCTTATAGGTATGTAACTGATTTGATAGAGTATCTTAAGAAAAAAATTGTCAAAAAGTGTGGCTTACCATCTTTCAAGGGCCAGCAGGGTCATCCACTACAATCATCTTCAAACCCCTTTTTCTTCAATTCTGCTTGCACCATCTCCATTGAACCAAATTGACATGATGAGGTGTCAAAAAACATGATTAGGTGGCATTGATAGATTTAAGGTCCTTATATTTTGAATTTGAAGATGAGTTGTGTATTGGTGAGGTGGAAAAAATGGTGTGCTGGCAGCCATGTCATCCTTTTTCTAAGTGATATTCATCAACAGGTGTCCCAATGACACTCCTCAACTCTTTTGATGAGTCATATGCTATTTGAAATATATTAGATGCTTCAAAAATACCAAAAGTTCATCTCGTTGTAAAAAAAAGTTTTTATGCAAGTTCGTAGCGAGTTCGGACTATTTTAAACATATTTTTCTACGAACTTGTGTAGAGTGCCAAATTTACATGAAATGGCCAATTTCACTTATGCACAAGATATTTTTGGGATTTTTGTTTTAAATTGACTCCTATCACCTTAATGATGACCTTTAAGACCCGCACATATGTACATTTTTTAAAATTAATGAACTTCATGACCTTATTTCACCCTAATGACCTAACCTAAATTACCGAAGACCAACTTAGACAAACCTGGTTGTTATAAAGGATAAGGTTCACATTAACATAACCTCCTTCAAATTGAGATAGTCGATTTAGATCATTCTCTGGGGTGGATTGAGCGTCTTTACAAAGAATTTGAACTGAAGTTTCAATAGGAACCAACATTTTATTTTTTTCTAATTTTATTTTCTTTCTAGACCTGCTCATGACTGCCTTGTGCTTCAAACTATAAAATACGTCCAAAGGTGGAATTTCTTCAATTTTAAGGACTATCTCTGTAGTGGGAAAAGCAAGAATTATTTCCATGTCTTCAACTATGTGAGAATAATTATTTTCCTCTGCACCAACATTTTCTACTAGTGTTTCAGTATTAACATCATTTTGGGGATCCTTTACAGTAAATGAGGTGTTCCTTGCATTCTACATAATCTGTACAATTTCTATGTGGTTAAAAACTGTCTATGTGCTTGTTTATATGACACTCTTTATGGCTAGATCTGTAGAGCTCAATCAACTACTTCTGCACCTGCATGACCAGAAACATTTGCAATGTAGGATTCCTTAGTAATTGTAACATTCTTGAATTACTCCCAAACTCCGTCAAGTTGTTCTCCTTTGATTCCACTTTCTTGGCCAACAAATATATTAGGTGTTTTTGTACTTTGAACATTTGGAACTTCTATACTCTCTAAGTTATAACTGGAATGTTTTACCATAAATTCTGGTAGATGAGCTATCCTCTTCTGACGATATTTCTTAAAATTAATTAACTCTTCATGAGTCAATCGATTCGAGGCTAGTATTTATACCATAGAATATTCTGGGTCATTTCAAATAAATCATCAACTTATCAAGATCATTTGAAAATGACTTGATTTTTACTTGCATGGTGACATCTTTAGAAATTCCATTCAGGTCAAACTGCTAGTTATGTATCACTCGAAAACATAAAACTTTCAATTGCTCAATTTCAAGCAAAGCATGCTTGAAATTATCTAAAGTATATGTACCACAAAGAATAGGAAAACATGGACTATTGGTCTTCTTTGCATCTCTGAAGACTTTAGTTAGGACTTGTCCAACAATATGGTAGGTGATTTCTTTTGCCAATAATTTATCTGGAATAAATAGAGGTAACACATGGGGATGGGCCAAGAACATAAGTGACATGTTCTTCTTCGAACCACTTCCATATAGGCCTCAAGTCTCTATGGGCTTCTGCGATAAGCCCGGGGCTTTATTACTAAAACATTATTGATGTAGGGGAAGAATTAATTCATGAAAAATATTATAGAAACTGGAATGGTACTTTGATTCCCAAAAACTGTCAAAATAAACATGAGTGGGGGTGGTATAATGAACATACCATTTACATCCCAAGGATGGAAAATTAAAGGAAAAAAATATAGCATCCATAATGTAGGCACTCATGAAAAAGGGAGGAGCTATCCATTCTAGTACATTGCATCTTTTCCTATAATTATGTATTTGAGTAATCAGACTGTTTGATAAAATGGTTGCCCAGTCCATGATATAACCATCAATGATGGTTTCAATCAAATTTACCCATTTTTCATAAAATTTTTGGGTATTCAGATAACCATAAATATGAAAAAATATAGCAACAATTTGGGAGAAAGGGCCAACAAGGGATGCTAGTGAATACATACACCTGTCTTCTCTCTTGTGTTTATTTAGGTCTTTCCTCCAATATTTGATAAGCTCCATAGGGTTTCGATTTTCTTGCATGAAATTTTGGAAAAACTGTGTATCGTACTTCGTTTGAGGCATCGACAACTGATACATCCTTCTTAAGTCTTCTGGATTGAAGGAACCAATTACTGTCTTTTTTGAGGTAATAAAATTTCGTTCTGTTATATCCACATGGTCGATGACCCACCTCACCATATCTGTGTATGGGATAAATTTCAGATGAGTGACAATTCTATGAAGAAATGAGTTAGCTATGTCGATCCATGCATTTGTATCCCTTGGAAAAGACTCATAAGCAATAGGTCCTCTGTTTTCAATTATTCTTGGATTTTCATCTTCAAATAACTTGTAAATTTCTTCCCAGTTAGAGGAGTGAATGAATATGAAAAAATAGGAGCCATCTCATGAGTTTCTTCAGGTGGTAAGACAGATTCTTGCTGAGTTGTAGAATTTATCTGTGCTTTGATTATCCTAGACATCTCCTTATGTTGTTCTTTATGAGGATTTACCTTACGAAAAATGAGTTGAGATAAGCATAGAATCACTTCGAAGTATGTGAGAGTCATATCAATTCAATGCAAGCCTTATGAAAAATCCCTTTGCATTAACTTAAAATAATTATAATTCATTTTAAAACCTCGAGATTATAAACCATAAGGTGTTCATTTAATTTCTAAATGTTTGTTCACGTGATATTGACAGTTGGCATTACTTTGGAGTTTTGATTTTCGACGCTTTTGATATCAGGTATGCTGATCGGCTTTAGTAATGATGCGATATGCGAAACAATGAAATTTTGAGATGCTTTACAAAACACAATATCATGATATGTTAGTTGACAAAAAGCGATATTAGTAATTGGTTAATTGACGACATTTCGACATTTCGGCATGTTGACGTTTTGACTTTTTGGAGCTTCGGCTATTCGGTAGATCATAACTTCGGCATATCGACATATCAGAACTCCAGGAGTTCGGAATTTAGTGCGTTTCCATATATTAAAGACATTTACTTTTTTAATACCTTTTTTAACGTTTTTCATTGTTTTACGATGTTTTCAAAAGATTGTGTTTATTAGGAAAAAAACAAATTTTCTTTGTTTTATTTGGAAAGATAAGGGAGAATATGCTTAAATTATCTACATAGAAGGATTTTTCCTAAAAAATTTAAAGGGTCCCCATTGTTCCTTCTAATACTTCTAAGGAAAATGGTGGGGTTTTTGAGTACCACAACAATTGGAAACACACTGGTTGAATCGGTTAATCTCTGTTATATAAAGTGTTACTTTTTTAAGAAAATTTTCAGAAAGTTATAAATGACTTGGAATCCAAATTGATATACATAATTTTTTTGAAATAAGATAACCTATTTTATTCAAAAAAGTTCTTTTAGATTTGTTATAGATGAAAATTTCTATTTAATGAATAAATATTTGATAGGTTGAAAAGACAAAGTAATAATCATTTGAAGCTTAGTGTATTGGATAAAATTGTTAGTAATTAGTAGAGCCTCTGTTTCCAACATGTGTTTATAGCCTCGACAGGATTACTATTTAACAAAAATGAATCAGTATCCTAATCATATAAAAATAAAAAATTTCAGAGGTAATGTGTTTTATCTTTCTTCTATTCTGTTTTTTATTTACCTTAAAGTAACTATCCTGGTTTGGTGGCCTAATAAAAAAATAATACCATTCACAAGTTATAATAAATTTGAACAAACTAACTCATAATGAGATCTCTTGTCTCAAGGCCTTTCAACTATGAGCCATTATCTTAGTGTGGTTGTCAATAATGATAATGTCAAGCTTATTAGTTTCCCATGATCATGGTAAGCCGACTCATGATGAGACCTCTTAACTTTTAAGTTTTATATATTTTTGAATTACACTCTGAATTTTTTTAAATAAATGAATGGGGAGGTTTCATTTCCTCATTATGAGTTTTGGATGATATTTTAAGTAAAATATGCTAAAAATTCATAATAATTGTTGCTTTTATAAAGATAACTTTTCAAATTTGACTCATAACAATTTGGATTCTCAAACTAATTACAAATCCAAAGGATATCTTCATTTTAAATGGCTATGCTAATTCAAAGTTTTCTAAAATGATTTGAGTATTCAAATTTCAATTTATAGTTTTTCTTGATTCATTATTTCTTTTTAAAAACTAACCTTTACATGATTGAGAATAAAAACTTGCAGTGTGTTATCCAAAGGTATAATACTTTACAACATAATTTATTAAAATGGAAATATTTACATATTGTACAAGAGAACTTCTGTTCTTTTTAAGAAAAATAATTTTTGAGTATAATTCCATTGACAGGAAGAGTTTCCTTCTTCCCTTGTAAGTCTTGCAATATAAAAGTTGATGGAGCTACCTTCTCAAAAATTTGAAAGGGACCAAGCCAAATTTTTTGAAATTTTGTATGCTTTCCTTTATCCTCATGCACTTTGTCCCATTTAAAAACTAAGTCTCCTCTTTCAAAATGTTTGTCTTTGACTGAATTAATATCGAATGAAGTTTTGACCAATTCTTGATGATGAGCATGAACCAAATTAGCTTTATTTATTTCTTCTTCCAGCTTAATTATTTGAGACATTCGTAATTGTAAAGCGGAAGAAGGTTTTTCATTAATAAATTGAACTGGGTCTGCTGAAGGGATAGCTATATTCAAAGGTAGAATATCTTCTTTTCCATATACTATATGAAACAAGGATTTTCATATCGAAGCTTTCTTAGTTATCCTATCTGCCCCATAAAGAAAATTTTAAAGTTTTGTGCCAAATTTTTTTGATTTTGGTTAATGGTTCATTTGATAATCCTTATAAGATTTTTATTAGTTGATTCCACCAAACCATTTCCTTGGGGATACCAATTTGTGGAATAATTCAATTTAAATCTTCTTGTTAAAGCAAATTTAGTCATTGTATTCCAGAAAAATAAGAAGCATTATAAAAAATAAGAGCATTAGGAACACCAAACCTGGTAATGATAAACTAATCGATGAATTCAATGATGCTCTAATAATTGGCTAATTTCAATGGAATTTCCTCTACCCATTTTGTGAAATAATATGTTGCAGTCAAAATATATTTATGTTTCTTGGAGGAGTGAGGAATGATCTCACCTATTATATCAAGTCCCCATTTCTCCAAAGGTTGTTCGATATTGATGGGCTGCAATAGCATAGATGGTTTCCTTTGTCTTCCTGAAGGAGTTTGGAAAATTTTACATTTTCTAACGTGCATATGTGCATATTTAAATAAGGCCGGCTAGTAATATCCAACATGTAGAATCTTATGAGCAGTAGTATCTCCACTATAATGTCCACTTGTTGGACCATTATGAAGTTCCCGTAGAACTTTTTCTGCTTTAGATTTCTCCAAACATCTCCATAGAGAAAATCGTATTTTTTCCTAAATAATATATCATTAAAAAGCCGATACTAATTGGCCTTCAATCTTAAGGCTCTCTTTTTCTTAAAATCAAGATCAATTGGGGCATAACCATTTTTTAAGTAAAACATTAAATCAGTATATTGAGAGTGAGTATCAATAGGAAGTACCTTTGTAACTTTTTCAATGTTACTTGTTACTTTGTCAATTGATGCATCATTCATTCCCGTGACTAGCCTTCAAAAACCTTGGCCTTTTACAATCTTAGCGGGTTTGATCTCTAGATCATATTCTTGCAATGTTGTTACCCAATTAGCCTTTTTTCCCCTAACTCCTTTTGAATAAAAAATTGTCTGACTGTTGAGAAAGGAACAATAACTTTAACATGAGTTTTCAGAAGAAAAGGTATAAAATATGTAAAATCTTTGTAAACTACGAAGGCTTGTTTTTCTACTCCTGTATAATTTAATTCAACTCCTTGAAAATTTGAGCTAAAAAAAGAAATTGGAGCTTCAATTTTATGTTCATTCGATTGGGTTAAAACCGTCACATAAGATAGATCATAGGAAAAAGTGTATTAAATAAATGAATTAGAAAAATTTGGAGTTGATAGAGAAGGAACATTAATTATGGCTTGTTTAATGATTTTAAATGCTTCTTTTTCATCATCTCCCCATTTGAACAATGAATTCTTCTTGATCATTTTATGTAGAGGTAGAACGACCTGTGAAAAATCAGGGATGAATCTTTTGACAAAATTATTTTTACCTAGAAAATATTGCATTGATTTCTTAGTATATGGTAATGAAATTTATGAAATTGTTTTAATTATTTCCTGAATCAATACAAATTCCATGTTTTGAAAAAATAAATCCCAGGAGTTTACCTTCATTAAGAGAAAAAAATGATTTCTTAGGGTTTAGAGAAATTCCATATTTTCTACATCTTTCAAATATTTGCTTTAAATAATGCAGATGATTATTTCTCTCTTTTGAATATATGGTAATATAGTCTAGATATACCACAATTTTTTTTTTAATTAACCCTTTGAAAGCAATATCCATTGCTATATGGAATGTAGCTCCTGCATTCATTAATCCGATTGGCATATTTTGATACACATATGTCCCCCACTTTGTTCTAAATGTAGTCTCAATCGATCTTTTGGATGAACTAAGATCTGATTATAGCCTGAAAATATGTATAATAGAGACATTAGTTCAAAACTGACGACTAATTGTAAGACTTGTTCCATTGATGGGAGAGGTAAAATATATTTTTGACATGCTTTGTTAAGATTTATGAAATCAATACAAATGCAGATGTCACCGTTGTTTTTCCTAACTAGTATAAGATTAGAAAACCATTTTTAATGTCGAAGTAGAAAAATGATTTTATCTTTTAAAAGCTTATTCAATTCACTTTTAATTTGGGTTTCCAAATTCGGATGAATCTTTCTAAGATTTTTTTGAATCGGTTTGACTTCTGGTACCATTGGGATAGTGTGTTGGATGATGGAAGCATCATATGTTTTGAGATATTGATAATTCCATGCAAATACATCTTTATATATTTTTAACAAATGAATAAACAAATTTCTTTTGTCAGATGAAAGGCCAACTCCTAAGTTGATATTTTGAGGTTTTTCATCGGATCCTAGTGTTAGTGTCAGTATTTGCATACTTCCACCAGGGATCAAAACACGTTTTGCATGTGCATATTAGTTGTCCCACTCTAAATAATTTTCAATCATTTCATTAGGTCATGATATAAAATTGTTCCACTGGTGGTTGTCCTTGTAAAATGTCCCTTTTTCCTTCACAAGTATATGTCTGTTGACCTTCTTCCATGTCTTCGTCATGATGAAAATGTAATGCTCCCAATTTTAGCCTCAAGCTAAAATGGAACATTATAGTTGCACATTTTATTTTTGTTTAATAAAATGGGCAAGGAGACACCTTAGCCCATTTTAGATGAAGAAATAACCCTCCTAATGTGAAATGGAGGTGAATAAAGCAGCTAAAATAAACACCAAGGGTGTGAATGGAACCCAGCTCACTTGATTATTTATATTTGACTAAAGTCAACAACACTGCCCAAGGAGGAAGAGGCTTCCTAGAGAAGATGTGCAGTTTTTGAGGGAAGAGATTCACATGAGGGTGGAAACCCTAATTAGTGGGACCTTGGTGGAGAAGAGTTCCTTTGGTTTATAAGGAGGAGATGGCAGCCCATTTTGGACAGGTTATGGTTTAGAGTTTCATACTTGGGTCTGCAAGCTTGCATCCCTAGGCTGTTTAGCAGGGTGATGGTGCCCTCGGGCACTAGGGTGTTCCCGGTCGGGAATCCATACCTCTTCCTTAAGGAAGGATGAAGAATGAGCTTATTTTCATCAATCCGGAATTGGCCATAGCTACTACCATTAGCCACAGCGTTATTTCTGTAGCAGAGGGGACGTTGTGTTGCTGGGGGCAGCAAGAGAGGAACTCATGGAGTCTCTCTTGTCTTGTTTTCTTCAGTGGAGGAGTGATCCACTCATTGGAGGATCTGAAAGGAGGATTCCTGGGCTTGATTTCAGATCAGTGGCATGAGGCCACACTTCCATCATCTCCCACTGCGCAGTCCATGGAGGAAACTGTGTTATTTTGGAGGAGGCAGTGAGAGAGGGGTTTCTGGAGCTTCAGAGGAGGATGTTTCTGAGACAAAGTGATCAAAAATTTGTATTGGATACATGATCAGAGGAGGGAATCTAAATTTTAGACCAGCCACAACCTCATTCTTGTTTAGGTTCAGTTGCAGTGACAACTTTGTTGTCACATTTTGGTTTCTCTGGAATTTCTAGCAATCTTTCATAGATTGGCTAGAAATCTTGTATTTCAGCCCATTCTTTGTTCTTGGGCTATTTTCTTGTACCTTTCAGCCAAATTTACATTCTATACATGTTCCAAAACTACTTCACTCTGATAGACTGCGCAGTCATGGTCTTCCGGTATTCTGTGTAGTTGCAGCTACTCCGACATTTCATTGTATATTCATTGGAGTATGGTTCTAGAGGTTTGAGAGGCTTGTCCCCTCAATTATTACTTGTATATTAATGCTAATATCATAATATAATTATGGCTGTATCATTTTCCCTCTTATGGTGTATTTTAGATTTGCAGAGTTGTTGATTATGTTCATGTATTGCTATAGCTCTCGCATTAAGCATTGTTTTAGAGACCTAGATTGGGGAGATCTAAATAACCCATCTAGAGTTATTTCTTTGAGCTCATATTGTGCATAGGAGTTTTAGGATGAATTTTCTAAGGCATCCCAACAGTGGTTTGTCTTATTTTTGCAGCAGCTTCCTTATACAGTGTCCTCAAGGACCCTGTAGCAGAAATTCCCGAGGTGGAATATTGCATATCCATAGACAGAGTCTGTGAAGGTCTAGCTAGCCTCAGGATTTCTCCCTTCTTTGGAAGGAGTCATATCTTGTAAATGCCCCAACAGTAAATCTCTAAAATGGACCTGTGATAGCTCACTGAATAAGGAATTGGAATATCTTAAGATATTCCCGATGGAGCAGAAAATTCCAGATTTGGAATATTACAGTGGTATCAAAGCAAGATCTTGGCTCAGCTTGTGCCCAAGATCTATTTACATCAACAAGAGGAGCTTCTATCCAAGGAGAGGAGATTGACAGAGGAAACAAGGAAAGAGTAATGACAGAAGAGAAGGTTTCCCTTCTTCTTTTCCAGACCATTGAGGAGATTATTGAAGATCTTGATGAAAGGGAAAATTTGGAGAAATTTTATGAAAGGGTTCATGAATGATCAAACCCTAGCTAATTCATGGAGGGTGTGAGCATTCAGCCACACATGTAGATCCATAGAAAAATACATTGCCCATAGCTACTTCAAGAAGGATGGAGGAAAAAGTTGAGGCCTTTGGAGGAGCAGCACTCCAACTCAAAGGTATGATTCATGATGATTGATTTTAGAGTTCTATTTCATGTTCTCATGCAAATGAGAGATCATATGTTACAGTCACAAAGATTTTTTCAAAGGGGAAAAACAATGTGAAACATGGTGTAACAAAACTTCAAACACTTTGCATGCATGGAGGGGGACCATGAAACAAAGATCATTCCATCTTTCTAGAGGGGGAGAAGTCAGGAGAATGACTTGCTATAGGTAAGACCCCCATTATATGAAGGGAACTCTTCCATTTGTGAGGATGCAGAGATATTTCTATCTAAGGAAGGCCAAGGCCTCTCATTGGGGAGGAGACACACTCACATGTTGGTAGAGAGGAGGTGCATACAACGCCGCACCATTGGAAGAAGAAGAAGATCAGGAGGATCAACATGAAGGGATGGTGGAAATTCACCCTTATCTACTTCAAAAATTTTCTCACATGGGAGAAGGACTGCACTGTTCAGTAGAGAGAGAGAGAGGACCTTTCATCCCTCTCATATATTCAGTCCACTTCCTATCTTGATGTCTCACTTTTTGGAGGCTTTCCATCTAGGAGGCCATTTGATTAAGAGACGATGAGAGGCATAATGCTATTTGGTTCACCACTCATTGAATTCCAGAGGGGTGGAGACATTAGAGGAGTCCATTACAGCGCAAATATTTTGGTGATAAGCTCAAGGAGGAGGGATACACTCTCTCATTTTCAGTACCACCCATTCTCATCAGTTTGAATGTGTAGATAGAGTTGCTGCATGGATAGAGGATAGCATCTTCATGATGCAGGATGACTGCTCCATATATTTAGTGAGAGAGAGGATGCTTTCCTTGAGGAAGGATTCTTTCATGCATTGGAGTAGATGGAGGCCACTCATGCTTATATTTCCCAGGATCGGGAGATTCTTTAGAGGTGATAGTCTCTCATGTGAGGCTCATTTTCAGAGAGCATCATTTCTATTTGAGCATGATCAGATGCATGATGGGCATGGCAACAACTTTGAGGATGAATTTGGCATGAGGGGATGTCAAGGTAGCAGGCAACAACATGATGGAGCACCCTATTGTAGAATACCAGCGCTGTCTATGTGGAGGATTGATCTAGGATGGAGGACTTAGCTTTGGTTGAGTATTCCCCAGGATCTTGGTGCATGCATGATTCTTGGATGGCCTTGATGGAGATGGCAGATAATTAGTGGATGACATGATCATCTATCATCATGGCAGACTCTTCTTGGCTAGAGTTTCTAGTCTCAAGGAGGAATTATTTGCATGCAGCATGTGAGGACTTCCTAGCTATGCATTTGGATGCATACTTTCCCTTGCTAGAGGAGTTCAATTGGAGGGAATTCAACATGATCTACATCAACATATGGATATATGCATAGCCCGGTTGATTTTGGATAGGTTGGCACAACCATTCCCTTACTCATTGGAAGAGAGGGAGAACATTCAGTTGAGCCATCTCAGCTCAAGAGCTATAGTGCATGATGGAGGATGTATAATTTCATATTCGGTATTGTACTTCTTTTAATTCATTGAGGAGCATGATATATCAAGGAGGCTTTCTCCTTCTTGTATTTTTCATGAGGATGCATTTGCAGCTACTTGTAGCCTTGATTTTGGATAATTTTGTGATGGTTGTGGGGGTAGCCACATGTTCTCGGTGTGCACCATTGGCACCAACTTGTATTCTCATGTTTTTATTTGATGATGAGATGTTGTGGCAGCAAAAAAGTGGCTAGTACAACACTTTTTATTTGTGATTTTGAGGCAGGCCAAGGAGGCACTGCACAGTTTCCATGAGTGGAACTTTGAACCACTCTCCGGTTGTCATTTGGCAACTTGCTTTTATTGAATATTTCTCCATGTATTTATGATGTTTGTACACTTATGTGGAGAATTATTTGGAGAGTTTGGTATGTACATCCCATTGGGAGCATGATTCTCCCCATTGTATATGTTTTATCTTGCAGGAGACACCATGGGAAAACCATGATTGCTACATTGCTACTTGTACCTTCTTGTGGGATGGACCACTTGAAGAATTTGCAAAGGCATATCATGGCTGATTTTTCTTGATGGGGTAGCTTGGGCCATTCTTGGAGGCCATAATTTTCCAGCCCAAAGACAAAGGCAACCCCATATGAGCAGCATATGGAGAGAGGGCCATCATGGGAAACCAAAACAACTCTCCATTCAAACCCAACCCATTGCATAAATCAGGGGTGATATTTTCATTTGGATGATTGCATGGAGGAGAGGATCATCATTGGGAGTAAAATTTTCCCATGCATATCATCACTCCTACCTTAAGGAGGCCTTAGCACAGCAGGAATTATTCTACTACACCTTCTATCTTTCCATGAGGAGCATTGTTATCATCTTGCATACTTGGGAGAGAGCATTGGAGGACAGGTTCATTGCAACATATTTGAGCAGTACTAGGACCATTGATGAGGAGGCTACAAGAGGAAAAGGGGGAGAATATTTTTTTCTCTCTATGCAGTTGCTTGAGGGAAAGAAACATGTGGGAGGGGAGGACTGTAATGTTCCCAATTTTAGCCTCAAGTTAAAATGGAACATTATAGTTGCACATTTTATTTTTGTTTAATAAAATGGGCAAGGAGACACCTTAGCCCATTTTATATGAAGAAATAACCCTCCTAATGTGAAAGGGAGGTGAATAAAGCAGCTGAAATAAACACCAAGGGTGTGAATGGAACCCAACTCACTTGATTAGTCATCTTTGACTAAATTCAACAGCGCTGCCCAAGGAGGAAGAGGCTTCCTAGAGAAGCTGCGCAGTTTTGGAGGGAAGAGATTCACATGAGGGTGGAAACCCTAATTGGTGGGACCTTGGTGGAGAAGAGTTCATTTGGTTTATAAGGAGGAGATGGCAACCCATTTTGGATAGGTTATGGTTTAGAGTTTCAGACTTGGGTCTGCAATCTTGCATCCCCGGGCTGTTTATCAGGGTGATGGTGCCCTCAAGCACTAGGGTGTTTCCGGTCGGGAATCCATACCTCTTCCTCAAGGAAGGATAAGGAATGAGCTGATTTTCCTTAATCAGGCATTGGGGATAGCTACTACCATCAACTACAATGTTATTACTGCAACAGAGAGGATGTTGTGTTGCTAGGGGTAGCAAGAGAGGAACTCATGGAGTCTCTCTTGTCTTGTTCTCTTTAGTGGAGGAGTGATCCACTCATTGGAGGAGCTACAAGGAGGATTCCCGGGCTTGATTTCATATCAGTGGCATGAGGCCACACTTCCATCATCTCCCACTACGCAGTCCATGGAGGAAACTGTGTTATTTTGGAGGAGGCAGTGAGAGAGGGGTTTCTAGAGCTTCAGAGGAGGATGTTTTTGAGACAAAGTGATCAAGAATTTGTATTGGAGACATGATCATAGGAGGGAATCTAAATTTCATACTAGCCACAACCTCATTCTTGTTTGGGTTCAGTTGCAGTGACAACTCTGTTGTCACATTTTGGTTTCTTCGACATTTCTAGCAATCTTTCATAGATTGGCTAGAAATCTTGTATTTCAGCCCATTCTTTGCTCTTGGGATATTTTCTTGTACCTTTTAGCCACATTTACATTCTATACATTTTTAGTAGCTGCTTCACTCTTAGAGACTGCGTGGTCATGGTCTTCCGACATTTTGTGTAGTTGCAGCTACTCTGACATTTCATTGTATATTCATTGGAGTATGGTTCTAGAGGTTTGAGAGGCTTGTCCCCTCAATTATTTCTTGTATATTAATTCTGATATCATAATATAATGATGGCTGTAACATTTTACCTCTTATGGTGTATTTCAGATTTGTAGAGTTATTGATTATGTTCATGTATTGTTGTAGCTCTCTCATTGAGCATTGTTTTAGAGACCTAGATTGGGGAGATCTGAATAGCCCATCTAGAGTTATTTCTTTCAGCTCATATTATGCATAGGAGAATTAGGATGAATTTTCTAAGGCATCCCAGTAGTGGTTTGTCTTATTTTTGTAGTAGCTTCCTTATACAACATCCTCAAGGACCCTGTAGCAGAAATTCCCGAGGTGGAATATTGCATATCGATAGTCAGAGTTTGTGAAGGGCCAGATAGCCTTAGGATTTCTCCCTTCTTTGGAAGGAGTCATATCCTGTAAATTCCCCAACAGTAAATCTCTGAAATGGACTTGTGATAGCTCACCGAAGAAGGAAATGGAATATCTTAAGATATTCCCGATGGAGTAGAAAATTCCAAATTTGGAATATTACAGAAAACAAATCTTCTCTCATTCCACTTTTAGTCAAAGTCACTCATTGAGTCAGTTTCTTTCATTTCTCATTAGGTCACTAGGGTTTCATAGGGTCAAATCATTGCATTGTCTCATTTTCAATAAAGGGTAGTAGAAGGTGTGAAGGTGATCCATAATAAACTCATGATTTATTTCAGTCAGGTTTTCCATGTAAAGTTACATTTCATATTTATAAGTTTTCATCTCAAAAATCACATTTTTGAGTTAAAAACAAAGTTATTTTATTATTCCTAATTTTATGTAATTTTAAGTCATTATATGAAATAAAACCCTAAAAAGCTGCTTATTCCTAGCTAAAGACATTTGATGAAGAAATGCGAAGGCCATGTCAGTCATCCAAAGCATAAAAAAGTATTTTGACAGGTTAATGAGAAGAAAGAAGTGTGGGCCCCAATCATTCAAAATCCAGAAGTCATTCAAAGTATAAAAGCCCATTTGCCAAAATAAATCCTCATTTGTTCATGTGTCAAGGAGAAAAACATGATTTTGGAGCAGGAGGTTCGAACAAGGGAAAAACTGCAAAAATTGGCCGATGCTGTGCATAGGAGTTTGGCGCTGTGCATAGAGCTTTGGCACTGCGCATAGAGCATTTTCTCTAGTGAAAAGTTACACAGCGCTGCGCATAGAGAGAGGGCGCTGCTCACCTGGGTAAGGTGCTGCGCATAGGGCCAAAACCCTCCCAAACTTCTCCAAACACATCAAGGTTACCTCTTCATCTACAAAAAAGGTAAGTGAAACCTTGTAACTCCCTCTTTCTCCATTTTATTCTTGTGTGTGATTTTTATGTTGGCAAAAATTACAAAGAAACCCTAGTTTTTCTTTGTCACTCCCCAAATTTCCATTCCCCTCACAAATTTCCCAAAACCCCCTTGTCCCAAATTCATTGTCCCTAAACCCTACCACATCACCCCATAATTATAAAAAGCACTAAAAACACCCCTACATCCTCATCCCTGAGTCCATTTACTCTTTTCCATTAAAACCCCAATTTCTAGGAATTTCACTATTTTTTCCTAGATTTCCACCTACCTTTGACCTATAATTAAATTATCATTTTCATCTCCCTTCATATTTTCACCTCCCATCACCTCACAAGGTTTCTTAACCCTTTTCCCCTTCTCCATTAATTTTTATGACCCTATAACTATCCCCTAAAGCCTTCATTTCATCATTTCCTCCCCTGCTCCCATTCCCTTCACTCCCTTATTAACTCTCCCTTTTTTCCCCTCTTCCCGAGGGTTTCCAAAGTGCCAAAGGAACAAGCATGGAGAGAGAGGACAAAGATTATAGAGAGGAGGAATACAATGATGATGAGTTTAAGGAATATGAGATTGTACAACAAATAAGGCCACACAAGGGAGGTAGAATCATCATAGTAGAGGCAACAAACCTTAGAGAGCTAGAGGCTTCACCTTTAGCTATGTCCTGTTTCAGATATTTCGGGTGCTATGAGTTTTGTGAAAAGGTGGAAAGAGTTCAACATCACCCTGAGTTGACTAGGATTTTCATACTGAACCTCCATGATAAAAAGGTAAATCTCGTAGGTGTAAATTTTTCCATTTCCACTTCTATTATTGCCGATGCTACATGGATTCCAAATGTAGGGGAAATATGGTACAAAGCACAGGACCTGGGTGATCACAATTTTAAGCGTTACCTCAAGACCAGGTACAAGAAAGAAAAAAAAAGTTTTTCCCCTTTAGTTTCCTCCTCAACAAGTATTCACCGATGATGAAGATTATTGTGAGATACTTCACTTGTGAGGGAAAATTCTCTAGATTTTACACATATCATATTCGGCTGCTCATGCATTTCACTAGGGTGAGAATGCTGAACATCCCATATTTCTTGCTCCGAAACATTGAGAAGATGGCATACTTGGTGGAAAAGAAAGAATATCACCTCTAGATGAACAAGCTTTATCATCACTCCCTCATGAAACTCATTGTGCATCATCATATCAATCTACTCAACATCTCTTGGGATACTTTCATTTCCAATGAAATATTAAAAAATACCCAAATTCCTCCACCAATGCCACAAGAGAGAAGAGAACATCTACTAGCTCTGCAGCTGCAAAAAAAATGAAGTATAAAGTCAGACCACCCAGGAAAGTCAAAGAATGCAATGTAAGATATCAAAGAGGGCTTAGAAAATTGTTTGCATCAGAGAGGCAAGTGCTTGCTAGACATGGTGTGGAAGGGGCCTTGCCTTCCTCATCAGCACATAGGCAAATGATTTCTCCACATGGTGTGGAAGGGGATTTTCCTTCTTCATCAACAAAGTAGGTACACCAGGCATTGAAGGGAAAAGAGAAAATCATAGAGGTCAGCCATGGAGAAACATATACATAACATGAAGATGCCCATGAGGTAGAGGCTGATTTTGAGCTAGTATAACTTGAAGGGTTTGATGACACTACCACATCAAGCATTTCCATCAAAGAAAATGAGGCATATATCAGAGAGCTACAAACCCATCTTGGGAGGGAAAAATTCATCATCTCTTTCCTAGAGCAAGAGAACAAACGTTTGACAGACAAGAAAAATATTTTAGAGATGAAGTTTTTGTAGGAGAGGAGGAAAAACATGATTTATCAAGTAGCTATGGAATATCCTGAGGAGGCTGAAAACATCAAGAAAAGGCCAAAGACAAGAAGCCTCAAAAGAGCATTGGAAAAGCAAAAGCAAGAAGCCCAAAGTCTGAGTTTTGCCTAGCAGTTGGCAAAGGAGATTGAAGACAACAGAGAAGTGTGGCTTGAGGGAGTCAACATTCACTTGGAGAAGCTACTAATGAAGTCCAAAAAATACAATCAGCTGCTTAGGCATATGGCCCATTAATATCATACCCAGAACAAACTTTCAATATCAAGGTCAAACAAATGAAGGATAAATTGAAGGAGATCTGGAAGGGCAAGAAAGGAGGTGACAAACTCAAGATATTTGCTGATGCCTCCTTAGCTCAACTTAACATGTGATTGTGGGCCTATCCCACAAATTTGGACTATTTTGAAATTTTTTGGAAATTTTTGAGTTTTTGGGCAAATTTTGAAAAACACAGAAATTTCTGCTCTATGTGTGGTGCCTTGGCATTGCATACTCTTTTGGGGAATCCAATGGAAAAATGGAAGACATAAGTGGGTTCATAATGATGAGGACATGCCCCTTGTACTTTTTCTAAGTATTTGGAGAAAAATTGTTGAGGAAAAAGGGCCAAAAATACACAAAAAATCACGTTTTTGCCTCTTTTTTCAGGGTGGTGCTGCACATAGAGGCTGTCTTGGTAGATTGCAGTTTTGGAGGGTGAAATTAGCTCCAAATTGGAAACCAAAAGAAGATTTGGAAAGTATACAGGACATTATTTCCAATGATCTATCATGAGCTGAATTTGGACACTGGGAAGTCCTTCAAATGTGACCTGCAAGAAGGGATATGTTTTCCTCCTTGGCACTGCGCATAGGACACATTCTGCCTGTTTTGGAGTTTTCTCTATTTGTCACATAATTTTTGAGTTTTACCTCACTATTTTGGGTTTTGACTTATGTAATTAAAAAATATTAATTTAATTATGAGGAGGATTACTTTACTATAGGTAGATTCATTAGCTTGAGTCCTCTAGAGGTCAAATGAATTAGTTTCCTCTCTTTTAGAGGCAAGTTACTGGGTCTTCCTAGTCTTCAGATTCTTATTCATCATTTGGTGGAAACTGATCCTCATCTCATAGATTCGACTCCATGAGGTTAGGGTGAGTTGTTTTGAGGTCTACATCTTCTTCTTCTTTCTCATTAGTAAGGGTTTGATTCAGTTGGATGCTTGGCATTTGAATAAACACACTTTTTATCAGCTTTGAGCAGGAATATTAATCATATTTGTAGCTATTTTTATGGGATCCCTACGGTATGGTCTTTAGTTCAGTTTTTTTTTTCATGTGTTGAAATGTATTTTTAAGTTTATTCATCATTTCATAACTTCTAAGTGAATTTATGCAAGTTAGATAAGAAGAATGCATTCTCATATGCTCTGGTTTGGGTAGACATTCACAGTCTGTTAAATTTCTTCAGTTTAGAAAGAACCCATGATTTCACCATGCTCTTTCTAGCTCCTCACCTGTCTTGATCATCCCACCCATTCAAATCCTAAAGTGCTAAATCACTATGCCTACCTTGCCCCATAGAACACCCTGCAAATTTTGACCTTATTTCCCTTGCCCTGTTTGTTTTGCTCCTTCTGATCCAGCATAACCCTATACAATCCAATCAAAACCATGAGCTACTATATCTAGCCTAATATATTCTTTACTAAGCCATTTTGGCTGTGATCCTTACGGAGAGATCCCTCTCCTTACCTAGTAGGGCTAGCTACTTGGCTAAGCATGGTTTGTGGTTACCTCAGAATTGCCTTCTTCAGCCTGAGGTTAAATCCCATTGACAACATTTTGGCGACTCCACTGGGGAAGAAAAAGTAAGGTCAGATCGACCCCAGTAAGTTTTCATTGAAATTATTAAACTTGTGGATGATTAGTTTAGAGTTTATTCAAAGGCTGAATTGAAAGTTGTTAAGTGAAAGTTAGTTTTCAAAAAATTGGACATACTGGCTTCCTGAATATACACTAGATCCAATCTAGATCCGAATACTCCCATCATTGTTAGTGATCCTCAAAAAATAGGAATAAAAGCCAAAATTGTTGTGGAGAAATATAGTTTAGCTGGAAATCAATTAGACAGAAGTTCCATTCCTGGAGTTAATTCACTCCCTGGAAAGTTAGAAACCATGAAAAATATTGAATTTGATATAAATTTTGAACAAAGCTTATTTCAGAAAAAATCTTTGAGCTGGGTTGACGAAAAAATTGTTGATTCCTCCATTTAATTTCACAATCCCGTTGAAGATCTGTTTTCACATACTAAATTGAGGTCAGAATCAGGGTCAAAAATTTTACACATTCTTGATGATTTGCAGAACTTCTCTTCACAAATTAATTCATGGGTAATAAGCAGACCTCAGATCTTAGCTTCTTATACTATTTATTTAGATCCTTCATTCTTTCAAAATACCATCACTGCATCTACTATCACCCAAAATATTCCTCATTCCTCACCTTCTTCTTCACATACTGTTCACACTACTCAAATAGTTACCACTCCTCCTTTGATTACATTGAACATAAAAATCCCTGTTTTTAATCCTCTACCTCCAATCATGGCTCCAAGATATGCCCCCCATGTTCTCCCTCATAATCTGGGTGCTATGCCCTAATATTACCAAACCAAAATCCATTTTTTTGACAATACTCAGCCTATGGCAACCCAAAAGCACGTAAACAAGATGAATGATTTCTTTGATCTTCATGAAATTGATGTTGAGGATGTGAAGATGAGGCTTTTTATACAAAGTTTGGGAGGGGAAGTAAGGAAATGGTTCAGAGCTCTACAAGCAGCCACTATTGACTCTTTAGAAGCCTTACATCGATAGTTCATAGAAATATGGGAAGAAAGGAAATATACACTTGAAATTCTGTCTGAATATGAGGACATCAAAAAAAATGTTGGTGAGAGTGTGCAAGATTATTGTGTGAGATTTAATACAGTATACAACGCTCTTCCTGCACAAATAAAACCACCTGAAGGTTTGGCTTTAGTAAAATTTTCAGATGGGTTTGATACTGATATGGCATATCAACTGTGTGAACGTAATCCTACAACTTTAGCAGATGTGAAAAATAATGCTGTAAGTGTGGAATCAAATTTGCTAGCCAAAAGGGCAAGGATGAGATCTGAAAAGAGAGTGATTGTGAAGGAGGAGACATCTAATTCTGATGCTAAGATGGATTCATTAATCCAAACTATGGAAAGAATGGTTTATCGGTTGTCTATATCAGATAGGCCTGAAACACAGATCTGGAACCCAAATTTCAAAGGGTAGCAGCCTCAGTTTAGAATCAAGCAAAGAGAGCAGAAAGCATTTGACCAACCAGTACACCAACAACATATTCAGACCCCGTTGTAGAAGAATTATGTTCAAGGAGTGGAAGAGGAAGAAGATGAATATCCGGTTATCAAAACAAATCATTTCTTGAAAGAAGATGGTCTGCCCATATTTCTGACTGAAGATGAAGAGTTTACTAAAAATTTGGATATTCCAAAAGATGAAGACTACATATTGGAAAATAATGACGATTTTGAAACTAAATCCGATGATTATTAGTGTGGGTATATGAATGCTTTGAGTGCACAATAGAAACAATATTATTTAAGAAGAAGAGATGTGCCTGTCATTCCTATTTAGAAAAGAAAAGAGGTCCAGCCAAAAAATGATCTTCCAAACAACCAGAGAAAGGGTAAAGAGCATGCAGATCAGAATCATAGAAAAATCAACTAGCCATCAAAAAGCTTATCTACTAAAGAGAAGGACACTCAGAAAAAGGAGAATGTAACAAAGGATGAAAATGATAGAAAATATATCGTCACAAAGAGGTATATAAAGTCACAACTTTTAATTTAGAAAGTGAAATAGCTAAATTGAAAGTTTCCATTCCTTTGAAAGAATTAGTAAATAATAGTCACTATAAACACCAGGTGTCTAAAACATTTATAATTGATCCTTTGTTCGATAGAGAGTGAAGTTATCCTCTAGATGGTCAGTTAGAAGAGAGTGAAGTTCCCCCCTTTTATTTACGCCTTAGACTACATGAGTATATACTTCATAATGCTATGCCTGATTTTGAGGCTTCTCACAATTTAATTCCAAAGGATATTATGGAAAAGATGGGCATGGATATCACCAGACCATATCATGATTTGTATTCTTTTGATTATGGTAGAGTTCGCTCCATTGGTCTCATTAAAGATTTAATGGTTTCCTTAGAACAAATCCCAACCAAGAATGTCTTAATGGATGTGGTGGTGGCTGATATACCACCTCGATTTGGCATGATGATGTCTAGATCATGGGGAGCTAAACTCAAAGGTACTTTACAACTTGACTTCTCTTATGCTACTATTCCTGTTTTTGGGCAATTGAGGAAATTGTATCAGGAAAAGAAGATGAATTACATGATAACTAGTAAGGAGAAGCCCATAAATTATCCAATACAAGCTGTACATACAGATCTAGAGTGTTTTATTTTGTATAATGACAGTAGTTTGAATGATGTAAATAGTCAGCTAGTAGAGGTAGAAGATGTACCAGAAGTTTCAGAGTGCTTTAAAGAAGTTCTTGATAAAGAAAAAAGAGTGGTGACTTCTTCTGAACAACCCTTAGAAGAACATAAAATTAGTGCAGAACAAAAAAAATGAGGTGACAGGGAAAAGTAAATCAGAACCAATAGTTAAGTTTCAACATCTAGAAGATGAAGATGGCCTTTGGAGCATGGATTTCGATGGTGATTTGGGTAAGGAAGGCACAGGTATTGGAATTTGGATCCAAAGTCATGTTTGTAAGCCAGATAGAGTTCCAATTAATGTTAGAGAATTCTCTTATAAATTGGATTTTGATTTCTCTAACAACGAAGCGGAGTATGAAGCATTGATCACAAGTCTCAAAATTTTGAAGAAACTTGGCGTGAAAATAATTTCTGTTTATGGTGATTTTGAGCTTGTCATAAAGCAGGTGAAAGGAGAATATCAAGCAAAGCATCCGTGAATGAGAGCTTATAGGAATGCAGTCTTGGATACCTTGAAAATGTTTCCTGAATATACATTGACAATAGTAACAAGAAGTCAAAATATCATTGCGGATTTGCTTGCTATAGTAGCAAGTAATCTCAAAATTATGATGAACTCAAGTATTAAATTTGAAATTCATGTCAAACATAGGGCTAGTGTTCCTGATAGCTTAAGGTATTGGCAAGTTTTTTGGGATGACAAAGAAATTAATAGCTTTTTGTAGAATGAAGGAAAGTTCAAAGATGATTTTATTGATGATGTTTGTGATTCTAATGATAAAAACATAGAGGCTAATCAAATTAATGTTTTGTAGCTAAAGGATAATATTATTCCTAGAGGTCTTATACCTTTAGAAGAATTATTTGATCAGGATGACGTGGGGAGAAAACCAACACTGGTTCCTACTAAAAAGGGTGTGGAATACGTAAACATCGGAACAACAGATAAGCCCAATATGGTTAAGCTATCTAAGACATTATCTCCTGAAGAAAAAGATAAGTACCTCAAATTGTTATTTGAATTTTCTGATATTTTTGCATGGGATTATGTAGATTTGAAGGTCTATGACAAAAATATTATTCAGCACACTATTCCCATCAAGCTGGATCAAAAACCTTTCAGATAGAAGTTAAGAAGGATAAATCCAAGACTGTTGCCATCCATCGAGAAAGAGGTAAATCGATTGTATAAATCTGGTATCATTGTTCCAATTAGATTTTCTGATTGGATTTCAAATTTGGTTCTGGTAAGGAAAAAGACTAGAGAGATAAGGTTGTGCATTGATTTCCATAATTTAAATAAAGTGCCTTTGAAGGATAATTACCCTCTTCCTGAGATGGACCATATTCTACAAAGGGTAGTTGGAGCATCACGAATGTCACTGCTTGATGGTTACTCAGGTTATAATCAGATTTTTGTACATGAAAAAGACCAAGATAAAACTGCTTTCACAACACCGTGGGGGACCTTTCAGTATGTAAAAATGCCGTTTGGACTCAAGAATGCGGGGGCTACTTTTCAGCAGGCAATGGATATAGATTTTTCTAATGAGAAGGATGATTTTTTTAGTGGCGTATTTAGATGATTTGATAGTGTTTTTTGGTTCTGATGATGTGCATTTACACCATTTGAAATTTTTTTTTTAGAAATGCAGGGAGTTCAGAATTTCTCTGTGTCCAAAAAAGAGTCTTTTTCCATGGAGGAAGGAAAACTCCTCAGTCACATAATTTCCAAAGATGGCATTCACATTGATCCTTCTAGAGTGGAAGAAATTCAACAAATATGTTTTCCATGCAATAAAAAGGAGATACAATATTTCAATGATAAGATGAATTTATTACGCACATTTATTCCTAATTTAGCCGAGCATATACGTGAATTGACTAATATGTTGAAGAAGGACATCAGTGTAAAATGGACTAACGATGCTATGAAGTCTTTCAATTTGGTAAAGCTTGCTTTAACTACAACCCCTATTTTGGTTAGTCCCAATTATAGTAGCGATTTTATAATATTTTGAATTGCATCTGAGCACACCTTGCCTGTGGTTTTGATGCAAAAGAAGGTTCAGGTTAAGCAACCCATTGATTTTTTTAGTTGAGCCATGAGAGATGCTGCTCTTCGATATAATATTATTGAGAAGAAAGCTTTGGAATTAATCAAAGCCTTGAAGGATTTCCAGGTCTATATTCTACATTCACACACTATAGCTTATGTTCCAAATGCAGCTGTTAAAGAAGTTCTCATGCAGACTAATCCAGAAGGAAGAAGAGGTAAATGGATAGCAGAGATGCTAAAGTATGATCTCGATATCAAGCCCACCAAGCTGATCAAGGGACAGAGGTTAGCCAAGCTCATGGTTGAATCGAACTTAGATGGTATAGACATAAACCTTATTGCAGGAATGTCAGATGAAGAAGAAGACGACACTCTAATACAGGTATCAGAGATGTTTCTCACTTCATCGTGGTATTCAGATATAATGTATTTTATTCAACACTTATCTCCTCCTCTTGGAATGTCAAAAATTAAGGGTAGGTCTTTGAAATTAAAATCTGCTAAATTCTGCATTCTAGGTAGTGCCCTTTATTAGAAAGATCCAGGAGGTGTTCTTTTAAATTGTTTGGTTGAAGATGAAGCTAAGAAGGTAATGCATGACTTCCATAAGGGATATTGTGGAGGCCACTTATTTTGGAAAACAACAGCTAATAAAGTGTTGAGAGCAGGGTATTATTGGCCGACTCTATTTTCAGATTTTTACAAAATAGTCACAAGCTACCATGAATGCCAAGTTTTTCAAGGAAAAAGGAAACTCATTCCTCTTTCGCTGAAACCTATTGTAGTAAATGCTCCTTTTCAACAGTGGGGTCTCGATTGTATAGCTATACGAAAATCTAGGATGGCGTCCGCAGCTGTTAGGGTTTATTGTTTTGGATTCAGCTGTGGCGATGGACCAGCCGCCCTCACGCGTTTTGCAGTCCGGAGGCTTCCTTCTGGCCTAGAGGATCTGAGCTCCAACTACACACGCGCTTGCAGAGGTAGATGGAATGTGCTTCGGGCTGATTCACGCCCATCTCAAGCTGGCACCCACCTGGGGTTTCAACTAGTTCCTACAACCCTTGATATCTGCGCGGCCTTTTATGATAAAAAAGCTAGCACCATTTCAGATCTGTTCGCTGGTTTCCGCATGGTCGAGGTTTTTGCGGCATGCCCAACTCTGAAGGGCTGTAGAATCCGGCTACGGCTCCTCCTCGGCACAGATGCAGACACTGACGGCGCGGCTCCTCATCTTGCAATTGCTTCTGGCCGCTCTGCTACGGCTGCCCTTGCAGTTATGCGACTGATCTCAGATTTCTCCGCCTCTGCCCGCAGACTCCTTCCGTTGGCTACTTCCGCGCTGTGATTCCACATGCAGAGGCAGTATTGCCGGAATCTGGAGCTAGCTTTGAAACCCTGCAAACACACCATATCTTCTTTGAATCCTATCTCTGGCAGCCGGGATCTTTCAAGTCTCCAGCAAACGACTTTTCAGATTCAAATAATTCTTCTGACGGGCAAAACCCTGCTACTTGAGGTCCAGCCCTCTCTTACAGTGCGCCATCTCTCAAAGATCCTCGAACAGAAGCTGGGGATCCCTTACCCACTTTTGCGGCTCCTCTTCGCAGGTAAGCAGCTGGATAATAACCTGCCTCTTTCCTTTTACAAAATTGAAAGAAATGCCACAGTTATCCTTTTACTTCGGCTAAGGGGAGGAGCCGTAGGGCAATCCTCTGCCTCCAAGGGTTTTTCCTATAAAGATGCGGTTCATGCACAACCTACTAAGAAGACTGCTCATCAAGCTGAGGCTCCCAAACCCTTCTTGGTGGACAAAATGGAGCAAACCCCGACCATTGAAATCACTCATCCATCTCTGGATGATCAATACCAGACATTCGCAGAAACAGCCATCATTTGTAGATTTAATGGATTATGGCCCCGCACAGCTGATCTATACCAGTGGATCCACTCCAATTGGACCAGCAACAGCAAAGTCTTCTTATGCTCGAAAGGCTTCTTTATAGTCGCCTTTGCCTTCAATGAAGATTACCAGAGAGCCTTAACAGGAGGCCCCTGGTTCTGGGGATCAGCTGGACTTTTCCTCACCCCCTGGTTCCCTGACTTCGACCCCTCTACCGCTGTCATCACCAAGCTTCCTATCTGGGTCAGACTTCCAAATCTCCCAGCGCATCTTTGGCATTTCGCTGTCTTTCAAGGAATCGGAGACACATTAGGCCGCTTCCTGGCAACAGATACCTCAAGGGGGGAGAAAGGAATATATACCTTTGGCAGAATTTGCGCGGAAATAGACATTAGCAAAGGGCTACCAGATCAGATCATCCTTAAGGTTGGGGACTTCCATTGGACCCAAACCTTGGACTATGAGAACACAGCCTTCAGGTGCCGCCATTGCCATCAGACAGGGCATCTCCAGAATACATGTGCAAAGCTCCCCGACAATAAGAAGAATATCTATCGCAAATCCAAATCCAAGAGCTGGAAACCTTGCGACAGACCCCCTATGGGTGACTTAGAGACCTCTAGCTCTGATGAGGAGGACATTGAAGTGGAAGAGGAGCAGGGCATTGAAGTGGAAGAGGAACATTTGGAGCATCCAAAGGACTCGCCCTCAGGCTGCCCTGAGGCTCCTTCTGCGCCTCTGACCTCGCAGAAACGCTCGCATGAGACTTCTTCTTCTGATTCAGACAAGGAGACTCCTCCTTTAGTACAAAACAGTCTGCAAGTGGTTCCGGTCCAGCCAGATCAGAATGGTTGGGTCAAAGTCAGTAAAAAGAAAGGGAAAAAATGTCGATTGGGAGACGCTACCCAAACTGGGTAAACTCCTTAGTTTAGCTCGTTCTTCTCTGTTCTCTTTGTTATCTTTTTGCTTATGCCATGGATGCTCTATGGGACCGAGGTTGATACTATATCATTTCCGGCTCCCTTGCTCTTTAGCTTCGCTTCTCTGCAAGCTCTGATTGTACCATATGTTTTTTCTTAATAGAATTAGTCTTATTCAGAAAAAAAAACAGTGGGGTCTCGATTTTATTGGGGAAATTCATCCTACATCATCAGTACATCATATATGGATTCTGACAGCCACCGAATACTTCACCAAGTGGATCGAGGCTATTCCTACAAGGCAAGCTATAGTCACGGTAATTATTCAGTTTTTAGAGTCCAATATCTTGTCTCGTTTTGGTTTTCCTCACAAGATTATTATAGATAATGCAACTGCATTCAAGTCAAATAAAATTATTGAGTTTTGTAACAAGTATAACATTAGGTTGGGCCATTCTACCACATACTATCCGTAGGGAAATGGATTAGGTGAGTCCTCTAATAAATCCTTGGTTAATATCATTAAGAAAATGTTGGAGGAGAATAAGAAGAATTGGCATAGGAAGCTTACCAATGTTTTGTAGGCAGACCAAGTGAGAAAAAAGAATTCTATATGTATGTCACCCTTTGAATTGGTTTATGGTATAGATACAGTGTTTCCTACATCACTTGTAGTCCCAGTTATGATATTATTGTAGGAAGAAGGTAGTGAAGAAGATGGTATTCAACGTTGAATCAATCAAATGATTCACCTCCAGCAAACAAGGGAGGAAGTTTCTCAAACTGCTTCTAAAATTCAGAAGAAAATCAAGAAGATTTATGATCACAAAACCAAGGAAGATAAGTTTCAGCTGGAAGATGTAGTGCTACGATGGGATGTAAGAAATGAAGAGAAAGCCAAACACGGGAAACTTGAAAATATTTGGAAAGGACCCTACAAAATCTTGGCTTATCGAGGACAAAATGCCTATTTTCTGAAAGAGATGAATGGAAAAGAATGTTTAGGACCAGTTAATGGTAGGCTCTTGAAACATTACTATTTCTAATGCAACTTATGAAATAATGTTCCACTTTCATTGTAAATGCTAGTTTGTACTTTCTGCAAGGTTTGGAGTAGAAAATAATTTAGGCTTGGGGCCCGAAGTGAAGGCTATAAAGCTTGTTGGTTTTCTGTTATTTTTAGATTTTTTAAGTCAATTTTGAGTTAGTTTCAAAGTCAGTTTTCGAGTCAGTTCTAAGTCACTTTGGTTGGGTTTTGAGTCAGTTTTAACAATCTACAGTCTTTAAATTGTTTGACCGTATTGGTCCAAAGGTTAGACACTTGGTCTACGGTGTTCTTGAAACCTCCAAGGAGCTTCCATCCCTAATAAGACCAATGTTAGTGTTAGAATTTTCATACTTCCACCAGGGATCAAAACACATTTTGCATGTGCATCTTAGGTGTCCCAATCTAAATAATTCTCAATCATTTCATTAGGTCATGAAATAAAATTGTTCCACTGGTGGTTGTCCTTGTCAAATGTACCCTTTTCCTTCACAAGTATATGCCTGTTGACCCTCTTCCATGTCTTCATCATGCTGAAAAAAGTCTCCTCTCATTCCACTTTTAGTCAAAGTCACTCATTGAGTCAGTTTCTTTCATTTCTCATTAGGTCACTAGGGTTTCATAGCGTCAAATCATTGCATTGTCTCATTTTCAATAAAGTGCAGCAGAAGGTGTGAAGGTGACCCATAATAAAATCATGATTTGTTTCAGTCAGGTTTTCCATTTAAAGTTACATTTCATCTTTATAATTTTTCATCTCAAAAATCTCATTTTTGAGATAAAAACAGATTTATTTTATTATTCCTAATTTTATGTAATTTTAAGTCATTATATGTAATAAAACCCTAAAAAGATGCTTATTCCTAGCTAAAGACATTTGATGAAGAAATACAAAGGCCATGTCAGTCATCCAAAGCATAAAAAAGTATTTTGAAAGGTTAATGAGAAGAAAGAAGTGTGGGCCCCAATCATTCAAAATCCAAAAGTCATTCAAAGTATAAAAGTCCATTTGCCAAAAGAAATCCTCATTTGTTCATGTTTCAAGGAGAAAAACGTGATTTGGAGTAGGAGGTTCGAACAAAGGAAAAACTTAAAAAATTGGCCGACGCTGCACATCGGAGTTTGGCACTGCGAATAGTGCATTTTTTCCAGTGCAAAGCTACACGGCGCTGCGCATAGAGAGAGGGCACTGCTCACCTGGGTTAAGCGCTGCGCACACGGCCAAAAACCTCCCAAACTTCTCCAAACACCTCAAGTTTACCTCTTCATCTCCAAAACAAGTAAGTGTACCCTTGTAACTCTCTCTTTATCCATTTTATGCTTGTGTGTGAGTTTTATGTTGGAAAAAATTACAAAGAAACCCTAGTTTTTCTTTGTCACCCCCAAAATTTCCATTCCCCTCACAAATTTCTCAAAACCCCCTTGTCCCAAATTCATTGTCCCTAAACCCTACCACATCACCCCATATTTCTAAAAAACACTAAAACTACCCCTACATCCTCATCCATAAGTCCCTTTACTCTTTTCCATTAAAACCCCAATTTCTAGGAATTTCACTATTTTTTCCTAGATTTCCCCCCTACCTTTGACCTGTAATTAAATTATCATTTTCATCTCCCTTCATATTTTCACCTCCCATCACCTCACAAGGTTTATTAACCCTATCCCTATCCCTTAAGCCTTCATTTCATTATTTCCTCCCCTGCTCCCATTCCCTTCACTCCCTTATTAACTCTCCCTTTTTTTCCCTCTTCCCTAGAGTTTCCAAAGTGCCAAAGAAACAATCATGGAGAGAGAGGATAGAGATTACAAAGAGGAGGAACACAATGATGATGAGTTTGAGGAGGATGATATTTTACATCAAAGAAAGCCACACAAGGGAGGCAGAATCATCAGAGTAGAGCCAACAAAACTTAGAGAGCTAGAGGCTTCACCTTTAGCTGTGTCCTATTTCAGATATGTCAGGTGCTATGAGTTTTGTGAAAAGGTGGAAAGAGTTCAACATCACCCGAAGTTGACTAGGCTTTTCATACTGAACCTCCATCATAATAGGGTAACTCTCGCAGGTGTAATTTTTCCATTTCCACTTCTATTATTGCTGATGCTACAGGGATTCCAAATGTAGGGGAAACATGATACAAAGCACAGGACCTGGGTGATCACCATGTTGAGCCTTACCTCAAGACTAGGTACAAGAATGAAAAAACAAAGTTTTTCCCCTTCATTTTCCTCCTTAGCAAGTATGCACCGATGATTAATATTATCATGAGATACTTCACTTGTGAGGGCAGTTTCTCCATATTGTACACATATCAAATCAGGTTGCTCATGCATTTCACTAGGGTGAGAATGTTTAACATCCCATATTTCTTGCTTTGGAACATTGAGAAGATGTCATAATTGGTGGAAAAGAAAGAATGTCATCAACAAATGAACAAACTCTATCATCACTCCCTCATCAAACTCATTGTGCTTCATCATCTCAATCTACTCAGCATCTATTTGGGCTACTTTCATTTCCAATGACATATTCAGAAATACCCAAATTCCTCCACCAATGCCACAAGAGAGAAGAGAAACATCTACTAGCTCTGCAGCTGCAAAAATAAGGAAGCATAAAGTCAAACCACCCAGGCGAGTCAAAGAATGCCGTGTAACATATCAAAGAGGGATTAGAAAATTGTTTTCAGAAAAGAGGCAAGTGCTTGCTCCACATGGTGTGGAAGGGGCCTTGCCTTCCTCATCAGCACAAAGGCAAATGATTTCTCCACATGGTGTGGAAGGGGCTTTGCCTTCTTTATCAACAAAGCAGGTACGCTAGGAATTGAAGGGAAAAGAGAAAATCATAGAGGTTAGCCATGGAGAAACATATCAAAAAAATGAAGTTGCCCATGAGGTAGAGGTTGATTTTGAGCTTGTATACCTTGAAGGGTTTGATGACACTACCACATCAAACATTTCCATCAAATAAAAGGAGTTACAGATCAGAGAGCTGCAAACCCATCTTGGGAGGGTAAAATTCATCATCTCTTTGCTAGAGCAAGATAGCAAATAGTTGAAAGACAAGCAAACTCTTTTAGAGATGAAGTTGCTGCAAGAAAAGAGGAAAAACATGATTTTTCAAGCAAATATGGAAGATCTCGAGGAGGCAAAAAATGATTTTTCAAGCAACTTTGGAAGATCTTGAGGAGGCTTAAAACATCAGGAAAAGGCCAAAGACAAGAGGCCTCAAAATAGCATTGGAAAAATAAAATCAAGAAGCCCAAAGTATGAGTTTTGATCAAAATTTGGAAAAGGAGGTTGAAGAAAACAAAGAAGCATGGCTTGAGAGAGTCAAAATTCACTTGGAGAAGTTGCTAATGAAGGCCAACAAATACAATTAGCTGCTCAGGGACATGGCCCATCACTATCAGGCCCGGAATAGAATTTGCAATATCAAGGTCAAACATATGAAGGATAAATTGAAGGAGATCCGGAAGCGCAAGAAAGGAGGTGACACATTAAAGATACTTGCTGATGCCTCCCTAGCTCAACTTGATAAGTGATTGTGGGCCTATCCCACAAAATTTGAATAATTTTGAAAAATTTTGCAATTTTTTGAGTTTTTGGGCAAATTAAAAAAAAAACAGAAATTTATGCTCTATGCGCAGCGCCTTTGAATTGCGCACTCTTTTGGGGCATCCAATGTTGTGAAACCAGCTCCAAAAATATAAGAAAAGATATATCAACGCCTTAGAAATGAGCCACTTCGAGGGGGCAACCTCCAATACATTACATGAATGAACAATTCTTGGATGATTCAAATTAAAAAACCTCCTTTCTATATATAGGAGTCCATGGGGCCACAATGTAATCTTAGTGGGATTAGTTTACTATAGGTTTATTCATTAGCATGAGTCCTGTAGAGGTCAAATTAATCAATTTCCTCTCTTTTAGAGGCAAGTTTCTAGGTCTTCCTAGTCTTCAGATTCTTGTTCAGCATTTGGTGGAAACTGATCCTTATCTCATGGATTCGACTCCTTGAGGCTAGGGTGATTTGTTTTGAGGTATATATCTTCTTCTTCTTTCTCATTAGTAAGGGTTGGACTTAGTTGGACACTTGGCCTTTGAAGAAACACACTTTGTATCAGCTCTGAGCAGGAATATTAATCATATTTGCAGCTATTTTTATGGGATCCTTGTGGTATGGTTTTTAGTTCAGTTTTTTTTTTTTTCATGTGTTGAAATGTATTTTTAAGTTTATTCATAATTTCAGAACTTCTAAGTGAATGTATGCAAGTTAGATAAGCATAATCCATTCTCATATGCTCTATTTTGGGTAGACATTCACAGTATGTTAAATTTATTAGTTTAGAAAGATCCCATGATTTCACCATGCTCTTTCTAGCTCCTCATTTGTCTTAATCATCTCACCCATTGAAATCCTAAAGTTCTAAATCACTATGCCTACCTTTCCCCATAGAACACCTTGCAAATTTTGACCTAATTTCCCTTGCCCAGACTGTTTTTCTCCTTTTGATCCAGCACAACCTTATACAATCCAATAAAAACCCTGAGCTACTATACCTAGCCTAATATATTCTTTACTCAACCATTTTTGTTGTGATCCTTATGGAGAGAGCCCTCTCCTTGCCTAGTAGGGCTAGCTACTTGGCTAAGCGTGGTTTGTGGTTACCTCAGAATTGCCTTCTTTAGCCTGAGGTTCAATCCCAGTGATAAAACCTAGGCTAACTAATTCAAACCTTAAAGTTGAACTTTGGAGTTTGTAGTTGTTAACCTTTTTAAATTTTTCTTTCATATCATATAGATCCTCAAGTTTAACTACAGTTTTTGGCAAGGAATTATTTTCATTAGAATTTTTCATTTGGAGAGATATTGCATGCTAAAAAATGTGAAGTAAAATTTTGAATCAGGGATTGATAATGTTTTAGGTGATTTGATATGCAATGAATGTTATTTCTAACTTGTTTTATCATGATTTCCAAATCACCAAATATTTGGAGATATTTAACAGCAAGATTTATTGCCTTATATAATACCCGTACTAATGCTTCATATTCTGAAATATTACTAGTACATTCAAATTCTAGCCTACATGCTAGCATGGTCATTTCTCCAGTTGGGCTCATTAATATACATCCCAATCCTGCACCTTCACTAGATTTATAACCATAAAAATAAAGTGCCCAAAATAAAGATTCAAATTTATTTACAACAATATCTACAATATTAATACATTTAGAAAAGACTATTTGAGAGCAATTTTTAGTTTGAGAACAAACAAAATTTTCTAAAAAAGATGATTCTTGTGCTGTAAAATTTCCAAAAAAGGATTCCGATGAGTAATTTCCAAGAATGTTGTTTGTGAAAACCACATGTTCATTTTCTTCATCGAAATCGGTAACCGAGTGTGTTGGAAAGGTAAATCCCCTCTGCGGACAGAGGCGATCCCCATTAGCCTAGATCGGGTCTAGCAACAATTAGGTGACGCAGTGACGCAGGTCTCTAGTTACGAAATGCCAAGAACATAACGAATTTCCTACTTTAGGTCCTATGCAATGGTCGTTGAAGAAAGGATGACGCTTTCCGTCCCTCGCTTGGTAGATCACGATTCTTCCGCTCGACACGTCCGAAAACCTGCACATATGAAAAGAACAAAATGATACACAGCGTAAAATCTAAATCTTGTAACCATACATCAGTCAGATAGGATGTAATTCATTACATCAAAGAAAAATACACATGAATGAAACCATAATCAAAGTTGCTTATCATTAAAATAACAAAGGAAAGATACAACCCAAAGCTCTGATGCTCGATCTTCCTTTGGCGAGGCTGAAAACGGAGCACGTCTCAACGAAACTTGTTGGAAACGGGACAAAGGTCTCTCTCTTCGGCTTGGCTCTCAAAGGTTGTCTAGCGATAGTCTCCTTGCTACAAGTTCAGCTCTTAGCTTGCTAAGGGAAAAGGCAAGCTTATATAGATGGGGGAGGAGGAGTTGGGATCCCTACAATCATGGGATTGGCCCTATCTCTAAGGAAGCTTCCATGATAGGTGGAGAACCACCTCCCATACATGGAGATCTGGAGCCAAACCACCCAACTCATTTTAGAGACTCGTTCAGGAGGTTTTTGGAATAAAACTTCCGCCATTTATTTAAAAAAAAACATCCCTTATTAAGCTTGGCACGAGTGAGACACAGGGACACTGTGCTAGTTGGCGCGCCCTCTATGGTGGATTTTCCTCACTGGCGCGAGCGCTGAACTAGCTAGTCATGCCAAGGCCAAAAGATTAGTTTTTAGGGTTTTCCAAGGGAAAAATTCTTTAGAGGAATGATTGTCCTTGTCAAGGGGGATTCCATGAAAGTGGTTTCAGGTTATGTCACTGCTCACACATCACGGGAAAGGCCCTCCAATATGCAGGATGAGGGATTTCAGGGGCGGTGACAAAATGATGTGTAACAGATGCCTCCTAAAGCATGAGGCCCGAGAGAGAGAGAGAGGGGTGAAATTCTTTAAGAGAAAGTGCCCAACTGAAAACACTGCCATTGGAAAACCTGCGTAGACAAATACAACTGATATCTCAAATACATGATATGTGGTATGGGCGCAGCCATCCATAATAGAGTGTACAATAATCAGGATCCAAGGTATGGACGCAGCCATCCAGAAAGGATTAATAAGTAGACTCAGGTATGGTCGCAACCATCCAATCAATGAGTAATGTAATCAATCATGATAATCCACAAAAACTTGCAGCCTGGATTCCATCAGACAAAATCCAGGGTCTTGCGCTCCATCTCGACCTAAACAGAGTACAAGTCCAAGCATGTGAATAAGTGAGTTGAAGTTGAACATGCAAGAACATCGTCTGATTACCAGCCAATAATGAAAGTTGTTAACAGATGCGAGAGGTACCACCAATAATGAGGATGGCCCTCAAGGTACTATAGGTACAATCCACGAAATGTGAAAAATGAGTTGACATCGAACACCCACAGAATCACTCGATCGAAGGCTAATGATGAAAACCTTGCGTCGAATGCGAAGAACCTACCATTGGGGTATGCAGGCTCCAAGGTACCTTAAGGGAGTCTCTAGATCAGCTTCCTGGATAATGAGTTGAAGTCGACAGGAAGTGAACTTGATCAAAGGTGGGCCATAGTGTTTCCCACATCATCGATGCAAGATGGAGGAACATAATTTTTGTGAATCAAGATCAGTAGAGAATCAGAGGGGGGTTGAAAAATGCATAGGCCAAATTCTATTGACCATATCGGTGGCATGATACTGGATTTGGCAATATTTGACATCAAAGGATCTGAGGTCATGATTGACGAGGCAAAGGGAAGATGAGTGGTCAAAAAGGATTAACCAAACCCATGGAGGTAAGAAAAAAACAAGATGAGATGTCCCCAACCCAACACGAATGCAGACAAGTGCCATGTTCAAGAGAGACATATTTCCGACACGACGATGATACTAGTTCCATTTTTTCCCCACCATTTCTGGCGAGTACCTCTTTATTTTTACACAAGCTTGAAGAGAATACCATATGCTTGTCATATAATTTTTTCCTTCAGACAAATCCAACCTAGTAAATTTAACAAGCCCTAGGAAGGAGGAAATCGAGTATCGTCATTACAACGGAGTCCGATGTCATCAGGTTTTAACGAGTCCGACAAAGGAAGAACTCGGCGTCTTTTCATGTTTAGAGAGTTTGAAAATACAGCAGAAAAGTAAACTCCAATAGTCCCTTTTCGTATATAGTCTCACAGATCCGAAAAGGTAGAAAACTATGTCTGAGAGAACCTCCTAGTTGCGATAGGCTAGGGTATTCCTTTTTTGTAAATAATCTATCCCAGCTTGAAAAAGGGGTAAATGTATAGTGGGTAGATGTTGTTTCACAGCCAATTTAACGAGATAAAAACGACAAGCGACTCGACGATTTTTTCAGTTTTAGAGAGTCAAAAAAGAGCTGAAAGTTGACTCCTCCTGGAGGAACGAGTGGTATAAAGGGTAGCTACTGGTTCTGGTAATGGTGGAACTTCTCGGAACAAGTAAAGGTTAAGAGGCTGACTAACAATACCACTCATCACAGCGGTTCCTCAGGAACAGGTAAAACAACCAAGTGAAGGCATATGATTGGCCAAGCAGATAGTGATGATGGAGTGAGAAAACCAAGGCTCATCTGGCAAAACAGGCTAATAAAATGGAAATCACAAGAGGTAAAATGGGAATGGTTTCATTTTTACACAAGCTTGAAATCAAAAACTCTTCTTGAATTTGGTTTCATTTTTACAAAAGCTTGAAACAAAGATAAAATATGCTTGAAACCGATTTCATTTTTACACAAGCTTGAAATGAAAACAAACTATGCTTGAAAAAGTAAGCATGCCCCCAACATGGTGACTCAATTCAAGGTACATGCCCCCAAAGCTTCAATCCATATGAAAGGAAGATGGAGTGAAGGTTCAAGTTACGAGATCAAGAGAAAGACTCGACTGGGATTTTAAGAGATCTTATCAAAGACTCGAATTGAACAGGAAAGTGTTTCATTGTTTTAACGAGGTTGACACATTAAAAGAACTATCCTCATAAGAGCTTGTTTCATTTTTTAACGAGGTTGATACAGAAGACAAACTATCCTCAGACAATCTTGTTTCAATTTTTAAGGAGCTTGACATAAGGAAACGAACTATGCTCCAGACACCTTGTGTCATTTTTTAACGAGCTTGACACAAGAAAACGAACTGTGCTCCGATGACCTCATCATAATGTATAAGAAGTCATGGCTTCCAAGAGTTTCTCGTCCGATGGAAGGAAAAAATCTTGGAAGTTTGGACCCAATTCCCCCAGCACATGATGTACAATGACACTATCACTGAATACGAGCACATGACAGGTAGCCACATAATTGACATGCGGTGGGGATGACACAACCAGAAGATAAAGATCTGGCAGGGATTATGGTGGAAGAGCTGCCATATTAGGACCAAAGAACGCGAGTTGATCGATGGTCACGATCTGACCTTGGTGCGGAAAACACATCACACGAAAGAGGGAGGAGACAAGCACTCCCATAGCATAAGTATAATCACGGCCTAGGAGTAAATTAAAGTCCAAGGGGCCAGGAACAACCATCACGTCTATATGGACAGTTTTCCCTCCCAAAGTAACAGGCAACTTCAGAAGGATCCCTAACAGTTGAATGGTTCCTCTGTTAAAAGCCAACAGATTCTGCGTAACAAACATAAGCGGTGGCTAACCGAAATCTTGCCAAGTAGTTGAAGACATAATACTAACAGACACTCCTTCATCTATAATAGTGTTGGGTATGACCAGATCAAAGGTTTGTACCATTATCTTGAAAGGCACATAAGGCGAAAGGCGGTATCCTGCAAATCGACTCCAATCAAAAGAAGCGACCAAACTACTTGGAGGGGCTATCATCAAACCGAGATGGTCGTCCCCTGGTGTTACAGGATAAGGAGCATCCTCCACAACCTCCATCACGGAGTCGGGAGGGATATCCTCCGAGACCTCCATCACGGGAGGTGGAGAAGCAACTTCTTGAGATATAGGGACAGGAGAATCTCTCTCCAAGTCCGAGGAATTTGAAGAAACAAGAAGAACCTGAGGGATAAGAGAGCCACTCTCAACAGAAAAGACCTGGTGCACCACAGACGGGGCCAGCTCAACCGATCCCATGACCAATGGTTGGTCAGGGATGGATTCATGATTTGGAATTTCCGGGGGAGCGGGATCAACCATGGATGACTCTTGACTGATCGAAGGATCAAATAGCGGAGGACTCAAAGATAGCTGCTTATAACCAGCCAGAAGGCATGGTGCAGTAACAGTCGAGTTGTCCAAAAATCTCTTGGCTTCATCCATATACAGACAAAGGTGAATGGCATGGTGCCCTTCACACAACTTATAGGGATTGGTAAGCTTACCCTTTTTCTTAGGAGCTTTACCAGCACTAGTTGAAGATGTGCCCCGAACCTGACTCCCGAAAGCCAAAGGCAACAGCGGACGACCATTGGACCATACTTCGAGCACCTTGGAAATGCCAGGGAAATCTTGAAGAAGATGGTTTCCCTGGCACAACATCCAAGGGAACTTAACTTTTCGCGGAGGGTTTGAAGGTTTATTAAGAGGAGGTGTTTTAGAAGCAGTAGTTGTAGCCTTAGCCTCTCTCGTATCAGACTTATTCTTCTTTTTTTTTTTCTTCTTCTTCTTAGCTACCTGGTTACTCGAATCTAGACTTTCACTAGGTGAAGTAGAAGGGGAGGATGCAGAAATAGACGAAGAAGGGGAGAGGTCCACCTTGGAATCAACATGATGTTGTTCAGGCAGAGGAACTGATTGAACAGTAGCCGGGACATTCAGAAACACAGAGGTTGAAAACAACCAAACAGGTTACCCAACAGTTAACCCAAGAAGGGACAACGTTGCCATATAAGGAGCACCAATATTTCCAAAAGGAGGAAAAGGACTAGGATTCCCTTCGGAGGGGATTCCTTAGTTGGTGAACTCTAGAAAAGTCAGCATTGGAGACAACTCAAAACAACACCCTAAGGAAACTAAATTTAACCAGGAATATTTCGTGGGAAGTTAATTTTTAAAACATTGAAACAAAACTCTGTTGTTTCATATTTTAAGAGTCAAGAAACAGGAAAAAGGTGACTATCGCTTTCAGTTTGGAAACAAGCATGAAAGGACAAGCGCTTGACGATCTTTTCAAATTTAGGAAGTCATTAAAGATCAAAATGACTGCTCTGGTAATCTAGGTAAGTGGTGTACCAAGTTTCTGTGAACTGCAATATACACCTTGGTGATCAAATGAAAGAGAAATGACCAAGGAATTTTCGTACGTGCAGGTAGTCTCCTCGAATGCTGTGTTCGGTGTATCACGGTTACAAGGCAGCAGACTCAACTTCCTACAAATAAAGGATTGCAACCTAATGGGGTCTCCCTTTATATACGCGATGGTATGGGGAGCACAAGTCCGTACTAACACTGTCTGTAGCCAGATGGCGAGCAACAACTGCCAGGTTTAAGGACGTCGGAACACGTCTCTAGCCTAGACCACTAGATATTCCGTTAATGTTTCAATGCTTCCTTAGGTTGATTGAATAAATTTTATGGTTGATCTTCAATTATGTTTCAATTTTAGGCCCTATTGAATGTTATATCTCAAAAAATCCTCTAAATGCACACTACATGCCACAATATATCACTTTGTTCGATGAAGAGCTAACTACGAGAAGGTTGAGAGCTTTTCAAACAATAAAAAAATGATCAGAAAACATCCACTACTGTCTCTAATGCATGCTAATGAAACTAAAAACTTTTTTTCTTAGAGTTATATAACACTAATAATGCGGAAAATATTTCAATTTTCACTAACTAATAAAAAAACAGAGCGATTTGTTTTTGTATTTTTCAATGTTTTAGAGCAAATGCACTGAACGAAATGAAAAAATAATGAAGAGACAAATTCGAGGAATGATAGTGAAAGAGTCGAAACAAGCAAGTTTACTCAATGCAAAGACACACAATCAGAACTCAAACTGATGGATAAATCTCCCAAATCAAATAAGGATCCCAAAAAACTCATACAAATCGTGTAATCTAGGCTAGAAACGAGACAGAGAAAAACTTGAATGAAAAAGAGAGCAATCACTCAATTAACACAATGATACAATGGAATCCAACGAAATGAATGCAAGGAAGCGAAAATGAAGTTGACTGGAAAAGCAAGAACCAAAAACTCCCACGGGAGGCTCAGTGCACTATAGCACCTAGAAGCCCTAGGGCTAGAATGAAAAACTGATGGTAGAGGGAAAACAACCAGAGGATAGAGGTCAATCATAGCCAAAAAGGACTTCAAGGCACTTAGACAGTTGGAAGAATAACACCAGAACCAAAAATCAGACTCAGAGGGCTCAAAAACAAGTAAACCCTAACACCAAATAGGGTTGGCGTGACTGTTTGGCTATATCTTGCACCAAAACAAGGTTGGCGCGAGGGCCTAACTAGCAACAAGCACCAGTTGGTGTGACTGTCAGGCTATAAACCTCAGCAATCAAGTTTACTAAGGAAAGGAATGAAAGAGAGAAAAAAAAAAGAGTAGATCAGGTCTTGTGGGGGCTGAACAGGGGTTTTACACTGAAAGGAGGCAAACCAGAAGAGAAAATCAATCAAACACAAGCCAAAAAAAACCAAAAGAGACAAGAATAACTCCAGTTAAATCCCTAGTGGAGTCACTAGTTTTTTGGAAAGGTAAATCCCCTCTGCAGACAGAGGCGATCCATACTAACCCAGATCGGGTCTAGTAACAATCATGTCACGCAGTGACACAGGTATTTAGTTATGAAACGACAAGAACATAACGAATTTCCTACCTCAGGTCCTATGCAATGGTCGTTGAAGAAAGGATGACGCTTTCTGTCCCTCGCTTGGCAGATCAAGTTTCTTCCACTCAACACGTCCGAACACGTGCACACATGCAAAGAACACAACGATACACAATGTAAAATCTAAATCTTGTAACCATACATTAGTCAGAGAGGATGTAATTCGTTGCATCAAAGAAAAAGACACATGAATGAAACCATAATAAAAGTCGCTTATCATTAAAATAAAAAAGGAAAGATACAACCCAAAGCTCTGATGCTTGATCTTCCTTTGGTAGGGTTGACAGTGGAGTACGTCTTAATGAAGCTTGGCAGAAATGGGACAAAGGTCTCTCTCTTCGGCTTGGCTCTCAAAGGCTATCTGGCGATAGTCTCCTTGCTACAAGTTCAGTTCTTAGCTTGCTAAGGGAAAAGGGAAGCTTATATAGATGGGGGAAGAGGAGTTGGGATCCCTACAATCATGGGATTGGCCCTATCTCTAAGGAAGCTTCCATGATAGGTGGAAAACCACCTCCCATACATGGAGATACAGAGCCAAACCTCCCAACTCATTTTAGAGACTCGTTTAGGAGTTTGTTGGAATCAAAATTTTGCCATTTATTTAAAAAAAAACATCCCTTATTAAGCTTGGCGCGAGTGAGACACAGGGAAAGAGCGCCAGTTGGCGCACCCTCTATGGTTGATTTTCCCCATTGGCGCAAGGGCTGAACTGGCTAGTTGCGCCAAGGACAAAAGATTAGTTTTTATGGTTTTCCAAGAGAAAATTTCTTCATAGGAATGATTTTCCTTGTCAAGGTGGATGCCAGGAAAGTGGTTTCAGGTTATGTCACTACTCACAAGTCACGGGAAAGGCCCTCCAATATGCGGGACGGGGGATTGTAGGGATGGTGACAAAATGCTGTGTAATAGAGTGTTTCATATGTTTTTCTCTATCTACTTGAATTTGATTTGGTTTACCGTTATTAGGAAACCAAATATGTGACATATCTCTACTTAAAATAAGGCCATAAAATTCAGGAATATCAATGATTAACATATCGATTATCTGACAAACCCTTGGATTTGAGGAAAGTCTTATTAAGACAAATTTTAATTCTCCTAAAACTTTAACCTTGGATCTATCTAATTATAAAATCCATACAACATACTTTCAGGAGTTATGTTCAATTTGAGACATATTGAATATGGCCTTATGTTTGAAGAAGCTCTTGAGTCTATTAGAAAATTTTGGACATTCTTGTTAAAATCTCAAAGGTAATAAGAACCGAGGAGTATGAGAATTGGATTGATCTCCAATTAAAATTGCATTTGAGGCATCAATTTTATTAGTGGTATCTTCTGGAGGCTTTCCTTTTCCTAATGTGGCTTTTGTTGTTGGAAAAGGAGACATAAGAACGACATCTAATTCTTTAAGCAAAAACTTTTGTTGTTGCTTAAGTTTACTTACGTCATACATGGAGATATTGGATTTCAATTTCTTCATATCTTTGATGATGTTATATTCTATTTCCTTATCTGAAACTACAAGATTTTTGGATGTAGAAGGCGAATTAGAAGGGGATGTGGAAGATTCAGGTGATTTGGAAGAAGAGACCAAAAACTTAGGAGAAGACTTCTTCAAAGAATTTTTGTCTTTGTTAACAAGAGTAACTAATTTCTTCTTTGAATTTAGTGATGTGAATCATTAGCTTTTTTTCTCCTAGTTTCGACTAGTAATTCTTCTTACTCTTCTTCATTTTTATATGGGTTGAGAATAAAATCCCACAAGCCGTGTGATTCACATAATTATTCTTCTCCTTTAGATTCTTTTATGGAAAAAGCTTGCTCTTCATATTCTTCTTGATCTAATTTTGCATTGGATATAACATTAGGTGGTTGAAAGGATGAAGGTTGTGTTTTCCTAAAAGATCTAAAAGTCTTTCAAGGTGAATATGAAACATGTTTTTTAATTTTGACCATTTTGTTTGACATTATTTTAAGAACTTTCTGTAGTCCTTCTAAATCAAAAGGATCTTTGGTGGCTTCTTTTTAATTTCTTCTTTGAAAGTTACTTTCTTAGATTTTCCTTCTTATAGAATGGTCTTGTTTTCGAAGTCTAAAATCCTTTTTTCCAATAGATATAACTTCTTTCATGTTATCATTCAGAGTGTTTTTATTAGCTTTATCTACGAATATGGAAATGTTTGAGGGTAATGCAGAAATATACCATTTTATCTGAACATCTATACCATGTTGAGAAGCTTGAGGAATCTTGTTAATAAATTTATTGAATCTAGAATTAAAATATTTGATCTTTTCATTTGAACTTGCATTTAAGTTTGAAATATCATTGATCAATGTCATAGTTGTGAGATCATCTGTAAAATTTGTAAAAAATTACTATTGAAACATATTGCAATCAGTAATAGAACCCGATGGTAAAGAAAAGTACTAGGATCCCACAAATACTAAAAATGTATATGGAAAAAGTCTACATACATAATCTTGATACTACTTTAAGATTAATGGATAATATAAAATTATGCAGGTGTTCTTCTTTCTGGGTTCCTTCATCTAGATTAAACTTTGTAACCATCTCTCTAGATACTTTGGCAAATGATGAAGTGGTGCAGACATGTTGACAGCACCTGGATCTGTCCATGGTCTATTAGCCAATATAGGAATGTGACTAGAAGAGGTTGTTGTAGTAGAAGAGGTTGAATTTGTGGAGGAAGTATCCCCTATGCTAATATTACTTGTACTAGCACCCGCCGTTTTAGAATGAGTGATGGGAATGAATGAAGGGGTTGGTTGCAGAGAAGTGGATTGAAATAAATGTGTTTTTGGAGGTGATGAAGATAAAATCTCAGTAGTAGATGACTGAGCTTTAGATTTCCGAGTCTTTCTTCTATGAGGAGGCAGGGGGAACTCAAAAGGATTAATCCCAATATTCTCACTTTGAGATCGAGTCGAAATTTGAGAAGGTGTGAAAGAAGATGATATTCTTCCTTGGGATAACTTAGAGCATTGAGTCTCTTCTTGAGAAATAGAAATCCCTTGTAATTTCTCAATTAAAATATGAACTTCGGGTGATTCAATTAATGAAGTCTTATCAACTGTATTAGAGCAAAAAATAGGATACTTTAGAGTTGTTCTTACTTTTGGTCTAGGAATAGGAGACTTTGAGTGAGACATGGAAGCAGGGGGAGATTTTTAGGGTGAATTACTCTTCTGATAAGACCTTGTTTCCATTCATAGTCGGGGGCCTTCCTTCTAGCACAAAAAATGTTGAAGGATAGAAGTTGAATGCCTCAAAATCAGGGAATACCACCTAGTCGGGAGCTTAAAACCAATCCTTTTCCGTTGAAAATGGTGTGTCCGACTGGGGATATAAGGACTGTTTCCCATTTAAATATATTTAATAATAACAAACAGAATGAAATCAAATTGATGGAGTGATTTTAAAACTAATTATAAAAATAAAACTTATTCTAGCTATTTCCCGAGATAAAAACGCCTTTTAATGTGATATAATAGAAATATTTCACAAAGTATAAAATAATATAGATCATTCCATACTCTAATGAAAAGAAATCATGCATAAGAAAATAAATAAATTAAATAGTTAGTTAATTTAGTTTATTAAAACTCAATCACATAAAAATCTCGTTATTTCATATATAACTGCAAATCATTCAATATTTCATATCAATAGTGACAATGATACACTGTTTTCAAAGTAACTTATATAATGAAAGAACATAAAGATAAAATAACCATCTATTTCAATAACACAAAAAAATAACAAAAAGATAAAAGTACTCGATGCATCAGTGCTCTATATCTGAAAAAGATAGCTTTAAGGCTCATATTTCAATTAGATAACACTTGATCAGACAATAGTGCAAGTTCAAAAGCTATTTTCTCAAAATTTTGGACCCCTTTCTAAATGCATGAGAGGGGTTTAAATAATCTATTAATATTACAAAAATATAAAACTTGTAAATGAAGTTTCTATAAATCCTCGAATAACTTAAGCTAAGATAAAGGACAAGAAAATAGTAATCAATTGCAACAATATTCATGACTGCTTCCCAGGTCCATTCTTTATCTGTTCTTTGAGGTTGTAAATATCTATCATTGGATTCAGCTGGGGGGGGGTTTCATTGGATGAAAACACATTTGTCTCCTGAAAACTACATCATTAAGTGTTGGAAGAAGTTGCGTTGCTTCATTTGAAATACACCTCAGCATGAGTTGCTAACCATGCGATTTTACTAAGAACTACCATTAAATTTCCAATTTTACTTTGGATAAGCTTTGAATCTCTTGAGTCCTCCTTCTTGATTCTTCTTGCCAAGATTGCTTCAAGACTATGACATATGGCAAAGTATCCTTTGGATATTCTTGTATGATATTGGCTTGTAGTAGAGCACCAGTGATGTATTCAATGAGATTTGATGTAAGATTCCTGGCTCTGATGATTTCCATCTCTGCACTTTTCCTTTTAATATCCCAATCACCAAATACAATGTCCTTCTGTGATTCTTCAATTTTGGGAAGGTTGGCTACTCTCCCTTCTGTACCATGTTGCCAATCTATGAAAGCAGAGGTTTTTTCGTCAATCTCTTCATAGAAGGTTCTCAGCTCTAACAGTTGGGTGACTAATGAATCACTGTTTTTAGACAAGTCATGAATTAAGGAAAAAATATGACATAAAATATATTGTTGCTTTGTCAAAAGGATATCTAAATCTGATGCTTGCTTTCAAACTTCATCTATTTTAGGATTATCCTTCAACTGATCAACCTTTTGCTGCAACTGTTGTATTTGTTGATCTTTATCTTTAACTTATTCTTCATATTGCACCTTTAGATTATCAAAATTCTTTTGTAAATCAACAAGGTTTACTTTCCATTGCTGTTCTATTACTTTCTTCTAAATTGGAAGACTTTTCTCTAATAAGTAATTCTTTGATCCTTTTGTTTCATCAATAGATGTACTTCCGCAACTTTATCCATGGTATCATTAACATAAGCTCTTGCAAATTGACATAGTTGATTCAGATCATCGTCCGGGGCAGATTGAGCGTCTTTCCAAAGAATTTGAACTGAAGTTTCCCTAGGAACCAACATTTGATGTTGTTCCAGTTTTCCTTTCTTTCTAGACATGCCCTTGACTGCCTTGTGCTTCGGACTATAGAATATGTCCAATGGTGAGATTTATTCAATTTTAAGGATAATCTCAGCGATGGGAAAGGCAAGAATTATTTCCATGTCTTCAGCTATATGATAATCATTATTGACCTCTACACCAATTTTTTTGCAATTTTTTCAGTATTAACATCATTTTGGGGATCCTCTACAGAAAAATGAGATTTTACCTACATTCTCTAGAATCTGTACAGTTTTTGTGTGGTTAACAACTGTCTCTTTGCTTGGTTCTATGACAGGCTTTATGACTTGCTCGGTATAACTCAAATTTGGCTTTGAGATGATTACAAATTCTTCTATACTTGCATGACCGGAAAAATTTTCAATGTGGGTTTCCTCAGTCATCATAACATTCTTTAAGTCCCCCCAAACTCTGTTAAGTTGTTCTCCTTTGATTCCACTTTCTTGTCCAACAACTATATTAGTTGTTTCTATACTTTGAACATTTGGAACTTGGGAAGAGGATGCAGATGCTTCTATACTCTTTGAGTTCTAACTCGAATGTTTTACCAGAAATTTCGGTAGATGAGCAATCCTCTTCTGACGATATTGCTTAAAATTAATTAACTTGTCAGGAGTCAATCGATCCTAGGCTATTCTTTCTACCATATAATATTTTGGAGTTATTTCAAATAAATCATCAAAATTATTAGGCTCTTTTGAAAATGGATTGATTTTAGCTTGCGTGGTGACATCTTTAGCAATTCTAATGGGGTCAAACTGCTATTTAGGTATCATTGGAAAACATAAAAATTTCAATTGCTCAATTTCAAGAAAAGCATGCTTGAAATTATCTAAAGTATATGTACCACATAGAATATGAAAACATGGCCAAACAATATTCTTTGCATCTATGAGGAATTCAGTTAGGCCGTGGCCAATAGTCAGGTAGGCGATTTATTTGGCCAATAATTTATCTCGAACAAATAGAGGTAACACATGGGGATGGGCCAAGCTTCTGAAAACTTGAACATAAGTGAAATTTTCTTCTTCGAACCATTTCCCTATAGGACTAAAGTATCTACTGGCTTCAATGGTAAGCCTCTGGGCTTTATTACTAAAAAATTATTGACTTAGTGGAAGCATTACTTCATGAAAAAACTTATAGAAGCTAGAATGGTACTTTGATTCCCACAATATGCCAAAATAAGCATGAATGGGGGTGGCATATTGAACAAACCATTTCCATCCCAAGGATGGAAAATTAAAGGAAAAAAATATAACATCCATAATGTAGGCACTCATGAAAAAGGGAGGAGTTGCCTTTCTAGTACATTGGGTGTTTTCCTATAATTACGGATTTGCGTACTCAAACTGTTTGACAAAATGATTTCCTGGTCCACAATATAACGATCAAAGGCGATTTCAATTAGTGGTACTGTTATACCTAATTCTAATCTATGGATAAAATAGATTCCCTTAGTGTGGTGTTCCTTCACTCAGAACAACTGAAGAAAGACAACTATTCTTTTCTCTAAGACAAATAGATAGATAGAAAGGAAAGAAACCTAGTTTTGATCCTTTCACTCTCTTTCTCCTTCTTTTGTTGTTGTCATCACTCTCAATCCAACTAAAGTTTCTAGATAAATACCTAAAATAAAATGCAGAGAACAAAAAACAAATTAAAAATATACAAGTATCTACTTATCTTAACCAAATCGAACCGATTAGATCTGAGAATACATGCACAATTGAGAATCCATATCACAAGATATAAGCATACACATGAGAAAATGAATAGATATTTTTATAAGAAAGTATGAGGAGAAGATTACAACCAATAAATTGATTCATCATCAACTTGCTCCAAATTCATTCCTTCCTCATCACACCAAGAATCATCTCAGTATCATAACAGTACTTCCATCTCTCATTAATTGAGAATCCAGCAACATAACATTACACAAATTTCTCCCTCCCTATGACTTAGATGAGTGCTCAATTTATAGGGAAATTGAAGGTAGTTTCTCAATAAATGGGAATGGATTTCTAATAATAGGTGAGACATGTTTCCAAGTTCAGTGGTGATGGACGAACACTTGTATTCAAAGTATGACACCTATGAGCTCTTCTAGAAGGCACTGGACATGTGGAGATTCCCGGAACAATGATGATTTCGCTCCCAGGAGACCGATGCACCCTTAAGTGCCGAGAAGTGCACTGTAGTGCACCCTTGCATGGAGATAAGTGCACTGTAGTGCATTTAGGCCCATGCAGAGGTGCGTTGATGAGTTAATGTGTCATATAGTCTATACTTCAAACATTGAAAATCTAACTGTTACATAGTAATTTGTCACCATAACTACAATCCCCCGTCCTGCACATTGGAGGGCCTATTCTGTGACCTGTGAGCAGTAACATGACCTGAAACCACTTTCATGGCATCCCCTTTGACAAGGAAAATCATTCCTCTAAAGACAATTTCTTGTAAAAATCCTTAAAAATAGACCTTTTGGCCTTGGCGTGACCAACCTGTTCAGCCCTCGTGCCAATGGGGGAAATCCACCAAAGAGGGCGCGCCAACTGGCGCTCTGTCCCAGTGTATTACTCGTGCCAAGCTTAATAAGGATTTAAAAAAAAAAAAAATGGCGGAAGTTTGATTCCAACCAACTCCCGAACGAGTCTCTAAAATGAGTTGGGAGTTTTGGCTCTGAATCTCCATGTAGGGGAAGTGGTTTTCCACCTATCATGGAAGCTTCCTTGAGGATAGGGCCAATCCCACCATTATAGGGATCCCAAATCCCCTTCCACCATCTATATAAGCTTGTCATTTTCCCTTTGCAAGCTAGCCGGAATAGAGCTGAATCAATAGTAAGGAGACTATCGTTAGACAACCGAAGAGAGAGAGCCTTGTCCCATCCTGACGAGCTTCATCGAGACGTGCTCCGCTGTTGACCTGCCAAAGGAAGATCCAGTGTCAGAGCTCAGGTTGTATATTTCTTTCATTGTGATTAATAATAAATGACTTCGATTATGGTTCCATTCATATGTTCATGTCTTATGTTATGAATTATATCTTCTCTAACTGGTATATGGTTACATGTTTTAGGTTTTACGCTTGTGTGTTGTTGTTTCTTCGTGTACGTGAAGGTGTTTGAACGTGCTAGGTGGGAGAATTATGATCTGCCAAAGCGAAGGATGGAAGCTCCATATTCTCTATAAGCAACAACAACATGGGAATTAAGGTAGGCCTCTTGTCGCATCTTGATCTTTTATAACTAGGAACCTGCGTCTTAGCGTGACTCGGTTGTTGCTAGACCTGATCTGGGCTAGTAGGGATCGCCTCTGTCTGCAGAGGGGATTTATCTCTCCAAAAAACTGGCGACTCCACTAGGGAGACATTGATTGGATTTTTTCTTGTATTTTCGGTTGATTTTGGTCTTTGTCTGCTTGATCAACTCTTTTGGTTCGCTTTTTTCTAGTGTTAAACCTCTGTTTAGCCTCACCATACCTGATCTGCTCCCTATTTGCTCTTTTTTATTTTTCTCATTAGTAAACTCTACTGGCATGGTTTTTTCCCTAATAGTTGTGCCAATTGGTGCTCATTGATAGTTTAGCCCCGGCGCTAATCTTGTTCTGGTGCTAGTTGCAGCCAGACAGTCGCACCAATCCTGTGTGGTGCTAGGGTTTTCTTCTTTCTGAGCCTTCTAAGCTTGATTTTTGGTTTTGGTGTCATTTTTTCGACTGCCTAAGTGTCCTAAAGCCTTGGTTGACTGTGTGTGACCTCTATCCTCCGATTTTTTTCCCTCTATTATTGGTTTTACATTCTAGCCCTAGGGCATCTAGGTGCTACAGTGTGTCGAGCCTCCTGGGGCAGTTTTTGGTTTTTGTTTGTCCAGTCAACTTCTTTGTTGCTTCTTTGCATTCATTTGGTGGTTTTCCATTATTTTATTGCGTTATTTGAGTGATTTATCTATTTCTCATTCAAGTTTCATTTTTTCTCGTTTCGAGCCTAGATTACACGGTTCATATGAGTCTTGAGTGATTTCTCTATCAGTTTGAGGTATGATTGTGTGTTTTGCGTTGAGTGAAATTGCTTTTATTTACTCTTCTGCTATTGTTTCTCAAATTGATCTCTTCATTAGTTTTCATTTTTTTTAGTGCATCTTGCTCTTAAACATTGAAAATACAAAAAAAAAATCTCTTTGCTTTTGATTAGTTAGTGAAAATTGAAAACTTTTTTGCGTTATTATTGTTATATAACTCTAAGGGAAAAGATTTTAGTTTCATTAGCGTGCATTAGAGACACTAGTGGTTTTTTTGTGATCATTTTGTTAGTGTGTGAAAGCTCTCAACCTTCCCGTAGTTAGCTATTCATCGAACAAAGTGATACATTGTGGCATGTAGTGTGCATTTAGGGGATTTTGAGACATAACATTCGGTAGGGCCTGGAAATTGAAACATAATTGAAGATCAACCATAAAATTTATTCAATCAACCTTAAGGAAACATTGAAACATTAACACAATATTTAGAGGTCTAGGCTAGTGACGTGTTCCGACGTCGTTAAACCTAGTAGCTATTGTTCGCCTTTTGGCTTTAGACAGCGCTAGTACGGACTTGTGCTCCCCATATTGTCGCGGATATAAAGGGAGACCCCACTAGGTTGCTGTCCTTTATCCGTAGGAAGCTGAGTCTATCGCCTTATACTCGTGATACAATGGACACAACATTCGGGGAGATTTCCTGCACGTACGTCAAGTCCTTGGTTGATTTCTCTTTCATTTTTTAACCAAGGTGTATATTGCAGTTCACGGATATCTGGTACACCCATCTGCCTAGATTACCAGAGCAGTCATTTCGATCTTTTCTGACTCCTTAAATTTGAAAAGATCATCAAGATCTTGTACTTTCACGCTTGTTTCCAAATTGAAAGTGATAGAGTCACCTTTTTTCTGTTTCTCGACTCTTAAAAGATGAAACAACAGGATTTTGTTTCAATGTTTTATAAAATTTACTGCCCACGAAATATTCCTAATTAAGTTAGTTTCCTTAGGCTGCTATTTTGGGTCGTCTCCGATGGCAAATTTTCCGGAGTTCACCAACAAAGGAATCCCCTTCGAAGGGAATCCTGGTCCTTTTCCTCCTTTTGGAAATGTTGGCCCTCCTTATATGGAAACGTTGTCCCTTCCTGGGTTAACTTTTGGGTTGCCTGTTTGGTTTTTTTCCACCTCTGTGGTCCCAAATGTACCGGCTATTGTTCAATAAGTTTCTCCACCTGAACAACATCATGTTGATTCCAAGGTGGACCTCTCCCCTTATTCGCCTGTTTTTGCGTCCTCCTCTTCTACTTCGCCTGGTGAAAGTATGGATTCGAGTAACCAGGTGGCTAAGAAGAAGAAGAAGAATAAAAAGAAGAAGAAGTCCGATAAGAGAGAGGCTAAGAGTGCAGCTACTGCTCATAAAACGTCCCCTCTTGATAAACCTCCCAACCCTCCACGGAAATTTGAATTCCGTTGCATGTTGTGCACAGGAAACCATCTTCTTCGAGATTGTCCTGGCATTTCCAAGGTGATCGAAGCATGGTCCAATGGTCGTCTGCTGTTTCCTTTGGCTTCTGGGAGTCAGGCTGGGGGCACGTTTTCAGCTAGTGCTAGTAAAGCTCCTAAGAAGTAGGGTAAGCTCACCAATCCATGTAAGTTGTGTGAAGGGCACCATGCCATTCACCTTTGTCCATATTGTTAGGGTCCCGTGATTTGGCTGATTGGAAAGCCAAATGACAGTGTAACATCAAACCAGTCTTTGGAGCCCAAGGACCTAGCCTTCCTGGACTCAGAGAGGGCTCTCTCTATTTGTGTAAGGGATATCTGTGTGTTTGCTTCTTGTGTTTCTGATTTTAGGCTAGTTATGAAGTAGGTGTTTGGTTTTGGTTTTTAGGTTTGTGAGGGCTGAACTGATCAAAGACTGAGATAGGTAAAAGTATGTCAGATCAACTGGGCTATGGGGTCAAAAAGGTCAAGAAATCTTCAGATGGTGATACAAGGTTGTTGAAGGGCCGATTTGATTCGAGGTAAAATGGATCTTTGGGTAAAATGGAGTGGGATGGACACTAAATTTGTGAAGAACATAGGATTTTGAACATAAATAATTCAATAGCTGACATAAACATGGTAGGGCTAACCATTCATCATGAGAAATGTAACTATAAACTAATCAATGCATATAAATAAACATTCAAGCCATGCATAGATATATATGACTCTCTAACTTTAGGAAATGGCTATCAGACTTTGGGGAAATAAATTTAAGACAAACAAACAATTCAAATCACTATGAGGAAATTCCTAAGCATAGTATTTCAAACTATTGGGCACTTTGAAGCAAGATTGCATAGTTTTAGGCAAAGGGAAAGATTAGTACAAGACCTCCTTGGTTCAACAAATGACAATCTAATCAATCAAAGAAAGGTTTTAGAGGTGGATCTATGACTAGCCATGTGTAAGCAGGGCATGCCGTGAATCATACTTAGCATGCATAAAACCATAAATGAAACAAGCACACAATTTCTTTAGTTATCAAAGAGAAATCAAGGATTCTTTGATATGACTAAGAAGGAAGAAAACATAGAAGCTATAAAGAAACAGGAAATTTGAGGTGCCTCCAAGGGCATGTCTCAAATCTATTCTCTACTATCTTATAGCAAGCAAGAACATGGAATTATGAATGAAAACTAAGAAGCATAACAGAGAGGGACACTATACCATTTTACAAGTCAAGGAATCCAACAACAGACCTCCTTCATCATCCAAAAACATTCAAGAAACTAGCCAATGCATGAGACAAGTGTTTCTTCCAAGCTTGTATAACCATATATTTCTTCTATTCATCAAGTTCAGCCTTGTTTACAATGAATTCTCATGGAATATATAGGCCAAGATGAGGGAAAACCTCCTAGTGCAACTTGCAATCTCATTGGCCCATCAAAAATATCTGATTTTTCCCTTAAGGCTTTGCAAAGCCCAAGGCACAAAATATCTAATAAAATATCTCAAAAATTCTAAAAAAAGAAAATATATTGACTTTTCATAACTAATCATGCCCAAAAATGCCTAAATGCACATGAGGAAAAGTCACTTTAGAAAGGTACACTTTTCACAAAAATACTTAAGAAATATATTAGTAGAAAGTCCTCTGTCTTGCCGACAACTTTTGGAGGCCTTCCTGATGTCAAAACAAGGCCCGTGATAGCTCATTGGAAATATCTGAATGTCTATTTTCTGAAGATGCTTACTTTTCTCCAAACTGATCACTTAAAGTCCATCAAAAACTGACCTGTGTGCAAAAACCCAAAAAATAGACCTCGCTGATAAATGGGGCAGAGTGTGAAAAAAGTGAGTGTTTTTCGCCATTTTGGGGGAGAAAATCATCTTCAATTGATCTGAAAATCAATGAGTATATGCCCCTGAAATTATGGCATATAAACATACCATTTTCATCCTTTGAGGATGCCCCAAATAGAAATGGCGATGCCCATGATTTTTAGCCAAACACCCAAAAATGACAAAAAACCAAAACTTGTTCAATTTCACCCAATTTTGGCAAGCATGACCCTCAAGGGTTTTCAGAAACATGCTGTGAAGTTGAGGCCAAAATTTGGAGCTTTGAGGTGTCTCTCTTCAATTTTGGTGCCAGGCGCCTCCTTTGAGCTTCCTTGAGTTTTTCTTGTGTGACCTTCAATTTCCACCGGGCGAATTGATTGAGCTTCTTATAGTGCCCGGTCATCCTCCTTTGAAGGTCCAAATCTCTATTGGCCTTCTCCAACTTCTTTTCCAAGTGATCATTCACCCTCTCGAGCCATGTTTCTCGATTTTTCTCTATCTCTTGGGTGAACAAAGTAGTGAGAGGAATAGATTGGAGAAGGGCAACTTCTTCCTCCTTTTGTTTCTCAAGGGCTCTTCTGAGTCCCATGGTTCTTGGCCTCTTTCTACTGGGATGATGTTCATCTTCGCTATCATTGAACTCACCCATGAGTTCTTCCAATTTAACTTGCACCTTGGAGGCCTCCATTTTATATTTGATGGCCTGGGTCTCATATACTGCCATGTGGACACTCATCTGTTTATTTTGTATTTGCAAAAAGTGATTGAAGTTTCTAGCCCTCTCTAGATCTGCCATCAAAGCATCAATTTATCTTTCTTTATTGATGAGGAGAGATTCTAGGATTTGGGCCTCATTGTCGCTATCATCACTTTGGATTTGAATTATGTCAAAGTCCCTCTCCTTTTCATGGCTGCTTTCTTCTTTCTCCTTTCCCTTGCTTTGGGTGGCCTTCTTGGACTTCCTCCTCTTGGGTAAGTTGACAATGGGCTGCTTGGCCAATTTCCCCTTACTTCAGAGGGCCCTAGTAACATTTGGATTTATAGTTTTAGGAACCCTTTTCATTGATGTCTGGGGCTAGCACATGCTCTATTGGCTCTTTTCCCTTGTTACTTTCCTCATCATTCTTGCCACTGTTTTGAGCTTGTTACTTTCCTCTTCATCACTTTGCTGCATATTATCATTGTGATGCTCTTCACTTTTCTGCCCTTCCTCACTGTGATCTTTTTCACTTTGCTGCCCTTCTTCATCATGCTAATTTTCATCATCATTTTGCTGCTCATCATCATGCTCTTCTTTCCCTTGCTGCTCTGTTTCATCACGCTACTGTTAATTTTTCTCTTCCTCCCCTTGCTCATGATCTTCTTCTTGTTCAATGGGAAATTTTAGCTTCTTGGGAATGGGCTTGCTTGAAGAAGGCGAAGGATGGTGAGTGGAAGGTGAAGGAGATGTATGGAATGAAGGAACAGTGGTGAAATCTGGATGTGCAATGAAAGTATCCCAAGAGATTTCCTTCTTCTCAAGCTGAAGAAGAATGATAACCTTGATGAGGGAATGATGGAAAAGGTAAGCTGACTGCTGAGAAGGAGGTATTTTCTGAACAGTGGAGGCCATTTTTTCAATACTTCTATGGAGGAAGAAAGGGAGATTTAAAAATTTGGCTCTTGTGAAATGCATGAGCAACTGGACATGGTAAGCATAGACCCAGGAGAATCTTCCCTCGTAAGTGAAGTATTTCATGATTATCTAAATGAGGGGAGCATAACTAGTCAACATATATGAGAAGGGAAAGATGGATGGACATGTATCTCTATGCTCAGGCTTCAAAAAGGTTTGTACTGTTCTGAGTCTAGGTGGCTCTTTTTTTACCACTTCTCTCCAACATAAGGGATTTTGGTGGCCTTGGAAATGGATCTAGGAGAAAACTTGAAATCCAAGCCTGCCGACTGAAAGTGTTTCCTTTGAAATCTCAAAGCACAAAGATGTGTCAAGGGGGACTATCTTTTCACCTCCTGCACCCTTTGAAAAAACTCTAGACACCCAACCTCATGAAAGTGAAACAGGACTGATGGATGAGCATTTACTTCTTCAGTTGAAACAGGCTCAAACCTCTTGTGAAGGCCACTTCTACTGTTCTACCTAGGAGGCATTTTGTTTTGGATACTCTTTGTAAAATAATTTGTCTCAAATGGTCCTTGGAATGGTTTCTTAACAACACATCCTGTCCTCCTTATAAGTCACTTTTTAATCTTCTTTGATTCCAATCAACAAGTATTTTTCAAATGAAAAACAAATAGTCAATTTATTACTGTGCTTGGGAAAGGTATTGAAAAGAGGTATTTGTGGTTTCTTGTTAGAACAAGGATCACCTTGTGTTTAGACAAAAACAAAATCACCTTTCCCCAAACAATGTTCTTCTACTGTTCACTGTTTCTTTACAAAGTAAGACAAAACACCCTCAGCTGATTTGAAAAGCCTTTCACACCCTCTGCTTTTGGAACTATAGAGGCTGCACAATGTTCACTATTTCACCATACAGAGAGGACTTTAAGATGAAATTTTTTTCAAATTATGATCACTATTTTCCCCTTTGATTTTGCAAATAGGGGTTGTTTTTGTTTTACCAAAGTTAGGACAACCTTCAGCAATTATGGGATCTCTGCTCAACAAAGGAAGAAAAACATCCTTCTAGACTGATTTTGGAACCTTCAAACACAAATTTTGCTTTTTTGAATTATGGAGGCTGCACAGAGTTTGTTGTCTCATAACATAAAAAAGGAAGTTTTATTCATTTACCAAGCCTTCATCCTTTAGAACCCTACTCCTTCACTATCATTGTCTGTGAAAAGCAATAAGGGCTTCTTAAGACTGTTTCAACACTTTCCTCTATCACTTGAAATGGTCTGTGACATTCACAGCCATAAACAACTTTTTTTTTGATAAAAAACCCTACCCTATGTATCATTGGTTCTTCCTTGAGAAAATAACCTTTTCACCCCTTTAAGATTTCAAAAACTAGCAATAAGCAATGGAAAATACCTTGAAATAATGCTTATGGCCTTGGTCGATTGATTGAGTAGCTTCAAAGGTGTTTTTGAAGGTGTTTTGGGTGAGCGGCATGTTCACAGGAAAAAATGTCGTGGAGTTGGGTCGGCCTCGGGCGGTGGGTGAACGATGCTACAGGCGCACCGCACGACGCTACAGGCGTCTCACGCAACAACGTAAATTCTGTGTATTTCCTCTCCCAGGCGTGCCACACGCTTTTCCAAGTGTGCCGCGCAGGCTTTAAGCCTTGAAAACTCTAAAATTTGCTCAAAGTTCATTGTTTCTCCAATGAACAGCCAGGGGAGCACTTGGTGAGTGTTCTGAAAATGTATAATAGGCTTTTAAACGGTCTTCCCACATCTTAATGATGAAAATGCCAACAACCTTTTGAACATACTCTGTGAGGGTTTTGGATGCCTTTTGAAAAAGGCTTTTGTTACATAGAAAAATCAAATCATTGTCTTTGTCATTTTTTAGTCTTAAACCATCATAAAGACTTACATTTGATTGGGATTCTTAAAAATATGCCGTGGATGCTACCTTTGAAGGTCTTCATAGATATTACCTTTCCCAAAGTGAATAAGCCATCTCAAAAGCTAAAATATCCTTCACATTTCCTTCATTAAGGCAACAACCCTGTCACTGTTTGTCCATATCTGTTCCTTAAAGGAAAAACCTTTCTCAAAGACATATCAATGATTTGTGGGGAATCCTTTGCCATATCTTGGAAGGAGATAAATCACCACTCTAAAACTTACTTTGACAATTTCTACTCTCTTGGTGTTTTGATGATAATCATGCCCACTGTGAAGTTGATCAAACTGTCAGGTTCTCTTTGAGATTTTCTTTTGACTATGGGTGAAGAAACTCATTTGTACTCCCCATATTTTACCTATATCTATTTATCAAGGAAAAAATGCCTTTAGAGACCCTTGGGACTCATATGCAACATCAAGGTTTTTTTCACATGTCCATAAAGAGGCCTTTGACTGTGATAGTGATATGGCTTGATTCTTTGAATATTGTCTTGAATTTGAATCATGGTGTCATATCCCTTTCTTCACATTGATGAGCCTGTCCAAGCTTTGTTCACTTTAGCTTCAGATTTCCTTTGAAGGAGATATTTGATAGAAGAAAAACCAAACCTCCTTGATTATAATAGTACCACTTCTTGGCCATCTGCTTAACAACATTTCTCCATTCATAATCATCCAATTGTTTCCCACTGCACTTAAAACTCTGCCTTTCAATCAGTGAAACCATATAATCAATCTTTGAAACACCACTGCTGTGTTAGTGGTTTCATCTATTGGAGAAAAAATGTGTAAAACAAGTTTTTAAGGCTATTTGCAGCATTGTTAGCCTTGTGCCCTTAAATGAGGCTACACCTCTATTCCTGACCCTTTGCTTATTAAATGAAGGAGGTCTTAACCAATGACCTAACCATCTTCTCATACTTGGAGGAGGTTTTGCACAATCATCCAACACTCTGCTCATGTTTGGAGGAGGTTTTCACAGTCATCCAACCCTCTGCTCATGTTTGGAGGAGGTTTTCACAGTCATGCTATTTCATCTCTTTGTTAAACTGTTTCATCTTTCCTTGTAGTGCCTATTCACAGTTAAGTTAATAAGAGTGACAAATTGACAAAATGCCATGAGGGGCATGCTCTGAGATGTGTATTTCTATTTTATAGAATACCCTTATGCATCTTTAGAAAACAGGAGCAATCCTGACCTATGTCTGCAGAGTAACACTTGCTAGTCATAGGTCACTCACCCTTTGACTGTGTTTGCAGGATTTCATTGAATTAAATTTCTGACTAGTACCTGCATCCCAAGCTCAAAACAACATGAGAAGCAGTTGTCTTCTCATGTCAAGTTTAATAATGTCTTCTGGAACACTGGTACACTTCTGCTTTTGAAAAAGACATTTAAACAATGCAAATCCACGTAATATCAGTTTGACTTGCGGCATATGCACTGCTGAGACATCAAGGCTTGTTAGTGGCGCGACTTAAGGGTGTATCAAGCTTTATTTTCAGAATAGGAAGATCATCTATGACTAGTTGATATTAGATAGAGGTTCTTTTGGCTTTAGGATAGTTTTCCAAGGGAGGAATGCCTAAAGCGCCACTACCTAACTTAGGGGAGACTTTTGAAAGATTTGGAGTATTCTCTTTGGAGCTGATGGACAAGTTTGTATGACTGAGACTAGATTGGGCTTGACACTTTGGTTTTTCTCATCATAGGATGATTGAAAAGGTAAGAGGGCAAAAATATTTATGGGTGTTTTCTAGCTGACAAATTTGACAAATTGGATATCAGCTGCTAGAAAACTTGGCTTTAAAAACTAGTCATCATCAACAGGTGAAAAATACTGATGACTAACAGTGGCTCCATTTGGGGAGGGCAGCTCCTTTTCAGGAGGTGTCCAGAATTTCAGATCTCGGTTCTTTGAAGACCAGTGCCTTTATCTATTGGCGCAACTTTCTTTCTTATGTGATGCTATTTCTGAAAATTGACAGCATGATTAGCATAAAAGACATTTCTACTTACCCCGCTACATTTCCTAACATTTTTTCTTCTTTTGGGTGCATTTGGACTAGCAACCCTTTGACATAATGTTTTTGAAAAATGACACTATCTAATTCTACACTTATATCTGTCAGGAGTTCAGATTAAGCTGATAAACTCCTTTGTTTCTCTACCTATGCTGGATCAACTGTCAAGGTTAAGCTGTTTGACAAGATTTTATTCTCTAATCTACAACATGAAATTGAAAAATGACCAAATCAGGATTAGACAGTCTGATTTGTCATGTTCTTGTGGCATGAAAGACAAGCTACACATAAATATTATTTTTTCATAAAATGAAATCTAGAAAATCAGGGCTAGGATACACAATTTGTTTTTCATCCCTGCTTACCTCTTTGGTTCTGTTTTGAGCATGTGGAACCAGTCTCTTTTCCTAATCTATTTTTGATAAGTCAAGCTTACATAATGTTGACTATCTTTCCTCTCACTAACTTATTAGCAAATAAATTTAAAACATGTTCAGTTATGATTAGGCTAGATAACTGAACAAGACACTTGAGCACTATTAGTGGCATTTAGACTTGCGCGCTTTCAGAATGACTATTTTTTGAACATGGGGCTTTCTTTCTATTTTTCAACACGCCCTCTTTTCTATTTTTCTATTGTTTTTGAATTTTTTGTTTTTTGATTTTTGATTTTATTTTTTCAAACAATGGTATATACAATGACTGAAAATGTTTTAAAATTGGAGATCTTGACAAAAATAATGATTTAATGTACTGCCATTCATAGGACCTCCAAAAGTTTTAGTCCCATCAAGTTCTTGCAGGAAAAAGGAATTGTTTCCGCTAACTAAGTTGATGATGAAAGGCCCCTTCCATAATTTTTCAAACTTTCCATGTTTACCTTTGTCTTCTCTTCTAGAATCCCATTTTAACACTTTTTCCCCAATCTGAAAGTCATTTTCCTTGGTCCTTTTGTCAAAAATCTGTTTTATTTTGTCTTGCGCTAACTGAGCCTTTTGTTAAACTTCTTCTTTTGTTTGCTGTAAATGGATAGTCTGATTTACCCTCCTTTGCATGTCATTTTCTTCTATTTGAACTTCCTGCAATAGCTTCATTACTGGAACCCCTAAAGATGTTGGGAAAATGGCATCCATGCCATAAACTAGTTGGTAGGGATACATGCCTATTTATTTTTTGGTGGTTAGTCTATCAGCCCATAGTGCGTGTACTAGTTTTCCATGCCATGCTTTTTGATTTTGTTCTAGAAGTTTCTTGATGATGTTGACTAGGATTTTGTTAGAGGACTCGGCTAAACCATTACCTTGAGGGTAATAAGCTGTGGAATGTCCTAATGAAATGTGATATTTGTAATAGAAGTCAACCATTATTTTGTAGGAAAAGGCAGCAGCGTTATCCGAAATGATCTTTCTAGGACAGCTGAATCTAGATAGGATGTTGGTTTCTAGGAACTTAATGATGACTGAATCGGTGGCGTTACTGGAGGGTATGGCTTCTATCCATTTGGTAAAGTAATCAGTGGTTGTAAGAATCTATTTATGTTGAGTGGACGAAGAAGGGTGAATTTCCCCAATAAAATCTAGACCCCATTGTTGGAAGGGTCCTTCAACTATGATGGGATGTAAGGGCAAAGGTAAAAGAGTTTTCTTGCCATAAAAATTTTGGCACTTATGGCATGTCATAACTAGTTTGTGAGTGTCAGGAAATAAGGTAGCAAAATAATAACCGGCCCTAAGGATTTTGTTCGTTGTGGTTTTCCAGTAGAGATGACCTCCGCATTCTCCTTCATGCATTTTGTGCATAATTTTCTCTGCGTCATACTCAAGCAAACATTTAAGCATCATACCAGTGGGATTTTTCCAATACAGAACTCCATCTATAATGCAAAACTTTAAAGATTTTTGTTTAAGGAATCTTGCTTTTGTTTTTGATAAAGTTAGAGGAGCATTTAGATAAAACAATACATAAAGAATATCTGCATACCAAGGTGAATTTAAAAATAATTGTTCAACATGAGGGGTTGTGCATTCTTCTTATTCTTCTAAGGTATCAACAAAATTTATATCTAATGCTTGGAGGTTAGTTTCAGCCATTAGTCTTGCAAGTCCTTGTCTTTTAACCAGTTTGGTGGGTCGGATTTCTAAGTCATATTCTAAGATGATAGCGATCCATTTCCCCCTTTTACCATCGGGATCTTGGTTTAATATGTCTTTGACGATGGTATTAGGAACAAAAGCAATGATATGAGAATGCAAAATGTAAACTCGGAAATATTTTAGTGTTTTTTCCAATGTGAATGCCTGTTTTTCGATGATGTTATATTTAAAGGGAGCATCTCTTAGGGATTTGCTAAAAAAGGCAATGGGTTGTTCTTACCCTGCTGCGTTATTTTGTAACAACACAACAACTATCATGTGTTATGAGGAAAATGAAAAAATGTAAAAATATTTGGTGAAATCAGGACTTATCAGTACCGGTGTTTCAGTTAGGGCTTTTTTAACTAATTCAAAATATTTTTTGGCTTCCATAGTCCATTTAACCCCGACCTCTTTTCTCAACATGTTTGTGATATCTCTCAAAAGTTCAGCAAGATTTGGGATGAATCTTCTTAAGAAATTAATCTTTCCCATAAAGGATTGTAGCTCCTTTATGTTTCTGGGGTGACTTATTTGTAATATGCCTTCAATTCTCTGGGGGTCTATTTTTATTCCCTCTTCTGAAATGATGTGATCTAGGAGTTTTCCTTCTTCGAGACCAAAAAGTTTTTTCTTGGGGTTTAGAGATAAACCGTATTTTCTACATTTGTTAAAAACCTTTCTTAAGTGAATCAAGTGCTCTTCATCTGATTTGGAATGTACTGTGATATCATCGAGATATATGACTATGAAATAACCTATGTATTCTGAGAAGGCTATTTCCATGGCTCTTTGGAATGTGGCTCCAAAATTCATCAATCCAAAAGGAATTTTAACGTACATGAAAGTGCCCCAAGGTGTGGTGAAGGTCATTTTGTGTTGATCAGTGGGGTAAACCAGCACTTGGTTGTAACCAAAAAAACCATCAAGTAATGAGATAATTTTAGCACCTACTACCTTCTGAAATATGTGGTCCATTTTGGGAAACAGATAGTTGTCTTTTAAATAGGCTCTATTCAGGTTTCGGAAATCGATACAAAGTCTGATCTCACCAATTTTTTTTCTAACTGATACTAGATTTGAAACCCACTCAGAGTACCTGCGGGACACCATTATCCCAACATCATACATATTTTTTATTTCCTATTCAACCAAAGGTAGTAAGACTGGGTTTTTTCTTCTTAAATTATGTTTGAAAGGCTTCTGGTTTTCTTTGAGGGGAATCTTATGTTGAATGATGCTTGTGTCGTATGATTTCAAATCTTGGTATCCCCATGCGAATACATCTTTAAATTATTTAAAAAACTTGATGTACTTCTGTTTTATGTGAGGAGGGAGAGTTTTGGATAGTTTGATCTTTCTTGGTTCTTCCGTGCTTCCTATGTTATATTCTTCTATGTCGACCTCGGTAGATTCCATTTTTGGCTTTTTGGCCACATCGTTAAAATCAAACAATTCCTCTAAAGGTGCAAGCCCTCTGGGTATGGTGTCATTTTCACAGTGTAAGACTTCAAGTTCCCTTTGGTCTATGTCCTCTCCTATCTCAGCTTCATATGAATGATTTACTAAGTTTACATCTGTCCAAGAAGGTAAATTTGGCTCTTGATCTTGATTTTTGCCAGGATTCCTTTCTTCATTTTCTAAGTCTGTTTTGGTTACTTCAAATTCATTCCTAGATTGTAAAAAATCATCAATTTGATCGTCATATTTGAATATTTTCCAATGGTCAATATTGTCCGGTACTGTAGGTCGATGTTTGACCTGAATACTGTATTGCTCGTTTAGACATGGTATTTTGCCATTGCTTGCGGCAAAGGCGAGCTCATTGGCTAGGCTATTTTGAACCCTAGGAATATAAGTGATTTCATATTTTTCGAAGGTTTTGAGGATGTTTAAAGCTGCATTCCTGTATTCTCTTAATCTTGGGGGTTTTTTTCCGAATATTCACCTTTGATTTGTCTAATTACAAGTTCTGAATCTCCCTGGGCTAATATTTTCTTAGCGTCAAAGTCTTTAAGTATGTGCAGGCCAAGGAGAAGGGCTTCATATTCCACAATGTTATTAGTACATTGGAATTCTAATTTGAAAGAATGACCTTCATTAGTATTGTGTATCCAGATACTGGCCCCCGAACCAGTTTTTCCACAAGAACCGTCAAATCTTACACTCCAAAGGGTCTCTTTTTCATACATGATACTAAGATGTTTTTCAAGTTTCTTAGAGCTTTGGTCATTAGTTTCTTCATTTGAGGATGGGAATTGTTGTTTTGATGCTTTAAAATACTCTTCATTTTCTTTTATCTGCTCATTTATATCAATTTCATTGTATAAGATAAAAGAATCCAAATCAGAGTGAATAGAATAAATGGGAGTGTTGTTTGGCCTATACTGGTTGCTAACCATGTATTTCATGTGAGTTTCTCGGTACAACCTCCTAGTTTGGTTGAAAACCGGGATGGTAGCGAATGACATATCCATTTGAAGGTTACCTTGTATTTTGGCAGTCCATGATCTTGATAACAACATTCCATACTTAGGAGGAATACCGACCACTCCCACGTCCATGACTAGGTTTTTTGTTGGTAATTGTGTTAAGGCAAAACCCAGTTTCTTTATTAGGCCTAAGCATCTGACCCGACTGGAATCAAATGAGTACAGGTATTTGTAAGGTTTAGTTACCTCTAGACCCAGATTTTCCATGACTGCTTTAGGCATGAGGTTATGGGAGGCACCAGAATCTAACATGGCGTTATGTAATATATTATCTCGAATGTTCAAACTTACATAGAAAGGGGAAATAGTTTCTTCTTGGTTTTCACCTTCTATTTCGGGACCAAATAAAAACTCGGGTTTGTCATCCGTCAGGTTTAAAGTGTCTGCCTCATTTCCTATGTTAAAAACTTTGAATATTTGAGATCTATACCTATCTACAGTTATTAGTTCGGTAAGGGGTATGGTTATTTTTATTTTGGCGATTTCCCCTTCAAAACTAAAAGGCGCTTGTAGTTTGGATAGATTTGTTTCAGTTTTTTCAACCATGATTTTCTCTATGTTCTTAATTTTTTGGCTTTGGTTTAGGATTTTGTTCGACACAGCCATCTCGGGAATCTTGGTGGAGGTACTAGGAGAATCTGAGACAATTTTTTTTTGAATAGATTTATCTTTGTTTTGGTCAGTTTTCTTGACCATGATTCTGTTGCTATCCACTACTTTTTTAAGGATGTTATCAGGGGTTTTAGTAATAGCAGTGTCTGATCTACCTTTCTTGGAGTTGTCTTGGTTTTTTCTACTCCTGAGATCACACTGCCTGCGAGCCTCTATTATGGCATTCTGAAATTCTATAGCAGGATTTTCGGGATCTTCATAGTTGGTTTCATTTTGATTAGGAGAGAAGAAATCTTGTTCTTCTTCTGTGAGGTAAACCTCACTCTCGTTATCAGAACCTATAAGGTTCAAATGGTTTTCATCAATGGGTTCTGTATCCCTCTCATCCTCGTCAACATAGTTTTCATTAAAGGATTGCCTAATTTGTTGGTCAGTTTCCCTCGGTTTGTTTTGAGGCTGTTCTCTCCTAAAGTTTTGGTTCTAGTTTTTGTTTGGAGGGTTTGGCTGGTTGTCCCTAAGAGGTGTCTTTTCACTCATTTTTTCCCACATTTTTGCCATGGTTTTAACTAGGCCATCTATTCTAGGGTCTAAGGAAGATACTGAAGGGGCAACTTTGTCACGGTATGTAACCTTCTTCTCTGATTTTATCCTAGCTCTCTTTTTAGCTAAATTGGCTTCTGCATTTATGGCCACTTTTTGCATTTCCTCCAAGGTAGGAGGGTCCTTGTCTCTTAGTTGATAAGTCATGTCTGGGTCAAAACCTTCGGGGAACTTTGCTAAGGCTGAGCCAAGTGGAGGTTTGAAATGAGGCAGGAGGGCATTATACACACTGTTGAACCTACTATAGTATTCCTTGACACTTTCCCCATTTTCCCGTTTTAGATTGTTATATTACGACAAGATTTGAATGGGGTTCTTTCTAATTTTCCACTTATTTATGAAGGTTTGGTAGAGTTTTGGGAGATCATGGATGATATTTGGAGTTAAGCTCTTAAACCATTTTTTGGGTTCTCCACCCAGGCTTTGGGCGATCATCCTCATTTTGATGGTCTCGTCTTCTATTTCCATGTATTCAAAGGCATCGCCAATTCTATCTAAATGTTTTTGAGCAGTAGTAGCCTCAACTTCGGTAAAGTGCGGGATTTTGGATTGATAGTAATTTTGTAAAGGAGCCAAAGGGTGTGGCAACATCAAGGGTGCATACCAAGCTACCATGGCGGGAGCTAATGGATGATGTAAAAAATGAGGGTTTATATGATGAGATGAGGTTATTTGAACAGTAGTGGTTTGGATGGGTGTGGCGGATGTACTTGGGTTAGTGATCTGAATTTGAGCAGATCTGGGACGATAGGAGCCAAAGTGATGGAGAAGATGAAAGTCGGGAGGTGTAGTAGGTGAGGCTTCTCTACTAGGACTTTGTGGCAGATCTAGGGGCTCAAGATCGTCAAAGTTTATCTTACTTTTTGACTTGCTTATAAAAAGGGTTTTTGCTGATTTTAAGTCAAATGGAGAATCCTACAAGGATGTGAGGTGTTCAGGTACTGATCTTGCTTCATGGATGGACCTATCGGTAGCTAGGTTGCTAGTTTCGGAAGCTTTCCACAGAATCTTCTCTCGGTCATCTACTATAATAGGGGGATTTGGGTCTGGATGAGATATGGTATTGATTCTTCGTGAAGCTAGATTTCGTATTCAAAGTTTAGAGAGGATGGAATTTGTGGTTGTTTTGGATGGATGGCCTCTCTAGGGGTTTTTGCTAAATTTGAAGGATGGTAAAAAAAAAAATGAGGGCTAGTGGAATCGCCAGGTGGATTTCTTTGAGAACTATGGTCCACCACCAAAAATATCAAAGATGCTTTCGGGAAAAAGTCTTCTAGCAAAATTTAATATGAAGAATTGCAAGGAAGAGTGATTCACTTGGTTTGAACAGTTTGCTAGGCTGTCTGGACAAGCTAATGGTTCTATTTGCAAGTTTATTTCTGTTTATCTCCTATGTTTAGGTGAAGTTTTCTAAATTGCTAAGTTATATTTAGTTTTTCACTGATCACAGAGTTTGCACCATGAGTTTCAAGTTTTGGAAAGGATGATTCAACAGAAAAGTATGGTTTATGAATTTTTATGGAGTTTTTGGGCCTACTAGAGGCTAGTGGAGTCACCAGGTGGAACTTGGTTGTTTTTGTAGAGATGTAGCTATGGTCCACCACGAATAACTAGGGAAAAGCCAATCTGGGAATGTTTTGGGGTTTTCTGAGTTTTTGTGTCGCCTATGAGGTTTGGAAGAGTTTCCTATAACTGAATCATCATTTTGCTAAGATGGTGATTTAGAAATTTGCTGAATAATGATTAATTATCCACCGAGATTATCCTGATCACATATCAATTCGAATTCATATGCAACACATAATCTCTTCCACTAAGATCATCACACATGCAGAAATAAAACAAGCGATAGCACATCAAATCATCATACACATTAACACAGTATGTATGGGGAAAGCTTATAGCTGAAAACCCCGCAGCTATTGTGTATATTATAATGGAGAAAACATGTAACAAACTCAGTACAATACTCCTCACAAGTACTCGGTACTATCTCATGAAGTTACACACAAACTAGCTTGGTTTTGAACAAGTCACAGGTTCAAAACACATCCACTAATTGCCTGCCTCTATTGCGCAATCAAGGCTGGTCTAATGAGAGATCCAAGGTTCGAATCTCCTTGGCTTGATAGCGCAATCATCATTGGCAATTTCCTCCAAGTGTGGTGCAAATCTCATGCACAACTGATGTCACAACTGATAGTTGTACTCACCCTTTCATCTACCTCTTTCACTGGTCTCCACTGAACTGTCCATGCACTGTAGTGAACTGATGTGTTCTTGAGTTGAATAATGAGTTACTAATTAGTGAATTAAATAATATTTAATTCACTCTACTCATTACTAGTTGATTAGCTAGTTAAACGAATCTCAACTAGTTCAACTAAGTTAAACCGAACACAACTCCACCAACTGTCTCATCAACTCCACCAAACTTCTGCCACTGAAGTCCTAACTGAAGTCAACCATGCATGAACTCACCAAACCCCTAGGAATAGCGTAATTCCTCTGTCAGATGCATGAGCCACTTCTGTAGCTCGAACTAAAGTGCTCCAAGAGAGTAAACTGAAGTTTAGAGTCCAAATATTATTAAGGGTAAATAATATTTGACTTCCCTATTTTTAGGATAGGCAGTCTAAAAATAGAATTTGACCTATAGGTCCAAAAATATAGGTCCATATAATTTTACCAACATGACCAATACTCCAAGAATAACATACTGCAACCCTGGACCATGCTCCATATGTCTAAAAATAGACATAGTCTAAAAATAGACTTTGCGCCAGAATTTGCCTGCGGGCCCACTTAGTGAAGGCGACTTCATTTCACTAAGCTCCATCATCTTGCTGCATTTTCAACACTCCCTCTCGGCAAGATATGGATTATCTGCAACCCCTATCCTGCCTCTGTGGAATTCGAACTTGCTCCTGGTGAGCGCCTTCGTCAGGATGTCGGCATCCTGATCCTCCGTGGGAACATATGAAAGCATCATGATTCTCCGCTGAACACAATCTCTGATATGATGGTACCTGATGTCGATGTGTTTGGATCTATCATGAAATAATGGATTAGCCGAGAGTTTAATGCAACTCTGGTTATCACAGTAAATCATTGTAGGCTCCAAATGCAACCCGAACAATCCAACGAGGATCTTCCTCATCCAAATAGCCTCGCATGCAGCCAAGCTAGCTGCCATGTACTCGGCCTCTGCTGAACTGAGTGCCACGGATCTCTGCTTCCTGCTGTACTAGGAAAATGCTGTCGACCCAATGCTGAAAACTCCTCCAGAAGTGCTCTTCCGGTCCGTTGGGCTCCCTGCCCAATCTGCATCAGTGAAGCCAGAAAGCTTCGCTCCATCCTCCTGTCTGTACCATAGACCATATCTCGATGTGCCACTAATATAGCGCAATACATGCTTGCCTGCCTTCCAAAAGAGCTTGGTAGGCTTAACCATAGCTTGCGAAAGCTGGTTAACTGCATAGCATATATCGGGTCGTGTATTGACCAGATACATAAGCGACCCCACCAACTGTCGATAGACGGTGGCATCCACTACCTCCGCTGAAGTAGCATCCTCCTTCCTCCAACCACCAGGAAGAGGAGTGTCAACAGGCTTGCAGCCTTGCATGTTGAACCTCTCCAGAATCTCCCGAGCATACTTTCCCTGAGAAACAAACAGTCCTCCACTGCGTTGCCAAATCTCCAATCCCAGGAAATAATGAAGGATGCCCAGGTCCTTCATCTCAAACTCTCGTGCAAGATCCTCCTTGCATGAAAGTATCAACTGCTCATCGCCAGTCAAAATCAGATCATCTACATACAGTACAATGATCAACAGCTTCCCCTCCACCACAATCTAGTACAGGTTAGGATCCGCCTCACTCTTGGAGAATCCAAGCCCGGTGAAGTAGCTGTCTATGCGAGTGTACCAAGCACGAGGTGCTTGCTTCAGCCTGTACAGTGCTCTCTTGAGTTGGCACACATGCGACTCACTGCTGAAGATCATGAAACCTTCAGGCTGCTCTATGTACACCTCCTCCTCAATAAATCCATTGAGGAACGCAGTATTCACATCCATCTGATGGATGTGCCATCCCATCTACGCTGAGAGAGCAAGGATCGTCCGTATGGAAGAGTACCTTTCGACAGGTGCAAAAGTATCCTCATAATCGATCCCCTCGATCTGTGAGAAGCCACGGGTGACAAATCTCGCCTTATACTTATCCACACTCCCGTCAGCCGCCTACTTCACTTTGTAGATCCATCGCGAACCCACTATTGATTTCCCCTCTGGTCTTGGGAAAATCTCCCATGCACTGTTTCTGACGATCGAATCATATTCTTCGATCATGGCATATACCCATGCAGGTTCCTCCACAGCTTCCTCAAAAGAGGATGGCTCCGTCACAACACATTGACTCACAAGAGCCATGTATCCAGTGTACCGATCCGGTGACTGCCTCTGTCTGCGCTGTGCTGTAGGTGGTCCTACAACCTTCTCTGCATCTCAAGCTAGTCGCTCAGCTTCTATAGTGCGCATGCTCTCTTTGATGGTTGGCGCTGCATGGGTGGTTTCTTCCACCTCCTGAACTTCCTCTTGTGGCTGATCCACATCCGAAAGCTCCTCCTTAGGAACTAACAGCTCCTCATCTGCATGCAAGTGTAGCTCCTTCTCAAGCGAACACTGCATGGCTTTCTCCTCCTGAAACTTGATATCCCGTCGCACAACAGTCTTGCGACTATCTGAAAAATACACCCGATAGTTGTGAGGTGTATTAGTGTACCCCACAAATATTCCAACCTCAGTGGTTGGATCCAGCTTCCTTCTTGCATCCTTCGTCACATGCATGTAGACAGGAGAGCCAAAGATCCACAAATGGGAAATGTCAGGCCTCTTGCCAGAATAAGCCTCCTCCGGTGTACTCATGCCAAGAACCTTGTGAGGACAACGGTTCTGCACATACACTGCTGTATTGCATGCCTCAGCCCACAAGTGAAGGGGTAGGCCCCGATCATGCAACATCGCCCGTGCAGCACCCACGATCGTTCTGTTCTTCCGCTCAGCCACCCCGTTCTGCTGTGGGTTATGGGGTGCGATGAGCTCTCTCCAAATCCCTTCTACGCTGCAGAACTCCTTGAATTCAGCCGAGATGAATTCACCACCGTTATCACTCCTTAGAGCAATCACCTTCTTCCCCGACTCCTTCTCGACCAGTGCTTTAAACTCACAGAACTTCGCAAATGTATCGCTCTTCTTTTGCATGAAGAAGATCCAGCACTTTCGAGAGAAATCATCAACAAAGATCATGTAATACTTGTGCTTTGCTGTCGAAGCAACTGAGAAAGGACCACACACGTCTGTGTGAACTCTCTCAAGGATCGTCGTGGCGCGAATATCCTTCTCGTGAAAGGTGGCTTTCACATACTTCCCTAAAGTACACCCCTTGCACTGATCTGACTGCGCAAGAGTGCCCTTAGGAAGCCCAGTAGAAATCTGCTGCAGGATCTTCAAAGCTCCATGGTGAAGGTGGCCAAATCTCCTGTGCCACAGTTCGCCCTCATCATCCCGGCTCACCACTTCTCCCGCCTTGCATGCCATTGCTGCGCAGCCATCTACTTGCAACTGATAAAGGTTCTTGGTTCGAACCCCTATCTTCCGGGTCTCTCCAGTAGTCTTACTGCGCAGGAAGGCTTTTCCTTCGCTGAAGACCACATCATACCCTTTATCCTCCAACATCGCCACAGAGATCAAGTTCTTCTTCAATCCAGGTACATGCATGACATCCTTCAACACAAAGGGTTTACCAGACTCCCTCTGAAAGGATATGGTACCGATACCAGTCGCACTATATCTACCATCATCGCCCATCTCGATGTGCACACCCAGATCTTTGTCCTCCGGATCTGAGAACAAATCCCGATCTCCCGTCATATGAAATGACGCACCGCTGTCCAAGAACCACACCGATCCCATCACACTTGAAACCAAGCATGCGATCAGTGAAAAGTCAAGCTCAAACTGCGAAGCCAAAGCTTCTCCATCTGCAGATCTTCCCGCTTGCTTGTTTTTCTTCTTCTTCGAACAATTGGTAGCATAATGTCCATGATCATGGCAGTGAAAACACTTCACTTTCGCCATATCCTGCTTCTTGCCCTTTGCACCGGAATGAGAAGTTTTCTTACCCTTCCCCTTCTTTGCTTTGGCAACCAAAGCGCAATTTTCTTCATCGGCTCCCTTTGATGAAGACCCATCCCGAGTAGTCCTCCTTATCTCCTCCTGCATGAGATCCGCCCAAAGGCACTCCCATCCCAGCAGCTTCTCCCAACCATTGACACTATCTTGATATGAGTGCCAAGCCTTCAGAAGACCAAGGAGAGCCAGTTCGACCATGTCCTCATCTTCGACAGTCACCCCCACACTTCCCAGCTCATCTCTGCATTGAGTGAACTTCGTGAGGTATTTGGCGATACTGTCGCCTTTCTCCATCTTGATGTTTTTGAGCTTATCTTTGAGCGCCAGCTTCCTTTGGTCGCTCTTACTCTGGAATAGATCCGTCAAAGCTTTCCACATTAAATATGGAGAATCCTTTCCATGCAGGCTGGATACAATATGATCCTTGACGCCCTCCAACAGGATCCTTCGACATTTCGCCATCTTCTTTTGCCAGGCTTCGACTTCAGCAGGATCAGTGGGCTTTTGGACATCCGTATCTACGAACTCCTTTAGTCCATTATCTTCTAATACTGCCTCCATGCGATCCTTCCATGCAACATAATTCGAACTGCCTTCAAGAGCATATTCGAGTCGCAAACTGTTGAAAGACATTTTCAACTCCAGCACCAAGAAAACAAAACTGCTGCAAAATTCGAATTCCAACTCAAAGCTCAATCGCTCTGGATCTGTGAGAACAAATTATTTCTAGCACATAGATCGACTGCAGGGGCATTTACTGGATATATCACCTTTCAAAGAAAGGATGGATCCAGAGGCTACCTGGCCCGCATGCAGACTCTGTCTACCGAAATAAGTTTGTAATCAATGTGATGATCAATCTCTGCTTCAATAGCTCCGATACCATGTAGAAATTTGCTGAATAATGATTAATTATCCACCGAGACTATCCTGATCACATATTAATTCGAATTCATATGCAACACATAATCTCTTCCACTCAGATCATCACACATGCGGAAATAAAACAAGCGATAGCACATCAATTCATCATACACATTAACACAGTATGTATGGGGAAAGCTTATAGCTGAAAACCCCGCAGCTATATGTGTATATTATAATGGAGAAAACATGTAACAAAATCAGTACAATACTCCTCACAAGTACTCAGTACTATCTCATGAAGTTACACACAAACTAGCTTGGTTTTGAACAAGTCACGGGTTCAAAACACATCCACTAATTGCCTGCCTCTATTGCACAATCAAGGCTTGTCTAAATAGAGATCCAAGTTTCGAATCTCCTTGGCTTGAAAGTGCAATCATCATTGGCAATTTACTCCAAGTGTGGTGCAAATCTCATGCACAACTGATGTCACAACTGATAGCTGTACTCACCCTTTCATCCACCTCTTTCACTGGTCTCCACTGAACTGTCCATGCACTGTAGTGAATTGATGTGTTATTGAGTTGAATAATGAGTTACTAATTAGTGAATTAAATAATATTTAATTCACTCCACTCATTACTAGTTGACTAGCTAGTTAAACTAATCTCAACTAGTTCAACTAAGTTAAACCGAACACAACTCCACCAACTGTCTCATCAACTCCACCAAACTTCTGCCACTGAAGTCCTAACTAAAGTCAACCATGCATGAGCTTACCAAACCCTTAGGAATAGCATAATTCCTCTGTCAGATGCATGAGCCACTTCTGTAGCTCGAATTGAAGTGCTCCAAGAGAGTAAACTGAAGTTTAGAGTCCAAATATTATTAAGGGTAAATAATATTTGACTTCCCTATTTTTAGGATAGGCAGTTTAAAAATAGACTTCGACCTCTTCGACCTAAAAAATAGAGTCTCATCTATTTTTACCAACATGACCAATGCTCCAAGAATCTCAAACTGGAATCCCCGAACCATGCTCCATATGTCTAAAAATAGACATAGTCTAAAAATAGACTTTGCGCTAGAATTCGCCTGCGGGCCCACTTAGTGAAGGCGACTTCATTTCACTAAGCTCCATCATCTTGCTGCATTTTCAACACTCCCTCTCAGCAAGATATGGATTATCTGCAACCCCTATCCTGCCTCTGTGGAATTCTAACTTGCTCCCGGTGAGCGCCTTCGTCAAGATGTCGGCATCCTGATCCTCCGTGGGAACATATGAAAGCATCATGATTCTCCGCTGAACACAATCTCTGATATGATGGTACCTGATGTCGATGTGTTTGGATCTATCATGAAATAATGGATTAGCTGAGAGTCTAATGCAACTATGGTTATCATAGTAAATCACTGTAGGCTCCAAATGCAACCCGAACAATCCAACGAGGATCTTCCTCATCCAAATAGCCTCGCATGCAGCCAAGCTTGCTGCCATGTACTCAGCCTCTGCTGAACTGAGTGCCACGGATCTATGCTTCCTGCTATACTAGGAAAATGCTGTTGAACCAATGCTGAAAACTCCTCTAGATGTGCTCTTCCGGTCCGTTGGGCTCCCTGCCCAACTTGCATCAGTGAAGCCAGAAAGCTTCGCTCCATCCTCCTGTCTATACCATAGACCATATCCCAATGTGCCACTAATATAACGCAATACATGCTTGCCTGCCTTCCAAAAGAGCTTGGTAGGATTAACCATAACTTGCGAAAGCTGGTTAAGAGCATAGCATATATTGGGTTGTGTATTGACCAGATACATAAGCGACCCCACCAACTGTCGATAGACAGTGGCATCCACTACCTCCGCTGAAGTAGCATCCTCCTTCCTCCAACCACCAGGAAAAGGAGTGTCAACAGGCTTGCAGCCATGCATGTTGAACCTCTCCAGAATCTCCCGGGCATACTTGCCCTGAGAAACAAATAGTCCTCCACTGCGCTGCCAAATCTCCAATCCCAGGAAATAATGAAGGATGCCCAAGTCCTTCATCTCAAACTCTCGTGCAAGGTCCTCCTTGCATGAAAGTATCAACCGCTCATCACCCGTCAAAATCAGATCATCTACATACAGTACAATGATCAACAGCTTCCCCTCCACCACAATCTGGTACAGGTTAGGATCCGCCTCACTCTTGGAGAATCCAAGCCCGGTGAAGTAGCTGTCTATGCGAGTGTACCAAGCACGAGGTGCTTGCTTCAGCCCGTACAGTGCTCTCTTGAGTCGGCACACATGCGACTCATTGCTGAAGATCTCGAAACCTTCAGGCTGCTCTATGTACACCTCCTCCTCAATAACTCCATTGAGGAACGCAGTCTTCACATCCATCTGATGAATGTGCCACCCCATCTGCGCTGAGAGAGCAAGGATCGTCCATATGGAAGAGTACCTTGCGACAGGTGCAAAGGTCTCCTCATAGTCAATCCCCTCGATCTGTGAAAAGCCACGGGCGACAAATCTCGCCTTGTACTTCTCCACACTCCCGTCAGCTGCCTGCTTCACTTTGTAGATCCATCGCGAACCCACCACCGATTTCCCCACCGGTCTTGGGACAATCTCCCATGCACTGTTCCTGACGATCGAATCATATTCTTCGATCATGGCATCAACCCATGCGGGTTCCTCCACAGCTTCCTCAAAAGAGGATGGCTCCGTCACAACACATTGACTCACAAGAGCCATGTATCCAGTGTACCGATCCGGTGACTGTCTCTGTCTGCGCTGTGCTGTAGATGGTCCTACAACCTTCTCTGCATCCCGAGCCAGTCGCTCAGCTTCTGTAGTGCGCATGCGCCCTCTGATGGTTGGCGCTGCCTGGGTGGTTTCTTCCACCTCCCGAACCTCCTCTTGTGGCTGATCCACATCCGGAAGCTCCTCCTTAGGAACTAACAGCTCCTCATCTGCATGCAAGTGTAGCTCCCTCTCAAGCGAACACTGCATGGCTTTCTCCTCCCGAAATTTTATATCCCGTCGCACAACAGTCTTGCGACTGTCTGACAAATACACCCGATAGTTGTGAGGTGTATCAGTGTACCCCACAAATATTCCAACCTCAGCGGTTGGATCCAGCTTCCTTCTTGCATCCTTCGTCACATGCATGTAGACAGGAGAGCCAAAGATCCACAAATGGGAAATGTCAGGCCTCTTGCCAGAATAAGCCTCCTCCGGTGTACTCATGCCAAGAACCTTGTGAGGACAACGGTTCTGCACATACACTGCTGTATTGCATGCCTCAGCCCACAAGTGAAGGGGTAGGCCCCGATCATGCAACATCGCCCGTGCAGCACCCACGATCGTTCTGTTCTTCCGCTCAGCCACCCCGTTCTGCTGTGGGTTATGGGGTGCAATGAGCTCTCTCCGAATCCCTTCTGTGCTGCAGAACTCCTTGAATTCAGCCGAGATGAATTCACCACCATTGTCGCTCCTTAGAGCAATCACCTTCTTCCCCGAATCCTTCTCGACCAGTGCCTTAAACTCACAGAACTTCGCGAATGTATCGCTCTTCTTCTGCATGAAGAAGATCCAACACTTTCGAGAGAAATCATCAACAAAGATCACGTAATACTTGTGCTTTGCTGTCGAAGCAACTGAGAAAGGACCACACACGTCTGTGTGAACTCTCTCAAGGATCTTCGTGGTGCGACTATCCTTCTCGTGAAAGGTGGCTTTCACATACTTCCCCAAGGTACACCCCTTGCACTGATCTGACTGTGCAAGAGTGCCCTTAGGAAGCCCAGTAGAAATCTGCTGCAGGATCTTCAAGGCTCCATGGTGAAGGTGGCCCAATCTCCTGTGCCACAGTTCGCCCTCATCATCCCGGCTCACCACTTCTCCCGCCTTGCATGCCATTGCTGCGCAACCATCTACTTGCAACTGATAAAGGTTCTTGGTTCGAATCCCTATCTTCCGGGTCTCTGTAGTAGTCTTACTGCGCAGGAAGGCTTTTCCTTCACTGAAGACCACATCATACCCCTTATCTTCCAACATCGCCACAGAGATAAAGTTCTTCTTCAATCCAGGTACATGCATGACATCCTTCAACACGAAGGGTTTACCAGACTCCCTCTAAAAGGATATGGTACCGATACCAGTCGTACTGTATCTACCATCATCGCCCATCTCGATGTGCACACCCAGATCTTTGTCCTCCAGATCTGAGAACAAATCCCGATCTCCCGTCATATGAAATGACGCACTGCTGTCCAAGAACCACACCGATCCCATCACACTTCAAACCAAGCATGCGATCAGTGAAAAGTCAAGCTCGAACTGCGAAGCCAAAGCCTCTCCATCTTCAGATCTTCCCGCTTGCTTGTTTTTCTTCTTCTTCGGACAATTGGTAGCATTATGTCCGTGATCATGGTAGTGAAAACACTTCACTTTCGCCATATCTTGCTTCTTTCCCTTTGCCCTGGAATGAGAAGTTTTCTTACCCTTCCCCTTCTTTTCTTTGGTATCCAAAGCGCAATTTTCTTCATCAGCTCCCTTTGATGAAGATCCGTCCCTGGTAGTCCTCCTTATCTCCTCCTGCATGAGATCCGCCCAAAGGCGCTCCCACCCCGGCAACTTCTCCCGACCATTGACACTATCTTGATATGAATGCCAAGCCTTCGGAAGGCCAAGGAGAGCCAGGCCCACCATGTCCTCATCTTCGTCAGTCACCCCCACACTTCCCAGCTCATCTCTGCATTGAGTGAACTACGTGAGGTATTTGGCAATACTGTCGCCTTTCTCCATCTTGATGTTTCTGAGCTTATCTTTGAGCGCCAGCTTCCTTTGGTCGCTCTTACTCTGGAATAGATCCGTCAAATATTTCCACATTAAATATGGAGAAGACTTTCCATGCAGGCTGGATACAATATGATCCTTGACGCCCTCCAATAGGATCCTTCGACATTTTTCCATCTTCTTTTGCCAAGCTTCAACTTCAGCAGGATCAGCGGGCTTTTGGACATCCGTATCTACGAACTCCTTTAGTCCATTATCTTCTAATACTGCCTCCATGCGATCCTTCCATGCAACATAATTCGAACTGCCTTCAAGAGCATATTCGAGTTGCAAACCGTTGAAAGACATTTTCAACTCTGGCACCAAGAAAACAAAACTGCTGCAAAATTCGAATTCCAACTCAAAGCTCAACCTCCCTTGATCTGTGAGAACAAATTATTTCTAGCACAGAGATTGACTGCAGGGGAATTTACTGGATATATCACCTTTCAAAGAAAAGGATGGATCCAGAGGCTACCTGGCCCGCATGCAGACTCTGTCTACCGAAATAAGTTTGTAATCACTGTGATGATCAATATCTGCTTCAATAGCTCCGATACCATGTAGAAATTTGCTGAATAATGATTAATTATCCACCGAGATTATCCTGATCACATATCAATTCGAATTCATATGCAACACATAATCTCTTCCACTCAGATCATCACACATGCGGAAATAAAACAAGCGATAGCACATCAAGTCATCATACACATTAACACAGTATGTATGGGGAAAGCTTATAGCTGAAAACCCCGCAACTATTGTGTATATTATAATGGAGAAAACATGTAACAAACTCAGTACAATACTCCTCACAAGTACTCAGTACTATCTCATGAAGTTACACACAAACTAGCTTGGTTTTGAACAAGTCACAGGTTCAAAACACATCCACTAATTGCCTGCCTCTATTGCGCAATCAAGGCTGGCCTAATGAGAGATCCAAGGTTCGAATCTCCTTGGCTTGACAGCGCAATCATCATTGGAAATTGCCTCCAAGTGTGGTGCAAATCTCATGCACAACTGATGTCACAACTGATAGCTGTACTCACCCTTTCATCTACCTCTTCCACTGGTCTCCACTGAACTGTCCATGCACTGTAGTGAACTGATGTGTTCTTGAGTTGAATAATGAGTTAATAATTAGTGAACTAAATAATATTTAATTCACTCCACTCATTACTAGTTGATTAGCTAGTTAAACTAATCACAACTAGTTCAACTAAGTTAAACCGAACACAACTCCACCAACTGTCTCATCAACTCCACCAAACTTCTGCCACTGAAGTCCTAACTAAAGTCAACCATGCATGAGCTCACCAAACCATTAGGAATAGCGTAATTCCTCTTTCAGATGCATGAGCCACTTCTGTAGCTCGAACTGAAGTGCTCCAAGAGAGTAAACTGAAGTTTAGAGTCCAAATATTATTAAGGGTAAATAATATTTGACTTCCCTATTTTTAGGATAGGCAGTCTAAAAATAGACTTCGACCTATAGGTCCAAAAATAGAGGTCCATATATTTTTATCAACATGACCAATAATCCAAGAATAACATACTGCAACCCCTAGACCATGCTCAATATGTCTAAAAATAGACATAGTCTAAAAATAGACTTTGCGCCAAAATTTTGCCTGCGGGCCCACTTAGTGAAGGTGACTTCATTTCACTAAGCTCCATCATCTTGCTGCATTTTCAACAGGTGAAAGAGCTAGCTTCTACTCTTCAAACAACACTTAAGTTTTCTAAGTTTGATTGAGACTTCAGGATTTACTAAGGAGGACTTAGATTGTCACTAACTCGGAAGGTCCCACCGTGATCGCCACTATGTTAGGGAGCGGTGGGATAAGTCAATCAGATAGTATTCTTAAGGCTGTTGGAATCTTTAGGGAATCTAAGATTGTTTATCACTCAGGGTCCCATCGTGATCGCCATTATGTTAGGGTCCCGTGATTTGGCTGATTGGCAAGCCAAATGACAGTGTAACATCAAACCAATCTTTGGAGCCCAAGGACCTAGCCTTCCTGGACTCAGAGAGGGCTCTCTCTATTTGTGTAAGGGATATATGTGTGTTTGCTTCTTGTGTTTCTGATTTTAGGCTAGTTATGAAGTAGGTTTTTGGTTTTGGTTTTTAGGTTTGTGAGGGATGAACTGATAAAAGACTAAGATAGGTAAAAAGATGTCAGATCAACTGGGCTATGGGGTCGAAAAGGTCAAGAAAGCTTCAGATGGTGATACAAGGTTGTTGAAGGGCCAATTTGATTCAAGGTAAAATGGATCTTTGGGTAAAATGGAGTGGGATGGACACTGAATTTGTGAAGAACAAAGGATTTCCAACATAAATGGTTCAATAGCTGACATAAACATCGTAGGGCTAACCATTCATCATGAAAAATGTAACTATAAACTGATCAATGCATAGAAATAAACATTCAAACCATGCGTAGAGATATATGACTCTCTAACTTTAGGAAATGGCTATCAAACTTTGGAGAAATACATTTAAGACAAACAAACAACTCAAATCACTATGAGGAACACCTAAGCATAGTATTTCAAGATATTGGACACTTTGAAGCAAGATTGCATAGTTTTAGGCAAAGGGAAAGATCAGTACAAGACCTCCTTGGTTCAACAAATGACAATCTAATCAATCAAAGAAAGGTTTCAAAGGTGGAGCTATGACTAGCCATGAGTAATCAGGGTATACCGTGAGTCATACTTAGCATGCATAAAACCATAAATGAAACAAGCACACAATTTCTTCAGTTATCAAAGAGAAATCAAGGATTCTTTGATATGACTAAGAAGAAAGAAAACATAGAAGCTATAAAGAAACAAGAAATTCGAGGTGCCTCCAAGGGCATGTCTCAAATCTATTCTCTACTATCTTATAGCAAGCAAGAACATGGAATTATGAATGAAAACTAATAAGCATAACAGAGAGGGACACTATACCATTTTACCAAGTCAAGGAATCCAACAACAGACCTCCTTCATCATCCAAAAAGATTCAAGAAACTACCCAATGCATGAGACAAGTGTTTATTCCAAGCTTGTATAACCATATATTGCTTCTATTCATCAAGTTCAACCTTGTTTACAATGAATTCTCATGGAATATATAGGCCAAGATGAAGGAAAACCTCCTAGTGCAACTTGCAATCTCATTGGCCCATAAAAAATATCTGATTTTGTCCTTGAGGCTTTGCAAAGCCCAAGGCACAAAATATCTAATAAAATATCTCAAAAATGCTAAAAAAGGAAAATATATTGACTTTTCATAACTAATCATGCCTAAAAATAGCTAAACGCACATGAGGAAAAGTAACTTTAGAAAGGTACATTTTTCACAAAAATACTTAAGAAATATATCAGCAGAAAGTCCTTTGTCTTGCCGGCAACTTTTGGAGGCCTTCCCGATGTCGAAACGAGGCCCGTGATGGCTCGTTGGAAATATATGAATGTATATTTTCTGAATATTCTTAGTTTTCTCCAAAATTATCACTAGAAGTCCATAAAAAACTGACCTGTGTGTAAACACCCAAAAAATAGACCTTGCTGATAAATGGGGCAGAGTGTGAAAAAAGTGAGTGTTTTTCGCCATTTTGGGGGAGAAAATAATCTTCAATTGATGTAAAAATTGCTGAGTAGATGACCTTGAAATTATGGCATCCAATTATACCATTTTCATCCTTTGAGGGTACCCCAAATAGAAATGGCGATGGCCGTGATTTTTATCCAAAAACCCAAAAATGAAAAAAAACCAAAACTTGTTGAATTTCGCCCAATTTTGGCGAGCATGACCCTCAAGGGTTTTCAGAAACATGCTGTGAATTTGAGGCCAAAATTTTGAGCTTTGAGGTGTCTCTCTTCAATTTTGGTGCCAAGCGCCTCCTTTGAGCTTCCTTGAGTTTTTCCTGTGTGACCTTCAATTTCCGTCGGGCGAACTGATTGAGCTTCTTATAGTGCCCAGTCATCCTCCTTTGAAGGTACAAATCTCTATTGGCCTTCTCCAACTTCTTTTTCAAGTGATCATTCACCCTCTCGAGCCATGCTTCTCAATTGTTCTCTATCTCTTGGGTGAACATAGTAGTGAGAGGAATAGATTGTAGAAGGGCAGCTTCTTCCTCCTTTTGTTTCTCAAGGGCTCTTCTGAGTCCCATGGTTCTTGGCCTCTTTCTATTGGGTTGATATTCATATTCGCTATCATTGAACTCACCCATGAGTTCTTCCAATTTAACTTGCATCTTGGAGGCCTCCTTTTTATATTTTATGGCCCGGGTCTCATATACTGCTATGTGGACACTCATCTGTTTATTTTGTACTTGCAAAAAGTGTTTGAAGTTTCTAGCCCTCTCTAGATCTGCCCTCAAAGCATCAATTTGGCTTTCTCTATTGATCAGGAGAGATTCTAGGATTCAGGCCTCATTGTCGCTATCATCACTTTGGATTTGAATTATGTCAAAGTTCGTCTCCTTTTCATGGTTGCTTTCTTCTTTCTCCTTTCCCTTGCTTTGGGTGGCCTTCTTGGACTTCCTCCTCTTGGGTAATTCAACAATGGGCTGCTTGGGGAATTCCCCCTTTCTTCTAAGGGCCCTAGTAAAATTTGGAGTTATAGGTTTAGGAACCCTTTTCCTTGATGTCCGGGGCTTGGCCACTTTTGGAGAAGAAAGCATGGCCCCTTGCCTAGGAGAGGTAGCTAGAACATGCTCTATTGCCTCTTTTCCCTTGTTACTTTCCTCATCATTCTTGCCACTGTTTTGAGTTTTTTCATGGCGCTGATCTTCATCACTTTGCTACATATTATCACTGTGATGCTCTTCACTTTGTGCCCTTCCTCACTATGATCTTTTTCACTTTGCTGCCCTTCTTCCCCTTGCTGCCATGCTTCATCATGCTTCTATTCATCATCATTTTGCTGTTGTTCATCATCATTTTGTTGCTCATCATCATGCTCTTCTTCCCCTAGTTGCTCTGTTTCATCATGCTGCTGTTCATCTGGCTCTTCCTCCCCTTGCTCATGCTCTTCTTCCTCATCATTCTCTTCTTCTTGTTCAATGGGAAATTTGAGCTTCTTAGGAATGGGATTGCTTGAAGAAGGCGAAGGATGGTGAGTGGAAGGTGAAGGAGATGTATGGAATGAAGGAACAATGGTGAAATCTGGATGTGCAATGAAAGTATCCCAAGATATTTCCTTCTTCTCAAGCTGATGAAGAATTATAACCTTGATGAGGGAATGATGGAAAAGGCAAGCTGACTACAGAGAAGGAGGTATTTTCTGAATAGTGGAGGCCATTTTTTCAATACTTCTATGGAGGAAGAAAGGGAGATTTAACAATTTGGGTCTTGTGAAATGCATGAGTCACTCGACATGGTAAGCATATACTCGGTAGAATCTTCCCTCGCAAGTGAAGTATTTCATGATTATCTTCATGAGGGGAGAATAACTAGTCAACAGATATGAGAAGGGAAAGATGGATGGACATTTATCTCTATGCTCAGGCTTAAAAAAGGGTTTGTACTATTCTGAGTCTAGGTGGCTCTGTTTAAACCACTTCTCTCCGACATAAGGGATTTTCATGGCCTTGGAAATGGATCTAGGAGAAAACTTGAAATCCAAGCCTGCCAGCTGAAAGTGTTTCCCTTGAAACATCAAAGCACAAAGATGTGTCAAGGGGGAATAGATTTTCACCTCCTGCACCCTTTGACAAAAATCTAGATACCCAACCTCATGAAAGTTAAACAGGATTGATGGATGAGCATTTACTTCTTCAGTTGAAATAGGCTCAAACCTCCAGTGAAGGCCACTTCTACTGTCCTGCCTGGGAGGCATTTTGTTTTGGATACTCTTTGTAAAAACAAGTTGTCTCAAATGGTCCTTGGAATTGTATCTTAAGAACACATCTTGTTCTCCTTATAAGTCAATGTTTAATCCTCTTTGATGACAATCAACAAGTATTTGTCAAATGAAAAGCAAACAGTCAATTTATTACTATGCTTGGGAAAGGTACTGAAAAGAGGTGTTTGTGGTTTCTTGTTAGAACAAGGATCTCCTTGTGTTTAGACAAAAACAAAATCACCTTTCCCCAAACAATGTGCTTTTGTTGTTCACTGTTTCTTTAAAAATTAAGACAAAACACCCTCAGCTAATTTGAAAAGCCTTTCACACCCTCTGCTTTTGGAACTATAGAGGCTACATAATGTTCACTATTTCACCATACAGAGAGGAATTTAAGATGACAAAGCTTCCAAATTACGATCACTATTTTCCCCTTTGATTTTGCAGACAGGGGTTGTTTTTGTTTTACCACAGTTAGGAAAACCTTTAGCAATTATGGGATCTCTGCTCAACACAGGAAGAAAAACATCCTTCTAGACTGATTTTGGGACCTTCAAACCCAAATTTTGTTTTTTTGAATTATGGAGGTTGCACAGAGTTTTCTGTCTCATAACATAAAAAAGGAAGTTGTATTCATTTACCAATCCTTCATCCTTTAGAACCCTACTCCTTCACTATCATTGTCTTTGAAAAGCAATAAGGGATTCTTAAGATTGTTTCAACACTTTCCTATATCACTTGAAATGGTCTGTGACATTCACAGCCATAAACAACTTTATTTTTGATCAAAAACCCTACCCTCCTTATCACTGCTTCTTCCTTGATAAAATAACCTTGTCACCCCTTTAAGATTTTAAAAACTAGCAATAAGCAATGGAGAATACCTTGAAATAATACTTATGGCCTTGGTCAATTGATTGAGTAGCTTCAAAGGCATTTTTGAAGGTGTTTTGGGTGAGCGGCATGTTCACAGGAAAAAATGCCACGCAGTCGGGTCAGCGTCGGGCGGTGGGTGAACGGCGCTATAGGCGCGCCGTGCAACAACGTAAACACTATTTATTTCTTCTCCCAGGTGCGCCGCGCAAGCTTTAAGCCTTGAAAACTCTGAAATTTGCTCGAAGTTCCTCGTTTCTCCAATGAACAACCAGGGGAGCACTTGGTGAGTGTTTTGAAAGTGTATAATAGGCTTTGAAACGGTCTTCCCACCTCTTAATGACGAAAAGGCCAACAACCTTTTGAACATACTCTGTGAGAGTTTTGGATGCCTTTTGAAAAAGGATTTTGTTACGTAGAAAACTCAAATCACTGACTTTGTCACTTTTTAGTCTTAAACCATCATAAAGACTTACATTTGATCAGGATTCTTAAAAATATGTTGTGGATGATACCTTTGAAGGTCTTCATAGATATGACCTTTCCCAAAGTGAGGAAGCCATCTTAAAAGCTAAAATCTCCTTCACATTTCCTTCATTAAGGCAAAAACCCTGTCACTGTTTGTCCATATCTGTTCCTTAAAGGAAAAACCTTGCTCAAAGACATATCAATGATTTGTAAATGACAGCAACAAACTGAAACTCGCCCCCAAGGAGAGCTGGTCTGATAATATCCGTCTGTCAGCATATGCTCTTGATTAACTTGGTTCTTCGCCACGTGGTCTTCCCAACTTCTTTGCGTTTTATTTATCAAATTCTAGGAATTTGATAAACAAACATAATCAACAAACTTCGTAATTTAAAATATATCCTGAGCTTTTATTTCATCGCCGAACCTTATAACAAATGGTTAACCCTTCAGAACTTTGTATTAATATCCGATGCTCTTTAAATAAACGACCTTAATATATTCTAGGCCTATATATATATATATATATATATATATTGCAGAGTTCAATGAAATACATACATTGTACCTCTTATTAAACTTCCAGCAAGTCCAGCGTGCGATCACCGTTAGATAGCAAGTCTCCAGATCGACGTCATATATGCATATCGCTCGGCGTTTGGATACGAACTTTAACGTGCAATGGCACGCAGAAACGATGGTTTTCTATGGGTCTACCTTGCCACGTGTCGACAAACCTATGGAATCGCTCCCCAACCGGAAAATACCGCTTACTCACCAAAAGCGGTGTGATATGGGAAATCCACCTTTGTAAATCCACTCGTGGTTTTTGGAAAAGGGTTTGACCACGTTTCAAGTCTGATTACGCTGTCCCCGTATTCACTAACTCAAGTCTGACCTCGGGTTAGGATTCTAATTGACAGTAGGTCAAATTTATCACTTATTTAAACGTGATTTCTACTATCCTCAATTAGAGTTCAAAGACGATGGATTTTCTACACGGAACCCCGTCTACATATGGGAATTAGTTCACAGAGTTTATCCAAACCATTCACGGGAAACCAAAGGCAGAGAAATACAGAGATTACATAGGGATCATATTCAAAAAATTCTGCACATAATGTCAATTCAACTAAACTGAGAATCCATGAGCACTGAATTCTTTTCAACAGAAACAATTTCTCAACATCCGGATTTTATTGCATAAAACTCTCTCCTTTTCCTCCTCCTTCTCCTTTAATACATCCGAGGGATTACATTATATACATAAAAAAAAAATTGTTCGGTTCCTCCGCGAGGACCGTTTAGGAAACAAAAAAGCCTAATTATAATTATTCAATTAACTGAAACGAGACAGATAGATCGAATCCAAACCTATTCGACTTCTATGGACCCCAACTAGTCTAAATGAAACAGTCAGTTGAGGTATTGACACCTAGCTGTTACAATTCGATGAATTCGAACTCCCCTAGCCACACCATGTGGAAAAATCATCCTACATTGCTGGCTAGTGTCTAATTCCCTTGCATCAGACTCCCGAGGGCAAATTTCTTCATGGGCTCCTATCCATGAGCTCTTCCACTGATCTGCCTATCTTCTGCAACATTCCTTCATTCATCCAAGTGGCATATTCCTCTGGCTTGTCCTTCCATTTGATCAAGTACTGAAAGTAATCTTGTCCTCTGGTCCTCTTGAACACTCTTTTGTCCAATATCTTCTCTGGTTGCAATGGTTGTGCTGGAGGTAGCTGTTCCTTCCACTCAATCTGTTCCTTGTCTGCTGCTCTTTCTTCTGCACCATCATCCTCATACTTGTACAAATCTGCAACATTAAAAATGGGAGATATTCCAACATCAGGAGGTAATTCAATCTCATAATCATTTGCAGAAAACTTCCCAAGTATCTTGCGTGGCCCAATATTTTTGAACTTCAGTTTGTTATACTGCTTCTTTGGGAATCTCTCCTTTCTCAAGTGTGCCAAAACCAAATCTCCTACTTCAAAATGAACTTATTTTCTGCTTAGTTCTGATCTAATTTTGTATTTGATGTTGCTGCCTTGTAGTTGTTGTTTCACTTGTTCATGTATGGCCTAGATCTCTAAAGAAAATTCCTCACCATCTGCACTGCTCAGTTCTGCCTTCCCCAGATTTCTTAACTCTGATATTCCTCTGGGGTGCATTCCATAAACAATATGGAATGGACTCTGCCCTGTGCTTCTATTTGGTGAGTCATTATATGCATATTATTCCAGAGGAAAAATATGGTCCCACTGCTTGGGATGCTCTCCTGCAAGACTTCTTAACAAATTTCCCAGACTCCTATTCACTACCTCAGTTTGTCCGTCAGTCTGGGGATGATAAGCTGAGCTAAAACTCAATTTGGTACCAAGTTTCTTCCACAATGTCCTCCAAAAGTGACCCACAAATCTGGTGTCTCTGTCTGAAACAATAATCTTGGGCAACCCATGCAATCTAACAACTTCTTTGAAAAAAAAGTTAGCAACATAGGTGGCATCACTAGTTTTATAGCATGGAATAAAATGTGCCATTTTGGAGAATTTTTTCACCACAACAAAGACTGCATCATTCCCTCTTTGAGTCTTGGGCAATCCTAGAACAAAATCCATACTCACCATGTCCCAAGGCCTGTCTGGAATAGGCAAGGGAGTGTACAATCCTATATTCTGGCTCCTTCCTTTAGCATACTGACAGATTTTGCAATTCTTCACAAACTTGTCCACTTCTGCTCTCATCTTGGGCCAGTAATAGAAGTGACTCAGCTGCTCATAAGTCTTATCAGTACCAAAGTGCCCAACAAGTCCACCACTATGCTTTTCTTTGATAAAATTTTCTCTCATGGAACATCTTGGTACACACAGTTGGCTTCTTCTGAATAACAAGTCCTCCTACAGGAAATAATCTAGCCACTGGCTTCTATTTGTTAGAACAAGGTTACAACATGCTTCAAATGCTTCCTTAAAATCCAGATTTGTTTTATACAATTCTTTGAGAAAATCAAACCCTACAACTTCAAAATTAGCTTCTTGAACAAGCATGTGCCTCCTACTCAAAGCATCAACTACTTTATTTGCTTGGACATTTATATGTTTCAAAACAAAATTAAAACCTTGGAGATACTCAACCCATTCGGCATGTTTATGCTTCAAATTGGGCTACTATACAATATACTGCAAAGCATGATTGTCAGAATACAATACAAATTCCCTGGAAATCAAATAGTATCTCCACTTCTTTAGTGCCTGAACAATTGCATAGAATTCCTTCTCATAAGAGGAATACTTTCTTCTGGTGTCATTCAGATTTTCACTGAAATATGCCACAGGCCTATCATCCTAACTCAACATAGCTCCAATGGCTTCCCCACTGGCATCAAACCTTACTTGGAATGGTTTAGCAAAATCAGGTAGGATCAAAACAGGCTTCTCCGTTATCTTTTGCTTCAAAACTTTAAAGTTTCTCTCTACTTCAGCGGTCCACTTAAATGTCCGTTTGTGCTTATTTATTGTTTCAATGATGGGTGCACTAATCTTACTGAATTTTCTTATAAACTTCCTATAAAAACTGGCAAGTCCATGGAAACTTCTTACCTCAAAAACATTTCTGGGTGAAGGCCACTCCACAATTGCCTTAACCTTTTCCGGGTCCATCTTCAATCCTTCTGCAGAAACAACAAACCCCAAATACACCAACTCTTCTTTCATGAATGAAAATTTATTTAAATTTATCAGCAGTTTCTCCTGGTGTAGCTTTTTCAAGACATGATTAAGATGCCTTAAATGTTCTTCTTTAGTTCTACTGAAAACTAATATATCATCCAGATACACTATCACAAATTTACCAATAAATTCCTTCAATACTTCATTCATGAGTCTCATAAAAGTGCTAGGTGCATTTGACAACCCAAAAGGCATTACCATCCATTAATATAATCCTTCATTTGTCTTAAAGGTAGTTTTCCACTCATCACCCTCTCTTATTCTAATCTGATGGTATCCACTTTTCAAATCTATCTTTGAAAAATATTTAGCACCACTCAAACAATCCATCAAATCCTCAATTTTAGGCAAAGGGAATTTGTACCTGATTGTGATCTTATTGATTGCTCTGGAATCAGTACACATCCTCCAGCCTCCATCTTTCTTTGGGATCAATACTACTGGTACTGCACATGGACTCAAACTTTCTCTGATCAGCCCCTTGTCCACCTTCTCCTGTACTTGTCTCCTGATTTCCTCATTTTACTTGGGAGTCATTTTGTAGGCTGCCTTATTTGATAGATTTGAACCAGGGATAAAATCTATCTGATGGCTGATCTTTCTCACAGGTGGCAGCTCATCAGGTAAATCATCCACAACAATGTCACAGTAATTGTCTAACATCTCTTGTATTTCTACCGGAAAATCAGAATTTTTTGTAGAAGTAAGAACTAATTTAGGTTTGCAAACTAAAGCAAAAATTACCTCTTCTTCTTCTATCTGCTGCAGATATTCCTTCCCGCTCAGCAACAAGGTCTTTGGATCAATCACTCTGCTGGATCGCTCTCCTTCTTCCATGGGTATCAATGTATTATGTACCCCATCCTTGAAGAACTTGTATGTGTTCTTCTTGCCATAATGCACTACTGCTCTATCAAACTGCCAAGTTCTACCCAGAAGTATGTGACACACATCCATGGGCATTACATCACACAGGACCTTATCTTTTTAATTTCCCATTTGCAGCTCTATCTCACATTGTTCTTTTACAACCAGTTGGTGCCCTTTATGTAGCCAGGACACCTTGTAGGGAGTTGGATGCTCCCTGGTCTTCAACTTCAAATTTTCTATCACCTCAGTGGAAACCAGATTTTCTATGCTGCCACTATCAATGACTAGCTGGTAGCACTTCCCTTGGACTTTGCATATGCTCCTAAACAAAGTCTTCCTTTGTGCAGGCTCAGTGACCTCTTTGGCTTGCTTCAATAGGACCTTATTTACCACCAAGGACTCTCCCCTCTCTGGAAGAATTTCTTCTTCAATTTATATCTCTTCTCCAGCCTGGGCAACAACAACATTTCTTGGACCAGCACCCACATTCTATGGACACTCATAGTGCTTATGTCCCACTTGCTGACATCTATAGCACCTAAATTCTCTACCTCTGCCTTTGTCTCTACCTCCTCTTCCTTTTCCTCGGTAATAACCCCTTCTGCCCCTTGCATCCTCCTCTGTAGATGCATTCTGAGGTGAGATACTGTTAGCTCCATCCCTGGGTGTAGTAGGCTTTCCTCTACCACCCTGACTTCCCTTTCCCTGGAAAGTACCTCTCTTCTTGGCAGACTGTTGCCTCAAGAGTTTCTCCTCTGCTTTCAATGCCATCTGGTAGGCCTCTTCCATTGTCTTAGGAGACAGAAGACCTATCTCATCTTGGATCTCTAGTCTAAGACCATTTACATATCTGGCAGTATTCTCTGGTGTGTCTTGAAATTGCCCAGCTCTTATGCTTACTCTATAGAATTCCTCTGTGTATTCTTTTACTGTCAGCAACCTCTGTCTCAGGTTCAGCATTTGCTTATACAATGTCAGCTGATAATCACTAGGCAAGAATTTACCCTTTAATTTAGCCATCATTCTGGTCCAGCTTTTGATAGGTTTCTTGCCAACTCTCCTCCTTTCTACCTACACTCCATCCCACCAAAGTGCAGCATGTCCTTTCAGCTTTTTCATTGCAAACTTGACCTTTTTATCTTCGCTTATTTCTTCATAATTGAAGCACTTGTTCATTTCATTTATCCAATACACCAGCTCCTCTGGATTCAGTCCCCCTGCATAACTCGATACTTCAATCCTGGGCTTAACTGCAGACCCTAGAACAGTTCTAAGGAGTCTCATGTCAGGAGGAATTTCAACATTTTCTTCAACTTCTTCTGTTTCAGGTTCACTGATGTCTTCAGGATCTCTGGGTTGTCTTCGCTCCATGGCATCCATTCTGGCTTCGACCCTCTGCAACATCCCCAAAACCTCTGCGTTGGCAATGGGTCTCCTTCTACCAACACCTCTACCAACTCGGATTGCCATGTTAGCTTTCTGTAAAAACAACCTTAAAAGCAATGGCTCTGATACCACAAATGACAACAACAAACTAAAACTCGCCCCCAAGGAGAGTTGTTCTGCTAATATCCCTCTGTCAGCATATGCTCTTGATTAACTTGGTTCTTCGCCACGTCGTCTTCCCAACTTATTTGCATTTTATTTATCAAATTCTAGGAATTTGATAAATAAACATAATCAAAAAATTTTGTAATTTAAAATATCTCCCGAGCTTTTATTTCATCGCCGAACCTTATAACAAATGGTTAACCCTTTGGAACTTTGTATTAATATCTGACGCTCTTTAAATAAATGAACTTAATATATTCTGGGCCTATATATATATATACCACAGAGTTCAATGAAATACATATGTTGTACCTCTTATTAAACTTCGGGAGAGTCCAACGTGTGATCACCGTTAGATAGCAAGTCTCCAGATCGACGACATATACGCATATCGCTTGGCGTCTGGATATGAACTTTAACGCGCGATGGTGTGCAGAAACGATGGTTTTCTGTGGGTCTACCTCGCCACGTGTCGACAGACCTATGGAATCGCTCCCCAACCGAAAAATACCACTTGCTCACCAAAAGCGGTGTGATATGGGCAATCCGCCTTTGTAAATCCACTCGCGGTTTTTGGAAAAGGGTTTGACCACGTTTCAAGTCTGGTTACACTGTCCCCGTATTCAATAACTCAATTCTGACCTAGGGTCAGGATTCCAATTGACCGTAGGTCAAATTTATCACTTATTTAAACGGGATTTGTATTATCCTCAATTAGAGTTCAAAGATGATGGATTTTCTACACGGAACCCCATCTACGTATGGGAATTAGTTCACAGAGTTTATCCAAAACATTCAAGGGAAACCAAAGACATAGAAATACAGAGATTACACAGGGACCATATTCAACAAATTCTGCACACAATGTCAATTCAAATAAATTGAGAATCCATGAGCACTGAATTCTATTCAACAGAAACAATTGCTCAACATCCGGATTTTATTGCAGAAAGCTCTCTCCTTTTCCTCCTCCTTCTCCTTTAATACATCCGAGGGATTACATTATATACATAAAAATTTGTCTATTTGGTTCCTCCACGAGGACCGTCTAGGAAAACAAAAAGCCTAATTACAATTATTCAATTAACTGAAACAAGACTAATAGATCGAATCCAAACCTATTCGACTTCTATAGACTCTAACTAGTCTAAATGAAACAATCAGTTGAGGTATTGACACCTAGCTGTTACAATTAGATGAATTCGAACTTCCCTAGCCACAAAATGTGGACAAAACCTCCTACATTGCTGGCTAGTGTCTAATGCCCCTACATCAGTAAGGCATCCTTTTCCATATCTTGGAAGGAGATAAATCACTAGTCTAAAACTTACTTTGACAATTTCTGCTCTCCTGGTGTTTTGATGATAATCATGCCCACTGTGAAGTTGATCAAACTGTCAGTTGCTCTTTGAGATTTTCTTTTGACTGTGGGTGAAGAACCTCATTTTTACTCCCCAGATTTTACCTATATCTGTTTATCAAGGAAAAAGGGCCTTTAGAGACCCTTGGGACTCATATGCAACAACAAGGTTTTTTTCACATGTCCATAAAGAGGCCTTTGACTGTGATAGTGATATGGCTCAATTCTTTGAATATTGTCTTGAATTTGAATCATGGTGTCATATCCCTTTCTTCACATTGATGAGCATGTCCAAGATTTGTTCACTTTAGCTTCAGATTGCCTTTGAAGGAGATCTCTGATAGAAGAAAAACCAAACCTCCTTGATTATCATAGTACCACTGCTTGGCCATCTACTTAACAAAATTTCTCCATTCATAATCATCCAATTGTTTCCCACCGCACTTAAACTCTACCTTTCAATCAGTGAAACCATATAATCAATCTTTGAAACACCACTGCTGTGTTAGTGGTTTCATCTATTGGAGAAAAAAGGTGTAAAACAAGTTTTTAAGGCTATTTGCAGCATTGTTAGCCTTGTGCCCTTAAATGAGGCTACACCTCTGTTCCTGACCCTCTGCTTATTAAATGAAGGAGGTCTTAACCAATGACCTAACCATCTGCTCATACTTGGAGGAGGTTTTTCACAGTCATCCAATCATTTGCTCATGTTTGGAGGAGGTTTTCACAGTCATCCAACCCTCTGCTCATGTTTGGAGGTGGGTTTCACAGTCATCCTATTTCATCTCTTTGTTAAACTGTGTCATCTTTCCTTGTAGTGCCTATTCACAATTAAGTAAATAAGAGTGACAAATTGAAAAAATTCCATGAGGGGCATGCTCTGAGATGTGTATTTCTGTTTGATAGAATACCCTTATGCATCTTTAGAAAACAAGAGCAATCCTAACCTATGTCTGCAGAGTAATACTTGCTAGTCATAGGTCACTAACCCTTTGACTGTGTTTGCAGGATTTCATTGAATTACCTTTCTGACTAGTACCTGCATCCCAGGCTCAAAATAACATGAGAAATAACTATCTTCTCATGTCAATTTTAATAATGTCTTCTGGAACACTGGTACACTTCTGCTTTTGAAAAAGACATTTAAACACTATAAATCTACCTAATATCAGTTTGACTTGTGGCATATGCACTGCTGAGACATCAAGGCTTGTTAGTGGCGCGACTTAAGGGTGTATCAAGCTTTATTTTCAGAATAGGAAGGTCATCTATGACTAGTTGATATTAGACAGAGGTTCTTTTGGCTTTAGGATAGTTTTCCAAGGGAGGAATGCCTAAAGCGCCACTACCTAACTTAGGGGAGACTTTTGAAAGATTTGGAGTATTCTCTTTGGAGCTGATGGACAAGTTTGTATGACTGAGACTAGATTGGGCTTGACACTTAGTTTTTTCTCATCATAGGCTGATTGAAAAGGTAAGAGGGAAAAAATGTTTATGGGTGTTTTCTAGCTGACAAATTTGACAAATTGGATATCAGCTGCTAGAAAACTTGGCTTTAAAAACTAGTCATCATCAACAGGTGAAAAACACTGATGACTAACACGTATATCGACGAAACCAAGCAAGATTTGGAAAAAATTACTATTTCTACATCATGCCTTCCAGTTGGTTACAAGAAGCTGTCTTTGAGTCCTCCACCAGTTGATTCCACGATTGGTCAAGAGTCATCCTTGGTCGATCACGCTCCCTCGGAAATTCAAATTCAGGAATCCATCCCCGAGCAACCATTGGTCATGGGATCGGTTGAACTGGCCCCATCTGCGGTGCACCAGGTATTTTTTGTTGAGAGTGGACCTCACATCCCTCAGGTTCTTCTTGTTTCTTCATATTCCTCGGACTTGGAGAAATATTCTCTTGTCCCTATATCTTAAGAAGCTGCTCCTCCGCCTCCTGTGATGGAGGTCCTGGAGGATACTCCTCCCACCTTCAAGATGGAGGTCATGGAGGATACTCCTTCTTCTTCCATAACACCAGGGGAATACCATCTCAGTTTGATGGTAGCCCCTCTGATTAGTTTTGTCGCTTCCTTCGACTGGAGTCGATTTGCAGGATATCGCCTTCCGTCTTATGTGCCTTTTGAGATAATGGTACAAATCTCTGGTCTGGTCGTACCTAGCATTGTTATAGATGAAGGCACGTATGTTAGTGTTCTATCCTCAACTACTTGGCAATCTTTTGGTTCACCGCGGCTTGTACCTATTACATAGAATCTGTTGGCATTTAACAGAAGAACTAGTCAACCGTTAGGGATCCTTCCAAAGTTATATGTTACCTTGGGAGGTAAAAGTATCCATATAAACATGATGGTTGTTACTGGCCCCTTGGACTTTAATCTTCTCTTGGGGCACGATTACACCTATGCCATGGGAGCACTCGTCTCCTCCCTTTTTCGTGTGGTCTGTTTTCCACATGAAAGATGGATCGTGACCATTGATCAGCTTTCGTTCTTTGGTCCTGATGTGGCAGTTGGCCCGCCATCATCCCTTCCTGGTTTTTATCCACCCATTATATCTGCCCCACTGCAAGTCAACTATGTGGCTACCTACCCCATGCCTGTACTTATTGATGATGTCGTCGTGCATAGTGTGCTGGGGGCATTGGGTCCTGATTTCCGAGATGTTGTTCTCCCATCCGGTGTGGAACCCTTGGAAGCTGGGACTTCTTATTCATCATGACAAGGTATCCGAAGCAGTACAGTTCCTTATCTTATGTCAAGCTCCTTAAAAAACGAAACAAGGTTGTCGGAGCATAGTTCGTTTTCTTGTGTCAAGCTTGTTAAAAAATGAAACAAGGTGTCTGGAGTAGAGTTCCTTGTCTTGTGTCAAGCTCCTTAAAAAATGAAACAAGGTTGTCGGAGCAGAGTTCGTTTTATTGTGTCAAGGTCATTAAAAAATGAAACAAGGTGTCTGGAGTAGAGTTCCTTGTCTTGTGTCAAGCTCCTTAAAAAATTAAACAAGGTTGTTGGAGCAGAGTTCGTTTTCTTGTGTCAAGCTCCTTAAAAAATGAAACAAGCTGGTCGGAGCAGGGTTATTTTTCTTGTGTCAAGCTCGTTAAAAAATGACACAAGGTTTCCGGAGAAGGGTTCTTTTCCTTGTGTCAAGCTCCTTAAAAAATGAAACAAGCTGGTCAGAGTAGGGTTCTTTTCCTTATGTCAAGCTCCTTAAAAAATGAAACAATCTGGTCAAAGCAGAGTTCGTTTTCTTGTATCAACCTTGTTAAAAAATGAAACAAGATCATCGAAGCAGAGTTTGTTTCCGTTTCAAGCTCCTTAAAAAATGAAACAAGATCGTTGGAGCAGAGTTTGTTTCCGTTTCAACCTCCTTAAAAAATGAAACAATATTTCATGAGGATAGTTCTTTTAATGTGTCAACCTCATTAAAACAATGAAGCACGTTCTCGTTCAATTCGACTCTTTGTTAAGATCTCGTAAAATCCCAGTCAAGTCTTTCTCTTGATCTCGTAACTTGAACCTTCACTCCATCTGCTTTTCATATGGACTGAAGCTTGGGGGGCATGTACCTCGAATTGAGTCACCATGCTGGGGGCATGTTTACTTTTTCAAGCATAGCTTGTTTTCGTTTCAAGCTTGTGTAAAAATGAAACCGGTTTCAAGCATAGTTTATCTTTGTTTCAAGATTGTGTAAAAATGAAACCTTTCCCATTTTACCTCTCGTGATTGCCATTTTATCAGCCTGTTTTTTCTAGATGAGCCTTGGTTTTCTCACTCCATCGTCACTATCTTCTTGGCCAATCATATGCCTTCACTTGGTTGTTTTACCCATTCCTGAGGAGCCACTGCGATGAGTGGTCTTGTTAGCAATCCTCTTAACCTTTACTTGTTTTGAGTAGTTCCACCATCACCGAAACTAGTTTCTTCCCTTTATACCACTCATTCCTCCAGAAGGAGTCATCTTTCAGCTCTTTTCTGACTCTCTAAAAATGAAAAGATTTTCGAGTCGCTTATCGTTTTGATCTCGTTAAAGTGGCTGCAAAATGACATCTACCCAGTATACATTTACCCCTTTTTTGGGCTGGGATAGATTATTTACGAAAAAGGAATACCCTAGCCTATCGCAACTAGGAGGTTTTCTCAGACACAGTTTTCTACCTTTTCGGATCTGAGGAACTATCTATGAAAAGGGACTGTTGGAGTTTACTTTTCCACTGTCTTTTCAAAATCTCTAAACATGAAAAGATGCCGAGTTATTCCTTTGTCAGACACGTTAAAACCCGATGACATCGGACTCCGTCGTAATGACGATACTTGAGTTTCTCCTCCCTAGGGCTCGTTAAATGTACTAGGTTGGATTTGTTTGAAGGATAAATTTATATGACAAGAATATGGTATCCTCTTCAAGCTTGTGTAAAAATAAAGAGGTACTCGCCAGAAATGGTGGGGAAAAAATGGAACCAGTATCATCGTCGTGTCAGCAGTATGTCGCTCTTGAACATGGCACTTGTCTACATTCGTGTCGGGTTGGGGACATCTCACCTCGTTTTCTACTTGCCTCCATGGGTTTGGGTGATCCTTTTTGACCTTTAATCTACTCTTTGCCTTGTCTTCATGACCTCAGATCTTTTGATGTCAAATACTGCCAAATCCAGTGTTGTGCCGCCGATATGTTCAAGAGAAGTTCACCTCCGCAGTTTCAACCTTCCTCTGATCCTGATTCACAAAAATTATGTTGCTCTGTCTCATGTCAATGATGTGGGAAACACTATGGCCCACCTTCGATCAAGGTTACTTCCTGTCGACTTCAGCTCATTATCCAGGAAGTTGATCTAGAGACTCCCTTCCGGTACCTTGGAGCCTGCATGCCTCAATGGCAGGTTCTTCGCATTCAACGCAAGGTTTTCATCATCGACCTTCAACCGTATGATTCTACGGGAGTTCGATGCCAGCTTACTGTTCACATTTGGTGGATTGTACCTATAGTACCTTGAGGGCCATTTTAATTACTAGTGGTTCCTCTCGCATCTGTTAATAAATTTCATAATTGGCTGGTAATTAGACGATGTTCTTGCATGTTCGACTTCAGCTCACTTATTCACATGCTAGAACTTGTACTCTGTTCGGGTAGAGATGGAGCGCAAGACCCTGGATTTTGTCTGTTGGAATCCAAGCTGTGGATTTTATGGATTATCACAATTAATTACATGACTCAATGATTGGATGGCTGCGACCATACCTGAGTCTATTTATTGATCCTCACTGGATGGCTGCGTCCATGCCTTGGATCTTGATTATTGTATACTCTATTATGGATGGATGTGCCCATACCACACATCATGTATTTGAGATATCATTTGTACTTGTCTACGCAGGTTTTCCGACGACAGTGTTTTCAGTTGGACACGTTCTTGTAAATCATTTCACCCCTCTCTCTCTCTCAGATCTCATGCTTTAGGGGGCATTTGTTACATAGTAATTTGTCATTGTCCTTGAAATCCCCCGTCTCACACATTGGAGGGCCTGTTCTGTGACCTGTAAGAAGTAACATGACCTGAAACCACTTTCATGGCATCCCCCTTGACAAGGACAGTCACTCCTCTGAAGGCAGTTTCCTGTAAAAAGCCCTAAAAATAGACCTTTTGGCCTTGGCGTGACCAACCAGTTCAGTCCTCACGCCAATGGGAGAAATCCACCAAAGAGGGCGCGCCAACTGGTGCTTTGTCCTAGTGTATTACTTGCACCAAGCTTAATAAGGATTGTTTTTTAAAAATAAATGGTGGAATTTTGATTCCAACCAACTCCTGAACAAGTCTCTAAAATGAGTTGGGAGGTTTGGCTCCGGATCTCCATGTAGGGGAATTTGTTTTCAACCTATCATGGAAGCTTCCTTGAGGATAGGGACAATCCCACCATTGTAGGGATCCCAACTCCCCTTCCACCATATATATAAGCTTGTCATTTTCCCTTTGCAAGCTAGCCGGAATAGAGATGAATCAGTAGTAAGGAGATTATCGCCAGATAGCCGAAGAGAGAGAGCCTTGTCCCATCCCGACACACTTCATCGAGACATACTCCGCTGTTGACCTGCCGAAGGAAGATCTAGCATCAGAGCTCAGGTTGTATATTTCTTTCGTTGTGATTAATAATAAATGACTTCGATTATGGTTCCATTCATATGTTCATGTCTTATGTTATGAATTATATCTTCTCTGACTGGTATATGGTTACATGTTTTAGGTTTTACGCTTGTGTGTTGTTGTTTCTTTGTGTACGTGCAGGTGTTAGAACGTGCTAGGTGGGAGAATTGTGATTTGCCAAAGCGAAGGACAAAAGCGCCATATTCTCTGCAAGCAACAGCATCGTGAGACTTAAGGGAGGCCTCTTGTCACATCTTGGTCTTTTGTAACTAGGAACCTGCATCTTAGCGTGACTCGGTTGTTGCTAAACCTGATCTGGGCTAGTAGGGATCGCCTCTGTCCATAGAGGGGATTTACCTCTCCAACACTAACAATTGAAGCCATCAATGGAATGACTTCTCTTAGGGCATATAGAAACTAAATTAGGGGATGATAGACCCTATTCATATTGGTCTTGGGGGATGATGCTCAATTTGACCAGGTCTTGGGGGATGATGCCCAAATTGACCTATAACAGCTCCCCCCTAAAGCATGAAGTAAAAATAATGATAATATTTGGATGAGTAGGATCTGAAGCGGATGATGACCTGCATCAATTTGCAATACATTACATCATGATATATTACATATTGGACATGAATTTCTGAGGGAGGCATACCCATGCTCAACACATAAACTATCATAACATGTACATAATTCAGAAATTCGTCTACAAATATAGAAATGCATACAGATATAGGCCCATGTTTGGATACCCAACAATATGTAAATTCATCGTACAGATGATGTGATACAATTCCTGAAACTGCAGCCTGGATGGATGAAAGTAGATACGAGGTCTTATTATCTCGTTCACTCGATTTTTCAAGTACAATTCTAACCATGCGAATATATGATCTGAAGTTGAATATGGGAAGACATCGTATGATTACCAGCCAATGATGTGAACGGTTAACAAATGCGAGAGAAACCACCTTTGATGTTAATGGTTCTCAAGGAACTGTAGTACAAATTTTAAGGCACGAATAGATTATTTGATGTCGAATGCCAAAAAAAATATTTTGGTCAAAGGTTTGGAAAAGAGAAACCTGCCGATGATGTAGCAAGCCCCAAGGTACTGGAAATATGTTTCCAAGTTAACTTCTTGGATGATGAGCTAATGTCAACTGGAAGAAAATTTATCATGAAATGAGAGTAATGATTTTGGAGACAAAATGTGACTTGATGTAGCAATGTTCAGGGATGGTGGTCATGAAAATGAAGGTTTATGAGTATTGTAGAAGATGAGGAATTACTGGATGACTTCTCTTGAACATATCAGCGACACTGAAATGAGTTGGCAGCATTGACCCAAAACCGAAGTGATGGTATGATGGACCATAAGTGTGATAGACCATCAAGAATATTATCCAACCCAAAAGTCACGGTGATAAAGTGAAAGTTTCATGTTCAAGAGCGAACTGATACCATAAAGTGTTCTGTTCTTTTTCCCAACTTTTCCCCAGTCATTGCTGACATATACCTCTTTATTTTTTAACAAGCTTGAGAAGGTTAACATATGCTTGATCTATAATTCGACCCTTCGGGTGAATCCATCGCTATTTAATGATTTAACGATTCTAGCGATAATGAAAATCGATCTTTCCATGATCAACAAGTCTATTTCTATTTTATGTTTTAACGAGTCTAACGACAGTGAAAACCCAATCCTTTTTCATGTTTAGAGAGTTTGAAAAAAGGGATTAAAAGAAAAACCCATGAGTCCTTTTTCGTAAATTTTTTGCTCAGGTTCGAAAAAGTGTAAATCATACCTGAGAGAACCTTTTATCCATGTTCAAATAAGGTTTTCCTTTTTATAAATAATCTATCTCAATTCGGAAAAGAGTTAAACTTTTACTAAGTAGATTTCGTTTCATTTACTTTTACAAGCTTGAAAAGACAAGTGATTAGAAATATTTTCACATTATCAGAGTCTGAAAAGAGTTAAAAGAAGACTCTAGGGGGTTCCTTTTTCACATTTATCAAATCTCGAAAAAGAGATAAAAGTGCACTTTAATTTATTTTCCATTTTTATCAAAGCTTGAAAAAAGAGGATAAAAATATGCTTTGTGGTCAAATCATTCTTAAATAGTTGTGCACTCTAAACTCACTATATCAGTTGTAAAACCTATTTAGAGAACCATCAAACGAATTAAAAATACTCGTTTCATAGTAAAAATGAATAAAAATATAGTCACATAATTAAATATGAATAAAATAATAAAAACGACTATTAAAAAGTAGTTTTTACCATTCCATAGTTACCATTTGAAATTTAGGAGCTTTGAACCAATTTTCCCCTCAAACTTCAGTGGTTGATTGCGACAGTTTCAGTGGACGATTTCTCTTTCTATTTAATTCAAGTTAGAGCTATGAACCTTGTATTTCATTTAGTATCATTTATGTTGCATTTCATGGTAAATTTTTAGGGTTTTGAGCCCCTTAGGCTAAATAAATTACGTTTTGAGGGAAACACACCCTTGAATGTTGAAAGGTGTGTTGCAGTGCACTGGAATTGAAGTCTAGGTGCACTTCAGCACTCTGTCCCTTGACCTAGGGTGCGTTGGGAACATTTCTCATTTTTGTTTCTTGTTGTGTGCCCAAAATTTCCCAAATTTTTTGCATGAAATTGATCCTAATGAAGCTTATGATTGGCTTTCAGGTATTGATCATATCAAAAATACCATTATGCGGCAAGAAAGAGAACATGAAGAACTATATATGATTTCCCTAAACAATCTAGGTACAGTAAGAGCCCTCAGGGATTGTGGGTTTCTTAAATACTTCAAATTAGCAGGGATGAGGCAGCATATGGAACTATTGGAGTTCCTAGTTCATTCATGGGATCCGGTATTGCAGGATTTTCACATTGGGGAAAACATTCTCCCAATATTGGTTGAGGATATTTAATTTCTCACTGGATTATCGATACAAAATTTTCCTATTTCCCTTGCAGGATCCGCTCTTGGAGGAGAGACAATGAGGGATTACATATGCCAACATTGCCAGCTAGGTATTGAACCAAGTAAATATGGGCAAATGAATTTCCATGATGTGCATGATTTTCCTTTGAGAACCATCCTTTTTAATATTGCAAAGCTTGATGGTTCCGCAACACTAAATGTTTCAAACTGATCATACATGCAATATGCTCTTGAGTGCCTAGAACTGACATTGTTCAACTAGGCTAAAGCAGTACTCTTTCAGATGAAAGAAAAAATGACTAAAGAAAAGGTTGGTAGGAAGAATAATTTCAGTTATGGCTCGATCCTTATTTCCTTAATTTTAGAGCAGGTTCCATTGATGTAGCTACAACATGTTACACTGAGCATATCTGGGCCTAGAGATGCACAAATGTGGAGATGGGTGGAATTGATGGCTAGACATGCTAGTCAATCGACCATCATATTATCTACTGCATTCTTTTCCTAGTTTAGATGATAGATGATTTCCAAATATGAGTATCCATATGCAGGCGTAGATTTTCGTGGAGATCTAGACTTGATTTTACCAGATGGCACTCATTGGGGTGCAATTGGTAAAAAAAAATTTTACAATGTTTTTTTTATTTTTAAAGGTTTATACATGTTTTTGTATTTTTTATGTTTCCCAAGAAAAAACTAAAGTTTTGATGTACACATATGTAGGTTGCGTTTGACCACTGGGTCAACTGGATCAGGGAGCAGATGAGCCAACATAGAGGACTATCAGGAGAGAAGTCCTTCAGGATTTATATTTGACCGAGATTGTTGCCGAGCTGCAGCAGTGTTGGGAATCTGTAATCAGCAAGATTGGAAAAGTCTGATCACAGAAACAACATCGTTTCAACCAACTTTGGGATTCTAGGATCTAGCCCTCCTGAATCCGGAGAGGGAACTCTCCAATAAGTGCAAAGATGGATTTGTCTTTGAAATTTGGGGTAATAATATTAGGCTAGTTATGAAGGCCAAGGGTTTGTTTTGTTTTTGGATGGTTGAGCATGAATACTATTTGAGGTGGAAAGTCCTAAGTGAAAAGAGTTTCAAAGGTGAGAAGTTGCAAGTGAATAGAATAGCTAGGCTAAAAAGATAGATATAACGTTGGTTTTTAGTCCATTGGGCTATGGAGTCATAATAGGGCTTTAATTGAGCAACAACATCAAGAGTGATCCACGGGGCAAGTCATCTACATCACAATATTATTGAGATTAGAGTGATGGAATGGAAACAATAAAGTGTTGGAGGGGTGGAAACTGATAATAATTTCACAAGGGATTTATAGTCAGTCCAAACAAGAAAAGCCTCTTAAGTAACTATTTAAAACCAACCAAGTGCAGGGCTAACCATTGAATTCTTGGGAAAGTTTGTATTAAAGCAACTTAATTGACAAACAATATAGTAATCCACATAATTACCTTTATAAATTATGAAAACACATAAGAGAAGACAGAGTATAAACTTAAGATCAGATAAAGTACTTTTAAACCTAGTTTGCTTTCAGTTAACACCAAGGGAAACTTTCAGAATCTACCTTTGGAGAATAGAAACTAGAAACGGGGCAAACAATCACTTTCTAGTCTAACTTTAATAAGAAAATAAGGAAAATAAATTTCAAGAACAATGTTTAAAGAAAACAGTAGGATGAGGGAACTCCAACATTCCTAACTGCTTAAACTGTATTGAATCATTCTTAAATAAACAATTTGGAGGAAAACATTCAGATAAAGCTTTTCAGTCAGAGAAGGTTACTGATGTACACCAGGTCCTAACTCTATAAATTTTGTTCTTTATCAGAGAATAGTGAACAAATATGACATACATAGAAGGTAAAAAATAACAAATAAAGGAGCACTTCACCAGTGATATAGACCAGGATCTCAAGAAACAACTTGTTTATTGATGTCAAACCAATTACAGTCTTCCAGTCCAATGTTTCAGTTCAACAATCATCTTCACTATTCAGCCTAACAAAACTAACACAAGCAGAGCTGCAAGGGCCAGTGAACACTATTTACAGATAGAAGTCTCAAGCTTAGATGTATTTCAAAGTTCTGCAACCAACAGTTTCTCATCTTCTACAGAGGTATTTATAGAAGGATGAGGAAGTGAGATATGATAAAAGATCTCTTAAGGAAATTAATACAGATTCAAGATTTCTGGGCCTTTTGAGGGGCTCGATAAAGAAGTTTACAGGTGGTTCACTGTATTAAATTTTTTACAATTAATATCAAAGCTCGGTGGGAGCGTTATTTGACTTCGAGGCTCTGTGTAATGTTTGGAGTAACTCTGCAAATATTTCTGCATTTATTTCCTTGCAGAAGTAACTCCATGGCTGTGTTATGAGGCAGATATTTTATTAATCAATAACTTCAGCCTCTGTTTGAATGGTTTGAGGCAACAGGTGGCTCTGTGGTAGCTGAGGAATCAATTCGCCTCAAAAGTGGTGATGGAGGCCTTTATGTCTGATAGATATTTTTTATTTTCTTTTAATTTGGGGGATTAGGCTTTTGATATTAAATCTTAGCCGTAATCCCTGGAAATTTGTCTTCAATCTTCTTTCTGCTGTGCTCTGTCTTCAAAAACTGATACTCTTTTAACTGTTGTTTTTAAAAAAATAGTGTCTTGTCGATGTACAGAGCCACGCTAGGCTTCACGGCATCAATGCTAATAGAGCATCGACGAAACAATGGAATAGAGCCCGGAGGATGGTTCCCTTTGATAAATCAAAGGCATGGGAATCATCATTCCCTACTTTCGGCTTTCCTTTATCATAATGGACAAACCATTCAAACCTGCAAAATACAAACGAAAATTATAAAATCCTGCGTTTTTTTAGGTTTAACTGCTTCAGAAGGCGGGGAAAGAGCATGGCCATTGGATGAAAGCATCCAACGGTGGAGATCTGCGTAGAAGAGGCAAAAGGAGAGTAGAGAAAAGAAAAAGGTGGAGTAATTTTGGACCGTCTGGTCTGGACACGTGGACAGTCCAGATCTAATCGGAAGATCGCAATCGGAGACAACACTCAACTGGCGCCGCTGTAAAAATGCGATGCGATTTAGCGCAGACCATTGATCTAAGGATGAGATCAACGGTGGAGAATGAATCGGGGGACTGGCTGATCGAGGGAAGAAACAAATGTAATGCGATTGAAACTACGCCGTGATTGAGCGATGGATCAGAAGGATGTCGATCGGTGGGAGCAAAATATTGTGTGCGATGGAAAACCCCAATGCGATCAGGCACTGGCCGTTTGATCAGATTTCGATCAACGGCGGGGATTTATTTTAGAATGAAGCGGCGGAAACCCTTATGATATATGAAAAACCCAAATTTTTAATAAAAACAAAGGTTTTTAATGGATCGGGGCGGAAATAATATATATAAAAAGGTCTGGCGCCCGATTGCGGGGCCTTTGGATGTATGAAACGTGATAGGCCCCGGGCTTAATAAAACAAAGGCCAATCGCAATCGGAGCCTCGGGCCTGGTATTTTTAATCTACCCATTGGAAAGTTTGCGATGCGATTGGCGCCTGGGGTCTTTAACATTTGGGCCTGGGGGAAAGTCATGAAATAATGGTGGGGTGGAAATAACATATATAAGACCCAATCGCATCGGAACTTTTGATGCGGGTCTTTTCGATCAACCCATTGAACTTTCTCTGATTGCGATTGTGCGATCAGTCTTTCAATATACCCATTGAAATATTTAACACGTGATTATGACTTTTTAGACCAAAAGTTAGGATAAATGGGTTTTTGTATTTTACAAAGGAAAAATGGATCAGGATGGTTTATTCAATGGTTTTAAATGCGGAAGGCGGGCCCACAGGATATATATATATATATATATATATATATAAATGATGTGATCAGGGTTCTTTATAAAACAAAACTTAATTGCAATCAGAACTTTTTGGAACATGCCAGAGACTTGCACTTTTGAAAATTTCCGATGCGATAAGCGCCGAACAAGATTAGCGCTTGGTTCCAACGTGTGGGCATGTGGGGGGAAGTGGTTAGGACTTAGCCCAAGGGGGCTTAGGTCCATAGTAAATAAAACTTGTTTTTTATGAATTTTTCAGAGTTTTTCAATGGAATTTGATGGTTTCGGTAAGGTTAAAAAGTGAGTTTTTAACATTGTAAAGATGATTTTTATGAATGGAAGAAGGGAAATCATGAAAAATAGAGGAATTTTATGGAGAAAACGGGAGAAAATGAAGGTTAAATTTGGAAGAGGGGGAGGGGGAAAATTATGGTTTTTCAACAGTCTTTTCTCATGAAATCAACAGAATTTATGAGTATAAAATGAAGATTTTTGGACAGAGACATGAGGCCTTCAAGAGTCTTCAAGAGCCAACAATTTTTAGTAATAAAATTTGTTCTTTGAAAGCTCAAAAAGTCTTAGCCACCTTTTTCTATAACAAATATTATAGGTGGCTAACAATGGCTCCACTTGGGGATGATACCTTCTTGAAGGCATCAAGAACTTCAGACTTGCATTCTCTAGGAGGTTGACCTGTGCCACATCCATTATGTTCTCTGGGAGGCTGACCTGTGCCTGATCTTTTGGGCTGCCCTTCCTTTGCTGGGATGATATTCTCTAAAAAAATACTAGCAGCTATGAAAACAATGGACATTCATCAATACAAACTTCTACCTACCCAATCCTACTGATCTAGCATTTTTTCTTCATCAGAGTGCACCTGGATTGGAAAACTCTTTTCACAAAATTTTATTCTTTTGAAAGCAGGAAATCTAATCTATTTCTAGTCCTTATTTCTCCATGGACTCAGATTAAACAGTTGAGCCCATATGATTCTCTACCTATTCTATCAATCTGTTAGGATTAAATAGTCTAACAGATTTTATTCTCTAATTTCTACAACAGAAAATTTAAAAAGCATTCAAGTCAGGATTAAACAGTCTAACTTGATGCTGGTCTATGGCATAGAAACAAGTTGCACATAGACATTTATTTTGCAAAAATTTAAAACAAAATGGAAGGCTTAAGATCTGAAAATTTCTCATCATGGCCTTCTATTTTTACAGCTCTGTTTTAGCTCTTATGTGAGTTGCTGCTTCCTTTTTCTCTAGTTCAGATTTTGAGCTAATTAGAACCGGATTTTCTTCTTTTTTACTCATAATTTGAAACAGATTTGAGTCATTCTCTTTTGGAAACTTAGGTTCATATTTTGAACATGTTTGAACCTTTAATTTATATCCTAAACTATCTACTGATAAGCCAAGATTACACAGTTTGGCAAATCGAATTCACTATCCTATCAATAGAAAATTTAAAGCTAATTAGTCAAGTTTAGGCTATTTGACTAACTAGAAGTGTGTTATTCAGGAGTGGCATTTAGGCTTGCGCACTTTCAGAATTGTTTCTCTTTTTTGGTATGGGGCTATACCTTTTTTGTTTTCACAATCTTCCCTCTTTTCTTTCTTTCTTTGTTTTTGTATTTTTGATTTTTCTAACTTTGAATGCAATGGTGGATGAGATATTTATAATGAAAAAGATAAAAAGGCTTCAAAACATAGCATTGATTAAGAGAAGTAATGCTTAAGCATCCTACCATTAACAGGACCCCCAAACAATTCTGCTCCATTCAACTCCTGCAAGAAGAATGCATTGTTACCAGCAGCTGAGTGAATAGAGTAAGGGCCAAGCCATAAGTTGTCAAATTTTCCATGCTTTCCCTTGTCTTCCCTTCTTGAGTCCCATTTTAAAACTTTGTCCCCAATCTTGAAATTGATGGCCTTTTTTCTTCTGTCAAAAATCTTTTTAATGCTGTCCTGCTTCTGCAATGCTTTGTTATAAACTTCCTCTCTAGTTTGCTGAATATGAATGGTTTGGTTTATTCTTATGGTCATGCCATTTTCTTCAGTTTGTAACTCTTGAATCAAATTCATTACTGGTACACCAGGGCTATTTGGAGAAATTGCATTAGTGCCATACACAAGCTGGAAAGGTGACATACCAATAGATTTCTTCAAAGTCAATCTGTCAGCCCAAAGTGCATGAACCAGCTTTGTGTGCCAAGACTTCTTATTGTCCTCCAATAGTTTCTTGATTATGTTCACTAAGCTTTTGTTTGAGGATTATGCAAGTCCATTACCTTGAGGGTAATAGGTCGTGGAATGCCCCAACGTTATGTGATATCTATGACAGAACTCAACCATTTTCTTTGATCCAAATGTTGCTGCATTATCAGTGATAATCTTGGTAGGACAGCCAAATCTGGAGAGAATTTTAGTCTCCATGAATTTTATAATAACTGAATCATTGGCCTGCCTACAAGGAATGGCTTCTATCCACTTAGTGAAATAGTCTATGGCAGTGAGAATCAATCTATGCTGAGCAGAAGATGGTGGATGGATTTCTCCTATAAAGTCAAGTCCCCACTGTTGAAAAGGGGCTTCAACAGTGATGGGATGTAGAGGCAGGGGTAACAATTTTCTTTTTCCTTCAAAAAGTTGACATTTATGGCAGGATATGATCATCTTATGCACATCATGGAAAAGAGTAGGCCAATAGAAACCAGCCCTCAAAATTTTGTTGGTTGTTGTCTTCTAGTACAAATGACCTCCACACTCTCCTTCATGAAACTGATATTGAACCTTCTCTGCATCAAACTCAGGCAAACATTTTAGCAATACACCACTTTCATTTTCCAATAAAGACATCTATCTATAATGCAATAGTTTACAGCTTTTAACTTTAGGAACCTTGCCTTTGTTTTTGTCAAACCAGGAGGTGTATTCAATTTAAGAAAAACATAAATAATATCAAAATACCAAGGAGAATTCATAAAATGATCTTCGACTACAGGAGTTGAGAATTTTTCTTGGTCATCCAAAGCATCAATCATATTAATATCAAGAACTTCACAATCTGATTCAGCCATTAATCTAGCTAGACCTTGGCCTTTGAAGAGTTTAGTGGGTTTTATCTCTAAATCATATTCAAGAATAATAGAAATCCACTTACCTCTCTTACCATCTGGGTCCTGTGTTAGAATGTCTTTAACAACTGAATTTTGGACAAAGGCAACGATGTGTGTGTGAAGGATGTACACCCTAAAGTCTTTCAAAGCTTTAACCAAAGCAAAATCTTGCTTCTCCATAATGTTATACTTCAAAGGGGAATCCCTCAATGCCTTGCTAAAGAATGCAATAGGCTGCTCTTGTCCTTGTGGATTTTTCTACAAAAGGACAACAGCTATAATATGTTATGATGCAAATGAAAAAATATAAAAATCTTTTGAAAAATTAGGACTTATAAGAACCCGTGTTTTGTTTAACACTTGTTTCACTAGTTCAAAGGACTTCTTTGCTTCCAAGGTCCATTTTACCCCTTTCTCCTTCTTTAACATGTTTGTGATATTCCTAAGGAGCTCAACCAAGTTGGGGATGAACCTTCTAAAAAAGTTAATCTTTCCGATGAAACACTGCAACTCTTTAATGTTTCGAGGATGAGAGATTTGCAATATGGCCTCAATCCTCTTGGGATCTATCTTTATACCCTTTTATGAAATAATATGCCCAAGAAGTTTACCTTCTTGGAGACCAAATAATGTCTTCTTAGGGTTTAAAGATATCCCAAAATTCCTGCACTTCTCGAAAACCTTTCTTAAATGTTCTAAGTGCTCTTCATATATTTTTGAAAACACAGTCACATCATCAAGATAGATAATGATGAAGAAGCCCAGTTCCTCCGAGAATGCTATGTCCATGGCTCTTTTAAAAGTTGCTCCAGCATTCATTAGACCAAAAGGCATCTTCACATACATGAAAGTGCCCCAGGGTGTAGTAAAGGCTGTCTTTAATTGATCAACAGGGTGAACTAGAATCTGATTGTACCCTGAATAGCCATCCAACAAAGAAATTATTTTAGACCCTACCACCCTTTGTAAAATATGATACATCTTGGGTAAAGGGTAGTTGTCCTTTAATGAAGCTTTGTTTAAGTCTCTAAAGTCTATACAAAGCCTGATCTCTCCAGTTTTCTTCCTAACAGACACCAGATTAGATACCCATTCAGAATATCTAACAGGGACAATAATAATAGCATCATACATTTCCATAATCTCATTCTGAACCAATGGTAACTGGACAGGGTTTATTCTGTGCAGTTTCTGTTTGAATGGTTTTTGGTTTTCTTTGAGGGGAATTTTGTGCTGTATTATTTCAGTGTCATAGGACTTAAGGTCTTCGTAACTCCATGCAAAAACATCAAAGAACTCTTTAAACAGCTCGATGTATTTGAGTTTAATGTGAGCTGGTAAATTCTAGGACAGTTTAATCATTTCTGGCTTAAGTTCGCTGCCAATATTACACTCTTCCACTTCATTCTCTACAGTTTCCAGTTTTGGTTTATTCGCCACATCGTTAAAATCGAACAACTCTTCTAAAGGGACCAGACCCTTAGGCAAACTTTCATCTTTAGAGTGCAGAGTTTCTAACTCCTCTGTATTCAATTTTGTTTTGCTTTCAAGTTTTCTATATAGCAGGTTTATATTGGCAAGTTCAGGAGACGGTTCTTCTTCATCAAGAAAATTTTCTTCCTTGCAGTCTGTTTCATAGTCTCAGTTTGAACCATTTAGTTTGAATTCATTTTTGAATTGCATGAAGTCTTCTATTTGTTTGTCATTGTCAAACACCTGCCAATACTTCTCATTATCAGGCACAACTGGTCTAAATTTTATCTGAGTTGTGCAGTCTTTGGTGTTATATGGTGTTAAGCATGTTCTAGCTGCAAAGGCTAAATTGTGGGCCGTAATATTTCTTTTTCTTGGGACAAAAAACAGTTTGGAATCCTCGAATGTTTTCAAAAGGTCCATGACATCGTTTCGGTAGGCCCTGAGTCTGGGATGATTTGCGTTATACTCCCCATTGACCTGCCTAATAACTAACTCTGAATCCTCGAGAACTTTAATTCTTTTGGCTCCTATCTTTTTTAAAAAACATAAGCCTAGGAGAAGGGATTCATATTCTGCTATGTTATTAGAACACTGAAAGTTTAATGTACAGTAAATACATTCGGTGTGGTTGTTTTCAGTGTTAGTAATCTAGACACCTGCGCCAGCGTTAGTTCTAGTGTAGGACCCGTCAAAGTACATACTCCACAGAGGACCATTTTTAGTTTCATCCTGTTTACCATCCTCTTCAACTAACATGCCCAAGGGTTTATGTGGGAACTCAACACTTGGTTGTATTTGTTTTGATTCCCCAAGATTTGCGCTCGTTTGCGGGTCATTTTCTTTAGTGTCCAGGTTTAAAAACAAAGGACACATGACCTGTAGTTCGAGACCTTGGTTTAGTTTTCTAATGTCTTCAAATGCAGCAATCTGTTTTAACATTTTTGCGTTGTATTCCTCTTCCTCCCTGTCGGTCATTAATTCTGTCAAATTTACTTGTTTATCAAGTGTTTCATCATTAAAAAGGATAAATGAATCAAGGCCTATGTTTATAGAGTATAAAGGGGAGTTTTGTGGTTTGTCTTGACTTGTAACTGTGTATTGCATATGGGACTCCCTGTAAAGTCTTCTACTCTGATTGAAAATAGGGATAGTCGCGTAGGTCATGTCCATTTGCATAGTCCCTTGTAACTTAGCCCCCCATGATCTTGATAACAACATTCCATATTTGGGGGGAACATCAACCACAACAATATCCATGACTAAGAATTTGGCTGGAATTTGGGCTAAGTTAACACAAAGGTCCTTAATTAATCCTAAACATTTTACTCTACTGGAGTCAAAAGAGTAAAGGTGTTTGTAAGGTCTGGTGATTTCTAGACCAAGGCTCTCCATCACAGCTTTAGGCATTAAATTATGAGAGGCCTCAGAGTCATGCATAGCGTTGTGAAAATTTTTGTCGTGAACGTTTAAACTTACATAAAAGGGAGGAATAGGTCCCTCTTGATATCTACCTTCAATCTTAGGACAAAAAATCAGCTCGGGTTGGTCATCATTAAGATTGACTGTATCATTGTTCTCTTCTATATTTAAAGCCTTCAAAATTTGGGTCCTATATACATGTTGGGTAGCTAACTCGGTCAAGGGAACAGATATTTTGATCTTTGAAATTTCTTGTTCAAGGATGAAGGGAAATTGGTTGTTTGAAGTGTTGGTTTCAGCCTTATTAGCTGTCACTTTATCAACAATATTAGATTGCTGATTTGTTTTATTTACACTTGAAAAAGTTGTTTTCACAGGAGTACTAGCTGAAGTGTTAGTACTACTAAGGTCTGCACTCTGTTTTTCATTGCTTTTAGTGCCCTTCTCTTTTCCTTTATCAGAATTTACAACCACTGTTTTATCCTTTTGTTTGACAACTTTACGCTTGGTTGTAGTGCTGTTTTGTGAAGATTTTTCAGAGGTTTTGGTGTTTGGGGGCTGTTGACTGGTTTTTCTTCTAAGGTCGTATTCTCTTTGAGACTCTATGATGACATTTTCCATGTCTTGATAACAATTTTCATCATCATCTCTTTTGTCATCATAAGGTGTGTATAGACCTTGTTTTCTATCATAATGACTCTCAAAGTCATCATTATCTACCCCCAGCATGTTGATACCATCTTCCTCTATTATCTCATCTGTTTCCTCAACCTCACTTACATAGTTTTGATGAAAGGGAGGAGTGATCTGCTGATCATCTTCCCTAGGTTTGTTTGGAGGTTGGTTTCTTCTAAAATTCTGGTTTTGGTTCTAGTTTCTATTTTGAGGAGCAGTTTGGTTTTGATTTTCTTGTGCTCTCTTAATTATGCTCATCTCTTTCATCATTTCTTCCATCATTCTTTGCATATTTGAGTTGGAAGTAGAAGGTGTGGATTCCTCTCTAAAGTATACTCTCTTTTCAGTTTTCATTCTGGCTCTCTTCTCCATTAAGTTGACTTCCACAGAGAGAGCACCCTTTTGCATATCTTCAAGAGTTGCAAAGTCTCTCTCTCTTAGCTGATAGGTCATTTCAGAGTCAAACCCTTCAAGAAACTTGTTTAAAGCTGAGCCCTATGGAGATTTTAGTTCTGGTGAAAGTGCATTATACACACTATTGAATCTAGTGCAGTAAGCTTGCACACTTTCCCCAGTGTTTCTATGGAGGTTCTTGTAATCAGAAAGGACTTGAAGAGGGTTTTTCTTTACTTCCCATTTTTTTAAGAATGTTTGATGGAAGGCTTGGAGATAATTAATACTATGAGGGGTTAGGCCTTTGAACCATTTTATTGCTTCTCCCCCTAAGCTATGAAAAAATAACCTAAGCTTGACAGAATCATCATCAATTTCATTTTTGTCAAAGTAGTCATTCATCTTATCCACATGTTGTGATGAAGTTGTAGCATTGCTAGCATCATATAATGGAATTTTGGACTGATAGTCCTGTGGAAGATTGACTAATGGTACATGAAAAACTAGGGGAGCATACCATGCTGCCATGATAGGTGGTGGGGGTGGATTCAGAAGGAGTGGATTAACAACAAGAAAAGTGGGCTGAGGTGGAGTGGTTTGAATAGTGGATGTAGGGTGAGCAGAAGTGGATGGACCAGGGATAAATTGCTGAGATGATCTTGGATGAGAGACACCTAAGTTGTGAAGGAAATGTAAATCAGGAGGTGTTGTTTCTCTGCTACCAAGAGGTTCACTTGTTTCAGGAGATGATAGTGAAGACTCAGAATCTAACTGATCTAAATCACGAAGAGACATAGTTCTAAATGGATTTACTAATTCAACTTGAGATTGTTGTAGAGCTGAAAGATTTTCAGGAACTGAATTAGCTCTCAAGGGTGATCTGAAAACAATTGATAATTTAATCTTAGGAGACTTCCTAAGGATACCTTTTGGGTTATCAACTATCTCAGGTGGATCAGGGTCAGGATAGGCTCTAGTGTGAATCTTTCTAGGAGCCACTATGCTATGTTTTTTAGACCCAAATAAACAAGGCAAGTTCAACCAGGTATGAAAATATTCAAGAGGTTAACTAGTCTGTTTTGCAAGAATTTTTAATCCTACAGTCCTTTTATTGAGTTTGAAAGATATTATAATGATAAGGGTTCTTCCCAGTGGAGTCTTTAAGGTCTGTTCAGGATTTTGGATTCGCCAAGTGGAATTTTTTAGCCCCTAAGGAGGTAAAAGGTTTTATGGTCCACCACCATGTTTATTGGACACCAATCTGAAATATTTTTAGGTTTTTCTGAGTTATTTTTCAGTTGTATGGTTTTTAAGAATATCCTAACTCTGTTTCAAAACTTAGCTATGGTTATGAGACAAAGACAATTTACTCTTATGGCTAAGCCAGTTGATTTTTCAAGGTTAGATAAAGTCTTAAGAGAATCCTAGGTTTTACCTAGCTTGTCACTGATTCAAACAAGTTTTACCATGATTACCTCTCTTAGGTAGTGCTTGAAAAAGGCTGCTTTTAACTCACAAATTTTATTTATTTTAAGGGAAGTAGTCCCCAGCGGAGTCGCCATAAATGTTGGGAATATGTAATCAACAAGATTGGCAAAGTCCGATCACAGAAACAACATCGTTTCAACCAAATTTGGGATTCTAGGATCTAGCCCTCTTGAATCCGGAGAGGGATCTCTCCAATAAGTGCAAAGATGGATTTGTATTTGAAATTTTGGGTAATAATATTAGGCTAGTTATGAAGGCCAAGGGTTTGTTTTGTTTTTGGATGGTTGAGCATGAATACTGTTTGAGGTGGAAATTCCTAAGTGCAAAGAGTTTCAAAGGTGAGAAGTTGCAAGTGAATAGAACAACTAGGCTAAAAAGATAGATATAACGCTGGTTTTTAGTCCATTGGGCTATGGATTCATAATAGGGCTTTAATTGAGCAACAACATCAAGAGTGATCCATGGGGCAAGTCATATACATCACAATATTATTAAGATTAGAGTGATGGAATGGAAAAAATAAAGTGTTGGAGGGGTGGAAACTGATAATAATTTCACAAGGGATTTATAGTCAGTCCAAACAAGAAAAGCCTCTTAATTAACTGTTTAAAACCAACCAAGTGCAGGGCTAACCATTGACTTCTTGGGAAAGTTTGTATTAAAGCAGCTTAATTGACAAAAAATCCAGTAATCCACATAATTACCTTTAGAAAGTATGAAAACACATAAGAGAAGACAAAGTATAAACTTAATATTAGATAAAGTACTTTTAAACCTAGTCTGCTTTCAGTTAACACCAAGGGAAACTTTCAGAATCTGCCTTTGGAGAATATAAACTAGAAACAGGGCAAACAATCACTTTCTAGTCTAAATTTAATAAGAAAATAAGGAAAATAAATGACAAGAACAATGTTTAAAGAAAACAATAGGATGAGGGAACTCCAACATTCCTAACTGCTTAAACTGTATTGAATCATTCTTAAATAAACAATTTGGAGGAAAACATTGAGATAAAGCTTTTCAGTCAGAGAAGGTTACTGATGTACACCAGGTCCTAACTCTATAAATGTTGTTCTTTATCATAAAATAGTGAAAAAATATGACATACATAGAAGGAAAACAATAACAAAGAAAGGAGCACTTCACCAGTGATATAGACCAGGATCCCAAGAAACAGCTTGTTTATTGATGTCAAACCAATTACAGTCTTCCAGTCCAATGTTTCAGTTCAGCAATCATCTTCACTATTCAGCCTAACAAAACTAACACAAGCAAAGCTGCAAGGGCCAGTGAACACTATTTACAGATAGAAGTCTCAAGCTCAGATGTATTTCAAAGTTCTGAAACCAACAGTTTCTCATCTTCTACAGAAGTATTTATAGAAGGATGAGGAAGTGAGATCTGATAAAAGATCTCTTAAGGAAATTAATACAGATTCAAGACTTCTGGGCCTTTTGAGGGGCTCGATAAAGAAGTTTACAGGTGGTTCACTGTATTAAATTTTTTACAATTAATGTCAAAGCTCGGTGGGAGCTTTATTTGACTTCGAGGCTCTGCGTAATGTTTGGAGTAACTCTACATATATTTCTGCATTTATTTCCTTGCAGAAGTAACTCCCTCGCTGCGCTATGAGGCGGATATTTTCTTAATCAATAACTTCAGCCTTTGTTTGAATGGTTTGAGGCAACAGGTGGCTCTGTGGTAGTTGAGGAATCAATTCGCCTCAAAAGTGGTGGTGGAGGCCTTTTTGTCTGATAGTTCTTTTTGATTTTATTTTAATTTTGTGTTTTCTAATCTGGGGGATTAGGCTTTTGATATTCAATCTTAGCCGTAATCCCCGGAAATCTATCTTCAATCTTCTTTTTGTTGTGCTTTGTCTTCAAAAATTGATACTCTTTTAAATGTTGTTTTTAACAAAACAGTGTCTTGTCGATGTACAGAGCCACGCTAGGCTTCACGGCATCAATGTTGATAGAGCATCGATGAAACAATGGAATAGAGCCCGGTGGATGGTTCCCTTTGATAAATAAAAGGCATGGGAATCGTCATTCCTTGCCTTCGAATTTCCTTTATCATAATGGACAAACCATTCAAACCTGCAAAATACAAACGAAAATTATAAAATCCTGTGTTTTTTTAGGTTTAACTGCTTCAGAAGGCGGGGAAAGAGTGTGGCCCTTGGATGAAAGCATCCAACGGTGGAGATCTGCGTAGAAGAGGCAAAAGGAGAGTGGAGAGAAGAAAAAGGTGGAGTAATTTTGGACCATCCGATCTGGACACGTGGACGGTCTAGATCTAATCGGAAGATCGCAATTGAAGGCAACACTCAACTGGCGCCACTGTAAAAATGCGATGCGATTTAGCGTGGACCGTTGATCGAAGGATGAGATCAATGGTGGAGAATGAATTAGGGGACTAGCTGATCGGGGGAAGAAACAAATGCAATGAAATTGAAACTGCGTCGCAATTGAGCGATGGTCGTCGATTTGAGGATCAGATCGACGGTGGGAAACGAATCGGAAGGATGTCGATCGGCAGGAGCAAAAGATTTTGTGCGATGGAAAACCCCGATGCGATCAGGCGTTGGCCGTTTGATCAGATTTCGATCAACGGTAGGGATTTATTTTAGAATGAAGTGGCGAAAACCCTTATGATATATGAAAACCCCAAAGTTTTAATAAAAACAAAGGTTTTTAATGGATCGGGGGCGGAAAGAATATAGGTCTAGCGCCCGATTGTGGGGCCTTTGGATGTATGAAACATGATAGGCCTGGGGCTTAATAAAAAAAATGCCAATTGCAATCAGAGCCTCGAGCCTGGTATTTTTAATCTACCCATTGGAAAGTTTGTGATGCGATTGGCGCACGGGGTCTTTAACATTTGGGCCCAGGGGAAAGTCATATGAAATAATGGTGGGGTGGAAATAAAATATATAAGATCCAATCGCATCAGAACTTTTGATGCGGATCTTTTCGATCAACCCATTGAAATTTATCCGATTGCGATTGCGCAATCGGTCTTTCAATCTACCCATTGAAATATTTAACACGTGATTCTGACTTTTTAGACCAAAAGTTAGGATAAATGGGTTTTTGTATTTTACAAAGGAAAAATGGATCAGGATGGTTTATTCAATGGTTTTAAATGCGGAAGGTGGGCCCACAGGATATATATATAAATGATGCAATCAGGGTTCTTTATAAAACAAAACTTAATCGCAATCAGAACTTTTTGGAACATGGCAGAGACTTGCACTTTTGACAATTTCCGATGCAATAAGCACCAAACAGGATTAGCGCTTGGTTCCAATGTGTGGGCATGTGGGGGGAAGTGGTTAGGACTTAGCCCAAGTGGACTTAGGTCCATAGTAAATAAAACTTGTTTTTTATGAATTTTTCAGAGTTTTTCAATGGAATTTGATGGTTTCGGTAAGGTTGAAAAGTGAGTTTTAAACCTTGTAAAGATGATTTTCATGAATGGAAGAAGGGAAATCATGGAAAAGAGAGGAATTTTATGGAGAAAAGGGGAGAAAATGAAGGTTAAATTTGGAAGAGGGGGAGGGGGAAAATGATGGTTTTTCAACAGTCTTTTCTCATGAAATCAATAGAATTTATGAGTATAAAATGAAGATTTTTGGACGGAGGCATGAGGCCTTCAAGAGTATTCAAGAGCCAACAATTTTTAGTAATAAAATTTATTCTTTGAAGGCTCAAAAATTCTTAGCCACATTTTTCTATAACAAACATTATAGGTGGCTAACAAGCAACACGTCGAGGGATTGACTCTTGGATACCAGATTTCCAGATCGAGGAGTTACCTATGAGATTGCAGTGCCATACTATTGGTGTTCATAACCATTGGATGTGGTTATTGTGCATGATAGCTATGGAAATTGCTTGTTATCATGAGCATCACTAGTTTTACTATGACTTTTTTGCATACATTTTGATGTCAGATGACCAATGTGTCTTGGGCACAATTTTTTTAAAAACCTAAACTATCTATCTGTTTGTTTTCAATGTTTTCCTACATTTAATGCACTATCCCATGGTTCTCCTTCTGGCATCATGGATTCCACAATGCTCCCATGGGTCAAGAAAGTGGATGAAAAAGGATGAGATGGAGTACCAATATCTAATGAATGATTGACCCAAACGATTGGCGAAAATGAATCATGATGCGCCGCCCAAGCCAAGTAAATTGATTTCTATGCTAAATCAATTATTCTTGGAAGCATAAATTCATCTAGTGTGTCGGATTCAGAATCATTGGTAATCTTCCCTAAGTTAGATGAAGTGGAAGATATCATGCAATAGGTCTCTATTCTTGCAATTTCCATCGACATCGCAGGCGATGATAATGAAAAGGTTCCCATTAGGGAATAATCCTTTAAGAGACCTACACCAATGTTTGGAAGTGATAGATGAGGTGAGTTAACTAAAAAAATTCTTCCAGATACATGGGAACTAGAGTCAAAAAAGGAGATTTGATTAATGACTGTGATAACACCTGTATGAGAAAAGGCGATGATCCGAAAGTAAGTAGAGATGATCATAATCATAGCATAAACACATGGCATTCCAAGTAAAATTTTGTAGTCAAGGGGTCCATCAACGACCTCAACTTCAACAGTTACTGCTTTTCCCCCTAGTTCGACATGCAAGTTATTGATGATATTGCAAGGCTTATATGTATGACCATCAAAAGATTTCAACATCGTAGGCGATTAGATAAGTGAGTCGAGCCAAGTGATTTCTAGTAATTTAGAGACATAATACAAGTAGATTCTCCCTCATCAATAATAGTGTGATGAACGAGGTGATTTAGAACATTTACTTGGATCGAGAATGGTAATTTAGCTAGTAATTGTGGCACATAGCCCGTATGATTAAAGACTAAAATATTGGAATATATCGGGTCGATTCCAAAAATTTCTGACAATAAATCCTGCTTCTAAGAAGGAAAATTTTGAAGTACCTCAAGCGTCGACATAGCTGAAGGTGACTCAGCCAAATCTTCAACTATACTATAATTTTGAGTTGCACGGGCTCGAGGATTGAACATCGATTTGTGGATGACTCCCTTTGGTGGCTTTATTGTTAACTCTAGAATAACAGTTGGTGGAATTGATTTAGTAGACGGATTTTTGGGTAAGGTAGTAGGTTGATCAGTAGCCACCAAAACATTAGTTTTTGGCTTTTTGACAGATAACATAAGCACTTGGGAACTAGACACGGTATTCGTAGCAACCATGTTTGTGTCTGGATTCAGAAGGGGATCTATCAACACAATAGATGAAATCGAGGACTTAAGAAATTTTGAGACTTCGGTGCGGTGAGGAGGTCTCGAACAAAGTGATCCTCATTACCTATCAAGAAAGGGTAACAATTTTTCCGATTATTTCCATATTTTTTATCAGATGATCATTCCTGTGGAGTTGATTTTTTATTTTTCTTCGCTTTCCCCTTTTTCTTGCTTCTGAGTTTCTTGTCACTTTTTCCTTTTTCAGATGACACGACATGAATTTCGGAAGAAGGTGTAGGATCAGATGGAGGAGGAACAATAAAATTTGATCATGGTGCTTTTGGAATTTTCTCATGGAGCATGCCAGACTGAGTATAGATCAAATCTAAGTACTGGGCGTGAGCAATGACCTGCTCTATAGTGATAATTCCACCTTTAGCTACATCCTCGGTGATATATGGAAACAAGGACTTAATAAAACACTTAGCGAGGAGTTGATCAGGAACAAATCTTTTGAACATTCTACGACGCTGACGCCACTCATGAATATGATCAGAAATGTGAGTAGAAGTTGTATGTTTAAATTTTTTCAACAGTTCCGTTCTAGTTTTCGTAGCATATGGGTAACTGGAAGTGGCTTAAATAGGTAGTGGCTAAGGTAGTGAAATTATAAAATGAAGCTCCTGGTAATTCAATGTACCACTTTGTAGCGAGACCAGTATGCATACGCTGGAAAATATGTAGTCTAACATAGTCATCATTTAAGGAGTTTGATGAGCACCACAAATGATATGTCATAACATGCGTTGACGAGTCTTCTCAGGGTTTCCATTGAACTTAGGAATGCCAGAGGGTAATTTATGTGGTATCACTGCCCCCCAAGGAGAATAGATGATGGGATCATTGGTAAGCCAGTTTAAATCAGGTAATTGTAAAGTTGCAACAAAGGGCAACTATCGATTCAAGTCAGGTTGAGCATAACTAGGATATGATGGAATTTCTTGGAAAACAAGCCTTTGAGCACCAACATAAGGCATTTTCTACTGGTAACCTAGATAGGGGTTGTTTTGATGACTAAATAATTGAGGGATATGTTGACCAAGACCTGGGTAAGCTGTTTGTTGTTGGAATTATTGTTGTGGTATTTGAGGTTGTGGCTACCAAGGTGATTTTCCACTAATATTATAGCCCAAACCATAATAGCTTGGACCCAGTTGTGAATATGTAAGACCGGTAGGAGTCTGTGACATCCCATAAAAGGGTAATCCAGACTATGAATGAAAGATTTCGGATACAGGTGGTTGTTATAAACCGGCCAAAGGAGTTGGAGTCTGGTACAACTAACTGAGCCTATAAATGGGATAATGAAGTATTAACAGGTGGGGTAGAGGTAGGTGCAACAGGTTGAACCGGTTGATATTATTGCACAATTGTTTGTGGTTGAATGGGAAGGATAGGATGCCATTGAAAATCAGTCATTCATACATTTGGGTGACCAAAAATGATAGATTACTTTCAAAATGGGTGACCATAGGTTTCCCCCTTGCATGAGGAGTATAATAATATGGAATATATAATTCTCCAAATGGTGGGAGTGTAGTCGAGATTGATCTATATGGAATATACCCAGATGGACCAGCTTGATGTTGCACTGAAGATGTGTATAAAGGATCAAGCCGCTCAATACTCATTAGAGATGTACTAGATAAAACACCAGAAGATGACATGGGTGAAGTCCATGGATTTGAGGATGCACCATAGTAGGTTCCAGAGAATGATTGGTAACCCAGTGGGATGGAAGGACCACGATAAAGCTGTGACTTGGGTGACATGGTAAACATCGACAGAGTAGCAATAATAGATAGTGTCGCAACTGTAACAGACAGTATAGCCAAATATTTTGACTCAGCCATGGTCAAACGACCGAGTGTATACCCTATAGGATCTACGGGAAATTGAATTGAAATAGGATCAAAAGAAGTAGTGTAAGTCAACTGAGGAATATACTTGTAAAGATAAATCCTCGACCTAAAATGAGTTGGAGTTGAGGGGTGTGTTTCTTGTTGAGGTTCTTCCTCAATCAAAATCAAACTAGGTAGAAGGATTTCACCATCAGGCCCGAGATATATTTCTGGTGGTTGACTGTGCGAAAGTGAAGACTCAATGGCTACAATAAATTGAGGAGCGATCGATATAGGAACAATTTCCATCTTTTCAACTTCAGGATCTAGATATTCTAGTAAAAGAATGATGGGATCCGGTTCAAATTCTAGTTGAACAACGTCGGGTTCGGGAGGTATGGTCTTACTGATTGGATGTGCAGTGACCACAGGTAGCTATGAGGACTCCATTTCGACGATAGTAGATAAACTAGGATGTGTATAAACGACTCGAGACAAATCTGGTAGATGTGATGAAGATGACGCACTGGAGGTACTGATGGTACTGGTTTCGGAAGAACAAGGTTGCCTTCACTGACTAGAAATGGCTTTCGGTGGTAAAGGTGGTTTAAGTGCTATTATACGTGAATGATGGGGAAAGGGATGTTCTTCTTCCACGACGACCGACTGATTTATTACAAAAAAAAAACAAATAAAAGGGTGATACTAGGCAAAAGGTTTTACCAAGTAATTGTGAACTGCAGAATACCTCTTGGCGAACCAAGAAGTACGGGCAGGAAATCTCCTCGAATGTTGTGTTTGGTGTATCACAAGTTACAAGGTTTTCGACTTGGTTACCGATGGATCATAAGGAACCTAAATTTGTCCTCCCAAATATACCCAAAGGTACGTGGAGGCCCAAGTCTATATTAGCGCTGTCTAATGCGAAACCACATAGTGAGAGTGCTCCCTTATACTTTTAATACTAGAACATCGCCTTATATACCTGAAGGTACATGGAAAAGCTCTGATATACATACGTATGTGGAGTATGATTTCACACTCAGAATGTATCACAGACAAGTTAGCGACAACTTCTATGTTTAACGACGCCAGAACATGTCTCTAGCTTAGACCTTCTAAGTGTTATCGTTAATGTTACAATGCTTTCTTAGGTTGATTGAGGTGAATTTTATGTTGATCTTGTTTACAAGTTTATCTTTGAGTTTCACCATGTGATGTGATGGGAAATTCCTAAAAGGAAAACTAAATGAGAAGAAAACTTTTCAATTCATTTTTTCAATGAATATCCTAGCTACTAAGGAGAAAGAGTAATCATATTTTTGAGCATACAACAAAGAGAGAAAACTAAATTCAGATTTCCCTAATCTAGTCCTATGCAACACACACAATATCTAAATGCACATGCATGGTTTTCTTTTCAGTTTCAGTTAATGTGAATGAGTAAAAAGAAACTAAATGCACAAATCAATCAAAAAAATGTTTTCTTTTGAGAAACGAGGAATGGAACAACAATTTCTCCTAGGAAAATGAAGAATGAAACAACAATTTTCCTGTAGGAAATGAAGAACAAAACGAAAATTTCCTTTTCGAAAACAAAATTGATCTAATGTAAAAATTAACAACTTTGAATTTAATTTTCCAATGATAAAGAAAACAGCGAATGAAACATTGTGCAAACAAATTTTCAAAGGAGGAAGAATAAGTAATGGTTATTGGTATCTAAGAGAAATCAGAATCTGAGAATAAAATAGAAAATTGGATAAAACTAAATGGAAAGACAAATTTCGATGGAATTTTGATGGATGAGGGGGAAACACACCCTATAAGGGTAGAGAGTGCATTGCAGTGCACCCTTGAAAGGGAGACAATGCACTATACCCTGACCAACAGTGCGTTGGGCATAGCTAAGTTTGGAAAACAAGCAACTAAAACACAATTATAGGGAAAAATGTTCATTCAAATGATTGATAAGATAAATTAAAGTCTACTGATGATGGTAAACATAGACAGAAACAACAAGAATTATGGATTTATCCCCAGCGGAGTCGCCAATTTGTTATACGGAATTCTAATCTATGGATAGACTAGATTCCCTGAGTGTGGGGTTCCTTCACTCATAACATTAGAAGAAAGACAACTATTATTTTATCTGAGAAAAATAGATAGACAGAAAGGAAAGAAACCTACTTGTGATCCTTTCACTCTCTTTCTCCTTCTTTCCTTGTTGTCGTCGCTCTCAATCCAACTAAAGCCGCTAGATCAGTACCTGCAATCAAAGACATAGAACAACAAACAACATACAAATATGCAAGTATATATTTATCTTAACCAAATCAAACCAATTAGATATGAGAATACACCAAAATTGAGAATGCAATTCACAATATATAAGCATATCTATGAGAAAATGATTAGACATCTTTATTAAGAAAGTAGGAGGAGAAGATTACAACCAATAGATGGATTCATCTTCAACTTGCTCCTACTTCATTTTGTCCTCATCACACCAAGCATCATCTTAGCAGCATAACAATACTTCCATCTCTCATCAATTGATAATCCAACAACATAACATTACACAAATTTCTCCCTCCCTATCACTTAGATGAGTGCTCAATTTATAGGGAAAGTGAAGGTAGTTTCTCAATAAATTGAATTGAATGGATTTCTAATAATAGGTGAGACATGTTTCCAAGTTCAGTGGTGATGGATGAGTACTTGTATTCAAAGTATGACACCCATGAGCTCTTCTAGAAGGCACTGGACATGTGGAGATTCTCGGAACAATGATGATTTCACTCCCAGGAGACCAACACACCCTTAAGTATCGGGAAGTGCACTGCAGTGCACCCTTGCATGGAGATAAGTGAACTGCAGTGCACTTAGGCCCATGCAAAGGTGCACTGATGATTCAATGGGTCATATAGTATATATTTCAAACATTGGAAATATCACAATTGAAGCCATCAATGGAATGAATTCTCTTAGGGCATACATAAACTGAATTAGAGTATGATAGACCCTATTCATATTGGTCTTGGGGGATGATGCCCGATTTGACCAGGTCTTGGGGGATGTTGCCAAAATTTACCTGTAACAGGTACCCATTATTCAGAAAAATTTTAGGTATTCAGATAACCATAAAGACGACAGAACATAACATCAATTTGGGAGAAAGGGCCAGCAAGAGATGCTAGTGAATACATACCCTTGTCTTCTCACTTGTGTTTATTTGGGTCTTTACTCCAATATTTGATAAGATCTATAGGCTTCATATTTTCTTGCATGAAATTTTGGATGAAATGTGTATCGTACTTTCTTAGAGGCATTAAAAATTGGTACATCCTTCTTAATTCTTCTGGCTTGAAGGAACCAATTACTGTCTTTTTTGAGGTAATAAAAATTTGGTCTGTTATATCTGTTGATCAAATGTTGTCATTGATGTCAACCCAAGTAGCACCAGGGGCTACCCCAATTTTGCATGGGAATTTTTAGCTACCAAATTACTATATTATATGTCAATAATGCTTTTTATGGTTTCTTCTTGTTGAGATGTTTCCGTTGATATATGGCACGCGACGTAATTCTTCATGGTTTGAGAGATATTCATGTTTGAAGTTTGTAACCCCAGTTAGTGGGCTAAAAACCCATGGGGTTGTGGCATGGGTCATTGAAAATTCATAATTAATATTTTTTAAGCTCCTAAAATCCCTCCCACGTTCACTTGTTGAAGCCCCTCTCAACCTAAGCATTTATATAAATTGTGATCCTCATATCCTCCTAATGCAAGAGATTTCACCATCTGAAATAGGTCATCGTGGCATTTTCGCTCTAAAATATTTTATACGAAGGTTCAAAAGATGAAATATTTACGAGGAAAAGCAAAAATCCTGAGGAAGCTTCTACGAAAATTTCAGATCAGGATGTGCAATATTTTCGGAGATATGATCTGTGGAAATCAGTGTTTTTGCAGGCTCCTGAAATTCATCTCAAAGAAGTGACCTTGGAAAAATTGTCATAACTCTCTCTCTGAGTATCAAATTGGAATTGTGTAAAAAGTGGTAGATAGTGCACAAAATTTCGTTTTCACTCTATCAATTTTAGAGCTGAATAAAGAAACAATGACACGTGGAATGCCCTACAAGTTCGCTCTACTGAAACAATCCATAATTAGGGAATTGTGATAGATTGGGCATAAGTCTCTCTTGAAGAATCCAAATTGGGTCAGACCTGTGGAATTGGAAATATGACTCAGAGGACTACTATAGGACTAAAAATCACATATTAGGGATCTGAAATAACAGAGATACACCAGATTCAATATCGGGCTCCTAGAAGGAAAGAAAAAGCTAGATCATGTGTTGTCAACGGCTGCAAAGGACCAAACTTTGTAGGGTAGCAAAGAAAAGAAAGGTGCAGTAGAGGGTAGCATGAAAAGAGTAGCAACCAAGGCACAAAAAAATAGTAAGATTTTCATCACATGAAGTATTCAAGTGGGCAGCACTGCATACAGTCACTGTAAAGGTATCATTGTACTAAGTCATTGTAAATACGTTATTGTAAAAATTGTACTAGTGTCTATTTTCCAAGAGTTGAAGAGGCAGTGTCGGGAGGTCTAGGATCATCATTAGTTGGTTGTCTCATAGTTGGGGTTATATTCTAGTGTGTCTTCTTCTTCTACATCATTCTATATCATTGTAAAGTGGACCATTTTTCCTGGTAGGGGAGTCCATTCTTCTTTTATTCTTCTATAGGGTGGTAGGGCGGTGCTAGGGTGAGTTGTAGCTCATTGGGTGTTGGGGCATCCATTCAATTGAATACTAAAGAATCTCAGGTGTTGTAGCGTCCATCCAATGGGAGCTGGAGAAGAATGATTTTCTACATTCTAGGAAGTTGGAGCTTTATTTTCAATTGGAGTTTAATATTAAAGAATTATTAGAAAATAATTAGGTGGTTTTTGTCCCGGAGTGGGTTTCCACCTTAAAAACTATGTGCATTTGTGTTCCTTTTTTTTGCTGCTATCATTGTACAAACACTGATAATAATTGAAGACTAACTAATGTTCTAATTGAAAGGAATACTGATTCACCCCCCCTCTCAATATTTCCAACAATTGGTATCAGAGGTTGGTTCCTTCAATAGCAGTTTAACAGCTAGAAGGAGGTCATGGAGCATACCAAGAATGGTGTACCTCTGTTCAACGAAAATAATTATGCACTCTGGAAAGGAAGAATGGAGGTCTATGTATTGGCGCAAGGTTATGAAGTATGGGACACTGTTCAAAATGGATTAACGTCAACCACATATGAACAAGGTAAGAATAATTTGGTGAATGATGAAAAATCAAAGAATATTATTATCAGTGGTACAAGCTTAAGAATATATATGCATGTGACTCAAATTTCAAAGAAGAAAAGCTTCAAATCTATAGAGCAAAATTTGAGCAACTCAGAATGAAAGAAGATTGCAACATTGCTGCATACTTCCAATATGTTGATGAAATAACCAATACTATGGAAGGATTGGGAGAGCCAGTTGATGAGAAGACTATTATACAAAATATTCCTAGAACGTTACCAGGGAGATTCAACCCAAAGGTATCACTCTTAGAATACAATTCAAATCTGGACAAACTCAACAAAGAGGAATTACATGGAGTTCTCATAACATATGAAATGAGACTTAATGAAGAAGAGGGTACTTCACATCTAGAAACTGTGTTCGTTGCATCTAAGAAAACCAATAAGGACAAACAACCTTCAATTGAAAAGACATGCACCTGCAAGTGTGAAGAAAAGGAAGATGATGGATAAGGTCTTTCAGATGAATAATATGCTTACTTTACGATAAAAATAAAAATTGGTAAGGGAAAATTGAAAGGTAAACTTCCATTGATATGTTTCGGCTATGGTGAGGTTGAGAATTTCGCAGCAAAATGTCTGAACGGAAGTGATGGCAACTCAAAAGGAAAGAAAGGCTTTAAGAAATTCAACAAGCAAGGATCCAAAAGGAACTTTATCTCTAAAGAAGATAGCTCATCATCTGATGAAGACAATGACAGCGAAGAAGAAGCCAATGAGAGAGTATTGTTTATGGCCAAGCACAATAAACAAGAGGTATAAAACAATGAAGAAGAGGGATGGACCATAGAAGAATTTTCTAAGGAAGCAATCAAGCTTATAAAAGAGCTCAAGGAAGAAAATATCCGTTCCAATACTCTTGAAGAACAAGTTCAAGGTCTCAAAATTGAAGTTGAAGAACACAAATGCATTGAAGAGTGACTTCAAAATAAGTTGGAAGAAAGCAACAAAGAAACGGAAGAATTAGAAGCCGAAGTAGTCTTGCTACGTAAGGAAGTGAAGAAAGAAAAAACTATCCAAAACTATGCCAACAACTCAAGGGCATTGGAAGAAATCGTCCACAATAAAAAATATTACAACGACAGAACTGGCATCAGTTACAAAAAATGAAGAATCGGGACCTTATACAACAAAATAAAATGAACCTATGAGATCTAACATGCATGTAGACTTCATTGGACAAGATTCGCAAGAACAACCTTGGAAGACATTTCCTCGACGAAGATTTCCATCCAGGTACCAACATATTTTTTATGGCTACTGTTATTCATGTGGAAAATTTGGTTATAAAGTTGTAGAATGTCGCACGTACCCCAGGAATGAATAAAATTCCAGAAGACCTGTCAAATATGAACCTCCCAGGGCTCAGCGAAACATCAATAGATTTGAACATTTAAGAAATATTGAATGTTACAAATGTCAAAACTTTGGATACATAGCCAGAGACTGCAAACTTGAAAATCCTCCAGAAGAATCTTTTAGGCCACAGAACGAACGGACATGGAAGAAGAAGAAGACTGATAATTGTGCTCTCGCTCTCAAGGCTCAAAACAACAAATATGTGTGGTATGTTGACAACGGTTGCTCAAGGCATATGACTGGAGATAGAAGAAAATTTGTATCTCTAAAAGAGAAGAAGGATGGAACCATATCCTTTGGAAATGATGGATCTTCAAATGTTATAGGATCAGGGACCGTCACTCTCGGAAGCAAAGATGTTATGGCAAACAATGTTTTATTGGTTGAATGAATGAATCAAAATCTACTCAGTTTTGGAAAAATGTGTGATCAAGGACACACAATACTATTCAACTCCACAAAATGTGAAATTAAGAAAGGGAGGTAAGGTGAAATTGTGGCTACAGCAAGTCGAGCTCCAAATGACATATATGTTTTGGTTGAAGCAACTAAAGGATGTCTAATAGCTAAAGAGGATGATATGATATTTGGTAGCAATGATGATCGACTAAGTAAGAAGTTTGCTACAAAGATGCACATTGATTTCAAGATGTCTTTACTTGGTGAGCTAACATGCTTATTAGGGCTTCAAATATCTCAGCAAGAGAAAGGAATATTTATATGTCAAGCCAAGTACATCAAGGAAATGCTCAAGAAATTCAAAATGGAATATTGCAAACCCATCCTTACCCCGATGGTAAAAGGTTGCAAATTGAGCATAGTCGGCTCATCTAAGGATGTGGATAAAAGGTTGTACAGATCTATGATTGGTAGTCTTCTATATGTAACAGACTCTTAGCCAGATGTTATGAAAGAATTTGGACAAGTAGAAAGATTCCAAGCAGCACCAAAATAATCACATATTATTGCCATCAAAAGAATTCTTCGATATCTAAAGGGAACAAAAGAATATGGCTTGTGGTATCTCAAGGGTAAAAATCTCATTATTCATTCCTTTACAGATGCAGATTAGGCAGGAAGCGTTGATGATCATGAGAGTACTCGTGAGGCATTGGAATATCTTCGCCAGAAGCTTGGGATTCTCCCAAGTTCTCATTATATTTTCCTTATTCAGAATATAAAGGGGGAGTGGAAGTGTGTACAGGTCCACAGGATGGTTATGTGTTAGGGGGAGTGGAAGTGTGTATAGGTCCGCAAGATAGTTGTGTGCTAGGGGGAGTAACCCTTTTCCGTTGATTTCAAAGGGGGAGAGAATGTTGTAGGAAGAGGTGTCATGATCACAGGGGGAGTACTTGTGTTGCCATCAATGCCAAAGGGGGAGATTGTTGATCAGCGGTTGTCATTGATGTCAACCCAAGTAGCACCAAGGGCTACCCCAATATTACATGAGAATATTGACCTACCAAATTACTATATTCTGGGTCAAGAATTATTTTGATGGTTTATTCTTGTCGGGATGTTTTCGTTGATATAGGCATGCCACGTAATTCTTCACGGTTTGAGAGATATTCATGTTTGAAGTTTGTAACCCTAGTTAGTGGGATAAAACACCATGGGGTTGTGGCATGTGTCATAGAAAAGTAATAATTAATATTTTTTAAGCTCCTAAAATCCCTAGCACTTTCACTTGTTGAAGCCTCTCTCAACCTAAGCATTTATATAAATTGTGATCCTCATATCCTCCTAATGCAAGGGATTTCGCCATCGGAAACTGGTCATCGTGGAATTTTCACTCTAACTTTTTCTCTATGAAGGGTCAGAAGATGAAATTTTTATGAGGCGAAGATGAAATTTTTATGAGGAGAAGCTGAAATATTGAGGATCCTTCTATGAAAATTACAGATCAAGGTGCACAATATTTTCGGACATATGATCTGTGGAAGTCAGTGTTTTTGCGGGCTCCTGAAATTCATCTCAAAGAAGTGACATTGGGAAAATTTTCATAACTCTCTCTTTGAGTATCATATTGGAATTCTATAAAATGTAGTAGATAGTGTATGGACTTTAGTTTTCTCTCTATCAATTTAAGAGTTGAATGAAGAAATAGTGACACGTGGCATTCCATACAAGTTTTCTCTACTGAAACAGTCCATAATTAGGGCATTGTGATAGATTGGGAATAATTCTCTCTCGAAGAATCCAAATTGGGTCAGACCTATGGCATTGGAAAGATGACTCAGAGGGATATTGTAGGACCAAAAATTAGATATTGGGGATCTGAAATAATAGAGATACACCAGATTCAATATCGGGCTCCTATAAGGCAAGACAAAGCTAGATCATGTGTTGTCAAGGGCTGCAAAGGACCAGAATTTCTAGGGTAGCAAAGAAAAGAAAGGTGTAGGAGAGGGTAGCATGACAAGAGAAAAAACCAAGGTGCATAACAACAACAACAAGTTCATCACATGAAGTCTTCAAGTGGGCAGCACTGCATACAGTCACTGTAAATGTATCATTGTACAAAGTCATTGTAAATACATTATTATAAAAATTGTACTAGTGTCTATCTGCCAAGAGTTTAAGAGGAAGTGTCGGGAGGTATAGGATCATCATTAGTTGGTTGTGTCATAGTTGGGGTTATGGTCTAGTGTGTCTTCTTCTTCTACATCATTCTATATCATTGTAAAGTGGACCATTTTCCCTAGTACGGGAGTCCATTCTTATTTTATTCTTCTATAGGGTGGTAGGGTGGTGCTAGGGTGAGTTGTAGCTAATTGGGTGTTGGGGCATCCGTTCAGTTGAATAATGAAGAATATCGGGCATTGGAGCGTCCATCCAATGGGAGATAGAGAAGAATTATTTTCTATATTCTAGGAAGTTGGAGCTTTATTTTCAATTGGAGTTGAATATTAAAGAATTATTAGAAAAGCATTAGGAGGTTTTTGTCCCGGAGTGGGTTTCCACCTTAAAAACTATGTGCATTTGTGTTACTTTTGTTTGCTATTATCATTGTACAAACACTGATAATAATTGAAGATTAAATAATTCTATAATTGAAAGGAATATTGATTCACCCCCCTCTCAGTATTTCGAACAATATCCACATGGTCGATGACCCACCTCACCATATTTTTGTATGGGAGAATTTTCAGACGAGCGTAAATTATATGAAGAAATGAGTTAGCTACATCGCTCCATGCATATGTATCCCTTTTTGGAGACTCATCAATAGTAGCTACTCTGTTTTCAATTATTCTTGGATTTTCATCTTCTAATAACTTGTAAATTTCTTTCCAGTTAGAGGAACTTGAATCCTTGGTGCATGTAGTATTTTTGAACAGAGGAACCATCTCATGAGTTTCTTTAGGTGGAAAGACGGATTCTTGTTGAGCTGCAGAATTTCTCTATGCTTTAATTATCCTGGACATATCCTTATGTTGTTCTTTAAGAGGATTGACCTGTCAAAAAACGAGAAGAGATAAGCAGAGAATCACTTCAAAGTATGCGAGAGTGATATCAATTCAATGCGAGCCTTATGAAAAATCCCTTCGCATTAACTTAAAATCATTATAATTCGTTTGAAAACCTCAATATTAGAAACCATAAGGTGGTCATTTAATTTTTAAACGTTTTTTCATGTGATATTAACAGTTAGCATTACTTTGGAGTTTCACTTTTTGACGCTTTTGATATTGGGTATGCTGACCAGCTTTAGTAATGTTGCGATATGAGAAACATCAAAATATCAGGGTGCTTGTCTGAATTTTATATTGGGATCTGTTATCTGATAGAACATGACCTCAACAGTTGGTTAATTGACAGAATTTTGACGTTTTTGCATGTCGGCATTTCGGCTTTTCAGATCTTTGGCTATTCGTTAGATCAGAACTTTGGCATATAGGAACTTTGAGAGTTTGATATTTAGCATTTTTCCATATATTACCGACATTTAATTGTTTTAATACTTTTTTTAACATGTTGCATTGTTTTCCAATGTTTTCATAAGATTGTGTTTATTATGAAAAAATGATTTTTTCATTGTTTTATTTGGAAAGATAAGGGAGGCTATACTTAACTTATCTATATAAAATGGTTTTACCTAAAAATTTTAAAGGGTCCCCATTATTCCTTCTAAGACTTCTAAGGAAAATGGGGAGGTTTTTGAGTACCAAAATAGGTTGGAACTGAACATAACTATTGGAACCAGTCAATTTTGACATATAAATATGGTGGGTAGGGGTTGGTGGTGCCACCAAATATGGTGGCTTGCTGCCCATTTTTTTTCAAACCCAAAACAAGGTTTGATTTAAATATAAATTCGCAACCATGATATATTGAGAGTCATGGTAACCCGACTGGTTAGGCTACTGATCTGCTTCCACCGAGGTTGGGGGTTCGACCTTAACCATTCCACCCGAACAACCTTTTAATTTCAAACCAAAGTGTCCAATGGTAGGGTGCTACGTGGAACCAACATATTGGCCCACTTCACTTCCCTCTAGTGCCTTATGGCGTAGTTGGATGGTGAGATTTGGCACTATTTGAATGGTGTGATTTGGACCTATACTGTTGATGGGGTTGCCACATGGTAGCTTGAGTAAGTGCCACATGGCACCCTGTGGTACTAGTCTGCAATTTTTTTCACTGCTGGCCATAAAATTTAGATGATCATAACTTTCACATACAAACTCAGATTGAGGCACCATTTTCACCATTAGAATAGGATGAAGATATATTCAACTTGGTGCTAGTTTCACAAATATTTGAGGAATTCATTTTATTTTATTTTTGGGATCCTCTTGGATCATTCCTCCCCATTGAGAAGATTTTGGGCATCCAAAAGCATCATTAATCAACTGAAAGTTGAGGAAATTTCTCCCTCACTTTATCCTTTTAAATCCATCATGCCTTACATAGATGCATTCCTTTGAAAACCACTCAAAGGTACTCCACGTCTCCCCGCATGAGTTCCTGGTTCTCCTGTAAAGGATGATGTCTTAAGGAAAATTTTCCAAGTACTCTGGTGTAAAATCATCTAGTGATGGAACTTGATCACTCTCCTCAATATCCATGATCATAGGTGGTTCATAAGGCTTCAAGTTTACAACATTAACCATAAAATACATTTTCATATATGCTTGAATATCAAGGTGATAAGAATTATTCCCAATATTATCTAATATGGTGAAAGGACCATATCTATTTGGTCTCAATTTCTTGACTTCTCCCTTCATCTTGTCCGTCCTAATATGGAGAAATACCCTATCTCCAATCCATAATTGATGATCCACTTGGTGTGTGTCATGTCAATCTTTGTATTGAGCTTGAATCTTCTCCAAGTGTTCCTACACTACTTGATGAATCATTTGGATCCACTAAATGGAATTGCGTGCTTTCTATTCATCACTTCATTCACTGGAATATTTATCCTTCCCAAAGACCAAACCTAAGGGAGCTTTTGGCAGGTACCCAAATCATGTCATAAATGGTAAGCTTCAATTAGAATAGTGAAAATCCCTATTGTATGCATGCTGCACATAATGGATTTGATCATCCCATAACTTAAGTTGTTTGTTGTAGTAGCCTGAGAGAAAATGAACCACTATATTGTTGATAAAATCTACTTATTTTTCGGTCTATGGATGGAATTTCATACTCCTATTTATCTTGGTGTCCATTATCTTCCACAAACTTGTCCAAAAATGTCCAAGGAATCGAGAGTCTCGATCAAAAGCAATAGATGTGGGTAACCCAAAATGGACCGATACATGATGAAAGAAAATTTGAGTAGCTAGCTCAACAATAATATACTTCTTACATGAAATTAGGATACACATATTACTAAACCTCTCCACCACTACATACAAATAGTCATAACCCTTTCTGGACATAGGTAACCCTCCTACAAAACCCATCGAGACACTTTCCCATGGATGGGAAGGAACAAAGAGTGGTATGTACAACTTCAATTTTCTATTAGTGGGATTATAAAGAGAGCACATCACAAACCCCTTTACATATTTAGTTACAATATCTTTCATACGAGGCCATTAACAAAACCTCTGCAAGTGAGACATAGTTTTTCCTAAACCAAAATGTCCAGACACATGAGAAGTGTGAGCATCTCGTATTACATGGATTCTTTCACTTGTAGGAATAAACAACTTTCCAAGGTGGGTAAAGTAGTTTTCCCTACAAATGGTAGCTGTCAACCTATGATACATGAGTTAGAATCTCAGAAAATTCCTTGAAATATTCATCAATAACATATTACTCAACATATATTTCATGGAATAAATAAGCATTTTTCAAAACAACAGATGAAAACACAAGAGGTCTAGAGAGAATATCTACCACTTTGTTACTTGTACCCTTTTTGTATTTTATTACCAAGTGAAATTGTTGAAGAAATCTCATCCACCTAAAATGATGAGTCTGTTGTAACTTGGTTTGTGACTGGAGGTACCATAAAGGCTGGTGGTCTATATGGATGATAGTATCCTTTACAATAAGTTAATGTTTCCACTTTTTGATGCTTTGAACCAAAGAATACAACTCCTTGTCATAAGTGGAATAGTTTACAACAACTTGAGATAAATTCTCTGAAAGGTAACAAAACAGTTTTTGTTTTTGCATCAACACTGTAGCCATGGTGTAACCACTGGCATTTGTCTCAATTTCAAATGGCTACTGAAGGCCAGGCAAGGTTAGTATGGTGTGGTACTAATATTTTCCTTCAGGGTGTTGAAAGCCTTATGTCCGCTTCACACTTGTTAAGGCATGCAGATAAAGTTCACTTGTAGGAATACACAAATTTCCAAGGTGGTAAAGTAGTTTTCCCTGCAAATGGTAGTTGTCAACCTATGATCCATTAGTTAGCTTCTCATAAACTTCATTGAAATATTCATCAATAACATATTACTCTACATAGATTTGATGGGATAAATAAGCATTTTTAAAAACAACAAATGCAAACACAAGAGGTTTAGAGATAATATATACCACTTTGTTACTTGTACCCTTTTTGTATTTGATTACCAAGTGAAATTGTTGAAGAAATCCCATCCTCCTAAAATGATGAGCCTGTTTTAACTTGGTTTGTGACTGGAGGTACTATAAAGGTTAGTGGTCTATATGAATGATAGCATCATTTCCAATCAAGTAATTCTTCCACTTTTAGATGCTTGAACCAAAGCATACAACTCCTTATCATAAGTGGAATATTTTACAACAACTTGAGATAAAGTCTCTAAATGGTAACAAGTCAGTATTTTTTTTTGCATCAACACTGCACCCATGGTGTAACCACTGGCATTTGTCTCGAACTTGAATGGCTGCTGAAGTTCAGGCAAGACTAGTATGGTGCGGTACTAATATTTTCCTTCAAGGGGTCGAACGCCTTATGTTGCTTTCCTCCCCACTGAAAATTTCGCTTCACATTGGTTAAGGAAAGAAAATGAGATTCTATGATGAAGAAGTTTGCTATGAACCTCCTCCAATATTGTACTGTGCCCAAAAATCTTCTTACTTTTGTTACCTTGGTAGGCTTAGACCATTTAATAATTGCATCAAATTTTGAAGGGTCAATTTTCAATTTTCCTCCTCCAACAATATGGCTTAAATAAACCACATATTTTTTTCCAAATTCACATTTGGATATTATTACATATAATTTCTCCTTTTGCAAAATATCAAGCACGTTTTTGACATGTTTTACATGATCATCCCAGTTCCCGCCGAAATCAAGTATATCATCTAGATACAAAAGCACAAAATCATCTAGAAAAGGTCTAAATACATCATTCATCACCCTCATAAATGTAGCTAGGGAATTAAAAATCCAAAATTGTATTACCAAACAGTTGAACAACCCCTGCTTGGTGTGAAGGTAGTTTTCCACACATCACTCTCTGCAATTCTGATTTGGTGGTGGCCACTATGCGAATTCAACTTAGTAAAATAAAAAACATTTTTAAATTGATCAGTTAAATCACCTATGTGAGGGAGAGTGTAGCATTTTTCATCGTAATCCTATTGAGATTTCGATATATTTCTTTGGCATCAACACGATGAGTGAACCACATGGATAAGAACTAGGTATGATGACTCCTTGGTTCAACAATTACTACACCTACTTTTTGATCTCCTCCATTTAACGATATGATAGCCTAAACATGCCCAAATTTGGGAAAGGGGCATCTTTTTGGAGACGAATTTCATGCCGGATCTCCCTCTTATGAGGAAAACAGTCAGTTCTTGAAAATTCTCATGATAATTAGAAACAACATCATACATTTCTTTCCTATGAGAGGGATTACTATCTTTGAAAGCATCAAATGCTTCAACATATTTTCCCCTCACAACCATGAGCATAATTTTCGCTAGATTTGATGAGGATTTTCATATATCCTGCACTGACAAGGTTTGCATTTATCTTCATATGGAGAGCTATTAAAATATATTCCACCCAATTCTTAATGGGATGGTATTTTTTCTCATGTGGGAAAAAGACTACTTTCCTGTCATACAAATATTGAATTTCCAATACTATAACACATATATCCAATGGGAAAAAATCCATATCAACCTCATTTACCATTTTTTATGCAATGATAAAAATAACCCTACACTGGTTGGTTACATGGAGTTTTGCATTGTCACATACCCAAACACGAGGGTAGGGTTTTAGACAAGGTTTGGTTTCAATTCCCAAATTCTTAGATTGAATTGAGAACCTGGGTAAAATAATGTATATATTTTGGTATATTTAGACACAACCATAATATGGAACAAATCATTTCTCTTTCGTTCATCAACATGAGATTTATTTGTAGAAATTGAACCAACATGAATTTTATAGCTTGAATTAACATGAAGAGAGTTGTTATGTTTTATTCCCACAACTGTAATTTGCATCTTGTCACTGGAATCATATACAAGATCTAGTTGCATTGTAGCAACCATCTTCTACTTCCCTTTTCCTTGATACTTCTTTGGATTCAATTCGGGATGCAACGTCCAACAATGCTCTTCATTGTTACCTTTTTTTTTGCAATGTATGCAGGTTGCATTTCCTTCTTATTCCTTGGTTTTAGTTGTCTTCTTGTACTTATAATTTCCTTTCCCTTTGAGTTTTATATTCTGAGGTATGGATGATGGATTCTTTGGATGATATTCTCATTCATGTTTTCCCTTGCTTTCAAGGTGAATAGATTTCACACTAGCCACATCAATGGTAGTGGGTTCAAACAAAAACAAATAATGTCAAAGATAACTATGTAAAGTACCAATATAATTCATTGGAGTTTTAGGTGAATCTAAAGGAATTCCCATTTTTAATTTGTGTTTCCTAAATTCCTCTGTGAAACTTTGATCATTTTCACCCTTGCCTTGTCTTAAATATTTCTACTCCATCATAGAATTTTGCCAATAACCCAAAGGATATAATTGTTCTCTTAATGCAGAAACAAATAGGGACCAGGAAGAAATAATTTTACCAAAATGCTTGCTACCAACCTGAAGTTTTCTCTCCTACCATATGAGAGTGTTTGAAAATTTTATTGTAATGAAAAAATTGGAATTAATTATTTTAACTGATAAAATTATGCAGTTTATTTTGTTAAGAAAAAATAACGAATTAATCACACTATAATTTCTTCACAGATAAAAACGTCGTGAAAAATAAAATGTTGGATATTGAGAAAATTATAGCACAAACACAATAATTTTGACAGTTATTTTTGGAAAAATGTCCTCGAAAAAACCCAACGCGGGAAAATTGGTGCAACAAATGAGGGTTTATTATTATGCAACAATGAAATTATTAGTATAATAAAATGGATGCCAAACCAGTGATCCTCTCTTAGATAAATAATGGAAAAATCACTGAGGGAATCTTACCCTCCTCCCAAGCAATCTGAGCCCCAATTGGCCACATAAAACTACTTCGGCAAACCCCCACGTCAACTTTTTGTGCAGACCAAAATCACACTCCTCCAGAATTTATTTTGAATCACTCGTTCTTCCTGTAACTACTGTTGGAAGTCACTTGATATACCCTCTAGAATTTTTCCCAGCCTCTGGCACCTGAAACAACCAACTCCTCAACCAAATCGAATTGTCATCTTGAGGCTACTATGCAATCCCTGCACAAAATCCTAGATAAATAACACAACCTCCTCTCTCTGCCTCTCATGAATTGGAAATCCTCCTCATGACTAACTGTATCTACCCCTCACTATCTTTACATCCCCTCTTTGGGTTGAAATCTTATTTTTTGAATCATTACAACTGGGAATCTCAATTTATACTAAGGAACTTGACCTCAAGTTTGTTCCTCCTCTACCCCATCGACCTCCTCTTATAATCTCCAGTTGGATCACCAACGACCACAATTAAGTCCTTATCGATGGTTGAGATCATTTTTGAGTTGATACGTGTGATTTTATAGATAAATCTCACCTTTCTCAATTAATTTTTGTTAACTAATCATTTTCCCTAAGTTAGACTTGAGATAAATTTAATTATTGATTAATTAACTTAATTGAGCTACTTCTAGGTTGATTTTTCAAAAACAATTTCTGGGTTTTGGAGTCCTAGTGTTTCTTAGCTTCTCTGAGCAATGTCAAGACTATAACACCACATAATTATACAAAAAATAACACTCCCTCTTAATGAGGAAGGTGTTCTACCAGTCTCCATAACATCCTCCATACACTTTGTTTATGACTGACATCTGTGATAGCTGCCACTACCCACCAAATATTGCACAACTCTAAAAATATTGCATCCGTGATGTTGCTAACATTGCATTGTACAGGTATACTGGTGCTAACTATGCCATTTCACTACAAATTATCTCATGTTGTTGCTACTATAACTACTACAATTGAAATCCAAGAAAAATGAATACTAAATCAACTGTGCCATACGTTGTAATTGTATCCTAAGTCTCTAACTAATAATAGCCTCTGTTCTTCTCACTAAGTTTTTCTATGTTGAAAATGCACAATGCTCCTCAATATATAACTGCAACTAGCATTGCACCTGTCCCTCAAGAAATGATTGCATCAACTAACACTAACCCCAATCTGCTACTGAATACTTTGGGCCCCTATAGAAAGGGTAATTATCCATAAGAAGAGCATATTGCAATTTCTATTGCTCCCCCATGGACCTTGCCTGGATTTGAAACTCTAGTGACTAAATCTCAATGTCACCCCACCTCACTCTTGGAGGTATAACTGCATATAGTGCAAATTGATCCTCCAATTTGGAAGACAATTCATCTATCTCTACCGAAGCTACTTCCTACTCCTGGTTCTCCTTCTTGTCCTTCCTCCTTAAGGACACTCAAAGTTGTAGTGACCGAAATCACCACATTTGAAGCATTTAATCTTTGACAAGTCCTTCATTTTCTTATCTCCTCTCTGTGAGCCTTATCCCACACCAGGACATTTCTTTACCTTTCCCTTTGATGTAAGGGCTACATTCTCCTCATATTTCACACTCTTAGATACTCTGTTGCTTCCACTCAGAATAATGTTGACTAGATCAAGTCAAATTTCCTCTCGCTTGAAATAAACCCACAATCGATCCCATCCAGGTAGTTGATCTCATCCAGTGATTCCTTGGATGAAAGTAGCCCACTCCTTGGTGAAATCTTTGGTAATCACACACACAAGTTCAAATTCTTGTCTCGCCTCTCCTACTATTGAAAACTTATTCTGGATATCTTGAATTCTGGTGAGATAGAGTGTAGCTCCTTCTCTATTATGTATCCTAGTGGTCGTCAGCTTATCGAAAATATTTCGGTTCTCAGAAGGATTTTGGTTTAGTGCTGTGAGATAATACCACATTTCATTAGTCGAATTCTTGGCTGCAAAGTGTGAGACTATATGATCTTGAACTCCATCAAGGATATACCGCTTCACCTTGGCCATCTCTTTATTATATTTGTATAGTTGTTGCATATATGTAGGTACAAATATAACTCATTATGCGTAAGTATTAATACCAAACTCATCAAGTATAAATGACATCTTGGCCTTCCAAATAATGTAGTTCGATGCACCATCCAATGTGTCATGATCTTTAAGCCCTGTTGAAGCCATCTTCTGAAAAATTCATAGTGGGATGTAAACAAGAAACTCCTCCTCTCCTTCTAGGCTACATACACTACAATTCACACTCATTTTTGGAATGTGCAGTCATGCCTAATGGTTCTGCAGATACAACTCAAAATTTCAATTTTCCTTCAATACTGAAATAGGAAACTCTCTGAGGAAAAATCCCCTTGTGTGTTTTTATCTTCCCCCCAACACTAATCTACCACTTAAAAACTGTTGCAAACCAATTATGCCCAAATATTCCATGCGAATTCAATTCTCCACTCACCGAAAGTGCTTCTCGGCTTCACCACTACTTGTTGGAACTGCTAATGGTCTCTACAAATTTTCTTGCAAATTGCACTGTAAAATCAAACCCTTTGCCCAACAGTTTGAACTGCTTGGCTAGATCTAGGAAAATATGGAAAAATTGTGTTGTAGCTCACTTTGAACTGCGAAGTTCTTATTGAGAAATCTAAAGGGCCACAACTAAGATGATTCTTCAGCTTGATAACTGCTTGTGATGTATTTTAATTTTCTTGATTATTAACTTCTTATCTTATTATTATGCTGTTATTATCATTATGTTGTTCTTATCATTATGTTTTTCTTATCATAAAAAAAAATACCAAAACATGAATATCAACAATACACAAGAACAAAGTACATAGGTTGCAAGCTAGGGCCAAAACCTCTCCACTTGAGAGGGAAACACACAAATCTCTTCTCTTCTTATATATTCTTCAAATGACGACTTCCAAGACCTCTAAACAAATACCAATGCCCTTCTAAGAGAAATTTTGACCTCCTTGATGATCTTCTTCCTTTTTCCAAGTCAAAACCAGTCAAATCTCTTCCAGTTGCACGACTTTGACCCCTAGCTACAAAATTTCGACCTCCACTATAGGTCTAAATTTTTTGGCCCTTACAACAATTACTACTTCCACACATGTGAGTAGTTTAAGGGATTCCAGGGCTTCATTTTATCTCTGCTTGGGTTCCTCCTTATTCTAGGAAGGTGATCTAATAGACCTTTGTTCAACCTTCTTTATGAAATTTCCTCAAATTAGACTTTGCAACATTAAAACTCTAGACTTACTTCTTCACATGTAAGAGAGAGAGAGAGAGAGAGAACCCAAACCTTCATCCTTCATCCTTCATCCTTCTTCCTTCTTTGATAGCCTTCTTCTAATTCTCCTTCACTTAGATGGCGAGAATATGAGTTAGCATCCATAGGAGTTCGAATTCCCTCACATATATAGGCTTCTAAGGAGGACACAATTCCCTAATGAGTCCAACTTCTTAGTTGCCAGTACGATTTGGTCTTGAAGGGTATTTCGAGACTTTTAAATAAAAAAATGATTATTTTTACATGTTACAATGTGCTCGATGGGGTATTATTCATATAACAATGACTCTTTTGACTTATTGACCCTAGGAAAAACCCTAGAAGCACTCAATGGGTGCTTGAACTCTAAATAAAATACCTTGTGCATGAAAACCATGGCACAAAAATAACAATAATAATTTTTCTTTCTTTTTATAATATACATGAATCAAAAGTACATTTCATATTTATGAAGACCGAACCTAGTTACACATTTCAACACCCCCTCTTAATTAGGGAGGTATTCATAATCGTACATGGACATTCTCAAACTGAAGATATCTCAGAAGAAGATTTTTATTGGTAATACATCTCATAATATATTATCCCAACCTATATTTTTACATCATACCAACCATCATTGTCACATATCAAGGCCTTGAATAACAACTCTATCTCTCCACAAGATCAGAGCACAATGATGGTGAGACCAATGACTGATAGACACCAGCATCATTGTCTCTCAAGGCACACATACCCCATCCATGGTGTTCGTAGGGTATCTCCTTTTAGGACAATTCCTATCTTGGAATAACACATCCTCAAGTAATTTCCTCTTTGAATACTCTTACATCTTGGATTCCTTATCTCTCCTCAAAGAGCATCGAAAACCAATTGCTTACCCAATCCTCCATTATTTCTTCATGAAGTGAAGACAAGAATGATGTGTCTATCTCTACCTCTAAACTAGGGAGTATATATCAAGCAATCCACGTTTGTCTCTCACAAAAGCTTCTTATTAGGAATATATTTTTTCAAGATGTCAGCTACCTGCTCATTAGTGGAGATATCTTGTAGCTGCAACACTCCATCTTGCACTAACATTCATATGTAGTGATAATTTTCATTTATGTGATTTTTCTTTCCATGGAACACTAGGTCTTCAGAAAACTTTATATAGCCGGTGTTGTCACAATGTATCACAGTATGGTCCATCGGTCCTTTAAAAAATTCAGACAAAAAATTCCTCAACCATACAACTTCTCTGCTTACTTCACACACTACAATGTATTTAGCCTCAACACTACTCAAAGAAACCGATTCTTTCATTCTTCTCATCCATGATATCGTGGAGGATCCCAAAATAAAAAATTCTCCAATAGTGCTTCTCCCATCCATCTCATTGCCTCCCCAGTCAGAATCTGTATATCCAATCAAGTGGACATTATTATTTCTATCATACTTAAGGAAATAGTGGATTGTTCCTTGCATATATCCAATGATCATGCTTGGATTATATCTAATGATCATGCATGAGATCTAATTGGAATTGATTGAGAACATTTACTGCAAAATAAATGTTTGGTAGAGTATTTACCAAATACTTTAATGAGCCAACCAATTGTCTATACCTTGTCGAGTCCATAGGGCTTTAATCAGAACTTCTTAACCTATTCAAATTTTTGATCATAGAGGTTGTCATAGTTTTGCAATCCATCATGTTAAACCTTTTCAGTGTCTTGATCACATATTTTCCTTGACCTACATATAACTCATCAAGTCCTTGTAAAAATTTCAAAACCAAATAATAGTGCATCAACCCTAGATCCTTCATATTGAATTTTGTTGCCAATTTATTTTTACACTCTTGGATATGAAATCCAAACCTGTCATGAGAATATTATCCAAATATAGAGGAATGATTATGGGATCATCCTTCATGACCTTAATATATAGATTCATATCAAAAAAACTCTTCGAGAAGCCCAATATTTGTAGATATGTGTCAAAACTTACATACCAAGCCCTTGGTGCTCACTTAAGGCCATAAAGTGCCTTCTTCAGCCGGCATACATGATTCTTTCTATCATTCACTTCAAATCATAAGGGTTGTTCTATATATACTTATTCATCAATAGTACCATTCAGGAATGTTGTTTTGACATTCATTTGATGGATGTTTGATCCCATCGATGCTGCAAAAAGAGACCAATGAACATATATTTGTATACCTTTCTGAAGGTGCAAATGTATCTTCATAATCGATACCTTTTTGTTGGGAGAAACCCCTAGCCACAAATATTGCCTTATATTTATCAATACTTGCATGTTTTTCATGTTTAATATTTTAGAGCCACTTGGAATCTACTACATATTTATATTTATTCCTAGGAATTCTCCCAAAATCCATTCTTCATTATTGATTTATATTCTTCATTAATGGCATCTTTCCATTCTTTATTTTTGACAACCTCTTCAAAGTTGGATGGTTTTGCTTCTATTACCCTGAATATATTTTTTTCTTCTTACTTTCCCTAAACTTACCTTTGGCTTCTACATGTCCTTCTACATCTAGAAGAGTAGACTTCAACCAATTAGGTATCTTTATGCTTTCAGGAATGATCACATGTTGCACAAGTTCATTGGGACCTTCTTCTTCATGATTTGAGTCCTCTTCCTCCCTAGTGAATTATTCTTCAAATATTGGAATTTATTCATTATCAGAGTCAATCAGGAGGTCCTTTGATTTCTCAAATTCAATACTTTCTTTGAAGATCAAATCTCGGCTTCCTTCTATTCGGTGCCCTTCATTATGTATATCCTAAATTCCTTTGAAGTGTTCCAATTTCCAACAAATATTCACTTCATTCTTGTAGGATCCAACTTATTTCTCTTATCTTTCATAATGTGAATATAAACATGAAAAAAAAATAATTGGAGATGGTCTTTTTTTTTTTTCTTCCCAGTGAATGATTCCTCAAGAGTCATGTTTTCTAGTGATTTGTGAGGACTTCGATTTTGAACATACACACCTATTTGTGTTGCTTCACCCCACAAAAATTTAGTCAAGTCTTGATCATGTAACATGGCTCTAACGCTTTCCTCATTCGATAAATTATTTATTTTAACAACTCAATTTTGTTCAGGATTATATGGGACTATCAAATCCCTCTTAATCCCAACCTCCTTATAAAAATCTATGAGTTCCTTTGATTTGTATTCTCCTCTATTGTCATATCTTAGTACCTTTATTCTGCTTTCTATAAGGTTCTCTACTTCAGCTTTGAATTCTTGAAATTTGTCGAATAATTCATCCTTTGACTTCAACAAATAGATCCAAGTTTTCCGTGAGTGGTCATAAATGAATGTTGCATAATATAAATGTCCTCCAAGAGACTTCGTAGACATAGGAACACATACATCAGAATGTATGAGGTCATGGATTTATTTTGACCTTGAAGAACTACTTCCAAATGGTCTCTTAACATTTTTACATAATGCACATCCCTTGCACACTCCTTCATGATCCTCCTTGAGTTCACGGATGCCATTCACCATTTAATTTAGTGTTGGTAATATTTTTTAGTGAAGGTGTCCAAACCTTGTATGCCAAAGTTCACATGGACTTACTTCAATGTGAACCAAAGGTTGATAGATATGGATCAACAATCTATAGAGTCTTCCTTCACAAATTCTAATGATTTTTTCATTGTTGATGCTAGATATTTTATCCCATACCACAACCTTTCCATCTATAAAAGCGACTCTATATCCCTTATCTTCTAGACATGAAAGAGAAAGTAAGTACTTTTGCAAACCTGGCATGAACAAATTTTTATTAAGATGAATGTTTCCTCCATTTCCAGCTCCAGTGAAGTTGATCCAATTCCTCTTACGCGATAGCTCTTCTTATCACCAAGTTCAACTGAGTAGGATGATTTTTCTCTTGATAAAGTATTTAGTTGTTTGTGCTCACTTTTAATATTTCTTGATGATCCACTGTTGATTACCCAAATATTTTCATCCTCAAACGTACCTGTAAGTGTTGAGAATAACCCTTTTTCCTTTGTATAAGTCTTGTTCATACGATTCTTGATGGATAACAGGAGATTTCACTATGCCTTGATACCTTGCTTGAGATTAATTTCCACCATATAACATTGATTTAATGATTTCTTCAAGGATGTAATGATATTCATCATGCCCTTAGCCAACCTTAGCTCTGATACCATGTTGATAAATTTAAAGGGTTGCAAATAAGATGATTGATCTTCAACTTGATAACTGCTTGTGATGTATTTTTAATTTTATTGATTGTTGGCTTCTTCTCTTATTATTATGTTGTTCTTATCACAAAAAAACTACCAAAACAAGAATATCAACAATACAAAAGAGCAAAGGATGTAGTTTAAAATCTAGGGACAAAACATCTCGACTTGAGAGGAAAAACCACAAATATCTTCTCTTCTTATATATTCTTCAAATGAAAAATTCCAAGACCTATAGACCAAGAAAAATACCCTTCCAAGACCAATTTTGACCTCCTTGATTATGTGCTTCCTCTGTTCAATTCAAACCCAATCAAATCTCTTACAGATGCACAAATTCAATCCCTAACTACAAAATTTCAGCCTCCACTGCAGGTCTACAATTTTTGGCTCTTGCAAGAGTTATTGCTTCCACACATGTGAACAATTTCAGGGCTTTCAAGGCTTCCTTTGAAATTTTCTTGGGTTTCTTCTTCTTCTAGGGCTTGTAGGTGATCTATTAGGCCTTCCTTTGAACTTATTTCTATAATTTCCTCATCTTTGAATTTGCAGCATCGAAAAGCTCGCCTTTCTTCTTCACACGTACGTGTGTGTGTGAGAGAGAAATAACCCAAACCTTCATCCTTTGTCTTTATTCCTTCTTCGCTAGCCTTCTTCTACTTCTCCTTTGCTTATATAATGAGAGAATGAGTGTTTCCATAAGAGGTCGAGTTCCATCGTATATGTAGGATTCTAAGGAGGATGAAATGCCCTAATGATACCGAATTCTTAGCTTCCATGCCGACTTGGTCTTGGAGGGTATTTTGAAACTTTTAAATACAAAAACAGTTCTTTTTACATGTTGCAATGTGCCCAATGGGGTCTTCTTCATATGGCTATGATTATTTTTAATTCTTGACCCAAGGAAAACCCTAGAAGAACTGAATGGGTGCTTGACCTCCAAATAAAATACCTTGACCATGAAACCCATGCTACAAAAATAACAATAATAATTTTTCTTTCCTTTTACAATATAAAAGAATCAAAATTACATTTCATATTTATGAAAACCAAACCTAGTTACACATTTGAACATTTCTCCCTCTTGTTTCTGAGACTATGATATGATCAAGAATGCTATAATACCATGTGAAAATACACTTGAAATGCAACAACTGGAATTAATTATTTATATGATAAAATTATGCAATTTATTTTGTTATGAGAAAATAATGAATTAATCATGTCAATACAATTTCTTCACAAATAAAATCATTGTAGAAAATAAAATGTTGGAAACTGAGAAAATACTAACACACACACAATAATTTTGACACATACATTTTTGGACAAATGTCCCTGGAAAAACCCAATGCAGGAATACTGATGCAACAAATGAGGGTTTTATTATTATGAAGCAGTGAAATTCTGAGTACACTAAAATGGATGCCAAATTGGTAATCCTCTCTGAGATAAATACTGACAAAATTACCGAGGGAATATTATCCTCCTCCACAAGTAACCCTGGACCCAAACTCTATGCAAACTCTACATAGGCCAAACTCGCACTCCTCTGAAATTCTCCTGACTCAGTTGTTTTGTCAGTAGTTGCTACTGGAATTCACTGGCGAGGGCCTGTGGAAAATTTCTCGACCTTTAGCACCTGAAAGAACATGATCGTTAGCCAAATCAATTTTCCCTCTTTAGGCTACTAAGTAGTACCTGTGTAACCTCCTAGAGAAATAAAATGACCTCCTATCTCTGCCTCTTCAGAATTGGAAATCCTCCTCCGGACTCACTGTCTTTTTCCCTCACTGTCTCTGTGTCCCTTCTCTGGCTCAAAATCTCCTTTTTTAACTCATTGCAACTGAGAAACTAGATTTATTCCAAGGAACTCGACCTCAAGTGTGTTCCTCGTCTATGCTATCAACCTCCTCTTGTAATCTCTAGCTGGATCACCAACAACCATGATTAAGTCCTTATCGATGACTGAGATCATTTATGAGTTGATTTGTGTGATTTTTTAGTGAAATATAATATTTCCCCATTCATTGTTGTTAATTAATCATTTTTCCTAAGTTATACTTAGTAAAAATTTAGTTATTGATTAATTAACTTAATTGAGCCGTTTTTAGGTGGATTTTCATAAACAATATCTGCTTTTGGATTCCTAGTGTTTCTTAGCCTCTCTAATGAAATCTGACACTAGAAAACCATCTGGTGCTACAAAAACTAACACTCCATTTTAGCAAGGAATGTGTTCTACCAGTATCCATAACATCCTCCATACATGCTATTGATGTTTGACAACTGTGACAAATGCCACTGCCCACCAAATACGATGCAACTCTGAAAATACTACATATGTGTTGTTGTTGACACTACACTATATAACTATACTGCTATCAACTATACCACTACACTGCACTTGATATCATGCTATTGCTGCTTCTGCTACTACTGCAACTAAAATATAAGAAAATTGAATAATAAATCAATAGTTCCATATGTTTCAATTGTCTCCTGAGTCTCTAATTGCTACTTGCCTCTACATCTCCCAATGAGTCTGTCTGTGTTGTAATTGCACTATTCTCCTTATCATTTGACTGCAACTAACACTACACTTGTCCCTCAAGAAATTATTTCACCAACTGACGTTGACCCCAATATTCTACTGAATACTGTGGGCCCTTCTAGCAAGGGTAATTATCAGTAAGAAGAGTGTACTGCAACTACTCCTGCTCTCCCATGGACCCTTCCTAGTTCTATAACTTTGGTGACTAAAGCTCAATGCCACCCCACTCAAATCTTGGAGGTATAGTTGCATATATAATTGATCCTCGAATCCAGAAGACATTTCATATATCTCTTCCGATTTTTTTTACTGCTCTTGCTTCTCCTTATTGCTCTTATTCCTCTGAGGACATTGAGTGTTGTCGTGATTGAACTCACCACATAGACCAGGATCCCATAAATAAGCTTGTATATTTGATGTTCAAACCATTTACAATATTCAAGTCCAGTAGGTCTTTACAGCTTCAAAACTTCTCTTCTCAACCTATCTTTCTTCAATTACGAATAGAGCTTCATAAGCCTCAACAACTATTTACATTCAATAAGTATTCAACCAACAACAAAAATGTCTCCTTTGTGAAGTATTTATAGAAGAAATGAGGAGGTGGAGTGAAAAGAAGGTCTAATTATTCAATTAATACAGAATAAATTCTTCTCGACCTTTGGGAGGCCTAATGGAGAAGGTATCAAATTTCTTAACTCTGTTAATTGATTTTTACATTAAGTTTCGTCAACTTCAGTCACTTTTGTTGACTTTTGAGGCTTTGGTAGGCTTGAAATTACTTTCTAAGTTGTCTTTGGCAAATATCTCTGACTGTGCATTAACTTTGTAGGATTTTGACTAAATAGGCCTGTAGGTGGCATTTTTAGTCTTTGGGGGAGTAATTGCTTCACTGATGTGTCATTCGAAGCATTCTTTTGGGTGATCTATCTTGATTTGTCACTTTAACTTTGATTAGGCCTCTGATTTGGTTTTTATGCCTTCTTTAATCATCTTCTACTTTATTCACTGTTCTGACTGTTTTAATTCTCAATATTTATCCTTTATCTTTATTCAAATCCTTGCTTTCCTTTGATTTCTTTGATTAAGCCTTTAATCTTCTTCACTGATTTTGTTTTGTTTCTGCGTGCAGGTGTTTATTCTATGCGCTGGAGGGCTTGATTTGTAATCAATGTCCATGAAACGTTGATTAAAAATTTGAAATTCAGCCCTTTTTGTCCCTTTCTGCATTTGATTTGGCCCTGAGGATCGTCACCCTCAGCCTTTTGCCACTTTATTTGATGGTGGGACAACTTTTTATGATTACCGCAATGAAACCTGCAACAAACAACCAACATATTAATAAAAACTTGCCTTTTGGTTCAACTGATAATAGAGGTTAGGTGAAGGCAGATGAGAGTGTAGAGGGAAGGGAAATTTCATGAGAGGAAGGGTCCCACACACAGAACCAGGGAAAAACCACGAAAAAATTGAATTTGGCGCGGAAATTAGGAAAGCGGTTTTGTGAAACCACGGGTGGTTTTCACGCAAGCAAAGGGTGGTAAATGGTTTTGCTGTGGGGGAGTGTGATACGGGTCCCTAGGTGACGTGCATCCAACAAAAAACATTGTTTTCACATTGAAAACGTGTGCTCAATTCTTCTAGAGAAACGAGCGTGAAATTTAATGTTAACCGTCCAATCTGGGGGGGGCAGATCCATGGCTGTAAGCGAGCACGAAAAATGGAGAGATGTGCGATGATGGGGTGGTGAGACCTAATGATTGCGTCATCTATTTTGTCGCAAAGAAAATTTTTGAATTGGAGAGTCAATTGATTGAGTTAAGTGCGGGCCGTCAGATCATTTGGAATTAAGGGCGAAGATGGATTCCGGGGGAAGGTGGTGGATGAGGATTCGAGGAAGTGTGGAAAGCCTGATGGCCGTTGGATCTATAGGATCTATGGTTGAGATTGATTCGGAGGGGGAAGAAATATGAAATAAGGGAGGGCCCAAATTTAATTGTTTCAGAGACTAAGGTATTTATACAAAGGTTTTGGGGTTTTTTAAGATACAAAGGGTGGAAATGTTTTTACATGGGAAAAGGGGTTTATAAGAGCGGCGGAGGAAGTGGTCCTATGGGGGTTAGAGAGTACCAGGGTTGAAAAATTAAAGGGGTGGAAACTCGAGCGGAGGGGATCAATGGGAGCCGTCAGATCGGGGAAATGGACGGCTGAGATCAACTCGGGGAATCACATCGGCGGGAGGAGAAGGGCCAGGGGACAAGGAACTAGGAAGTTGCGATGTGCCAATGTGATGAAGTGCCGACGGAGCGATGCGATGGCAAAGTGTGAGAGCCGTTGATCTAAAACATGATCAACAGTGGAGATGCAATCGGGATTTCGCATCGGCGGGGAAAAAATAATGGGAATGAGGAAACACGGACATTCTGATGGGTTGATGGGAGGATGCGCGGACCATATGATCTGGGGGAGATCGATGGTGGAGATTCCATCGGGGGATCGCATTGTTGGCGAACATTTTTTCAAAGGGAAAAAGTTCGCAGGGAAAGGCGAAAGGCTGAAATGCTGAAACGCCGATGGGCCTAGTCATGAAGCGGGGTTATATGAAAAAGGACTGAGGGCTTAAGCCCGAAAAGGGCTTAAGGCCTAATTTTTTAAAAAGTTCAAAGTTAGGCCTTTAAAAGTGGGTTTTTTAGCCTTTTCAGAGTTTTGATAAGGATAAAAAGAGGGTTTTAAACCATAAAAAAGGGGTTTTTATAGGTTTAAAGGGTTTTTATGGGAAAATGAGGGTAAATGAGGGAAAATAGGGGGATTTTTAGAAGGAATGAAGGATAAGAAAAAGGGGAAAAATGAATGATATGGGGGAAGTTATGAATATGAGATGGGGGGAATGAAATGATGGAAATGGGGCCTTAGAAAACAATTTTTTCTTTGGAAACAACATGATTTTGAAGGATTCTTTGTGGAAACAACAGTGAAGATGATTTGTAAAATAAAAGACACCAAGAAGGATTAAAGAATTGGTAGTTTTCCATGAAGATCGCTTCTTGAAGGCTTAAGAACATATTTAGCCATCATTTGCTATGACAAAATTTACTGATGGCTAATAGGTTGGAGGCACATGATCAAGAGATCATGATAAATTTCTACTTTGGGAGTCTGATGCAGGGGAATCCAGCTCAACAATTTCATTTTTAATTTAATAGATATAGGGGGTCTTGTATTTCTATGAAATTGGAATGATTTTTTTGGAGTTGAGTGATTTTAATATTTTAAAATAGGATTAATTAAATATTGAGAGGATTTTTGTAAATTTTCTCAAAAGAGAATATGAGAGGTTTGAGAATCAATTGTAAATCCTAAATTAGAATTGGTTTCATGAATCTGGGGATTTATGAGAATCCTTAGGGATAAAAGAGAGATTTTAGGATATGATATTCATAATTTTATTGAGGATATAGTGGATCTAAACCAAAATTGGTTTTACAATCCAATTGTATAAGTTGTAAGCCTCAAGGCATTAGAGAGAGATTCAGGATATAGGAAGGTAGAGTTTGGATTGAAAGCCTATGGATTGTAGGAAGAAAGAGGCCACTGATTCGAATATTAGGCCAGAAGAATTCCTATGTAAATATTGAATTTTAATATAGAGAACTCAATTTCTAATTATGTGTCTCATATTCTTTTTATGTTGAACAAGTTTTAATTCGGTATGGATTGCAGATTTCAAAAATCAACCATCGATCACAAAATGGATCGATGGTGATCTATTAAAAGAAACGTGACAATGAAATTGAATGACTGATTTGTGTATGTGGGTGAATAAGAGGCTTTCATAATACATGTTGCAGGTGGAATTGACAGAATCAATGAATTCCGTCATCGTGTATCCGGATTATAACTTTCAAGAAATCCGTAATAAATTTTGAAGTGGTCGAAGTTGTGTGAATTTAATAACCGTGTTGAGGCTGTGTACGCACCGAGAAAAAGCCACAGTGAAATTACTCAGGCTACTAACTCTAACAATGTGATCCATGTAGTAATCGAAAGCATAGATTTGATTCAAGAAATTTATCACACATTTAATTGTTTGAGAGAACTCTACAAGAAGTGACGGTGTTATAACTTCTTTATTGTTGCTCCGGCATTAGTTTCTGAAAATTATATCATAGTCCAGTGAAATCAACGATTGCAGAATAACAGATCGGAGGAGATAACCTCGATTTATGTAAATTGAGGGTTATTTTATGCGTATTGGGAGTAGTAGAATTGAGTTGTGATGTGAAATTGCAAGATTGAAATTCGCATATCACAAAAGTTAACAGATAGGAATGTTTCAAATTGTTATAGTCCATGAAGTGGTGGATGTACGATACAGGGATAAGTCTTAATCCTGAGAATTTACTGTGTGAATTTTAGCAAATGGACTTGAACATTATGCATTAGATGCGTATTTAAGAAAGAAGGGTGAGATCAGAAATTTGTGTTTCGAGTTGAAGATGTGGGAGAAAGTAGAGCAGAAAATGAATTAAGGTGCTTAGTTTTGTTGTGGACGAGTTGATAGGCGTAGTGTAAAAGGAGAAGGTTGTGCCTAAAATGAAAACCAGAACCACGAATTGATGGCGCAGTAAATGGTGAAATGGTTTTATAAAACCCACACGTGGTTTTCACATGGGAAAAAGAGGTAAGTGGTAATTCAATTGATGAATGTGATAGTGGTTGTGGGTTGACACGTAGCACCACAAAACTACCCTTTTCAAGTAAGTTCAAAACCTTTAACTTTCACACATATTATAATGCGATTGTTGTCGATTTGATAAGTGCATATGATCGACGGTGGAAAGAGACATTGAGCATTAATTTGTGGAGCCAGATTTGTTTTATGGACCTAAGGTTAATGATAAGCTGAGATTTTGGTTAATATCCATCAGATCGAAAGCTTGAAGAGATCTACGATAGAGAAGGAAATGTCGAGTCAGCTTTGACTTATGTTAAAGAAATAAGATCAGTGGAAAGGTAAGTTAATGAAGTTTAATGGGCTTTATGAGTGACTTCTGTTATAAAAGTATTATATAATAGAAATAAAAGGAAGAATAAGGCATAAGTATATATATATTATGGTTAGGTTTTAACCAAAGTCCAAAGATGTATGATGAGAATGTACAAGTGGAGATTGGAATTTTAATAAGAGGTTAAGATCTTATGCAGAGATTATAAATTGACTAGAGTTTATAATAAGGATCCTCTCAAAGTTTATAAAAGATTTAAATTTTGGTTAAGGGTAAATATATTTTCATAAAAGATATAATGAAATGGGAGAAGATTTTTGGATTAAGAGGGTGTCATTAAATTTGACATTGTAAAATTCCTGGGCATAATGAGAAAGGCATTTTTATATGCATAATGGTGATTATAGAGCAGCTAAGGCTGCGCCACCTTATTTTTGCCTTACATCATTTAGAAGCTCCTCTTGGTATGATCAAAGCTAAAGCCATATTTCTTAAACTCAAAGCTATGAAATTTTGTATTTTGGACAATAATTTGTACTGGAAGGATGTCGGAGGAATTTTACTAAACTGTTTATTGAAGGATGAAGAAGATAAAATAATGCAGGAGTTTCATGAAGGAGATTGTGGTGGAAACTTGTATTGGAGGACCACTGCCAAAAAGATCTTATGAGCTGGTTTTTACTAGTCAAACTTATTTTCAAATGTCCAAAAAAAATTCACTTCATGCCACCAATGTCAAAGTTGTTGCCATTTTCCTTAAATCCCATATCAACTAAAACTCCTTTTCATCAATGGGTTTTGGATTTCATTGGGGAAATTCATCCTTCATCCTCATCCTCATCCCAACAAAAGTGGATCCGTACAACCACTGATTATTTTACCAAGTGGATTGAAGCTATACCCACAAGGAAAGCTACTGATGCAATGATTATTAAATTTTTAGAAACTAATATTTTTTCAAGATTTGGATGTCCCAGGAAAATCATTACTGTTAATGCAACAAAATTCAAATCAAGGAATATGGTGGAGTTTTACAGCAAGTATCAATTCACTTTAGGACACTCTACGACCAATTACCCCCAGGGGAATGGATTGGAAAAGTATTCCAACAAAATTTTATTTAATATCATCAAAAAATTCTTGCAAGATAACAAGAAATCATGGCACAAAAAGTTGGTTAATGCATTATTGGCTGACAGGCTCACCACTAAGAAATCAATTGGCATGTCCCCATACCAATTGGTTTATGGGATGGATGTTGTTTTTCCCACTTCTCTGGGTGTCACTATTATCAAAATGTTGTAGTAATTACTAGTGGAATCTAATGACATTCAGAGGAGAATAAATCAAACAATACAACTATAGAAATCCAGAGAAGAAGTTTAAAAAAAAACCCAAATAATCCAGGAAAACATTAAGAAAATATAAGATAAAAGAACCAAGGTTGATGATTTTAAGATATGAGAAAATTTACTAAAATGTGATTCAAGAAATGAAGAAAATGGTAAGCATGGGAAATTTGATAATCTAAGGGACCTTACACAATTCATGCTTACATAGTTAATAATGCATTTTTCCTAAAGGACACAGATGGAGCAGAGTTGTCTAGTGGACTTGTAAATGGAAAAAATTTCAAGCATTATTTTTCACAAAAATAGAAGCATTTTTCCATAAGATCATTGTAAATATAATTTTCCTTTTACTGTCCTGAGTGGGTGACTCATGTCAGAAGTTGAAGCCCAAAGAGAAGGCAATAAGCTCTTGATCAATTTTCCACCACAATTACAACAAGAACAAAATAAATCAGATGCATAAAAGTACTGAACAAGGTGATTCAAGGCTACTCGTCAACCATTCTTGGCACCTCACATGGAGAGTGCCATCCCCAGTTGGAGCCACTATTAGGGTCCTATAATTCATAGGATCACAAGGTGATTGAATATTTTCTCTCATTCATATGAAATTGTAAATAATATTGCATTTTACAAATGATTTCCAAAATAACATATAAATAAAAAAATAAAAATAAAAAGAGGGTATATGAAAAGAAAATAGAATAAAAAATAAAATAAGAGAAAAATAGAATAAAAGAATAAAAAAATGATGATGAAATAACCCCATATAAAAAAAGGATGTGAGAGTGATGCAAATTCAAATGACACTAGAAGAAAAATAGTTTGTTTTGAAAAATAAAGCAGGATGTTGTGTGTAGCTTGTTTTAAATTCCACAACCATAAATCTTTGTTTAGATCATACAATGTAATAATTCTTAAACATATTTGAATTTATTATTAGACTAGAGAAATAATTTAGCCAAATTGTTTAAACTTGGCTAAAAATTATTAGGTAGATGAAGAAAATGGTCCAATTGTTTAAGTTGGATCAATGATGTAAATGAGTAGGTTAGAATTATATTAGATGATTAAACTTTAAAAGATAAAATAAACATGGGTCTGCACATTTAAATGTGCCCTTAGTGATAATTATCCTCATTTTAGAAGAAAAAAGTGGAATGAAAAGGTTGAAAATGTAATAATTTATGTTTTACATTATATGTGCTTTTATCCAAAGTATTTGAGCTTATTATTATAAGGTTTTCAAAATACAAAAGGATTTTTCGTGTAGCGGTTAAAGTGGCACTCATGATCCAACGAACCTTTGATCATTCATCCAAATCGATGTTCATGAATGCCTTTCGCCCCCCTGCCCTTCCTACATTTATCAGTGGTGGGGAGGGGGGTGGGGAGGGGGGGTTCCAAAAAGTGGTTTGGCCCCTTGCCGGCACTACATTACATGTCAATTCCTCGTTGTTTTGCAACCCCCCCCCCCCTTCGCATGCCATTTATCGTTTCAACCCTACTCCAAAAGCCATCAAACTGCTACCTGCTCCCACCAACACTTCTCGCGCTAACACCTCCACTTTCATGACATCTTGTCTATCCATTATGCATTAACTGCCTACCTGGATTACCATTTTCCTTATAATGGTCCCACGTCCCCAACGGATGTCTACTGTGACCATAAAAACCTCTCAATTAACTCATTTTTTCACCATTCTACCACATTTTCACTCATTTGGATCTTATGTGATCTTTCAAACTTTCTTTCACACAGTGAAAAAGTCTTTAATATAGACACACAAACCAGAGTATGCTGTGAAAGAACAATAACTGCCACCAACTTTTAACTACCAAAAATTTCCAGGTAAATATCCTGGTGCGAGCCTTTCTTTTTCCTTTTGTTTGAATTTTCAAAATGCCTCCTATAGAAAAAACAAAGGTAATTCAAATAACCCAATTATCCCTCCCACAATTGATCTCGAACATATCCCTCTAGCTAACAGAGACTACAAAATTTCAAAGCCAAAATGTGAATTCACCTATTCAAATTGCATTGTTTACTCAGAGATAATCACCTAGACAAGACTGATGAAATTGGACTTTGGGAATCCAATTTTCCCCTTTATTTGTTTCCTCCAACATACCATTTTCCAGAGTTTATCCTTAGATTCCAATCCTATTATTTTCCCATATAGAGAGATATTATAGCCCACATTAGGGATATTTTATTTAAAATTACCCGTGAAACCATCAATCAAATGTTATAGATCCCCCGGACTGATTCCCCAGTCCCTTTCTTAGTGGAAGCCTTGAATGAACTATATCATAAATTAAATTTTTCCCAAAGAGCTAGGATTTTTGAAATCTTCCTGCCAAAAGATGGCCAGTTACCTAAGAAAAATCTACCCTATCCCTCATCCATTTTTCCAGACAAAGCCAAGAAAATCATCTCCATGCTTTCATGTTTGTTTGGCTATTATTCAGATGAATCAATAGATGAGCCTATCTTAGGTTTTCTGTCCATTTTCTCCACTAAAGAGAAACTCTCTCTAGTTTTTAATTTCAACCAATTTCTCGCTAATAGTATCCATGAACAATTCCTTAAGTTTCTTACTGAAGGAATGCTCAAATATGCCTTTTTTTTAATTTACATGTTTCTATTTCATCAAGCAAATAGGCTTCCATTTTCACTACAAAATCTGAATGAACAGGGAGATCCACATTCACTCAATTTTTGTAATTCCTTGGTAAGGAAGAATTCGGAAGAATACAATTTCAAAGATTATAATGATCATTTTATTCATCCAGCCACATGTTTATGGAGCAGTGATGCAGAACCGAGGGTCAGTGATGATATTCAGTGTATTTTACACCTTAGTGAGCAAGCTAAGACAGGTGATTGGTACTTGTACTAGAATTACACTAAAATAAGGTTGTATGGGTGTGAGCTACTGCCTTACAAGATGCCTAAAAACCTCCCAATGGGGTTTGTTCCATTAGATTACATTAGGAATATGATCAATTAAGATGAAATTCACTTTTTTTCAACCAAAGAGAAATCATAGTTTAGAATAAAGACTCAGATTTGACATTTTATCTGCAACAATAAGAAAAAAAGAGAGGAGACATACATCCTCCTAAAATAGATGAAGTTTCCCTTGAGCTTCACTTTTTTATATGACCCATTTAGCATAATTTCTAAGCTAAGGGTGGAAAATAAAACCACTCCTTATGTTCATACACAAAGACATGGAATTCAAAAGTAAATGAACGAGGCTGAGTGGGAAGAAAACACCTTACAAGAAGCTAAGTAGCATATTCTGTCTACATTAACTTCACAGACTCCCACACCTTAAGAAAAAACATAGAAATGAACAAGGGAGGTAGACTCTCCATCATTCATAGAGCTTTCAACCAAAGAATTCAAGATTTACAAGAAGAAAGAAAAGTTCAATCCTAAAACAGACTTTGCAAAAGAGGAGGAAGAGAAAACTACTATAATACTGAAGGGTCCACACTCTACAACAAAGTCAGATAGTTTCTTTGTTGGATATCTAACATCATCAGTTTCATAGGGGAATCCAAACACAACTCAAACATTAGGATTGATTCAAGGACAAACAGAGACAAGTGTATTTGATAAGTATAAAGAGATAAAGCAGAAAAATGAACTTCTCAAAGCCATCACTTATGATTAGTTCTAGAAACAAACTACCACAGCCTAGCATAGGCTCTTATCAGTCTTCGACACCAATAAAGGAATGATGCAGATGGAATCCTTGTAGGCACAGGTTCCCCATTCTAAATCTGCAGTTGATAATAAGAAAAATTCATTTGAATTTGATACAAAAGATGTCCATCCTATTGATCATATTGATATGAACATGTAGCTAGGGGAAATGATATGCTCCACATTGACAAATATTGCAATGACTGCCTCTAAATTGCAAGTTTTGGAAATTAGTGTCCATAGGTTCTTTAACAAGTTTGAAGTGTTGAATAAGATAAGACTTTTAGGTTTATTTGTGTTGAAGGACAAATAAATCAATTTATCTGATTACAACCAAAAATTGATGGTCGTGGCTAAGGATAGTTCCAAATTTGCAGGGATACAGGGAATCATCATAGGTAAAGCCTTCCTAGAGACTCTGGAGTATGATTTAAACATATAGTATGAGATCAAGCACATTTGTATCACAAAGGCCACCTTTACCAAATATACATAGGTAGATGAAATTTACCGAAAGTTACTCAAGCCGTGCATCCCAAGTGAAGAGAGTTGGGACAAATTATGTGAGTCACTTGACTAGAAAGTGATTCTATCTTCAGCAGTAGGACCAAGAACGCAGCAAAGGTCAAATGACATATCAACAACAGTCTCCTGAAAAATAGTGCCAGCAATCCGAAGTAGTTCAAACCTGCCCTATATTTTTGTAATACAACATGTAATCAGTTTTAGATATTCCTAAAATGCATCCTGGTCTTTTATGATAGGATATTTTGTAAATAAAATTATAAATACTCCCGATTTCGAAGTATGAAGGGTTGATTTTTTTCATCCAAGAAGGTTGCTATACATTTTCAAGTTTTGTAGACTAATCAGTAATAAATAGACTCTTTCACATGATTCTTGTGTCAAATTGTTGGTGAAGTCCATATTTCACTGTTTATGTGTTTATTTTCTCTGTTTGCCATGCCTATGTATTCATGATCTGAATTATTCAACATAAAATTGAAGAACAAAAATTATATTAAAACACATTCTGATTATGTCTTTGAATAAATTTAATGTTTTCATCTGAAATTAGGTAAATTAATTATTACTTTCTCTTTACTTAATGGAATTTCTTTCATCTCTTCTCTTATATTTCATTTAAATTTACAGAATCTAGTTTTTTTCACTACCATGCCCTGTGAAATCTCTTTATAAAAACTGAAACAGATCCAATTTTAAGTCATAGACTCCATAGCCAAATGGAAATTTAGGCATTTAATTAACCAAACAAACCAAAAAATCTCAATCAATCAAATAAATGTTGAACATTCATACCTAGCCTAATATCTTAAATACAAAAAAAAACTAAATCTGACAAAGAGACCCCTCTCTGAAGCTACTAGGGCTAGATCCTAGCTTCCAAAGTGGTTTTATGGTTACCTTTGTAATTTCTTTTACAAACTTGGTAATTATAGGGTGATAACACAATGCACAAATATTCATACATTCATGACAAAATATTGACGACAACACCATAAGCACTTCCATGGTGACACCACTGCCACCATGGTAAACACAACATGCATGCATCAACCACATACAACATGGGTATGAAAAAACATAAGAAATTGACATAAAAGCATTACCAACACACCGCCCATCTAGTCCAAGGGTTGAAGCATGCTCTGATACCACTCTGTAACACCCTCTTCCCACATATACCCAAGTAGCCAACCAACCAGGGTAAACATGTGACAAGAGGATATAAATATGAGATTCAACCTCCTATATGACCTTAAGGAAGTGGAATTGACAGAAACACCAAAAACACACCTTACATTGCATCATTGACATCCCTAGGGGGTAACCCAACCTCCCAAGGCCCTGTTCCCCGAGGGGGGACTATTTTTTAGCCCCTTTGAGGTTGAGATGTAGTCTTGTAAGGGAAAGGGAGCGGTTATAGACCCTAGAGCCACAGGCTAGCATTTTAAAGGTAGTGCCTTAGGCCCAAACACCAAATTTTATGCCTGTAGCTCCAATATTTGTGCCACATTTTCAGCCCCTTAGCCCAGGTCACTTCCCAGAACTTCCTGTAACTTTAGGAGAGTGTAAATAACATTGAAAAAAACATATGGAATTAATAACATCATTAATAACTCATCTAACCCCACCTAGCCATGACAGGAATTTCGTCAAACATGTCACAAACATAGCATATGCAAGTATAAACAACATATTTAAACAAAGGGGTCTCTTTCTTATCTGAGAAAGGCTAAGAAGAATTTCTACCTTAAATTATAAGCTATAATTTAATCAATTTAACCATAGATACACTGTCCATTCATTTACAAGTAAAAACATGCAGAGAGCCATACCTCATCACTTTCACAATACATGCTTTTAACCAGCGTAATATCAATAGGGGTACCATGGATACATCAACAATAGAATCCATATATAGACCATTGCATATACACATAAAATACAAAGGAAATAAACCTTTCATTAATGAATGTAAAAACCAACCCGAAATGGGACTTCCACATTCCACCCGACCATATGTTATTGCCTAAATCCACCTCAGGCTGAGAAAGGCAGAATCTAGGGTAACATCAAACCACGCTTAATCTGGTATCTAGCCCTACCAGATTGGGAGAGAGCTCTCTCTTGGTCAATCTCAGAAAAAAATGAATCAGTGAGGCTTGAGATGACTTGAATGAAGGCTGATTTTAGGCTAGGTATATATGAAAAAGAGTTTGAATTGATTTTTAAGGGTGTTTTGTTGGATCAAAGGGAAAGGCAAATTTTGGGTCTAGGAAATGAGCAGTTTTGCAGGGATCTAAATGGGGCAAGGTAGGCACTTGATTTGAAACTTTCAATTTGAAGGAAATGGAGAGTTTGAGAAAGGTGAAGAGCTGAAGAGGGCAAGAAACCTTCAAGGATCCTCTCCAAACAGCTGAAAACATAGAAAATTAAACAAACCCTAGGTAGAGCACTGCAAATTCTAATGACTTCTACCTTTATCCTTGTTTGTTTAACTTAAGAAGAAATAAGAGGAAAAATGGTATACATGAAACAACAGTAGACTTAAATTTACAGAGAGAAACACATTATTAAACCAAAATACCACAAGAATCCCAAAGAGTGCTGCAAACCCTGGTCTATTCCTTGCCAAACTGCAGAGATGAATGTACAATGATGCTCAAAGCATTCCCAAAAGTCCAACCATGCTAATGACTGAAAAACCACAAAATATAGACAAACAACCACCCATCCCAGCCTCCAGGGGTCGAGCTCAAAATTTTAGGATTTTTTCCAACAAAATCTAAAATGAGAACTAGAAAGTAGGCAGTGGAACAACTTGCCTCTATAAACTAGGAAACTAATTCATTCAATTGCAATTCACCTTTTGATGGATGAATCTACTTCCATGAGTGAAAATTTAACAAAATTACATCAAGATCCATCAAATTACATCAAATTACATCATGATTTTGACATTTAGAAGTAAGAAATTCAAACTGTCAAAAGCTAGGCGAAAAATAGAGTTACTGAGTAAAAAATGAGCAAAATCCTCCAATGCGCCGCGCCTGATTTCTCTATGCGTCGCGCCACTTTGCAGCTGATTTTGGAGGCCTTCCCGATGTCAAAATTTGCTCCAAGTGGGCTTGTTGGAAATTTCTGCCTGTATAATTTCCAACACAAGTGGAATTTATGAATTTGGTCTTCATTTTCCCCTCCAAAACTGATTTCTCCCAACACTGCTTCCTGTGTGTCAAAAAAGGGGCAGAAAGGTCATTTTTGGGGTGTTTTTGACCCTTCTGGAAGCCCAATACCTGTCAAAATTTCTTGTCCATAGGTAGGCATGCACATTTTTCCATGAAAAATCCAAAAATTCCGAGTTTTCATCAAAATTATCCCCCAATCATAAGCGTGCGCCAAGTGGCGCGGCGCATAGAGCTAAAAAGTCTGTTTTTAGGCCCAAAATTTTCAAAAATGAAAAAATTGTCCCAATTTTTTTGAAATTTGGGCTGAGTGTCCTCCATTATGTGCTATGTTGGGCCAAGGAATCTTCGGCCAAGATCTGAAGTATATCATGCCCTTTTCGCCTCCTCGATGATCACTGTGTGTCTCGTCATCTCAGTCATAAGAGGAATCTGACTCCATGTTTGCCAAAGTTTTGTGTTGTCTTAGATGAGTATGAAGAGATTTTAGGTTTCTTTAATATTTTGCAGCCGAGGGTATGAAAATGTATGAGGGACTATGAAGGAAGAGGGTAAGAGGGATTTTAAGAATATTTCTAATTGGAATTTGGGGAATTGAAGGGTTTTAGGGACAATTTTTAGGCTTTTGGGATGGAAATTAGGGTTTAGGATAGTGGGATTTAAGGAATATGAGAATTAGGGAATGAATGAATTAAAGTGAAGAATGAATGGAGGAGTCAAAATTGAGGGATGGATGGAGTGGATTTGGTAACAAAAACACAAAGACAAACTTTAAGCCATTGTTTTTGGGAAAATCTGGAAGGAGGTAGGGTTTGAGTTTTTACACACTAAACCACCATAAATTCTAAGAAAAAATATTCACTTGCAATGGAAAAAGGCTTGACTTACTTGCACACCATAATATTGAGCGAATTTGGAAATTTGAGAAAGTTTATAGGTGAAATCGGGCTTGCAGCTCTATGCGACACGCTTTCTCAATGCGTCGCGCCAGTGTGTTTTTTACAATGTGGAGGCCGGATCTATGCATCGTCCCACTTGTATGCGCCATGCCTCTCAGCCAATGTGCCGCGCCAACAAATTTGAATGGTTTTTCTGAAATTTTTCTCCCTTTGTTCAACACGGCCTTCTCTTGCTCAATCTTTATTTTTTGAATGCAAATGAGCTCTTTTCAACTCTGTTTTTGGGCAGTTTACTTCATTTGTGCCTTTAATGAACTGAATGACTTGATTTTTGTTTGCCTTGCAGGGGATGGAGCTGTTGAAGCCTGGCAAGATGACCAGGGTTGCCATTGAAGTTATTTACATATGAGAGAACTGAAATTACATCAATTTATACAGTAAAAACCTAAAATACTCTGTTGTTCCTCAAAACAGGTTTTTGAGGAAAAATACATTTATGAGCATATGATGATAGGATTTATTGGTATTGGAAATTTATTCAACCTCATCATGCACCTGCTAACTGTTATTGGAAATTTTGAAGACCTTTTTAATGAAACCCTAGACCTAATGGGACTAAAAACCCTAGAAATGACTCTTACAAATTTAAGGACAAAAAGTGAGTGCAGATGATTTGGATGAAAGGAAATAGGCCAGCGGGTAAAGGACATGAGGGAAAATGTATAAAAAGCCACTACTGTCAGATGATCCATGCTCCCAATGGAAAGCAACTGAACGAGTGATACACCTAACATGCAATGCAACAAGAGAATTTTGATCACTGACGGAGGGATGAAGATACCGATACTAACACCATAGACATGGTTGAGCCAAATCTCACTTCATCCAGTCACCCCTGTGCCATATTCCAAGCATGAATGTGGGAATTTATCAAACACATCAATCAACACCAAACTAAGGCTCTAGAGACCACACCATCTCAACCCCAAACAATTTATTCCACCTCACGGTTAGACATCACTAACCATCACACATTGGTCTCTATCCAAGCTGCTCTAGGGATCTAGAGTGTTTTTTCCAGCTAGGGCTTCCAAGATTAGTAACTGAACCCCAACTGTTATAGGGCTTCCAAAGCATTTGTCCAACCAGGTCTTTCAGGACTAGTAACTCAACCTACCTAGGGCTTCTAGATTGTTTTTCCAACTAAGGCATCTAGTACTAGTAACTCAACCTATAGTTGTCCACTAGGCTTCCAGGAACCAATAACTGAACCTAACAGCTAAAGGAATCATGAGAACCAACCAGAAAACAATCAATGGAACTAAACCCACAATTACTATGGATATCTAGGAAATGGCAAGGCTGGGAAAATCCACATGCATACCCATACATGCCCAAACTAGCGAGGAAAACATACATGCAACTCAGTACCTGCACTTAGAACTTGTTGTACATGATGATCTCGATATCCTCTTCAACTTTCCTTCTTTTTGTTTTCTTTCTTGATCCAAATATCCAAGTATTCCACACTCTAGAAGAGTGCTCCAATAATACACTAAGTTCTCAAGAGCATGAGAGAGAGAGATCATAATGATAAATCCAAAATTGGACTGACCAAGCATTCCCCATTGTTCCTCAAAAGCATTTTTATTAATGAGGCCTCCATTTTGTTCATTTTTTTGGGAAAAATACTGAGAGGGGGGGGAGGGGGGAGGGGTGAATCAGTATTTAGAGTTGATTGACAATTTTTAGTTTTCCTTTCTCTTAAAACCATATGTTACATTACTGCATCCAACTTGTATGTCCAAAGATCTTATTATGTCTTTACTTAGATCATTGCATCATTCATTCATCAGATAAGCAGTAAGCATGAATAGAAATAACAGAAATAACCATCAAACATAAGCAACACATATGAACACCAGGATTTAAGGTGGAAACCCAATTCGGGAGAAAACCACCGCTGCTGTAATCTCAGTCTTCAATATTTATTATAGAGAAAACTTCTTACAATATATGTTGGTGCAGACTTATACCAGCACGCAGGCACCCACCTGCAGAAGGCTACAACCTTCTCTCGTTTACCAACCTCTCCTGGAAGGGAGCTACTACCCCCTGCTCTCGTTTACTAGCCTCTCCTGGAAGGGAGCTACTACCCCCTGCTCTCGTTTACCAGCTACCATTGGAAGGGAGCTACAACCCCCTCACTGAAGGCTTCGACCCTCAGCACCACTGCAGACCACGTTTCATCCAATTCCACACAACATACCTTGCAGGCCACCAGATTTATTTATTTTCTTCAGAGGTGCATCCTTAATTCAGATCTCTCAGCAATCTGTTACCCATTCAATACAGATATACTTCAGAGTGAAGTATTCATTCACAACCCTTACTCATGCATACGTTCTTCGGAGTCAATCAAATTAGAGATTCATCATCATTAGATCATTATATCCATGGGTGCATCATAGATTCAGATATATCAGAGTTTATTCATACAGATATCTCTAAAAGAGATTCATTTATTATCAACCCTTTCGCATGCACACCACTCTTCATGATTCTCATCACCTTATATAGTTTTTGCCTTTATTGAAACCTTGGGTCAAAACCATGAACCGCTAATGGTATTCCTCTGTCAGTATTCCTTTTAGTTTATCCCACGGGGCTTTTGATATCTTTTTAATTTATTTATCAATTTTAAAGAAATTGACAAATAAATATATTTACAACTTTCGAATTCCCAAGCCTTATATCTAAAGTTTAACCCTTCAGACTTTATAGAAATATCCAAAGATTCCAAATAAAATAATCTTACGATAAACCTTTGACCCTGGGCCCACATATATAGTCAATATCCAATCCAATATGCCCATCATACCACAGTAAACTTCACGCAAGTCTAGCACCCGATCACTGTTAGATTAGCAAGCTTCCAGATCAACGGAATATATGCATATCGCTTGACCTCCGTTGCCGAATGTTAACGTGCGATGGCCCGCTCTACCTGTGTTAATCTTCGCACACCTTCAACAGATGATGACCATCCGATGACCCCTTCCCAGATCAATGGCGCTCAACAATATCGTTGGGCATCCTGGGTTGAACTATAACGCGCGATGGCACACAGTGACAAGCGGTTTTCCGTGGGTCCACCTTGCCACGCATCAACTTTTCTATGGAATCTCTCCCCAACCAGGAAATACTGCCCATCACCTAAAGGTGGTGCGATGAAACCCGGAAACCGCCTTCACTATTCACTCGGTCATGGTCTTCCACGCAGGGTTCCGTCGCGCTTCCTTTTGTTATGTTCCACCTCTCTCCTTCCAGGTTCCGTCTGTTCTATTGGAAGAGGTTCTCCTCTTCGTGCAGTCATGGTGTTTCTTCATATTACAGCCTCGTTCCTCGATGTTCCTTTAATCCATCTACTCCGACGCATAGCTCCGCCATACATAACCCTTGCGGCTATGTTTTACAGTGCTCACAAGCATTGAATAATAACTTCAATAGATCCATATGGACATGATCAATCACCGGGATACTCTAACAATCCTCCACACAGATCACATGTGATCCAACCTTTCCACAGGAGTTAAACCCATATTCTCATGAATGGTTCGAATAGCAAATTTTACCAGTAAATTCACAACTACGAAAGGTACTCTCCACACAGAGTTAAACCACATATGCACAATGACACTAAGACAATTCCTTAGATGATTCGACCAGAAGAATTCTCCTTCTTTGCCAATTCCTTTGCCACTATTTTCTCTGATGTCTCTGCTGCCTTTCCAGATCTCCAATCAAATAAATTTTCTAAAACTACCTCAGCTTCATATTTCATTTTCTCTTTTCTTTGTTGTTGTTTCAAGTGCTCCTTTTTTGGCATTGATGGAGATACATCATTCTTACATCTTTAGCACATAGGTTGCTTATCATAGGCAACTTATCAAGTAGGTTGCCATCAAGGACAACACTCTGCATCATATTGCCAACACATTTTCCATTATTTTCCTTCATTTTCCTCCTCACATGCAACTTGTGGCCTTTCACCTTCATTTTATCCTATTTTCCATTATTTTCATAAATAAAATTCCAATTAATGCTTCATGCATTTCCAAATCCTTTGCCTTTTCATTTTCCAATTTCCTTAGCCATTATAACCGAAATGACCACCCACTAGGATGTTTTTCTAGCCATTCAGCTTGGAATAAGTGTCCCATCACCGTGGTCTTATATATATTTTTACATGAATTTTTACGAGGGTTGTTACAAAAATGATGTCAATTTGACAACTCATCATCTCCCCCCAACTGATTTGGTTGCATGTCCCCATGCAACTTATTATGTTCCTATAATTCTTGATTGCAAATCACCTAAATTGTGGGCAGGGTGTTTAAATTGTCTATGGTTATAGCACCCTAATTCCTTCTCCATTTGCATCTAATTTGATATTTATTCTTCCTCACCCCGTTGAATAGGGGCTCTATAAAACCTTGTGGGTGATCCGTATTTATGCAAGAACGCAATAAAATAAAAAAATAGACATAAACATAGAGATGCAGTAGAAATAATACTTCATTTCATTAATATCAAATAACTTAAATATGTTTACAAACATAATGGAAATAAACTAGCTAGGGCGATGGTATCTTATCTCTAAGAAGATATGTGGCAGCTACACGCCTCTGAACTATGTTACAATGATGCTCAGAGGCCTATTTATTGTTGAGAAACAATGCAAAACCCTAAACATCCAAAAAACTAACCGTAGGAGATGAAGCACCAAAACTATGGGCCCCGTTTAGGTAAATTGGGGTTTCAACTTCTAGGGGATGTAACTTTGGCATACTATCTTCGTTTGGCGCGCATCATACCTCTTTAGAAAGATCTATTTGAGGAGTAAAACTTTAACACCACCATTGGTTCTTTCAGGTTTTCAATTACAGCACAACTTACTATTTTTAGTAGTTTTACGGGTCCTGAACTTCTGGAGCCATTTTGAGGACCTAAGCGACATTTTTTTGGGAAAATCGGGAGCGACATCAATCCATGAACCCATGTTGCTCCCGGATTTCCCAAAAAACGTCGTTTAGGGCCTCAAAACAGCTCCGAAAGTTCAAGACCCGTACAAATGATAAATATAGTAAGTTGTGTTGCAATTGAAAAATTGAAAGAACTGATGGTGGTGTTTCAAATGGAATAGGTGGGTGGCCACCAATATCCACGTAGATCATTAGGGCCCCAAAACGACTCCGGAATTTCAGGACCTAAAAACCTGCTAAAAATAGTAAGACGTGCTGAAAGTGAAAAACTGAAAGAACCAATGGTGGGGGTCCAAATGGAATATATGGGTGGTCACCAAAATCCTCCTGGATCATTCCTCCTCCCTTAGGAAGAAATGGTCCCCATTGCGTTGAGATATTCCATGAGATGAGGAAAATTCTGTTGAACTAGGTATTATATTTTTCGAAGATGTCATGGACTTGTAGGCGGACATGCTGGATGCATTTAGTAAATTTGGTTTCTTTATCAACCTCAGATAGTACATGTGGATTATTTTTTTGTATTCGCATGAGGTATGGAAACATCAGGCGGTGATGTGTCGGGGGTCAGCTCAATGGAGTGCTTGTCCTGACAGTGGAGAGGAAACTCTGTGAGTGAGGAGAAAATGTCCTCGTATTCCTCCAGTACTTTTTCCATCTGCTACAGTCGTGTAGGAGAGCCCTATTTTTAGGTTGTGGCCACAATATTCTTCTTTCCTTGTGAGCGATTTGTAAGGAAAATAGATTTCCTAGTTTGGGAAAAAATCTTACTATGTTGTTTTGAAGTAGTCAAAGAGATGAGAGGAGGCGATACCACCTCCAGTATCCTGCACAAGTTATTTCCCCAAAATAATAATAACAACATGAATCCTAGATGCATACGCATCATGTCACCTTCACAAGTATGGTTTTTCCAATAATACATTAGCTACATCAAGAGGAGAAACATCACACAATACCTCATCTATGAATGGATAGATGTTGTATGAAAGGCGACACTGCTCGCAGACGCGGAGATCTCTCCCTAGGTGAAGCCACCAGATGGTATACGGTTGTGGGTGTGCTATGGTCGATAAGCCGAGGCGCTTCACGACCTCTTATGAAATTAGGTTCTTTTGGCTTCCACTATCGACAATAAATTGAAGTGGAGAACCATTCACCCACATCTGTGAATGGAAGAGGCACCCTCCCTCATCTAAATCCTCGAGATCCTCCCTCTGAAGCTTGGTGGTAGCAACAATGTCACTAGGGTCTGCATCAATGATCTGCTTCCCTTTGTCATATCCCTTTTCTAGTTTTGGTTGAGTATCATAATATGCATCTGATTCAGGTGCCTTCAGTTTGGCCACCAACGACTATTTGGCCCGACACTCGTTTGTGTTGTGAGTGGGAATGTTATGAAATTCACACCACTTCCCTGTATCCTTATTTGGATTTTTGGTGGTGATCTGAGTTGCCCCGATTTGGATCTACCCCCTGTTTTGTGGTTTGGGGGCACCTTTCCCTGGTTTCGAATTCACGAATCCAATGTCTCGCTTCTTCTGCTTAATTTCTGCTCGATCTTGGTGGCATATCGATATGTCATGCCAAGTGAGGTAATGTCGAGGAACTCCATTTCATCCTAAATGTGTCTATGTAGACAACTGCAGTACTTGAGAACCAAATGTATCTCTAAATTTTTAATACCCAATTTTGTGTGTAAGGTATGTAACAAATTCGTCGGTTCGTGCACATCTTAATCCCTTTGTTGTCGCAGCATGTTCCATTGGATGTACTTGTCCTCATAGCTCCCCATGGGGTAATATTATTCCTTGATGCCATCTCGAAACAAATTCCAAGTGGTTGTAGCCTATAACAGAGAGGTTTATGTCCCGTCCTTTTGCTCACTGTAGGTTTCCCACCAGTCTTTGACATGGGGGGTGGCTTTGAGGAGTGAAAAAATAATCTTTTCTCGGTCGGAGAAATCATGGACCGAGAAATACCCTTCTAGAAAATTCAACCATCTATCTATGGCATCTACATCTATCTAGACTTCAAATATAGGAATTTCAAAGTTTACCTGTACCTTGAAGGGAATGGTGCCTCTAGAGTGGTTGTTGGATGCAGATGCGTCGTAGGTGGGCAACCGTTGAAGGATATGAGCAAAGTTATCCATCATCACGTTCCTTTGTTTCTCTAGGGACTCCTCAATCAATATTTTGATAGGTTCTCCTGCTCCCTCATATTTCTTTTCTTCTTCCATGGGAGGTCATAGGGGTTTGTGAGGCTGATCTTGCAAGGGTTCAACCAGATCGAACCCTAACTCCTTATACCCTGATTTTGTTGGGGACATGCAAAGAAAAACAGAGAAATATCAGACCGCTCTAATATCACTGATCCTAATTTATGAAGGAACATAATAGAATACAGAAATAGACATAAATGCAACAAAAATAATACTTCATTTCATTAATATCAAACAACTTAAATATGTTTGCAGACAAAATAGAAATAAACTATCTAGGGCGATGGTACCCTATCTCTGAGAAGAGATGTGGCGGCTACATGCCTCTAAAATATATTACAATGAGGCTCGAAGGCGTAGTTATTGTTGAGAAACAATGAAAAACCCTAAACATTCAAAAACTTAACTATAGGAGATGAAGCGCCAAAACTATGGCCCCCATTTGGGTAAATTGGTGTTTGAACTTCTCGGGGACATAAATTTGGCATACAATCTCTGTTTGATGTGCATCATACCTCGTTAGAAATATCTATTTGAGGAGTACAAAATTTCGTGTGAGAAACATCATTCCATGGACCCATGTTGCTCCCAGGTTTCCCAAAAAACATTGTTTAGGGCCTCAAAATGGCTCCGGAAGTTTAGGATCCGAAAAAATGCTAAAAATAGTAAGTTGTGTTGCAACTGAAAACTTGAAAGAATTGATGGTGGTGTTTCAAATGGAATAGTTGGGTGGCCAAAAACAGTTTGAGAAGTTCCCAAAAACCTGCCAAAAATAGTAAGACATGTTGAAAGTGAAAAACTGGAAGAACCAATGGTGGGGGTCCTAATAGAATAGATGGGTGGCCACCAATATCCACTTTGATTATTGGGACACCAAATAAAATGATAATGGAAGTGAATCCATACCCACCATGGGAAATTTTTTATCAAGGAATAAGTGAATAACATCACCTTGTTTAGGGAAAGATCGAAGTAATGGTATCCCATAGGGTGTTTACCCAATATATAAGGTGGAAATCCTTCCCAAATATCATGATAAATCATAAGGGCTTATAGTGAATGCATCCTAGCCATATTTTGGTACTTGGTAATGGAACATCGTTCATTGTGCCTGATAGTAGTTAAGCTACTTGGATCCTCCCTTAATATTTGTAGGTAACTAACATCCAATCTTGTAAGTGGATATTCATCCCTAATCATTAGCTTATCCTTGGTTTATGTGTGACCATAAAAATCTGATTCTTTCATCCATTTCACTAAATTATTCATATAAAACATAAAGTCTATTAGTTGCAAATTCCCAACAAAAAGACTAGGGTTCCATCTAGAATTATCTTGGAAAATGAAATTGAACAAAAAGAGTTCACAGAGTAGGTTTTTCTCTATTGTGTCTATATTATAGTAAACATCAATAAAATTTTGTGGTTGGTCAATATTATAGGGTTGATCATCTCTTATCTACCTAAACCTTAAGGGAATCCACTGGTCACACAATAAGTATAGTATATTCTTGAAGGCACTTGGTAGGCTAAGGATTCCAACCCCAACTCACATGCAACTTGCTTGAGTGTTTTTTCTTTCAAATAAAGATCTTTCCATATTTTAATATTAGCCTTCCATTTGATCTTCTTGTGAAAAATACATGGAGTACCACCTCAGTCTCATTTTCTCAGTAACATAATTGGTAGATTTCTTTATCAATGATACCTAAATTAAAGATATCATCCTTTGTCTGCCATTGGGGTATGTATGGGTATAGCTAAAGGAATGCATATGTATTAATAATAATTTCATCCAGGATGGTATTGATGAATTGTTGGGATTCCTTGCAACACCCATTTGAGAATGGCCTAGCCCTAGATTTAGGGTCCTCCTCATGGTTTATGGCATCAAGAAAAGAGCTCATATTGTTAGGCTTTGGCTTGGTTCAACCGAACTTATCCCTAAGAATCTGTTTTTTCATAATTAATTTCTTATTTTGTTTGTTAATAGTTTGGTAGTTGGGGCTCTAAAAGTGAAAGAAACTTGGATCTAGGACCATAAATTTGCCTCTTTTTGGCCTACTTGTCCCAACTTCACCAATTCCAACAGTGAAAGTTTTTGAATTCCAACAAGAAATTGTAGCAGCTACACTAGTGTGGGACCAATATGTCCTAGCAGCACCTACACTAGTGTGTGCTAACTTTGGTGTAGTGTCTATTTTATTTTTCCCTTAATTAAAATGGACAATAAAATGTAATTTTATCTCATGATCACTTTTAATAGTCAACTGAGTGTGATAAACTCAGTTAGCTCATTTATTTTGAGTTGAGGGTGGTTGGTGAGCCATGTAGAGTAATTCGATTATTTATGGAGTTTGATTGCAGTTGGTGCATTAGTTTAATGCATGTGTAATCAGTTAACTCAGTTAGGTGAGTTAGAGTCAGTTGAAATAGTTGTAATTGTTTGTTGCACTAGTGAGATATCAAGTGAATTAAATATTATTTGATTCACAGTCAGTTATCTACCATGCAAGTGATGATTTACTATTATTATTTTCATGCATGTCAGTTCCAGTGGAGATCCAGTTGAGAAAAAGGTGAAAGGGAGTTTAACTATCAGTTTTGTGATTAATATGTTTCTTTCATGAAATTGGACATCCATTGGAGTGCCCATGATCCTTGCACAGTTTAGGAAGGCCAAAATTCCTAAATAATAGGGATTGCATTCGTCAGGAATTGTGCAAGCAAGGCAGGTTGTTTAGAGGTTGAGAATTGGCTAAGTGTTGGTCAATTTTGTCTGGAATAGTGTGAGACAAATAGCAGAGTGCAGGAAACTCTTGTGAGAAGAGTGAATTGTAATTGTTTCATGATTCCATGGTTAATATACAATATAAGATAGAGGGGTTTTGAGCAGCAAGATTTCCCCAAGAAATTATCTGTGTTGTGGTTTGAATGATTCTTTCTTTGCTTCATGTGATTGGCGATTGTGTTTAATTTCCAAAATTAATTTGTAGAAGTGATTTAGTATCTAGCTCTAGTACATTTTTAGATTGGATTGAATCCATGATATACATATTGTTTGTATAATTTCTGCATAGTATCAAAGCACAGGAAATCACTATAGTAGAGGAGAAGTTGATTTTGTGACTGAATAGAATTCAAATTTGCGGAAGACTTTCTTGGTGCTACAGGTGATTTAGGATTGAATGGATTTCAATGGCTTGATATTGGAGTATGCACTCGAGGGATTTTCTAACGATATTGCTTGGAAAGAAATAATGGAAGCAGTATTGGAGGATAATGGATTGAAGGAATTCATTGACAATGATGTTCCCAAACCCATTGTGACTTATGCTGCAAATATTGATGCCTGGAAAAATAAAGTTGCAAAGGTGAGGAAGATCTTACTGGAGGGAGTACGATACCACATTGTCTCAAGTCTCCATGGAAAAGTGACACCATATGCAATGTAGAAATCTTTGACAGATCTATTTTAGAGCAGCAATCATCATAGGAAACTAGCACTGAAGGATAAACTCAAGAAGATAAAAATGGAGAAAGGCGAAACCATGCTGAAATATATAACAGAGTTTTTCCAATGTCAGAATGAGCTTGGGAGTGTCTGCATTACTGTTTCTGATGATGATTTGGTGAGCCTATCTCTTCTAGGACTTCCCAAGAGTTGGCATAGTTATCAGGACTCTTTCAATGGAAGGGAAAAACTACCATATTGGAAATGACTTGGGTTGGATTTGGTGTAAGAAGAATTCAGGTGGAATACCAGAGATGGATCTTCATCTAAGAATGAAGATGAAGAAGATTGTGTTTTGGCTACCAAGGCGAAGAAGGGGAAAGGAAAGAAATTCCATTCCAAATTTGAGTCCAGTAAATATGGCAAGAAGTGCGACATGCCATGAGTGAAGTGTTTTCACTCTCATGAGCATGGACATTATACCACTAATTGTCCACAAAAGAAGAAGAACAAGAAGGATTCAGGATCTGTAGCGGGTGAGGCTTTGGCCTCACAATTTGAGCTTGAATTCTCGCTCACTGCATGCATGGTGTCAAGTGTAATGGGATCAGTGTGGTATTTGGATAGTGGTGCATCCTTTCACATGATGGGATACAAAGAAATTTTTAGTAGCTTGGAGGAGAATGACCTCCATATGCATATCGAAATGGGTGATGACAGGAGGTACAATGCTACCTAGATTGGTACCATTATCTTCTAGAGATATTCATTTAAATCCTTTCAATTAAAATATGTAATGCATGTACCAGGCTTGAAGAAACATTTAGTCAGACTTGCAATGTTGGAGGATATAGGCTATGATGTTGTTTTCAGTGAAGGAAAATCTTTCCTACGACACAAAAAAATAGGACAAGCCAAGAAGATTGGAATTCAAGTTAAGAATATCTATAAAATTTATGTAGATGGCTATGTAGCATTGATGGGTAAGGCGAAAAAGTGGTGAGCCGAGATGAGGCTGAGTTACGACACAGGATATTGGGTCATCTTCACCACGAAGCCTTGAAGGTCATGCAGCAGATTTCTACGGGTCTTCCCAAGGGTACGCTTACAAAGTTAGACACATGCAAGGGATGTACTATGGGGAAGTAAGAAAAGGCCACTTTTCATGAGAAGGGTAATCGAGCTTCAGAAATCATTGATAGAGTTCACTCAGACGTGTGTGGACCATTCTCTACTACCTCGACAACAAAGCATTATTACTATGTGATATTTTTTGATAACTTTTCTCGAAAGTGCTAGATCTACTTCATGCAAAATAAATATCAGACGTTCTAAAATTTTGTTGAGTTCAAAGAACTGGTGGAGAAAGAAACGAGGAAGCATGTGAAGGCTCTTAGGAGCGACAATGGTGGTGAGTATAGGCTCCAATGAATTCAAGAACTTCTACAGCAAAGAAGGAATTCAGAGAGACCTGATTGCACCTCATAACCCACAATAGAATGGGGTTGCAGAAATAAAGAACAGAACAATTGTGGGTTCAGCAAGAGTGATGTTGCATGATCAAGGCCTACCTTTGCATCTGTGGGCAGAGGCATGCTACACAGCGGTATTTGTGCAAAATCGTCGTCCTCATCGGATACTTGGCATGAGTAGACCAGAAGAGGATTTTACTGGTAAGAAAATTGATGTTTAACATTTTAATATTTTTGGCTCATCTTTTTATGTGCATGTGACCAAAGATGCTAGGAAGAAGCTGGAACAAACAACTGAGATTGGGATATTTGTGGGGTACATTCAAACTCCCCACAACTATTGGGTGTATTTTCCAAATAGCAGAATGACTATTGTACGACGGGATATAAAATTTGGTGACAAGAAATCCATGCGATTGTACCTTGAGAGGGAGTTGGATTTGCATGCAGAGGAGGAAATTTTGGTTCCAAAGAATGAACCTCAAGATGTGGAGCAGCCACATGTGGAGGATCATGGAGTGGAAGAAAACACTCATGTAGAGCCATCCAATAGAAATGGTAGAAGGTGCACCATGAAAGCTGATAGATTGATACTTGATGCAACAGAGAATGTAGGAGCCCCTACCTCACTACGCAGACAGAGACAGCCTCCAGACAGGTTTACTGGATTCATGGCTCTTATGAGAAAGTGTATTGTGAAAGAACCATCTTCCTTTTAGGAGGCAGTTCAGCAACCAATTTTGGTTGATGCAATGGTAGATGAATATGAATCCATCGTCAAGAAAAATGCATGGGAGATTGTCCCAAGACCGGTCAGAAAATCAGTGGTTCGATCTAGATGGATATACAAGGTAAAACAAGCTACCGATGGGAGTGTGGAGAAGTACAAGGCCAGATTTGTGGCTCGAGGATTCTCACAAGTTGAGGGGATCGACTATGATGAGACTTTCACACCATTTTTGAGGTACTCTTCTATTAGATATATCCTTGCACTATCAGCATAGATGGGGTGGCACATTCATCAAATGGATGTGAAAAATGTGTTTCTCGATGGAGTTATTGAGGAAGAAGGGTACATAGAGCATCCAGAAGGTTTCAAGATCTTTGACAGTGAGTCGCATGTGTGTAAACTCAAGAGAGCACTGTATGGGTTGAATCAAGCACCTCGTGCTTGGTACACTTGGATTGACAGCTATTTCACCAGGTTAGGTTTCACCAAAAGTGAAGCGGATGAAAACCTATACCAGCTTATGGTTGATGTTAATCTCTTTATTATCATACTTTATGTTGATGACATAATTTTGATAGTTGACGAGAAATTGATAAACTCATGCAAGGAGGATCTTGCAAGGGAGATAGAAATGAAGGACATCAGGCTCCTTCACTATTTCCTTGGTTTGGAAATATGGCAACGGGATGGTGAAATTTTTGTTTCTCAAGGCAAGTATGCTAAAGGGATACTGGGTAAGTTTCACATGGAGAGATGTGAACCCATGGAACCTCCTCTTCTAGGAAATTGGAGGAAAGGGGATGCTACTTCTGGAGAAGTAGTGGATGCTATTGTTTACAAGCAGCTAGTAGGTTCACTGATGTACTTAGTGAACACCAGACTAGACGTTTTCTACGCAGTTAACTAGCTGAGTCAATCTATGGTGAAGCCGACCAAGCTCTTTTGGAAGGTAGGGAAGCATGTCTTGAGATATATCAAGGGCACTACAGAGTATGGATTATGGTACAAACAGATAGAGGGAGTGAAGCTTCAAGGCTTCATGGATGCATATTGGGTAGGCAGTCGATCAGACAGAGAGACCACATCAAGAGGGATCTTCAGCATAATATTGACAGCAGTTTCTTGGTACATCAGGAAGCAGCGATATGTGGCACTTAGTTCAGCGAAGGTATAATACATGGTAGCAATTCAAGTTTCATGTGAGGCCATCTGGATGAGAAAGATCTTGGTTGGTTTTTTTGGTTCTCAGATGGATCTGACAGTGATACATTGTGATAACCAAAGTTGCATTAAAATATTAGTTAATTCTGTGTTTCATGATAGGTCAAAGCACATAGAAATTTGGTACCATCATCTTAGATATTGTGTTCATAGGCACATAATGTTACTTCAATACATTCCCACAGAAGATTAGGATGCGGATATTTTGAAAAAGGCGCTCGCTAGGAGAAAATTTGAATACCATAGAGGCAGGATTGGGGTGGCAGATAATACCTTTATTTTTAAGAGGGAGTGTTGAAGTCCAACAAGAAATTGCAAGACCTACACTAGTGTGTGCTAAATTTGGTGTAGTGTTTGTTTTAATTTTCCCTTAATTAAAAAGGACAATAAAACGTAATCTTATCTCATGATCACTTGTAATAGGTAACTGATGGTGCTAAAATTAGTTAGCTCATGTATTTAGAGTTGAGGGTGGTTGGTGAGGCATGCAGAGTAATTCTATTAGTTATGGAGTTTGAATTGTAGTTGGTGCATTGGTTTAATGCATGTGTAATTGGTTAAATAAGTTAGGTGAGTTAGAGTCAATTGAACTAGTTGTAACTGTTTGTTGCACTAGTGAGAGATCAAGTGAATTAAATATTATTTAATTGAGATTTAGTGATCTACCATGCAACTGATGATTTAATATTATTATATGCATGCATTTCAGTTACAGTGGAGACCTAGTTGATACAAAGGTGAAAGGGAGGTTAACTATCAGTTGTGTGATTAGTAGGTTGCTTGCATGCAACTAGACATCCATTGGAGTGCCCATGATCCTTGTGCAATTTAGGAAGGGAAAAATTCCTAAAGAATAGGGATTGCATTCATCAGGAATTGTGCAAGCAAGGTAGGCTTTTTAGAGGCTGAGAATTGCTTAAGTGTTGGTCAGTTTTGTCCAGCATAGTGTGATACAGTTAGCAAAGTGCAGGAGACTCTTGAGAGAAGAGTGCATTGTAATTGTTTTATGATTCCATGGTTAATATACAATAGAATATATAGGGGTTTTGAGCAGCAATATTTCCCCAGGAAATTATCTGTGTTGTGGTTTGATTGATTCTTTCTTTGCCTCATGTGATTGGTGATTGTGTTTAATTTCTGCAATTGATTTGTAGAAGTGAACCAATATCTAGATCTAGTATATTGTTAAATAAGATTGAATCCATGATATACATATTGTTTGTATAATTTCTACAAAATTTTCTTACAGTGCCTTTGCAATGTCCTCGTCCATTGAGAAAGGCATGGCCTCTGCCACCTCATTATCAATGAAACATTAAAATCTCTCTGTCATGGGCTTACGACCCTCCTTTGGTGCATTATACCCTTGTTCATTTGGTGGTGTAGTATACAATACTTCGATGGTCTCCAATTTCTTGTTTCTTTGTGTTGCCTCCTTTCCCTTTTGTATATTCAATCTTACTGAGGCCATGGTCAGGTATCATGGTCCACGCATTGGGGTATTCTCATGTCTAGCCTATTTCTTGGATGGAAAACCATAGATCAGGGTTTAATCTGAACCCCTCATAAAAAATCATCCCATGTAATGTCTAAACAATGCATCTCAACAACGATAAACATTTTGATCAAACCTTAGTGGCATAACTTGTTCCCTAGGTTTTTCTTCTGCCTCACGATAACTACCATCTTATACAATCTCTTCAAAAAATAATAAGGTGTATTTAGTGGCTTATGTCCTTCCAAATGCATAATAATTTTGAGATGATACAGGGATAACATGCTATACCATCCCTCACTGGTCACACAAATTTTCACTATGAATGCCATTTCACACCACAAGGGAAGCATGGATCCCTGACAAATTTCTCACCTCAAATTTAGAAGTGGCAATGGTTCTTCCAAAAAGGACACCAACTCTTGCTTGAAATCTTAAAACTTTTCAACCATGCTTCACCCTCTCACGAGAGTACAATGGCTGATGTAATAATTTCTTCATTTACTATTGCAATAATATGTCTTACCAAAGCCCGAGATCCATTGAAAATTTGTGAGGAAATCAACCCATCCAACCTTAATAAAATCTTCCCACACTTCTAGTTTAATTTTCACAGCCTCCATAGTTGGTTTGACTTAGTTAATTTCCCCATCCATGGGTTCCAATTTCCATCATGAAATCGATTTTGATTCCCTATGAGTATAATTCCCTTAACAGATAGCTTTTGAGAGTGACGAGAATTGGTTTTTCTTGTTTCTCATCACACAGACTAAGTAATTTCCATGCCTTGGACTACCAAACAATCCTTCCCAATACTTTGAAATGATGGTTGTGCAAGGTGGCAGAGAATTAGTATGAAGTGTAAACCATCATTACTTTTCAATGTATACTTGTAAGCTGTATCATTGTTGAATATATGCTAGGTCAATCGTTGGCATATGGCATTTGCCTTAGTCAATTATATCTAACTTATGATGATCGGTTTGACCTAGTGATTTGAATATGGTGATGGTCAATTGATGACTTGGAAATGGGTTAGTTTATAGTTTTGATAATAGGGTCGACATTTAATATGGTTTCAAATCGTCGTTGAAAGTGTATAGGTAATAAAAATCTTAGTGTGATGAAAAATTCGATTTTGCAGTGGATTTTGTTCATAACCTGGAGGTCGATTTTTATTTTAAAACATGGGGTCGACTCCTATATATGAATAACATACCATAGCTTTTGGACTTATGCATAGGTGGTATAACATAAGCGTTGTATTTGTATATGGAATATGCATACCACTTTTATATGGTGGCTTCTTGTTATATAGAATTTATGAGTTCAATCCTTTATATATGGTTTGATAAAAGATGAAACACCTACCCCCCCCCCCCCCCTTTGAAAATATGAGCTTTAGAAATCTTTCCAAAAACATTAAAAGGTCAGGGGAATACTTTGTATTCTTCTAACAATGGGGTAAAAAATAGAAAGAGGTAAACCCCTTAGAGATGATCTCCTATGATTTTTAATAATTTAAAAGTTGGTGTAATGTTACTTTTTTGGGATTTTCTGCCTCATCAAGAATATCTTAAGATATTCCATTTTTCCTTCTTCAGTGAGACACTGCAAGTCCATTTCAGAGATTTGCTGTTGAGGAATTTACAATATATGTCTCCTTTAAATAAGGGAGAGATCCTGAGGCTAGCTGGCCCTTCACAGACTCTACCGATGGATATGCAATATTCCACCTCGGGAATTTCTGCCACAGGGTCCTTGAGGACGCTGTATAAGGAAGATGCTGCATAAATAAGGCTAACTAGATCTAGGATGCCCTAGAAAACCTCTAATACAACTCCCCTACAGAAAATGAGCTCAAAGAAATAACTCTAGATGGATTATTCAGATCTCCCCAATCTAGGTGTCTAAAACAATGCTCAATGAGAGAGCTTACAACAACATAAGAACATGAACATTGAACTCTGAAAATATGAACATCCCATAAGAGGGAAATATATGCAGCCATAATTATATGATTATATCAGCAGAATTATACAAGAAATAGTTGAGGGACAAGCCACTCAAACTTTAAGAGCAAACCTCCAATGAATAAACAATGAAATACATAAGTAGTTGCAACCTCAAAAAATGTTGGAGTAGTTGCAACTCTGCAGTGTATATGAAGGCATAGCTGCTGAATATGAATGAAATACATAAATGGCTGAATGAATACAATAAATAATCCCAAAAACAAGAAATGGGCTGAAATACAAGATTTCTAACCAATCTATGAAGATTGCTAGAAATGCCAGAGAAAATACAAAATGTGACAACAGATTTGTCACTGCAACTGATCCCAAAAATGAATGAGGTTGTGGCTGATCTGAAATATGATTTCCCTCCTTTGATAATGTCTCCAATACAAAGGGTTGATCCCTTTGTCTCAAAAACATCCTCCTTGAAGCGCCAGAAACCCCTCTCTCACTACCTCCTCCAAAATAACACAGTTTCTCTCATGGACTGTGCAGTGGGAGATGATAGAAGTGTGGCCTCATGCCAATAATCTGAAATGAAGCCCAGGAATCCTCCTTGAAGCTCCTCCAATGAGTGTATCACTCCTCCATTGAAGAAAACAAGACAAGAGAGACTCCATGAGTTCCTCTCTTGCTGCACCCAGCAACAAAACATCCTCTCTGCTGCAGAAATAACACTGTAGAAGATGAATGTAGTTCTGTACAATGCCATATTGAGGAAATTTAGCTCAATCCTCATCCTTCCTTGAGGAAGAGGAAGGGATTCTCGACCGGGAACACCCTAGTGCCCGTGGGCACCATCACCCTGCTAAACAGCCCGGGGATACAAGATTTTGTAGACCCAAGTCTGAAAATATAAAACATAGCATAATGAAAATGGGCTGCCATCTCCTCCATATAAAGTGAGAGAACTCTTCTTCACCATGGTCCCACCAATTATGGTTTCCACCCTCATGTGAATCTCTTCCCTCCAAAACTGCGCAGCTTCTCTAGGAAGCCTCTTCCTCCTTGGGCAGCGCTGTTGACTTTAGTCAAAGGTGACTAATCAAGTGAGCTGGGTTCCATTCACACCTTTGGTGTTTATTTCAGCTACTTTATTCACCTCCCTTTCACATTAGGAGTGTTATTTCTTCATTAGAAAGGGGCTAAGGTGTCTCCTTGCCCATTTTATTAAAAAAAAAAAAAAAAAAATGTGCAACTATAATGTTCCATTTTAGCTTGAGGCTAAAATCGGGAAAATTACAGTCCTCCCCTCCCACATGTTTCTTTCCCTCAAGCAGCTGCATAGAGAAAAAAATTGTCTCCCCCTTCTTCTGTTGTGGCCTCCTCATCAATGGTCCCACCACTGCTCAAATATGCTGCAATTAAATTGTCCTCCAATGCTCTTTCCCAAGTATGCAAGCTAGAAACAATGCTCCTCATGGAAAGATAGAAGGTGTAGTGGAATCCTTCTTACTGTGCTAAGGCCTCCTTAAGGTAGGAGTGATGATATGCATGGAAAAATTTTGCTCCCAATGATGATCCTCTCATCCATGCTATCATCCAAGTAAAAATCTCAACCCTCAGTTTCTGCAATATGTTGGGGATGAATGGAGAGTTATGCTGGTGCTTCTCATGATGGCCCTCTCTCCATTTAAATTGTGCATGGGGCTACCTATGTCCTTGAGCTAAAATGTATGGCCTATAATAATGGCCCAAGCCACACCATCAAGAAAATCATCCATGAATTTCCTCCTAAAATTCTCCAAGTGGTTCCTCCCACAAGAAGAGACAAGTAGCAATGCGGCAATCATGGTTTTCCCATGGTATCTCCTGCAAGATAAAACATATACAATGGGGAGAATCATGCTCCCAATGGGATGTGCATACAATGCTCTCCAAATAATTCTCCTGATAAATGTACAACATCATAAATATGTAAGGAGAAGTATGCAATGGAAACAAGTTGTCATAGGACAATAGGAGAGTGGTTCATAGTTCCACTCATGAAACTGCGTAGTGCCTCCTTGGCCTGCCTCAAAATCAAAACAAAAAGTGTTGAAATAGCCACTTGTTTGCTGCCACAACATCTCCTTATAATATGAATCATTAAATCACAATTTGGTGCCAGAGGTGCACACCAAGAAGCATGTGGCTTCCCCCACAAACCATCATAAAATTAGCCAAAATCAAGGCTACAAGTAGCTGCAAGTACATCCTCATGAAAATTGCAAGAAGGAACAATCCTCCCTAGTACATCATGCTCCTCAATTAATGAAAAGAAGTACAATAAAAATATGACATTATACCTCCTCCATCATGCACTAGAGCTCTTGAGCTGAAATGGCTCAACATGAATGCTCTCCCTCTCCTCCAGTGACTAAGAGAATGGTTGTGCCAACCTATCCAAAATCAACCGGGCTATGCATCTATCCATATGCTGATGTAGATCATGTTGAATGCCCTCCAAGTGAACTCCTCTAGCAAGGCAAGGTATGCATCCAAATGCATAGCTAGGAAGTTCCCAATGCTGCATGAAAATAATTTCTCCTTGAGACTAGAAACTCTAGTCAAGAAGAGTCTGCCATGATGATAGATGATCATATCATCCACTAAGTATCTGCCATCTTCATCAAGGCCATCCAAGAATCATGCATGCACCAAGATCCTGGGACCTCTAAACCAGAAGCTGAGTCCTCCAACATGCATCAATCCTCCACATAGACAACGCTAGTGTTTTGCAATGTGGTGTTCCATCACGCTGCTGCCTGCTACCTTGACATCCCCTCATGTCAAAGTCACCCTCCAAGTTGCTGCCATGCCCATCATGGAGCTGCTCATGCTCAACTAGAAATAGGGACCTCTGAAATGAGCCTCTTATGAGAGACCATCACCTCCAAGAATCTCTCGATCCTGGGCAATGTAAGCATGAGTGGCCTCCATTTACTCCAATGCATGAAAGAGTCCTTCCTAAAGAGGAAGTATCATCTCTCTCACAAAATATATGGAGCAGTCATCCTGCATCATAAATATGCTATCCTCCATCCATACAGAGACTTTGTCTGTGCAGTGAAACTGATGAAAATGGGTGGTACTGAAAATGAGAGAGTGTATCCCTCCTCCTTGTGCTCATCCCCAACTCTCTGTGCTGTAATGGACTCCTCTAATGTCTCCACCCCTCCGGAATCCAATGAGTGGTGAACCAAATAGCATGGTGCCCCTCATCATCTCTAGATCATGTGGCCTCCCAAGTGGAAAGCCTCCAAAAATGAGACATCAAGATAGGAAGTGGACTGAATATATGAGAGGAATGAAAGGTCCTCTCTCTCTATTGCGCAGTGCAGTCCTTCTCCCATGTGAAGAAAATCTTTGAAAATATATAGGGGTGAATTTCCATCATCCCTTCATGCTGATCCTTCTACTCTTCTTCTTCTTCTTCTAATGGTGCAATGTTGTAGGTTCTTCTATGCACCTCCTCTCTACCAACATGTGAATGTGTTTCCTCCTGAATGAGAGGCCTTCAGTCTTGGCCTACCTTTGAAAGAAATGTCTCCATACCCTCACAAATGGAAGATTTCCCTTCATACAATGGGGGTCTTGCCTCTAGCAAGCCATTCTTTTAATTTCTCCCCCTTAAGAAAGATGGAATGATCTTTGTTTCATGCTTCCCCTTCATGCATGCAAAGTGTTTGAAGTTTTGTCACACCATGTTTCACATTGGTTCTTGACAATCCCCTTTGAAAAAATATTCTTGAATTCCACATATAATATCTCATTTGCATGAAAACATGAAATAGAACTTTGAAACCAGTCATCATGAATCATACCTTTGAGTTGCAGCGCTGCTCCTCCAAAGGCCTCAACTTTTTCCATCCATCCTTCTTGCAGTAGTTATGGGCAATGTACTGCACTGTGGATCTGCATGTGTGGCTGAATTATCACCCTCCATGAGAATAGCTAGAGCTTACTCCATCCACAAATCCTTTTCAGAAAATTTCTCCAAAATTTTCCCCTTTCAGCAGATCTTCAATGGTGTGCTCAATGGTCTGGAAAAGAATAAGGGAAACCTCCTCTTGCTTCATTCCTCTTCCTTGTTTCCTCTGTCAATCTCCTCTCCTTGGAGAAAGAATCTACTCTTGCTGATGGAAATGGATCTTGGGCACAGGCTGAGCCATGATCATGCGATGATACCACTTTAATGTTCCGTTTTTGGGATTTTCTGCCCCATCGAGAATATCTTAAGATATTCCATTTTTCCTTCTTCAATGAGACACTGCAAGTCCATTTCAGAGATTGAATATTGGGGAATTTACAGTATATGTCTCCTTAAAATAAGGGAGAGATCCCGAGGCTAGCTGGCCCTTCACAGACTCTGCCGATGGATATGCAATATTCCACCTCGGGAATTTCTACCACAGGGTCCTTGAGGGCACCGCATAAGGAATATGTTGCATAAATAAGGCTAACCAAAGTTGGGATGCCATATAACACCTCTAATACAACTCCCTTGCAAAACATGAGCTTAAATAAATAACTCTAGATGGGTTTTTTAGATCTCCCCAATCTAAGTCTAAAAAAATGCTCAATGAGAGAGCTTACAGCAACATAAGAACATGAACACTGAACTCTGCAAATATGAAAATACCATAAGAGGGAAATGTATGTAGCCATCATTATATGATTATACTAGCAGAAATATACAAGAAATAGTTGAGTGAAAAGCCACTCAAACTTTAAGAGCAAACCTCCAATGAATAAACAATGAAATACATAAGTAGCTGCAACCTCACAAAATGCCGGAGTAGCTGCAAATGCGCAGTTTATATGAAGGAATAGCTGCTAAATTTGAATTAAATACATAAATGGCTGAAGGAATACAAGAAATAAGCCCAAAAACGAGAAATGGGCCGAAATACAAGATTTCTAGCCAATCTATGAAGATTGCTAGAAATGCCAGAGAAAATACAAAATGTGACAACAGAGTTGTCACTACAACTGATCCCAAAAATGAATGAGGTTGTGGCTGATCTGAAATCTGATTTCCCTCCTCTGATAATGTCTCCAATACAAAGGGTTGATCCCTTTGTCTCAAAAAAATCCTCCTTGAAGCTCCAGAAACCCCTCTCTCACTGCATCCTCCAAAATAACGCAGTTTCTCTCATGGACTGTGCAGTGGGAGATGATAGAAGTGTGGCCTCATGCCATTGATCTGAAATGAATCCTATTAATCCTCCTTGCAGCTCCTCCAATGAGTGGATCACTCCTCCACTGAGGAAAACAAGACAAGAGAGACTCCATGAGTTCCTCTCTTGCTACACCCAACAACACAACGTCCTCTTTGTTGTAGAAATAATGCTGTAGAATATGAATGTAGCTGTGGCCAATGCCGGATTGAGGAAATGTATCTCAATCCTCATCCTTCCTTGAGGAAGAGGAAGGGATTCCCAACCGGGAACACCCTAGTGCCTGAGGGCACCATCACCCTGCTAAACAGCCCGAGGATGCAAGCTTTTGCAGACCCAAGTCTGAAAATCTAAAACATATCATAATTAAAATGGGTTTCCATACCCTCCATATAAATTGAGAGAACTCTTCTCCACCATGTTCCTACCAATTAGGTTTTCCACCCTCATGTGAATCTCTTCCCTCCAAAACTGCACAGCTTCTCTAGGAAGCCTCTTCCTCCTTGGGCATCACTGTTGACTTTAGTCAAAGGTGACTAATCAAGTGAGTTGGGTTCCATTCACACCCTTGGTGTTTATTTTAGCTGCTTTATTCACCTCCCTTTCACATTAGGAGTGTTATTTCTTCATTAGAAAGGGGCTAAGGTGTCTCCTTTCCCATTTTATTAAACAAAAATAAAATGTGCAACTATAATGTTCCATTTTAGCTTGAGGCTAAAATTGGGAACATTACAGTTGGACCCCAGCGCCCAGGCCCACCCCCTTTTTAAAAATAATACAATCCGTTTGAAGTTGTTTTAATATAAAAAAAAATCAAGAGACCTTATGAAATAAAAATGGCCTTCCCTTTATAAATGAGGGAGGATAATGGTAAGAAGTCAAACTTAGAAGGGGGTGTTAAATAGAGATAGGAATGAAGGAATTTTGAATTACGAGAAAAATTTAGAAGATGATAGGTTAGTTCAAGTATTTTATTCATTATAATTTTTGTAAATATCTGTTATAGAAAAGAAATCAAGAAAATATTAAATAGAGCACCTGATTCATAGAGGAAATGTAATGTCGCCATGCTTCAATTGATGTGTCTTATGCATAACCATGTTAAAAGTAGCTTTATATTTTGAAACCCTCTTGAAATAACCTAGATGTACTTATTACATTCCCCATATAGATATCAAGAAAGGTATTAAATGACTAGCTAGGACATAAGCCTATCTCTTTTCTTCTTCTTCCTTTTTCTCTTTTTTTTTCCTTTACATTTTCTCTCCTTTTTTTTCTTTTTATTTTTTCTCTATCTTTTTTTTCAAACTCTGTCAACTAACTAGCTAGTTTTCTAGCATAATTTTTCCCAACTATGCCTTCTAAGAATTTTTTCACATTTGGAAAGTTTTATCTTTTCCTTAGCGATATTGGCCATAGACTAATATCACTAAGCACCAAAATCGCTTGAAACTATGTTTTCACTTCCAAATATTTTTTCTTTATTTTTTCACGAGCAAGGAAGGATCAAGAGGTTGTGGAATCGGGTGGGGAAGACACCCTATCCATGACATTGATGTTGGATTTATTAACAAGGGTTTGGATAAATTCCTCCTTCAATGGATTTTGATATAGCTTCAATCGATATATGTTTTCCATTAATGGACTCTGGCTATCATCAATAATATGTAACTCAATGGAACCATTGTCATACACTTTTTTGACTTTGTACAACCCAAGTCATCTAATGTAGAATTAATACTTAAGATATTTATACCTAGAATTAGATAAGAGAGCCCAATCCCATTCTTTAAACTTTTCATTTATGATGAATCCATCATGTCACTTTTCCTGTTGTTATTGAGCAAGAATTGTTTGTTGTAGGTAATCTTGGAGGAGTCATAAAGCTCATTAAGCTAATATATTCAATGTTTTTGTGCTTCTATAAGGTCCATCCCAACCTGAAGTGTTGTATTCAATTTTTTTATCTCGTATTCGATTGGAACTATTGTTTGTTTTCCGTACACAAGGTCATAATGCGTGAAGGTTGTAGTATTCCTCCATGTGATTTGGTAAGCCCAAAGTGCTTCTAGGATCCTTTTAGCCATTCCTTATAATGTTATTGGAATGTATTAGTCAAAATAGACTCCAATACCTTATTAGTGACCTCCACCTATCAATTTTCTTGTGGTTGATATGGGGTGGACATTCAATTATTGATCTTAGACTATTCACTAATGGATTTACTAAACCAATAAGTGAACTTGGTTCCTTCATATATGATAATTTCTCATTGAACAACAAAATGGAAAAAATGTCCTCATATAGAAATTCTACCATTACTTGTTTTTTCACTTTTGGTAAGGTCTTTGCTTCAGCCCACATAGTTACATAATTAGTGCATATCAAAATGTATGTCTTTTGTCTTGATGGGGGATTGATTGTCCCTACAAAATAAAAGGCCCACTTTTTAAAAATATATATCATGACCTGCGGTTTCAATGGAATCTCGTCTTATTATACAATTTTTTTCATTCACTGACATTTGTTAAAACTCCTGACACACTTCTTGGCGTCCCTAAAAATGGTTGGCCAAAAATATCATAGTCATAGGACCTTGTTTGCATTTCTTTTATCAACAAAGTGTCTTCCGTCGGGCTCATCATTATATGCCTTAAGGATGTCATATATTTTATCTTCCCACACATAGCATTGTATCACAATATCTAGTCTTGTGCGGAATAAGTACCCTTGAACACACAAATACATCACACTATGTATAATGAAATTTTGGAATTCTCTTGCTGATAAAGGTTGTGGAAGATTCCTTGTAGCTAAATAATTAGCGATACCTACAAAAAAGGTGTATTAGTAGATATTGCAAACAAATTTTCATAACGAAAGCCATATTCTACCAAAATAATTTTTTCTTTGTCATTTAGTCTAGAGAGACAATCAATTATGACATTCTTCCTTCTAGGTCTATATAAAATTGTAATATCAAATTCTCGGAGAAGAAGAAGACATTTGTTCACTATTCCATTGGTAATAGGTTTATTCATAATATATGTATGGCATAATGGTCAGTGTGCACAAATACTGGGTATCTAGTGATATAGTGACAAAATTTGTTAATGCCATGTATGAAAACAAAATTATTTCTTGGCCACAGTATAATTTTGCTTGGACAGGGTAAGGCTTTTGTTATTGTAGTAAATAGCATAAGGTCCTTGTTATTCCTTTTGAATTATCACAAATATAATGGATATATCTAAAGCATTGGTGTAATATGAAAAGGAAGGGACTAGTTAGGTCCTTGCAAGATAAGGGTTGTGTATAATTTCTCCTTTACAGTTTCGAAGGATAATGTGAATTTATCAATCTAGAAAAAATGTGCATATTGTTGAGATTGCAACAAGATGATGAGCTTAGTGGAAAGAAGTCGTCTTCACTAAGTGGGCCTGCAGGCTATTTTTGGCGCAAAGTCTATTTTTAGACATATGGATCATGTTCTATGAGTTGCAGGATTCTATTTGTGGATGGTTGGTCAAGTCAGAAAAAATAGATGGACTTCTATTTTTAGACATACTAGGCGGAATCTATTTTTAGATTGCCAGTCTAAAAATAGATATGTCGAATATTATTAGCTCTTAATAATATTTGGACTATAAACATTATCTTATTCTCTTGGAGCACTTCAGTTAAGTGCATAGATGTGGCACAAGAGCTGACAGAAGGAATTACGCTATTCCTGAGGGTTAAGTGGAGCTATTGCATGGATACTTCAGTTAGAACTCATGTGACAGAGTTTGGTGGAGTTGATTGAGAAAGTTAATGGAGTTGTGTTCAGTTTAACTAATCTAAACATAGTTGAGCTATTTGTATCTAGTTTAATTGATTGATACAATTAGTGAGAGTGGTGTGAATTAATTATTAATTAATTCACTAATTATAAACTCATTAATCAACTAAAGAATGCATCAGTTAACTTCAGTGCATGGACAGTTTCAGTGGAGACCAGTGTAGAAATAGGTGAAAGAGCAGGTTAACTATCAGTTGTGACTATACAATTTCTATTTGCAACACACAGATAATTGGAGAAGCCTATGAGGATTGTGCAGTACAAGCCATGTGGTTTATGTTATTTAATGAGCCATCCCATAGCATTGATTACGCAATAGAGGCTGGCTATCAAGTGGCAAAATATTGGAGCATGTGTTTTGCTAGATCTAGCTTGATAGTGTGTAGCAATTCGAGGTTGTGCTGAGAGCTTGTGAGGAGCTTTGTACTATGATTGTTACATGATCTCCATGACATATAATATATAGATAGTTGGGGTTTTCAGCTTTAAGATTTCCCATTAAATACTGTGTTCATATGTGTGATTGTTTGTGGTTTTAATGTGTGCATGTAATTGATTTTATTTCCACAATTAATGATCAATGGTAGAAGAGATTCGGTATTATGCATGAAGCTAAAATAGTGTGTGATTAGGAGAATATCGGTGAATAATATATCAGTTATTCAAATTTCTACACATACATAGTTAATAAACAAAATAAGGGTAATGTCACCTTAGTAAATTATGATATAAATATTCGATATTATCCTACATATACCATAAAACTGTGGACATCTCTTTGTGTGACTAGAGCTACGAGATTGTCGATCATATTTACTTTAGTCAAGTCTAATTTTATCCATTGACACAACACATGGTGTCCTGAATACTATGCCCTTAGTAAGAAGCATTTGAAATTTTTCATTGTTGAGGGAAAGGCTGGTTACCTTTCACTCGATTAGAAAATTTTCGAGATTACTTGTGCCTTCCTCAAAAGTCTTCATATATGTAGTGAAGTAATCCATGTATATTTCCACGTAGTCATTAAAATGGTAGGCAATATGCTGATAATATCCATTTCGAATGTAGAAGGAGAATTACATAATATAAAGGGGAGAACTCAGTAAGAATAAGTACATCATTTTTTATTAATCGTTGGGGGAATCCTATATTTGGTTATAGCCACTGAATCCATCAGTAAAAGAGAATTTATTTTTCCCTACTGATGTTTCAAGGACCTTATCAATGAATGGTATGGGAAAATAGTCATTCAAGGTATCCTTGTTAAGTTTTTTTATAATATACAAACACCCACTACTTACCATTATGCTTAGGTACAATAACTAGGTGTGAAACCCACTTTCTATTATAAATGGGACAAATAAAACCTACATTGAGTAATTTCAAAATCCCTTCCTTAACTATATCCTTAAGGGAAGGATTCATCCTCTATTGGTGTTATTGGTTAGGTTGATAATATTCCTTAATATAGATATGGTAAGTATATAGGTTTGGGTGAATTAATTTCATGTTAGTTTAGCCCCATGAAAAAGCATTACCATGCCCTTGTAAAATTTTAATAAGTTTCCCTTGTTGGGCAGGTTCCAAACCACCAATGATGTTTTTCTTTTTCTCATTATATATCTCAACAGGAAGGGCGTGTCCCTCAGAGACAATAAGTAGATGTGCCATGTTGTCCCTTTTTTGAATTAGCTTTGTAGGTGAGCAATTATCTTGAGAGCACCTTTTGAGGAGGTGTGTAAGAGGTAAGGGGATAGATATGTGAGGGTGAGACATACAAATCATCTTCAGTATTTTCTTAAAAAATTGAGGCTTGGAAAAGAGTAATGGGAGGTTGAATTTATTATTCATCACTATCTTTGGGCCAAATCAGAGTTTCATAATAATGGATATATTTAATAGGGATATAGAGGATCAATTTTTTGGAATATTACCATGGGAAATTGTCGTATCCCCATATTTGCAACTAATGTATGCACCAACAGTGGCTAGCCATGGCCTTCCCAAAATAAAAGGATATCCCAAAATATTTGTTTTTGGTTTTAGAACCATCAAATTAGTAGGGTATTCCCATGAATATATGGAAACTATATCTCTGAGGACTCCCTTTGATTTTACAGTGGAGCTATTAGCTAATTGAAGCATTGTTGGAGTTGGTCATAGTGTTGGTATTTGGATTTTTTACATAGTTTCTTTTGTCACAAAATTTATATTTTCCCCCAAATATATTGAGGTATTAGATATGGGGGTGTTTCTAATATTAATTCTTACAACTAGACTTCCAGGGCCCATGTATTTTTCTATGAAGGCTTCACCCAACATTAGGTCACCCAATTTCCCTATTACTTGAACATTCTTGGGGTCCTTCTTTCTCCTTACTATATTATAAAGAAAAAATTCTCAAATAGACTTAGCATAAATTAGAACATATTTTGTGGCTTTGAATAGTGGAATCTTGAAAAATACATTTCTAAGTTCCCATAGAAAATCAAACTCTGTTTGAGGAGGCTTTTCTATACATAGCATTTCTGGATATGGGGGAGTTGGATCCTTTCTTGGTATGAGTTTAGGAGGAGAAGGCCTATTATAGAAATTAATTAGCCTTGAAATGTCTTCCTCATCATCCTACTCTTAAATAACAAGCGCAATTGGATCATTGATCACCTTCCCTAATCTCAAATGGATATCTTGGAAATCTATTGGAGTGACAACATAAGTAGGAAAATGGGGTAGTTTAGCATTGTATGTGGGTTGCAATATTTATTATTTGGGTTAGGAATTGATTGAGAAAGTAATTGTGGTCATTGAGGTGGTTGAATAGGTGGTACATAAAGTTGGATGTGATTGAGGAGGAGAATATTGTGGAACTTGTAGTGGTATATTCTAAAAGAAGTAGGTTCCTCTTCATCCCTATGACCACGTTTGATATGCATCTAAGAAGGCCATTATTATCATGGAGTTGGGAAGCACCAACCAGGAAATGGATTTTGATGGGAGGCAAAGTATTTTAAGGTGTCTTGTGTTAGACCATATGGTCTAAGTGGCCAAGGATTCTTCTGGGCTACGAAATATATTTTTTTAGTTTCTTCATTAGCCTCCTGGAAGATTTCTTTAAGCCCTGGTAAGGATGAGAAAATTTGGGTGGCATGATTTTTTTCACATATGCTACATACTTCCAACAATCAAGAGGAAACTCTCAAAGATAATTTATTTTTTTTTCATTTGGGACAAAAAATAGCCAAAGGCAACTTGGATTCTTCCCTTTTATTTTTATCTTGTAAGGTGTCTATTTAGTAACTAAGCATGCTAAGAATATCGCTCTTAAAGTTATCTAATAGGTTTCTGAGTTCAAATTTGGTTACACCATTCCCATGTGACATGTTTGTTTTAAAAATAACATTCTAAGAATATGCTCCATAGTTGGATCTTCCTCTAGAATATCGTCGACATAATTCATAAATATTTTGATAGGTTAATTTGGAAACATCCCTTGCTCCCATAAGGTTTAATTTATCAATACAAACTTCGAGTATCCCTTTTAGCAAAAGGAGGTGAAATGTTTCAACATATAGAGTGCTTTGTTTAGTCCATTGTATATTGTATTGAATTCTCTCCACATAGTCCTCTTGTAACCCACTCCTCCCACATTTACACACTTTCACTAGTTTTCTTGGGGTAAACATAAGTTGAGGGTCACTATGATAAGACTCAACCTCATATATGACCTTAAGAAAATGTATTTGACAAATTAAGACTTTACTGACCTCCCTCAAGTGCTACAGGACCTCCACGAGGTACATAACCCCTCTAGGTGTCCAATCCCTAAGTTAACTAACATTTTCAGTAATCTAGAGCCTCAATAACTCCCTTTCCAAGGCCTCCATGTTACTCTAACCCTCCGGTTTCACTCATAAACCTACTTCCCAATGACTGTGGATTGTTCCATTCAATCCTATTTCCATGACCACAAATTTTGAGCTACTTTTTTTAGGGCTAGAACTCAATCCCCTTCCTAGAATTCAATGAGACTTCCAGAAATGGTAAATAAATAATAACAAAGCTTTCAAACCAAACTTAAACCAAGACTTCACCAGATCCTTCCCAACCAGGATTGGCATTATGTCAAACACATGATGAATACGCAAACTACAAATCATGAATGTGTATTTGAACATAAGAATATGAAACTTATCTGAGGTTTAATAAGAAGTACTAAATCCCTCTCATAATAGATTTCATAACACAAACTAGTTCATGCATTCATTATTAATTCATTTACAAGTAAAAACACGATGAGAGCCATGACTAATATCTGCCATAAAACCATACTTATAACCAACATATAACCAGATAGATAACAATGATAGAACAACCATTAAAGACACATAACAACGAGTATAATTACTCATCAAAGACAAGAAAGAAATATATATTATTAACCATAAGCAAAAACCAACTAGGTCTGAGACTTCCATGTAGCACTCAAGTATAGATTGCACTGAACCAAATATTTCTTTCAACCAATCACCCTTGTGCCATATTCCAAGCATGAATGTGGGATCTCATGGGATAAAAAAATCCATAAACAACTAAGGGAATCCAGAGCTTAAACCACCTCCACCCTCACCATACCATGATCTCACCTAAACCAGTTTCAAGATCACAGAACCAAATCAAGCTTGGATGCCTCAAAATTCCTTCACCCTCCCTTGAGGATTTTTCCTGTCTCCACTCACCTGTTTAGAGCTTCCCAAAGAAAACCATCTCCACCCACAACCCTTGGGATTTCCCTAAGACCACCTCACCATATCCAAAACCTTTCGAAAATCCAAATCAAGCCAATAATTAACCCCATCACACCATTTATATCTGGAAATAGAAAGGCAAGGCTAAAATCCATTGTCGAAACCCGAAAAAATACATGAAAATGAGAACAAATGAACCAAAAACCAACATGCACATGCCATGCATGTCAAAACCAGCTAGAAAATCATACATGCAACCTATTACCTACAAGTATTCCCATTGAAGCCGCTTGATCCAACCTTTCCTTTCTTGATCCTTTTTCTTTCCTTACTTTCCTTGTCTTCCTTTTGATTTCCTTTTCCTTGCTTGCTTGCTTTCTCCTCTTGGTGCTCTTATCCTCTCTGAAACCAAATCCAAAATTGAACTAGAAAAGGCCCCTAAACTGATGCTATGATGTCTTTTTATCATTGATGATTCTAGTTTCTTCACTTTTACTCTATTTCCCTTCAATTTCCTCCTCACATTCAACCTGTGACTTTTCACCTTCCTTTTCTCCTATTTTCCGTTAGTTTCATAAATAAAATGTCAAAATAACTTTTTTCCTTTCCAAATCCTTTTCCATTTCCTTTTCCAATTTCTCCTTAGCCTTAATAAACAACAAGTGATGCCCACTAGGATATTTTGTTGTGAAACCAGCTCCAAAAAGAGAAGAAAAGAGATATCAACGCCTTAGAAATAAGCCACTTCGAGGGGGCAACCTCCAATACATTACATGAATGAACAATTCTTGGATGATACAATTCACAAAACCTCCTTTCTATATATAGGAGTCCATGGGGCCATATTGTAATCCTAGTGGGCCACAATGTAATCCTAGCCGACCTAACAATAATAATTTAAGGGCACAATAATAACAAAATTGGGGTTACAAGGGTACAATAATAACAATAAGGGGGTTACACTAATAACAATAAAGGACTATACTAGTAATATAGGGACCTAACATGCCCCTCTCCTTCAAAAGAGTGTTGTCCTCAACACTTGAGTAGCTCTGGGTGCTTCTGTATAAACTTCTCATCCTCCCATGTAGAATCTTTAGTGGGTAAGTTCTTCCACTTGATGAGATACTCTGAAATTGATCGATTTCGTAGCTGTCGAGTTCTTGTTTCCATGACCGCTTCAGGTTCCAATATGACTTTCCTTCCTCATCAAGTTCTGGCAATATTGTTTGAACTGGAAGATTTTCACCTATAACCTTCTTTAAGCATGAAACATGGAAAACTGGATGTACTCGCGAAGAAGCAGGAAGCTCCAATTTGTATGCCATAGTACCAATCTTTTGCAACACCTTGTAAGGACCATGGTACTTTGGCGATAATTTATTATCCTTCTTTGCTTGCTTGAGGGACATTTGTTTGTATGGTTGTAGCCGTAAAAATACCCAATCTCCTACATCAAAACTTCTCTCGCTACGATGTTGATCTGCCTGTTGTTTCATCCGATTTTGTGCCAAATTCAGGTTATCCTTTAAGAGTTGGAGAACTTCTTGCTGATGCTCGATGTGATCTTCCACTGCTTGAACCTTCGAATTTTCTCTTAAAGATGATTTGATGGATGGTGGATGATATCCATAAAGTGCCATAAATGGGGTCATTTTTGCTGCAGTATGGAAGGAAGTGTTATACCACCATTCAGCTAGAGGTAACCACTTGACCCATTGTGTTTGTTTATGAGATACAAAACAATGAAGATATCCTTCCAAACATTTATTTACTATCTCATTTTGACCATCAGATTGAGGATGATAAGATGAGCTATGAGCTAATTGAGTACCCAAACAAGAAAATAACTCCGTCCAAAAATTTCCAGTAAAAATGGGATCTCTGTCACTCACAATAACCCTTGGGTTTCCATGTAGCTTTTGAATTGTGTCCATAAATGTATTAGTAACTGAACTTGCTTTAAATGGATGAGATAATGCACAAAGTGTGCATACTTGGTAAGTTTATCAACTACCACCATGATGACACTCTTTCCTTCGGACTTAGGTAAACCTGTGATAAAATCGACTGGAAATCTCTGACTAGAAAATTATATATCATGGAGCAATGCAACACATAAAATATCGGAAAATACAAGCACAAGTAGAAACATAAAGCGAGGAACAGTAGTATCGTGGAGTTCACCCAGTTTGGGCTATGTCCACCCCGAATAGCCAGTCCTTCCTTTCTATTATCCAGCAAAAATGAAGAGACAAAACCTACAGCAGATCCGCTGTAATATCCTCTGTTCTCTCTCACAATCTCCCTCTCTGTTTCTCGCTCCAAGAATACACATATATTCCACATACGCAATACAATGCCCTCATAAAAACGAGGGGTTGCCTTCTAGGGCAAAAAAACCTAATCTAAACATAACTTCTACTGTCAGATCATTTGCCTAATGAACAGCCCAGATTGACTAGAAATTACTATACTTTTACAAGGAAATTTTACATCCGTTTTTAGCTTCGGGGGTGCTGCCCCCGAACCCCCACCAGGGGGGGGCTCCGAAAAGCGCTGCCAGCCCCCTGGACCCCCCACGGCAGTAATTAATTATGGGCAGCGTTGCCGCCCCTTTTTAAGGTACATGGGTCCAATGCTGTGATACAAAGTAAACAAGATAATCAGGCTCCACACCCAACAATCTCCCACTTGGAGTCCGATTGTAGCAACTCCACCGCTGCTTCATTTGCTAGAAAATGACTCCTCTATGGACCTGGCTGTTTCTCATCTTCATCGCCATCCTTGAAGACCAATTGAAACTGAGCATATTCTCAGTTTCTCCCTAGTTACAACTTTTTTTAGCATATCTGCAGGATTCTGGGTAGTGTGTATCTTTTCTAGCTTCAACTCTCCATCTTCCAATACTGACTGTATGAAATGGTACTTGAGATCTATGTGTTTAGTCCTGGAATGAAATGTTGAGTTCTTTGCAATATGAATAGCACTTTGGATATCACTGTATAGTGTTCCCATAACATGCTTCTTACCCAATTCATCCATAAACCTTTGTAACCAAATCATTTCTTTACTAGCCTCCGTAGCAGCAACATACTCTGCTTCTGTTGTTGAAAGTGCAACAAAACTTTGGATTTTTGAAACCGGACTGACAGTTGTTCCACCTACAGTAAATACATATCCTGTAGTGCTCCTCCTGTTATCTCTGTCACCTGCCATATCTGCATCAACATATCCCTGTAGAGCAATGTTTGAACCACCAAAGCATAATGCTTGATTTGTGGTACCTCTAAAATATCTGAGAATCCATTTTACTGCCATCCAATGTTCTTTTCCTGGATTGTTCATATACCTGCTTACAACTCCCACTGCATGTGCAATATCAGGCCTTGTGTAGACCATTGCATACATTAAGCTTCCAACTGCTGATGCATATGGAACTTTAGACATATAATCCATGTCTTCTTGGGTCTTTGGGCACATCTCCTTACTAAGTTTGAAATGGATAGCAAAAGGTGTACTAACTGGTTTTGCATTGTGCATATTAAATCTTTTCAACACCTTTTCTATGTACTCATTCTGAGACAGTGTTAATTTGCGATTTTTCCTGTCTCTAATTATCCTCATACCAAGGATTTGTTTTGCAGCTCCCAAATCCTTCATTGCAAATGAATTTGCCAATTTTCTTTTGAGCACATTTATTTCCTGCATGTTAGATCCTGCAACAAGCATGTCATCTACATACAATAACAATATAATATAGTTACCGTCATTTTGCCTTTTTAGATAAACACAATGATCAGAGTGACATCTAGTATAACCTTGTTCAGACATAAAATTGTCAAATTTTAGATACCACTGCCTTGGAGCCTTTTTTAAGCCATATAAGCTCTTCTTTAACCTGCACACCAATTTTTCTTTCCCTTTTACCTCATATCCTTCTGGTTGCTGCATGTATATCTCTTCCTCCAAATCTCCATGGAGAAATGTTGTCTTTACATCTAACTGTTCAAGATGTAAATCTTCCGCTGCTACAAGACTTAAAATAATTCTGATTGAATTCATTTTAACAACAGGAGAAAATATTTCATCAAAATCAATACCTTTCTTCTGTGCAAACCCCTTCACCACAAGTCTAGCTTTGTACCTCTGTTTTCCTCCATCTTCTTCCTTCAGCCTGTAAACCCATTTATTCTGCAATGTAGTTTTACCTACAGGCAACCTGACAAAGTCCCAAGTCTGGTTATGCATTAAGAAGTCCATCTCTTCTTCCATGGCTAGCTCCCACTTCTTCCTGCTTTCAACCTGCATTGCTTCTTCATAACATTCAGGTTCACCAGAATCAATCAACAATAAATAATATAATGAAGGAGAGTATCGTTCAGGGGGTCTACTTATCCTGGTAGATCTTCTAACACCACTTTCAGGTGTTTGAGGTGCCTGTTGCTGTTGTGGTGGTTGCTGCTGCTGTGGTTGTTGATTATTATTATTTTCAGGCACCTTTAATTTTTCAGATATCTCATCAAGAACCGCGTATTTCTTGCTTCTTTTCCTGCAACTGGTTCTTATACAAGACCTTTTCATTGAATATTAAATCTCTGCTCTTAATGATTTTGTGATTTTCATAATCATATAAGCGATAACCAAAATCATTAGCACCATATCCAATAAAGGTACATTTCTTTGATTTTGCCTCAAGCTTTGTTTTGTTTTCTTTATTAATATGGACAAAGGCCTCACAACCAAAAGGCTTTAAAAAATAGTAGTTTACCTTTTTACTTGTCCATGCTTCCTCTGGAATAACACCATCCAAGGAACTTGAAGGTCCTCTATTTATTAAATAAATAGCAGTATCTACAGCATCTGCCCAAAATTGTAAAGGCAATCCTGCATGCAACCTCATGCACCTTGCACGCTCCATGATTTTTCTGTTCATCGTTTCTGACACACCATTTTCTTGTGGTGTTCTTGGAACTGTCTTCTCTCTACGAATTCCATGCTCTAAACAGTACCTATCGAACTCTTTGCTGCAATATTCACCTCCATTGTCTGATCTGAGACGCTTCAACTTCTTTCCTGTCTCAATCTCAACCAAAGCTTTCCATTTCTTGAAAGTATCAAATACATCAGATTTATTCTGAATACAATAAATCCATGTTTTCTAGTTGCATCATCAATAAAAGTAACATAATAACGAGAGCCACCGAGAGATGATACCTGAGCAGGTCCCCATACATCTGTATGCACAAGCTCCAATTTTTCGCTCTTCTTTTCTTTCCCAACTCTGAGAAATCTGGCTCTCTTTTGTTTTCCATAAATGCAATTCTCACAAAAATCCAAATCAACATTCTTCAAACCTGGCAGCAAATTTCTTGAGTGAAGAATTTTCATCCCCTTCTCACTCATGTGTCAGAGCCTATGATGCCATAATGCTGCATCTGCTCCTTTGGAAGTTAAAGCATTAACAGAGTTAGAAATACCATTGCATAAATACAATGTACCAACCTTTTCGCCTTTTGCTATTACCAGGGCTCCTTTGGTGACCTTCCAAGTTTTATCTGTGAAAGTTGTCACACAACCTTCACCGCCTAACTGCCTTGTTGAAATCAGATTTTTCTTTAGATCTGGAACATGCCTTACCTCCTTTAGTAGCCATTGGTTTCCATTCTTTTGTTTTACAAGAACTTTACCCATTCCAACAATTTTACAGGGTTTATCATCACCCAAATGAACTTGTCCAAAATCTCCTTGAACATATTCATGAAAATATTTCTTATCAGGTGTGGCATGGAATGAAGCCCCTGAATCTACAACCCAAGAATCAGTAACATTTTCGAAAGAAAGAATCAAAGCATATTGTAACACATCACCTGTCACATTTTCTTCATGATTGTTTTCTTGCTGTGTGTCTCCTTCTTTTCCCTTCCGAGATCTACAGTCTTTCTTTAGGTGTCCTTTCTTTCCGCAATTCCAGCACACTATCCCCGATCTAGACTTGGATCTACCTTTCCTTGATTTACTGCGATATCCCGAGCTCTTTCCTCTTTCCATTCTTCTTCCCCTAGACTTTGGACTCAAAGCATTACCCGATGTCTCACCGGAGCTTTTCCGTCGCATTTCCTCGCTAAGGATAGCACCAACAACATCATCAAACTTTAAAGTACTAGATCCAGAGATAGAGTTACTAATGGCCATAACTAAAAAATTCCAGCTTTCTGGTAATGAGCACAAGAATAACAGAGCTCTAACTTCATCATCAAAGTTTACCCCTACAGAACTTAACTGACTGGTAACTGTATTAAATTCATTTAAATGGTCTGCAACAGATCCACCTTCCGACATCTTCATATTAAATAGTCGTTTCATAAGAAATACCTTGTTTGAGGCCGATGGTTTTTCATATAGTTTCGCCAACGTCTGCATCAAACCCTCTGTTGTTGTTTCCTTCGAAATATTGAAGGCGACTGATGCTGCAAGGCACAACTGTATTGTTCCAAGTGCCTTTCTATCAAGAATTTTCCATTCCGCGTCTGTCATGGCCGTCGGCTTCTTTGTTTTTCCACTCAATGGTAGGTATAGATCTTTCTGATACATATAATCTTCCATCTGCATCTTCCACAATGGGAATTTTTGGCAAATTTCTCGACCCTAAACTTACCATCGTCCGCCATTGCTCCCACTCGAACCAGGAACCCTTCTTTCCTGCGAGTTTATCAGCCAAATACACCTTCATATCTGATACCAGTTGTTAGAAAAGTATATATTACAGAGCAATGCAACACATAAAATATGCGGAAAATACAAGCACACAAAACACATAAAACCAGAGAGACACAGATATACGTGGTTCACCTAGTTTGGGCTATGTCCACCCCGAATAGCTAGTCCTTCCTTTCTATTATGCAACAAAAACGAAGAGACAAAACCTACAGCAGATCCGCTGTAATATCCTCTGTTCTCTCTCACAGTCTCCCTCTCTGTTTCTCGCTCCGAGAATACACATATATTCCATAGCTGCAATACAATGCCCTCATAAAAACGAGGGGTTGCCTTCTAGGGAAAAAAAGCCTAATCTAAACATAACTTCTACTGTCAGATCATTTGCCTAATGAACGGCCCAGATTGACTAGAAATTACTATACTTTTACAAGGAAATTTTACATCTGTTTTTAGCTTCGGTGGCGTTGCCCCCGAACCCCCGCCAGGGGGGGGCTCCGAAAAGCACTACCGCCCCCCCCTAGACCCCCCATGACAGCGATTAATTACGGGTAGCGTTGCTGCCCCTTTTTAAGGTACAAGGGTCCAATGCTGTGATACAAAGTAAAAAAGATAATCAGGCTCCACACTCAACAATCTCCTCCCAACGTTGACTTGGAATGGATAAAGGTTGTAGAGGACCCGGGGTCTTAATTGTCTCAACTTTATTCTGTGGAAAATGAACGATACCTTACAAACTTTTGAATATCATATTTAAGGCCATCCCAAAAATATTCTTTCTTCACCCTGTGGTAAGTTTTTAAAAATCCCGAGTGTCCTCCTAAAGAAGTGTGCAATTCCAAAAGAATATTTTGTTTTAGATGGGAATTCTTACAAAGATATAAGCGATCTTTGTACCATAAGGAATCATTTTTCCAACTAAATGTATCAGATGTACTAGGATCTTGCTGCAACTTTTGAATGAGTGTCCATACATCTTTGTCCTTCTTCCATTCATCACTTGCTTCAGTTATCCAATCTGGTTGGATAATAGAAATGGCACAAAGCAATGCTTCCACCTCTTCATTCTTTCTTGAGAGTGCATCTGCAACAACATTTAGCTTCCCTTTTTTGTATATTATTTTAAAGTAATAACCCAACATCTTTGTGACCCATATTTGCTGCTCTTCTAACGATATTCTTTGATCCAATAAGTGTTTAAGACTATCATGATCAGTTTTTACCTTGAAGTGTCTTCCCATTAGGTAAGTTCTCCATTTCTTTAGTGCATGCAGTATTACTAACATTTCCTTGTCATAAATAGGTTTCTGTAAATACTTTTCTTTGATTGGACGACTTTCAAAAGTAATGGGTCTTCTTTCTTGCATTAAAAAAGCACCAATTCCATTTCCTGAGGCATCACATTCCACAATTAAGGTTTTTCTGAAGTCTGCTGCTAGGCACATTGCCTCTTTAAGATGTTCAAAGGCCTTAGTTGCTTCAGGAGTCCATGAAAATGCATCTTTCTTCAATAATGTTGTTAGAGGTGCTGCAATTCTCCCATAATTCTTAACAAACTTTCGATAATACCCTGTTAACTTGAGAAATCCTCACAACTGATTTATGGTTGTGGGGACTTTCCATTCCTTAATGGCTTTAATTTTTTTAGGGTCTACCTTAACACCCTCGTGAGATACAATATGACCTAGATATTCCACCTATTGTACTCCAAAGAAACATTTGGATGTTTTTTCATATAATTGTTTCTCCTGCAATAGTTTGAGCACCCTGTTAACATGTTGAACATGATCCTTCCAAGACCTGCTGTAGATTAGTATATCATCAAAAAATACTAGCACAAATTTTCTAAGGAAGGGTTTGAAAATGGAATTCATCAACCCTTGAAATGTAGAAGGTGCATTGGTAAGGCCAAAAGGCATGACCAAAAATTCATAATGACCCTCATGAGTTCGAAATGCTGTTTTTGGAATATCTTGAGTCTTCATTCTTATTTGATGATATCCTGAACGAAGATCCAATTTGGTAAAATAAATTGCTCCATGTAATTCATCCAATAATTCATCAATCACAGGAATGGGAAATTTATCTTTAATGGTGAGCTTATTGAGCTCCCTATAATCAGGACACATGCGCCATGATCTGATGCAGGCAGGGCCTACAATAACCAGGATCTCTATCACTCATGCATATAAAAAAAATGCGCCTCAAACAATTACCCAATTCAACTTCAATACACGGCAATTTTCACCCACTGGCAATCTCAACTAATATGCAGAAACTTATCTTTTTTCAATTGGAAAACTCAAACAACTTAAATTCACGGAAGCTATCTTCAATAAATGGTTCAAAACCCACAACCCAACCATCTTCTTTTCAAAGGTTTCAGTAGCATTAAAAACCCCTTATACAAGTCTTATAAAGACTTTTAACAACCGTCAGTTTCATTGTTTTATTTTAAAACCCCCAATGCTTCTCATTTAATCATGTGCTCAATTCAGCAACCTTCATGCCCTTTCCAAACACAATACAATTTGAACTTCTAACTTGATGCAGAAGTAAAATCAAACACTACTCAATCCAATAATTCCATTCACATATGGCTGGATTTTAATTCAAATAAAAGAATGTGTTTATACTTATCAATCGGCAAATTCACACCACGGCCCAATCAATTTCATGCATTCTGATATCAATGAAATCTCATACTGCTACTATCATTTAAAATAACAATTTCCACCACATTAATTTTTGGACCAATGTATTTGGATTTCCCAATCGGATTCTCACCTTACTGTCACTGGATTTTAAAGTGATCAAGATGAATATTTGTCAATGCCAAGATCGTAACAATCATTTCACGTTCCAGTATGTGCACCCTTGCAAGCTTACTCAATCATGGACATTCGATTATAATCAAATTCCAGTGTTTCTCACAGTGCTGAATTCTCAGTTATAACTTACCATTTTCTTGGCATTTGTTCCAGCGTTGTATCATATGTGCTATGCCAATTTCCATAGACGCTTTTCTCCATTCACTGCTACTTCGATTTCACTGCATCAAATCTTGAATTCCGCCTTGTCGATCCATATTAAATTACACATTTTTAATTGCTTGTGAAGTATTTGTATATTCGATTTATATTCGACACTTCTCTGTTTTTACAGTTATGTATTCCAATTAGTTTAAACGCTAACTCAGAACCTGTGCCCACGATTTCACTGTGTATTTAACATTCTATTCAAACTCCAAATTATGGGTTTTCCAATTCATTTAATTTAGTTCTGCATTAAAGTGGTTACAGTTCATACCTTTGTGCTCAACAGGAAATCAAATCGTGTGATAACACTAATCAATCGAACCTGTAAATGCATAGCGCAACTCTGTAAGAATTCAATTCCATCCAGGGTCCAAACTGAAAAGGAACTCTATGTACTTTGCTTTGGTTAACCACTGCAACTTTGCCTCCAGTTCGATTTCAAACCTGCTCTGTTGACACACATTAACCATTCAAATGTAACTTGCTATTCTATTTGACTTCAACACTGCAAATCGACTTTTTAAAACTCCCATCTACACATCTGCATTTAACAAATACTGTTTCATCGATTCAGGACATAAGATTTGATTCAATTATAACCCTCTGCGTACATTTCAGAAGATTCAAAATGCCGAGTTCTATGTTGGAAAAAAAACCGCTCTTTTTTAATGCGTTTGCCACAACTTGACTTATTAAAATTAAATCGATTCTCCAAAATTAAATCGATTCCCCAACGTTTTTCAAAGTTAACTCGAGCCTTCTTGGTTTATTATGAAGCTCACAGCTTCACTGGCGCTCTCTTCCTTTCATTACAGATCGATATAAACAACCATTCACTCAACAAAAATAAGCTCTCACATGGATTTAACAATTGTCATATTAATATCAATCCTTCCAGCTATTGAGTATAAATCGATCTTACAAATTCAGTTGATCTCTCCAATGATTGATACCTCAATTTATACACATACAACTTTTACAATCAACCAATGTATAATCTGAAACAAAACAAATTACTTACAAACTTTTGTTGGCCAGATATTCGGAATTGATGGCCCTCTACAAACTGCCCGAGGGCGTCCAAGCAGAAAACCTCTCACTCTCTACTCACACTCATTCACAATCTCTCCCCATGCCTTGGAGGCTTGATGAATTTATACAATTTTAAAAATGATCTAATTTAATGCTCAATCCCCTTAATATCTCAATATCACTAAAATATCTCAACAAATCCTATTATCTAGAATCTTATCCCTTTATATCCTTAACTAACCAAATTCTCTCATATCCTTTTAATTAATAAAAGGATATTTACAAAATCCTCACTTCCTCCTATTTTATTTAAAATAACAAATTAATTAATAAAATATTAAAAATTGTCACACCCCCTTTTCTAACATATTTACAAATAAAAAAAATGCCCTTGATGCTCCTGCATTAGACTCCCCATGTAAGAAAATTCATGATCACCTGGTCATAAGTCTGGATAATTATTTCCTCCTGGATCCCAAATTTTATTTTGTAATCTTTCCTTGCTTGTCAATTGCTTTACTGCTGTTGTTATCTGTTGTTGTCCTCTAGGTTTTCATATTTTGTGTTGTAATGCTCCACTTCCTTTGCCTTCAAGATCTGCTACTGTCTTCCTCTTGTTGTCACTCCTTTTCTTTCTTGCTACTCTCTTTCTCTGAGGCATTTTCATCATTAACCTCCTTATCAACTCAATTTCTCTGTCTAGTATATCCTCTGTCTGCTGATTGTTTCCAGCATCTTCAATAAAATATGTTGCTCTAGCTGTCACTATGGATGTTGCTCCACATGTTGCGGCCTCCCAAACTTCCTGTCCCTCTGCAAAATTCCTTTGCTCATCATCTGCAATTTCATCTGCAACTTTTTTCTCTGGTTCAAATGTCTCTAGCAAACATTTCAGCATTTCATCAACATGCTGCAAATTAACTCCAACATAATCTCCATCTTCCCATTCGACAATCTTCAGTAATTGTCCAGCATCATCTTGATTTATTCTGGCAATCAAATCAAGTTCTTCCAAAACTTTAGCCTCATCCTCTAACACTGTAGCAGCTCCAAAATTTTGTCCACCAGTCTTCTCTTGGCTATACAGACAAGCCAACTCTTCCTTGTCACTTACGGTAACAAGCCTCTGCTTATGAGACATGATTGTCTCATCTTCTACCTGTAACAGTCCTCCTCCTTCTAAGTAAATTACAAGTGATGGACTGTCCTCTGTATCACCTGTAAACACAATCAATTTTTCAGCATCAAAATCACAAGACCCACTGGTCTCACTTGTCGATTCAGTCACCAAGTTTTCTCTCTGCAGCTCCAAGTCTTCTTCAGGACTCAGAAAATCTTCACTGGCTTTCTTCTCAGCTTTCTCTGGCAACACTCTATTATTCTGCTCTGAGTTCCTTCCCAAATCCTCTGTCAGCACATCAGTATGCTGATTTACATTCATCATGAGACTGTCAGCTAGTCTCGCCTTCTTACCATCCTCTGCTCCAGAACTGTCATTCATGAAAACTTTCCTGCTTTGCTTCCTCAGTAAATTATCCTGCACATAAGTCCTCTGTCTCTCCAATTCTCTACTCTGGAGATCTAGCTTCCTATACAATTCAAAAATTTCATTAGGAGTAGAACTTGGAAACTTCACACAATTTTCCATACCTTCACCAGTTCTTGACCAATCATCAGCTGGTCCTTCTCTTTCTGCACCAACATTCTGATTAGACTCCTTCGTCTTCATTCCCTTCTGAGATCTTTCTATCTCAGCATCGATCTGAACAGCCTTCAGATTCAATTCTCTCTTATGAAAAAACTCTAAAGCTTGCTCCTCTCCCTGTACTGTACCTGCAAACATACACAACTCGTCAGTTTTAAAACCACAAGACTTCTCAGTCTTGACTGCTTCCTCAAGCACTCCCCTCTAAATAAATCTGCATGTGGAATTTTCAAATTCCAACTCTGGATCAAGAACTCTAAGTCCTTTCTTCAATAAGGCAATCACACTTTGCCTCAACTTCACCTACAATTGTCGCCAAATCACTCTCTTTCCCTTAAGTGGAAAGATCCATCCTCTATTCTGATTTTCCTGCTCTTGCAGCCATTCTTCTAGTACCTGCAATTGTACCTTCATTACTGCAATCTCTCTTTCTCGAACTTCTGCAGTCATCTCATCTCTGTGGCATTCCTCTGAACCTCTTCTCTGATCCTCCATGATCATCTTCTCCATGAGTTTCTCACTCACCATGAGTTGTACTAGCCTCTACGACAACAATCTCTTCTGCTGCCACTTACCTCACCAAGCTCTCCTCACTCAGTCTTTTGGTAAGTACTTGGTTCACTGCCTCTGGAACCTTTTGAGCACTTTCCTCTGCTCTCTCTCTGAGCTATCTCTTCAACTCACCTTCTTCTTCAGGACACTACAATTGTCCTCCTTATCCAGCCTTTAGCTGAAGGCCAGGTTCACTGCCATCATCTTCTCTGCAACCATAAACTACATTTACAAATTTCAAATCAGAAAAATCATCTCACCTCTTAAGATCTTGCATGATCTTTTCCTCCCTGCAATCCTGTTCACTTGTGTAGTTTGCATATCAGATTTAGAAATCTGATTTTCCTTTCAATCATTCATCATATATTCAAAAACACATTTCAGTTCTTCAACAAAACCTTCTTGCATTCATTTAGAAACAAACATATTTCATTTCAACAGAGCCAAGCTCTGATACCAAAAATGATGCAGGCAGGGCCTGTAATAACCAGGATCTCCATCTCTCATGCATATAAAAAAAATGCACCTCAAACAATTACCCAATTCAACTTCAATACACGGCAATTTTCACCCACTGGCAATCTCAAATAATATGCAGAAACTTATCTTTCAATTCTTGGCAAACTCAAACAACTTAAATTCACGGAAGCTATCTTCAATAAATGGTTCAAAACCCACAACCCAACCATCTTCTTTTCAAAGGTTTCAGTAGCATTAAAAACCCCTTATACAAGTCTTATAAAGACTTTTAACAACCGTCAGTTTCATTGTTTTATTTTAAAACCCCCAATGCTTCTCATTTAATCATGTGCTCAATTCAACAACCTTCAGGCCCTTTCCAAACTCAATACAATCTGAACTTCTAACTTGATGCAGAAGTAAAATCAAACACTACTCAATCCAATAATTCCATTCACATATGGCTGGATTTTAATTCAAATAAAAGAATGCGTTTATACTTATCAACCGGCAAATTCACACCACGGCCCAATCGATTTCATGCATTCTGATATCAATGAAATCTCATACTGCTACTATCATTTAAAATAACAATTTCCACCACATTAATTTTTGGACCAATGTATTTGGATTTCCCAATCGGATTCTCACCTTACTGTCACTGGATTTTAAAGTGATCAAGATGAATATTTGTCAATGCCAAGATCGTAACAATCATTTCATGTTCCAGTATGTGTGCCCTTGCAAGCTTACTCAATCATGGACATTCTATTATAATCAAATTCCAGTGTTTCTCACAGTGCTGAATTCTCAGCTATAACTTACCATTTTCTCGGAATTTGTTCCAGCGCTGTATCATATGTGCTATGCCAATTTCCACATACGCTTTTCTCCATTCACTGCTACTTCGATTTCACTGCATCAAATCTTGAATTCCGCCTTGTCGATCCATATTAAATTACACATTTTTAATTGCTTGTGAAGTATTTGTATATTCGATTTATATTCAACACTACTCTGTTTTTACAGTTCTGTATTCCAATTAGTTTCAACGCTAACTCAAAACCTATGCCCACGATTTCACTGTGTATTTAAAATTCTATTCGAACTCCAAATTCTGGGTTTTCCAATTCATTTAATTTAGTTATGCATTAAAGTGGTTACAGTTCATACCTTTGTGCTCAACAGGAAATCAAATCGTGTGATAGCACTAATCAATTGAACCTGTAAATGCATAGCGTAACTCTGTAAGAATTCAATTCCAGCCAGGGTCCAAACTGAAAAGGAACTTTGCGTACTTTGCTTTGGTTAACCACTGTAACTTTGCCTCCAGTTTGATTTCAAACCTGCGCTGTTGACACACATTAACCATTCAAATGTAACTTGCTATACTATTTGACTTCAACACTGCAAATCGACTTTTTAAAACTCCCATCTGCACATCTGCATTTAACAAATATTGTTTCATCGATTCAGGACATAAGATTTGATTCAATTATAACCCTCTGCGTACATTTCAGAAGATTCAAAATGCCAAGTTCTATGTTGGAAAAAAAACCGCTCTTTTTTAATGCGTTTGCCACAACTCGACTTATTAAAATTAAATCGATTCTCCAAAATTAAATCGATTCCCCAACATTTTTCAAAGTTAACTCGAGCCTTCTTGGTTTATTATGAAGCTCACAGCTTCACTTGTGCTCTCTTCCTTTCATTACAGATCGATATAAACAACCATTCACTCAACAAAAATAAGCTCTCACATGGATTTAACAATTGTCATATTAATATCAATCCTTCCAGCTATTGAGTATAAATCGATCTTACAAATTCAGTTGATCTCTCCAATGATTGATACCTCAATTTATACACATACAACTTTTACAATCAACCAATGTATAATCTGAAACAAAACAAATTACTTACAAACTTTTGTTGGCCAGATATTCGGAATTGATGGCCCTCTACAAACTGCCTGAAGGCGTCCAAGCAGAAAACCTCTCACTCTCTACTCACACTCACTCACAATCTCTCCCCATGCCTTGGAGGCTTGATGAATTTATACAATTTTAAAAATGATCTAATTTAATGCTCAATCCCCTTAATATCTCAATATCACTAAAATATCTCAACAAATCCTATTATCTAGAATCTTATTCCTTTATATCCTTAACTAACCAAATTCTCTCATATCCTTTTAATTAATAAAAGGATATTTACAAAATCCTCACTTCCTCCTATTTTATTTAAAATAAAAAATTAATTAATAAAATATTAAAAATTGTCACACCCCCTTTTCTAACATATTTACAAATAAAAAAAATGCCCTTGATGCTCCTGCATCATGATCCATCCTTCTTGTGTACCAATACTATAGGAGCAGAGAAAGAACTTTGACTAGGTTGAATTATACCCGCCTCTAACATTTTTGCAATCATATGTTCAATTTCGCTCTTTTGGACATAAGGATATCTATAAGGCCTGATGTTTGGAGGAACACTTCCTAGAATCAAATGAATAGCATGATCATGATCACGAATAGGTGGGAGTCCTTTTGGAGTTTCAAAAACCTTTGAATGATTGTCCAAGACTTTTTGGAGATCTGCAGAAATATATGATTTTGATGTTGGAACTTCTAGTGAGCATAATTGTGCAATTATGCCTCGTTGTTATTTCTTTAGAAGATTTGTCATGATATTAAAGCTTATTATCTTTCTCGGCTTCGTTGCAATACCCCGTAATTCGACTTCCTTTCCTTCTGAAAAAAAATTCAAGAAAAGTTCTTGAAAATTAAAAGCTATCGTCCCCAAAGATTGTAACCATTGTACTCCTAGTACAACATCAGCACCTCCCATAGGAATGGAAAGCATTGGACTAGTCAATACATATTCCCCCATGGTTAGCTTGATATTATGGCATTTTCCGGAGCAATTTATAGTTCCTCCATTTGCAACCATCACTTGACATTCTGGTGCTGGGTATAGGAAACAATTTAATTCCTTGGCTACCTTACAATGAATAAAATTATGGGTGCTACCTGAATCAATCAACACTATTACCTTTTCTTCTTGATTTGTCCTGCTATCTTGAGAGTTTGAGGAGTGGTAATTCCTGCCAGTGCATTACATGATATGGTCGGATTCATTTCTTCCTCTTCTAGGGCTGGTTCCTGGTGTATATCCTCTTCTTGTTCATTTCTTCTTCCTCTTCACAATCTATGTAAAATAATTTCTTCTCAGCACACTTATGACCTTTAGTGTATTTGCTATCACAACTGTAGCAAAGCCCTTTTTTCTCTTTTTTCTTCCAATTGTTGTGGTGTCAACCTTGTAGGTTGTGGAAATCTAGGCGTAGCAACACTTCCTTCTTTATAGAATTGAGTGGTAGGCTTCCTTGTCGCCATAATTTTACATTCAACTTTTCTTGCCAACCTGAATGCCTTCTCCAATGAATCAGGTTCAAAAACATGAACTTCATGTTGGATGTTATCCTTTAAAGTGCCTATGAAGAGATCAATCCTGTGTTCCTCTGGAATATCAGTTACCCTTATATTCAATTTTGGAAGTCCTCAATGTGCTGCCCCACTAAACCCTTTTGTTTGAGATTTATCAATTGGCTAAAGAAGGTGTTGCTCTTTGTATCCTCATAATGTGCTATCATTTCCTCCATAAAAATTGACCAAGTGACAATTTTTTTACGGGAGCAAAGCCATCGATACCATATAAATGTATTTTGTTCTAAATGTAAAGTTGCAATGCGTACCTTTTGTGTGTTTTGCACATTATGGAGATCAAAATATTGCTCCATATGTAGTATCCATGTTATAGGATCCTTTCCATCAAACTTCCTCATATCCATTTTTGGAATATGGTGGTTCTTCCCACCAACATTAGAGTTTATGAAATCACGTTTAACATTTATTTTGTTCTCATCATGAGTTTCCTATAATATATTTTCACCATTAGGAAACATTTCTTGTATCAACTTTTTCAAACCTTCCATGTCTTCTTTTAGATCATTCTTCATATTTTCCATTTTTTCATCAATCTTAGCTTCCATGTCATCCATCTTAGATTCCATGCCATCTATCTTAGATTCCACGCCTTTCTTCAAACCATCCATCTTCGCTTCCACTCCTTTCTTCAAAACTTCCATTTCATCTTTTGTTGCTCTTTGCGAGAGCAAAATTTGGTGCACTTGCTCTTGTAATTTTGAGACATCATGTTGCAATTCTTCATCTTCATGAGTCACAATAGAGCCTTCTGAAGGCTTAATGGTTGTTGAATTATTTTTACGGTACATTTTTTAGAACCCAATACTGATATCTATTCTAAAATACACCCTTGTAATCAATTCAAATTGATTCCTCAAACAAGACTCATGCAATTCAGAAAAAATTACACACCTTTTTCTTGCTTTTGAGGAGCACAATATTGAAATTTTATTATCTCTGTGATTGCGGCTCTTCAATATCTAAAATTTGGCACTGAGATAGCCCTTTGAATTCTCTTTCGAATTCCATAGGTCTGACCTGATTTGGATTCTCCAAGAAAAAGTTATGTATAATCTCCCACAATGACCTAATTATGGACTGGTTCAGTAGGTAGAACATGTGCGACTTTCCATGTGTCATTGTTTCATCCTTCAGCTTTGAAATTGATAGCAACGAAACTACAGTCTGTGTACTAGCGACCAATTTTTACGGCACTCCAATCCGATGCTCAGAGAGAGAGTTATGAATATTTTCCCACGATCACCTCTTTGAGATGAAATTCGGGAGCCTAAAAGAGCACTACCTTCCACAGATCATATCTCCGAAAATATTGCGAACCAAGCTCTGAAATTTTGTGACAATTTTCCTTAAGATTTCAGCTTTGCACCCTCAAAATTTTAGATTATGAGCCTTCATAGAAAAAAAATTATAGCAAAAATTCCATGATGACTTGTTTAGAGCAACGAAACCCTATAATACAAAGCTCTGAGACCAAATGTTGTTAAAACAACTCCAAAAAGAGAAGAAAAGAGATATGAACACCTTATAAATAAGCCACTTCGAGGGGGAAATGTTGTAAATGTTGTCATTGATCGAAAAGAAGGCAGTAGAGGCAGTGAATACAGAGAAAGAGATGAAACAGTCGAGCTGTAGAGGCTGAGGTCGAGCAGCAGAGGCACAACGAAGGCAGAGGCAAAGATGAAATGGTTGAGCAATGGAGGCAGAGGCAGAGCTGTTATCACAGCGAAGGCAGAGGCAGAGCCCAGCTGGAAGATACACTAAAGACTGAAGCGGAAAATTATAAATTCTGAGAATCATTACCCCAGCTGAAGGTTACATTAAGGCGAAAGCGGAAGCTTATATATATGCAGTGCGATACATATGTTGTGCCTTATATATAAAGGTCCAAAGCATATACATTTATATGTAGCACTCTATTGTTCGAGTTAATATATTGTGGGACCCTCACCCAATCACATCGAAAAAGTTGACAGCGGAATAGGTTAACAACATATTGCAATTGCGATGAAAGAAGCGGATCCGATCTGTTATGAACTGTGATTTTATATATTTGAGTTCCAGCCTAATCGCATCGGCACAATGGTTGATCGCATCAGAGAAGCAGTAGAGCATCAGAACAACTCAATGGAAGTCTCAATTGCGATTAATCACAATCGGAAATATATGAAAGATATATATATATATGTTTAATCAAAGTTGCGGGCCCGAAAACAGTTATATACATTATTTCTTGGGTTCATTTCTAATGTTCTCATTATCGGAGATTATATTTTGTGTTCATATAGTGTAATTGGCTTACAATATCTCAAAGGGTATTCAATACGAGGTGATATATTAAAGTTATGTGCAAAGGTAAGCCATACATTTATTGCACATCAAGTTTTCATATGAAATAATTTGTAATGCTGAGCTGTGGGTCCAATACATGGTCTAACTTTTGATCTATGTGATATATTGATATATATATATAAAGATCAAATCCTATATAATGCATTCGTATGCAGGTTTATATGTTCAAAGGGCATTGTCATTTGAATGAATTAAAGGTGTATTAAACATATGTGGGCCCGTGAATTGAATACTTCATAAAATCTTGTGATGTTGGTTAAAGTACAAGGCATATACATTATAGTTATGAATGCGAATTTTAGAATACAAAAGGTTTGTTCAGATTCAAATCAAACAAAAGTCGTATAAGGTGGGACCTGGGTCACGGATCGCATCGGAGAAAATTTTTGGCAGCAGAACATATTGACAAGAGTTCCGATTGAAATGCGGACCCGATGGATCAATAAGTCATGATTCATATGTGTGTTTGAGTTCTGAACCCATTCATCGCATCGGACAGAAGCAAAACATCAGAGCAATATATTAAGATATTGCAATTGCGATGAAGAACTGGACCTGATGGGCTTATAAATTATGATTTATACATGCTTAATTTCCACATCAAAGCAAACCATTCATCGCATCGGCACAATTGAGTGAACATTAATACATCGCATCGGAAAAATAAGGAACAGTAAGTCATCACATCGAGAGTATTCAAGTTGCAATTAAGCGCATCAAAAAATAGAGCAGAAGGGTTTATAGACCTATGGGGCCCAAATCTATCAGAGATTAGCGTTGATTGTTCGTTAATATAAAACCCAAGGTGTATTAAGAAGGTTATAAAGCTTTTGATTTTGGAGCAGATATTTGTTTTATTAATGAGTCAAAGCGTTTCTTGTAAATACGAAACCAAAGGTTATATTGTTGATGGTTCATGATAAAGGTGGTGAGTAATGATATATCCATGTTGTTAAAAAGGTTTTTATAAAAATGCCGAGAGTTATTTTATGTTTTATTAAAAAGTAGTTGTACATATAGCAGTTATATAACTATAATGAACAGGGAACTGAATAAAAGAGAAAACGAAAAAGAGAGTGGGGTTGGATGAATGAGTAAGAAAAAGAGAAAGAGAGCAGTGTTATTCAAAATATATACTGTAACTGAATGAAATTTTTAACGGTTTATATTGTTTGTGATGTAATTGGCAAGTCTCTGGAGAAAGATAAAATCCCACTGTAAAGTTGAAATGGTACATTTCTCTAAGTAAATTGAAAAAAGAGAAGAGAATGCAGAATTGAAGAAAAATAAATAATCAAGCAAATATGAAGATTGGAGTACAGTAAAATAAATCAAAGGTACAGAACAGAGCTGATATCCAAGGTAAATCAGCAAATGTTTCTTTATGAAAAAAAGGGAGTTGAAGCTTCCTTGCAAGTTGTAGCATGCAGAATTTGAGGTTGGAGCCTCCTGTAGGTTGGTGCTTACAGAAAACCAGTAGTGAGAGGGAGTTGGAGCTTGCCTTTACATCACAACAATAATAAGATGTGGTTTTCTCCCTCTATGGGTTTCCACGTATATCTGTTGTCTCTGTGTGTGATGCCTATGTGTTGATATGGTTATTCAGTCTGCTTAATACTTACTGCTCTTGTCATAATTCTGCTGTTACATTATCTTAACATTTTTGCACATATAAGTTTGGTTCCATATAAAATTGATCATGAAAGATAAATTGTAAATAAGTCTAATTGGAAAGTTTTTAAAAAAATTCTTGAAGGTGTTAAACTGCTTCACCCCCCCCTTCTCAGTTTAACTAAGGTTTCAATAGGAAACCTCCAATACATTACATGAATGAACAATTCTTCGATGATTCAAATTACAAAACCTCCTTTCTATATATAGGAGTCCATGGGGCCACAATGTAATCCTAGCCGACCTAACAATAATAATTTAAGGGAAAAATAATAACAATATGGGGGTTACAAGGGTACAATAATAACAATAAGGGGGTTACACTAGCAGCAATAAGGGACTATACTAGTAATATAGGGACCTAACATATTTTTCCCAATATTCAGCTTGTAATACATGTACCATGACCTTGATATTATTTTTCCTTTATTAATTTTTTACATGAAATTTTAACCCATGGCTATTAGAGACCCCTCCCCCTTAGTGGAATATTGTCCTCGGTGTTCAATGACACCTATAACTAGCAAAACCATTGAAAAGAAAAAAATACTGCTTATGGAGCTTTATAACTTAGGTCATTGCAATATTTACAATGAACAACCTGCTCAAAAGTAAAACCGTCATGAAAATCATGACAATATGAAAACCATACCACTTGTTGGAGCTTTATAACACAACTCATTGTGGTGTTTACAATAGACACCATACATAAATATGTACAAATACCAAAACTCATTTTCCTATACTGGAATACAATGAAGGATACATAGCCTGCATCTGATCAACCATCTTCCACGTAGCTTCATTGGGACCAAAGTGCTTCGACTACAATTTAGCCTACTCAATTTCTTGGTTCCAAAGCATGAGTCACTTCCGCTGCAATATGCACTGAGGTTTTGGTTGGAATTTTCCTTCTGGTTCCACCAATAAATCACATGATAAACATATTTTATGTATCTTTTAAGCAATGAAACATCGAAAACAACATTGAATTTCATTGTCGGAGGCAATTGATCTATATATGAAGTCGCCTGAGGTTTGTGAAAATTTTCAAGTGAGTCAATTAGGATTTAAGCCTCTCTTGTAAAATTATTAACACATAAACATGAAATTTAAACTGATTTTTTGTAGAAAAAATAATACAATATCACCATAACAGTAACACACAACAACAATTGATGAGGTCACCCTCCTGGGCTACATCTCTTGGTCCAACTTCCAATGGTTGGGCCTCTATCATTATGCTCAAGAAATGTTGTTTACATAAATTTACATTGCTAAAATGGCTTCAGTACCCACTCCAACAACTAAAAATATATCAAAAAACCATGTCTAGCCTCTTTATTCTCCCAACAAAAATATAAAATGAGAAAGTTGTGACCTTCCCAAGTTTTGCTACTAGTTGACCCACAAATTTGCCAAGTTCGACCAACTTTCCTAATATTTCGCCCCATTTTCACTAACAGAGCAACAAATCGATGCAATTCTGGAAAAAATTGGGGGATGGTTTAAATGCCCAGAACACCTTAAAACCAAATTTTAAATCATATATGACATGGGCCGAATTGATTAATATTAAAAAAATAAGAAGAGCGACATTAAAAATTAAATATATTTTTTAACATAAGAATATTATGTAACATTGTGATGATGTATTGGTAAGGCATGCAGGTTGTTGGTGGGATGTTGCGGATTCAAACCCCACTTACCTCACCTTGAACCTTATGAAAATTTTATCCAACTAGGAGGTGCCACGTGGAAGACTCCGGTTGGGCCACATTGTAGCCTCTCATTGGTATGTCAATAAACAAATTAAATAGCTTGAAATTTCAACCAATTTGAAAATGAAAAGTGGTACATTCTGATTATCCAAAAAAGGTACATTCAATGGCCAATATTCCAGTTATCATGCCACGTCAACAGTACGGACTAATGACTGGGCAGCCCTACACAAAATTTTGCATGTTTTCCAAATCGATCAGAACTCATTTCTGGGAGCATACAGTGTCGGTTTTTTGCGAAATGAATTGCACTAGATTTAGAAAAATAAGATATACATGGTCATTTAGGTTCCACACCATTATAAAAACTTTAATTTTTTAGCATACTTTTGAGCACTAGAACAACAATGCAAGTCGGTAGGCCATTGGTCCAATCCTCTCAAGGATATCGAAAGGCCAACAATATTGTGGTGCCAACTTGGCACATGATCCAATCCTCAAGGAGATATTCTTGGGCTTGATGCACAAATAAACATGCTCGCCAACCAGAAACTCCTTAAATTCCTTGTGCTGGTCTGCATAACTCTTATGCCTGTCATGTGTTGTCTTTAGATTCTTCTTTATCACCTACATTTATTGTTCCATGTTTTCAAACATGTCCAGTCCAATATGTACCATGTTCACTGGGTCACTCCAGCTGATGGGAGTGTTATATCTTCACCTATAGAGTGCCTCAAACAGACTCATTCTCAGTGACTCCATATACCCATTGTTATAAGAAAACTCAACCACTGGAAGATACTCCTCCCACCTTTGTTACTAATGCATGACATACATCCTCAGCGTATCCTCTAGTATCTTGTTGAACCTCTATGTTTGTCCATATGTTTAAAAATGATAAGTTGTACTAAAGGCCAAATTTGTCCCAAAACCTACAAACAAATCCTTCCAAAACTTGGAAGTTAACTTAACATTTTTGTCTAAAAAAATCTTCTTCAGAACACCATGTAATCTCATGATCTCCATGATGAAGACCTGTGCTACCTCACTAGTTTAATAAGTAGTCTTCACTGGAATGAAGTGAGCTACCTTTCTTAATATATCGACCATAACCATGATAGAAACATGTTGCTTTGGTTTCCTAAGAATAATTGTAATGAAATCCATGGAAATGACCTTCCATTTCTACTCTGGAATCAGAATAGGCTACCCACTTGGATTCTTACACTCTCTTTTCACTTGCTGATAGTGTAAGCATCTAGCCATAAACTCCACCACTTTCTTTTTCACATTCAACCAATAGTATAATTTCTTCACTAATGTCAATGTATTTTGATTTCCTTGATGACCTAAATATGGATTAACATGAAATTCCCTCAAGATAAACTTCTTGAGATTATTTTCATTCGACACATAGATCCTATCTATGAATCTCACCAATCCGTATGTCGCAAGATGATAGTCCACATCCTGATCGTGTGTACCATTTTGTAACCTATGCATAAGCTCCATGTACCTATCATCCTGTTCTCCTGCCTATAATATTTGATCCTGTAAATCTATCCCATATTAACTCATAATTGCCACATGGTTCATCTTCACTTTCATGTTGAGAGAATATACAACCTTGTTCTCCTTTCTCTTAATGTATCTAATCTTAAATTAAAATTCATTAAGGGTGGCCAACCATCTAGATTGCCTTGAATTAAGATTTAGTTTTTCAAACATATATCTCAACACGCTATGATCGCTCATCAATATAACCTCTTGAAAATAAGATAATGCATCCACATCTTCAAGGCATGAATAATAGTTGCCAACTCAAGATCATGAGTCACATAGTTCTGTTCGTGCTCATTTAGTTTCTTGGACTCATAGAACACAACTTGTCCCTCCTGCATTAGGACTCCATGAATTACTCTTTTACAAGCCGCTATACACACCATGAACTCTTTGTCTAAATCTGCAATATTAAGAACTAGAGAATTTTTCAATAACTTCTTTCGTTGCTCAAAACTGGATGCACATTCCTTTGTCCATTCAAATTCTTACCTTTTCTCTGCAATGATGTAATAGGATATGTAATGCGTGAGAAGTTACTAATGAATCTCCTATATTAACTTTCCAACCCCATGAATGATCTGATTTAATTCACATTTCTAAGAGATTCCCACTCCATGATAGCCCTTAGCTTTTCTGGATCTACTTCTATGCCTTCCTTGGAAACAACATGTCCCAAGTAATGTACCTCTATCTGAAATAAGTTGCATTTACTAAGCTTGGAATACATTTGATGCTCTCTTAGAAATATCAATACCATTGTTAAGTTTTCGGCATGTCCTTCCTCATTCTTACAATATATCAAGGTATCATCAATAAATACATTAACAAACTTGTCCAGATATGGGTGTAACACATTATTCATCAAACAAATAAAAGTATTTGGAGCATTAGTTAAACATTAGTCAAACAAAATGGAACTAGAACAAACTCATAATTCCCATACTTAGTCCTAAAATAATTTTTGTAGATGTCCTCTTCTTTGATGCATACCTGATGGTATCCTGATCTCAATTCAATCTTCGAGAACACCGCTTCTCCCTTCAATTGGTCAAACAAGTCATCGATCCATGAAAATGGGTACCTTTTCTTGGTCATCATTTTTTTCAACTACCTGTAATCAATTCACAATCTGAGAGTACCATCCTTCTTCTTCACGAACAATACTAGTGCACCCCAAGGAGATACACTTGACCTAATGTGTCCCTTATCAAGCATTTCCTTCAACTGAAAATTCAATTCCAATAACTCTGGTGTGCTCATCCTGCAAGGTGCCTTTGATGATGGTGTTGCTCTTGGTACCAACTCAATAGAAAATTCTACTTCCCTGTGAGGAGGAAACTATTAAATCTATGCTGGTAATACATCTTGAAAATGCTGCAAGACATGGCACTTATTGAAGATTTATGCATCCTAAAAATCATTACACTTGTCACTAGAAATATGCAATGCAAAAAATACACACCCTCTTCTGAAAGTGTGCTTTGCTTGCATAGCTGTGACAATCCTCACTGATGTAGGATTCTTATTTCCCTGCAAGGTTCTCTTTTCCTTATTATCATCGAGGAACTCAATAGCCTTCTCATAAAAATCCACCTCAGTCCTATGAAGATACATCCAATCCATACCCAAAATCATACTATATGATCCCAATGACAGTACATTCAGATGTGTTGTTGTATGCATACCAATCAGCTCAAATTCATAAGTTCTTACCCAGTGATGAACTATATTCTTAGTACCTATAGCCAAATGCACCAACCGAGGCTCTACATGCACTTTTCATAAGCCACACATATCCACCAATTCAGGATTAACATAACTATAATTAGATCCAGGATCAATCAAAATAGAAACAACTCTACCATAGAGCTTACCTTCTATATCAATAATGGATGCCCGATGATATTCATGCTTGTTTCCCACAACTGCATAAATACGATGAATGCTATGACCCATATTTCCAACTGTATTTTCTTCCTAAGCATTGTAGGTCTGAGGCATGCCACCCTGGCACAATGGATAATTCTTCTTGCGATGATCTTTGCCACATATCCAACACTACAACGGTCTTCTACCATCACCTCTATGTTTTTGTTCGACAGACTGTGACCCATGTCCCTTCTCCACTACATTGAACTTCTTCTAAATAGAAACATTTTCTCTCACCTACATCCTGATATCTTCCCTACTTCGATGGCCACTTACCTTTAACTTTCGCATTTCCCTTTAAATCACGCTTAAGCTCATCCTTGCACTTTGATTGCTCATAAAATTTATTCAACTTCCACATGGCCTCCTCCAATGATCTGGGCTCATCAATCTCAATCTGGTCTATGTATGCTACTAGAAACCCACTGATGATCTTTTGAATCTTAGCCTTCTCGTCCTTGAGGTAAGGAACATACCTCAATAGCTCTAGGAACCTGCTAGTATACTCATCATCTATCATGGAACCCATCTGCAGCTCATAAAAATCCTTAGCTCTATGATCATAATATCTCTCAGATAAGTACTTCTTCTTGAAGAGTCTATCGAAATCATCCCAAATAAACTCTTCTTTCCGAATGCCCTTGAAATTCTTCAAATATTGCCCCCAAATATCTTCTTTCCCTTTCAGATTGAAGGTAGATATCTTGCCTTTCGTGTTCTCTAAATAACCATGCAATATAAAGAATTTATTCATTCCAAGAAACCATGCCTCTTCATATTTTTACTTCTTCATATCTTCGTCAAATGTAGGAGGCTTGAATTTCTTGAACTCCTCTGGCAAGTACTCACTCCTCATATAAGGATGGTGCCAGTGAAGATGATGATAATGTCTCCTGGATGAGGAACTAGAATAATTCTAATACATACTAGTCCTCCTGTCAGGTGTATCCAGTGATCTTCCACCTTTGACTGTGTCCCCTCTATCCAACATGTATCTAGACCAAGACCTACTACCATAGGCTCCATTATTCATCTCTTCATGTTCTTAACTAATTATAAATTTTCACTATATTTTCAATTCTGACATGATATGAAGAATCATTGGATTGAAATATATCTTATTTTCTAGAACCTTTGCAAGTATTTCCTGAGCCTCAACCAACATTTCATTGTGTGCCTTACAAATTCTGATCTTTGCACTCAAACGCCTCAATTTATTTCCTATACTAGGTGAATATTCACCTCCTTACTTCCCAATTTATCTATAGGGAGAGTCACAGGAATTGTAGCCTACCATTTCTCTTGTCATATTTGATTCTCTTCTTCTTGCAAGTAGACCATGTCAGATAAACCACATAGATACCAAAATCAAAACCATACATTAGTGACATTTAGGGGAGGCTTATCTCATCTACAAAATCAATCCACATTATAAGGATACATATATAATCATAATACACATCAATATAACAACATCATACATGACCATACAAACTATATACCATGCCCCATGAATGACAACCATAACCTTGACAACATCATATATTACCCAAAGAGAGTGTAACCCACTCTGATACCACCCTATAATCCTTTCCTCCCACATTTACCCACTTTCACTAGTTTTCTCGGGGTAAACATCAGTTGAGGGTCACTATGATAAGACTCAACCTCCTATATGAACTTAAGGAAATGGAGTCGACAACTTAATACTTTACTGACCTCCCTCAGGTGCTACAGGAGCTCTAGGAGCTACCTAACCCCTCCAAGTTTCCAACACCTAAGTTAACTCACCTTTTGACTGAGCTACCTAACCCCCATGCCATATTTCATTCATGAATGTGGCATCCAATGGGATAAACCAATACATAAACAACCAAAGGAATCCATAGGTTAAACCACATCCACCCTCACCGTACCGTGATCTCACCTAAACCGAATCTTAGATCACAAAACCAAACTAAGCTTGGATTCCTCAGAATTCATTCACCATCCCTTGAGGAATTTTCCTGTCTCCACCCACCTGTTTAGGGCTTCTTGGAGAAATCCATCTCCACCCCCAACCCTTGGGATTTTCTTGAGAACACCTCACCCGGATCCAAAACCTTTTGTAAATCCAAAACTTAACCAAGAATTAACCCCATCACACCATGGTTATCTAGAAATGGCAAGGAAAGACTAAAATCCACTGTCAAAACCCGACAAAATCCATGCTAATGATAGAAAAAGAACCAAATACCAACATGCACATACCATGCATGTCAAAACCAATTAGGAAACCATGCATGCAACCTGTTACCTACAAGTATTCTCGTTGAATCTGCTTGATCTAACCTTTCCGTGCTTGATCCTTGTTTTCCTTGTAATTTATTTTCTTCAATTGTCCTTCCTTTTTCTTTCCTTTTCCTTTCTTGCTTGTTTTCTCCCCTTGGTGTTCTTCTCCTCTTTGAAACCAATTCTAAAACTAAACTGAAAAAATGCCTTGAAATGATGCTCTGATGTCTTTTTATCATTGATGCCTCTAATTTTTTCATTTTTCCTCTATTTTCCTTTGATTTCCTCATCACATGCAACTTGTGACCTTTCATCTTCCTTTTCTCCTATTTTCCTTTATTTTCATAAATAAAGTTCCAAAACACTTTTTTTCCTTTCCAAATCCTTTACCAATTTCCCCTTAGCCATAATAAACAACAAGTGATGCCCACTAGGATATTTTTCCCAACATTCAGCTTGGAACACATGTCCCATGACCTTGGTCTTATTTTTCCTTTATTAATTTATTACATGAACTTTTAACCCGGGGTTGTTAAACCTCCAATATTTCAAAATATCTTTGGGAAATATTGAATATTTATTATTTGATATATCATACCTTACAATAGTCATGATACTTCTTTAAAAATTTAGTCTTCATATAATCCCAAGTTCGAATGGTATTTCTCCCAAGTCCTGTAAACCAACAAAGGGTTGAGTCTTTTAAATTGGTTGGGAATAAATTTAATTTTTGTGCGTCTATAGAATAGTCATAGTTATTACAAAGGACATCAAACTCAAACAAAAATGTTTCTATGTATTCACTTGTGAGTTTATGAAAGTGCGAAAGAAAATAAGGAGGGTTTTTTTTCATTAAAACCATTCAATTGTAGTCTAGTATGAGAAATTTTGATGTAGAAGGTCCCTTTGGTTTAGTTGTCCCCTCGTCCCCCATTCCTATGAATGATTTCTCTTGTTTTTTGGGTCTTATTGGAATCTTTAGAACTTTTGGTTATTTCGTTTTCCTCCACTATTAATGGTTCTCCCTTATGGATTTGAGCTATAGTACTATGGTGTTCAACTCGGGGATTTCTTTTCCTAACTCTACTTTCTAGGGTGTTTAATATGGGTGGCTCCTAATACAACACATAGTGTTGTTAAGGGTTTTTTAACAGTGGTCTTTTAATGCATCTATTATTCCCTAGTATGCAAGATAACAAGTAAATGCGTTATTGAAATGGGTAGTCGACAATACCCTATGGTCACTTCTAATCCTCTTATATTTTTACCCTAATCATGTAAGTATTCCTAATTATTTTGAGTGACTCCTCCACAATAGAACCAAAAGTAATGGTGTATTTATTATGTCTCTTATTTCAATATGGGTTTAAAGATACATTGTGCACTTATTTTGTCAAACCAGGGTTAGTAAAATTTCCAGGACTCTATGTAATATACATAATAAGTAAGCTCCTCACCTTGTCCTAAATGACCTAAGCTTATTAAACAAAAAAATATATGGGAACACGATTTTAGACGGGATGATTGTCTTAAGGATGGCCCAGAACTTAGCTATATGACACCTCTTGCACCCAAATATGTTTCTCACGTTGTTAACTTTGTGTCGCTAGGTAGACCTAAATCCTGGAAATTCTACAATAGGTTGATTTGGTAGCATCTTCTTTCCATAGTTCAAAGAAAGATTCCTCTATGGCAATTGGCTATAGGTCTTGTTCCCCAACTATCAAATTCTTAATGAAATGAGTCTTAATACTACTAATATATGGATTCATAAAATAAAATAACATCACACCATTCACTTGTTATGATAGCCATTATTTCAAAAAAAAACCATAATAAATTGGATTCAAACGAACTTAGTATAAACTCATTCACATAAAATATAACTATTGTAATCACAATCAAACTAACTATCTACTTACAAAACAAAAAGAAAAATTAATCAGCACAACATCGTACCATGAGTGGGCCCTTCCCCAAGATCAGTCGGTGCCCTTTACACTAATAAATTTTCAACACAAGCTTAAGAACAATATGAATTTAACCACAACAAATAACTCAAAACATGATGATGAAACATTGATCGATTTCGAAACACACATTCTTGTATTACTTGCATTGAAATTGATAATTAATATTGATTACAAAGTACTGATTACATATTACCATTGCTTCATATATATATATATATATATATATATATATATATATGAAGGAAATCATCGTTTCAACCGCATAAAAAAATAATTCGCCCTCTATGGACCAAATGGCAGACAAAATAGGAAATAACCACTTTTTGTTATAGTAAGGACATGGAATGGTTAAAAAAATTTAGGTTTCCACAGGGATTGACACCCCTTGTGGAAAAATTTGTAACAACATGTCAACCAAGCAAGCCTATGGCATAACCACCAATGTTATGCACTAAAATATATAAGGTTCTTTGATTCAAGGACATGGAATGTTATTTCGTTTTCCTCCACTATTAATGGTTCTCCCTTATGGATTTGAGCTATAGTACTATGGTGTTCAACTCGGGGATTTCTTTTCCTAACTCTACTTTCTAGGGTGTTTAATATGGGTGGCTCCTAATACAACACATAGTGTTGTTAAGGGTTTTTTAACAATGGTCTTTTAATGCATCTATTATTCCCTAGTATGCAAGATAACAAGTAAATGCGTTATTGAAATGGGTAGTCGACAATACCCTATGGTCACTTCTAATCCTCTTATATTTTTACCCTAATCATGTAAGTATTCCTAATTATTTTGAGTGACTCCTCCACAATAGAACCAAAAGTAATGGTGTATTTATTATGTCTCTTATTTCAATATGGGTTTAAAGATACATTGTGCACTTATTTTGTCAAACCAGGGTTAGTAAAATTTCCAGGAACTCTATGTAATATACATAATAAGTAAGCTCCTCACCTTGTCCTAAATGACCTAAGCTTATTAAACAAAAAAATATATGGGAACACGATTTTAGACGGGATGATTGTCTTAAGGATGGCCCAGAACTTAGCTATATGACACCTCTTGCACCCAAATATGTTTCTCACGTTGTTAACTTTGTGTCGCTGGGTAGACCTAAATCCTGGAAATTATACAATAGGTTGATTTGGTAGCATCTTCTTTCCATAGTTCAAAGAAAGATTCCTCTATGGCAGTTGGCTATAGGTCTTGTTCCCCAACTATCAAATTCTTAATGAAATGAGTCTTAATACTACTAATATATGGATTCATAAAATAAAATAACATCACACCATTCACTTGTTATGATAGCCATTATTTCAAAAAAAAACCATAATAAATTGGATTCAAACGAACTTAGTATAAACTCATTCACATAAAATATAACTATTGTAATCACAATCAAACTAACGATCTACTTACAAAACAAAAAGAAAAATTAATCAGCACAACATCGTACCATGAGTGGGCCCTTCCCCAAGATCAGTCGGTGCCCTTTACACTAATAGATTTTCAACACAAGCTTAAGAACAATATGAATTTAACGACAACAAATAACTCAAAACATGATGATGAAACATTGATCGATTTCGAAACACACATTCTTGTATTACTTGCATTGAAATTGATAATTAATATTGATTACAAAGTACTGATTACATATTACCATTGCTTCATATATATATATATATATATATATATATATGAAGGAAATCATCGTTTCAACCGCATAAAAAAATAATTCGCCCTCTATGGACCAAATGGCAGACAAAATAGGAAATAACCACTTTTTGTTATAGTAAGGACATGGAATGGTTAAAAAAATTTAGGTTTCCACAGGGATTGACACCCCTTGTGGAAAAATTTGTAACAACATGTCAACCAAGCAAGCCTATGGCATAACCACCAATGTTATGCACTAAACTATATAAGGTTCTTTGATTCAAGTGTTGTTTTATCGCCGAGATACTTGCATTTGGTAGGGGTGTTGGATGATACCATATGCACAATATATAAATTCCACAGCGATTTATCGTTAACTATGGTGGTTTAGTTGGATATACTTTCCGCATGTTGGCCTATTGGCCCTTGGAGCATGGAATCAGTATGTCCATGTGGCCTGGTTGAACTATATTTTATTTTTTGAACAAACATGATCCTCGTGGTCTTGATAATGACAATGGTTAAAAAAAAGCCACCACCACCCGTATCCCTTTATACCTATGGTTTAATGATTAGTTTGGTGAGTACATAATTATGGTGGTTGTCCACCTATGACTAAGAACCTTTTCGAAACCACAATCATTCCATTTTATTGTACACACACATAACATTTAGATTTGATAAATCTTCAAATAATTCCTCAATTAAAGTCTTAAACAAGAAATAAAAGAAACATAATAAGTATATATATCCTTTAGCTTTAAAATGGAAAATATAGTGTTTAAAGATCCAATAATTAAGGAGGTATGAATTGGGTTAAAAAGAAGTCGTTTGTTAGGAAAAAAGGATGTCAATTTTCCAACCCATATATTATAATAATAAATATTAAATTTATTTATGAAAGCAAAGGCTTAACCATATCAAAAATCATAACCCAAAATTCATCTTGTGAAGGTCACTCTTTGAGATGAAATATCTTTTGGTTAGAAAAACACATGCTTTTTTCAAAAGGTTTCTTATCTAGGAGCACCACTATAAAGAATCAAATATATTTTTCATTGTGGATGTTTTTCCCTTTAATTTGGGTGGCATAGGAATTAAAGGGAATTTTGCATGACCACTATTTCATGTGCTACTCAATTAAAAAAAATAAAGTTCAAAATTGTTTCCTCAAGGGATGACCGAGCGATTGGAACATTGGAATGTTATCCTCTCCACCCGGTTTCAAATGTTGCACATATGTTGTGATTAATGTTTTTTTTTTTCTAAGTGAGACTAAATCTATTAATTTATAAAAATACTGATACAAAACTGCCACAAGTGCTGCTGTGAAAGCCAGACAGCTGGGGTTGATCAACAGAACTGTTCTTGAGAATTCTGGGTCGCCCATAGCGGGAAACCGACCCATTAAGCATAAGTATCTGGGCCGCCCATGATAGGGAAACCGGCCATGAGTTTATACAAAACACGTAAACAACAACAAAAAAACTAGAAGCATCTTTCTGCCCAACAGGTGGGCAACTAGAACAGTAAAACTCGAAACTTCCAGCAGTAATTGAGCCGGGGGGTTCAACCCTCATGCTCTGAAGACATTGGTTCCTCTTCAACTCTGCATGCATATTCATTCTCGTCGCTGCTGTCCACCTTTCCTACTTGACTGTCAGTCTTCATGTCCTGGTTCTCAGCTTCAGAACGCAGCCCAATTTGAAGAGTGGGATTGGGGCGATGGTCAATAGGAGGGGTGGGGGAAGCGGAGAGAGGGATTTCTTCACGCAGGGAGACTGTGATGAAAGCGGTGATGATGGAGTCGAAGGAGGTGCAGTGGAAACATAGCTCAGCGTTCTGGGTGGTTTGCCTGATGGTGAACCCCCGAAACCTTCTGCCCGGAGGGTTGAGCTGACTGGGAGGGACAGAAGTGTCAGGAGGGAGGGGCTGTCTGGGATGAACGGGAGGGTCGGGAGGGGTGGACTGACAGGGAGGCTCAGTAGGAGCAGCGGGAGTGGGCTGACTAGGAACGCCACCAGAAACACGCGCACGCCCACGTCCCCTGCCAACAAAACTCGAACTCTCAGCGTGACGCCCTCTACCTCTGCCTCTGCCCCCACCTCTGCGCGAGGCTGGCGGGGGAGTGTGTTCGTCGCTCTCAGAGGAGGAGCTCAACTCAGAAAAGGGCGAAGGAGGAAGGACAGAGGCTTGGCCTCGACTGACTCCACACAGACAACGCATTCGCTGCCTGAGGCGTGGCATGGCTAGCAGAAGGTGGCGCAAGCGAGGCCGGCCTAAGAAGGGGTCGGGAGCTTGGAAAGCAGTGGGGAGACCACCAGGGTGACACAGGCCAGTCAAATGAACTGAAGAGCTGGAGGTCCAATTAGCAGAGGGGCAACTACCCTGTGAATCCAAATTGAAGCTGAAAGGAAGCAAAGTACCTGTGATGAACACATCCGGGACACCAGATGAAGCGGAGGCACTGCAGAAAGGGCTGTTGGAGAAGTGGACACCCGGTATTGTCTCCAGGCAAGCCAGAATGCAGCAACGATTCCCAGTCTGCGTTTTGTAGCTCGAATTGGCAATACCAGGCGGGCAAACACTGCGCAAGGGAATCAGTGGTCTCCCATGGCTTCCTCCATGCTGCTCATCCTCCATAGTGAAAGCAATCAACAACACAATCGCCATATACCGCAGAGCCAGGGTGCAATAACTACAGAGATGGTCGACCCGAGGCATATTAATAACGCCATCAGGTGGAATGCGCGGGGCCATGTGGGCACAGCACGCAAGCGTCGTTGGGAGCTGCGCAGGTGCCCTTGGCACTTTAATGCTCCACCACATCCGCATCCGGCATTGTGATTAATGTTAAAGTCTAGCATCATGGGATATTGTTGAGTGTGGTGCCATTATTGTCAATTTTATTCGTTGAGGTGGGTATTCTTTTTAGCTTGTTGAATATTCATGATTGAAGTGAAGGTTGAAATTTATAAATCTAGCTAGCTAGACAACCCAACTTTGCATGCATTTTATTTTTAGTTTTTCTAATCAAATGAGCATTCAAAGTTTTTGGATATATATGCCTCTCAAAGAGTTTTCCAACAGTCTATGGAACTTAGGAGAAATTCCAAGGAATGATGAATAAAGTGGTTGTGATGTGAAAAAAATTTAGTAGAGGTTTAGGGCATCCAGATATCTAGGCACTCAATATATCCAAGTTGAAAAATACACCTAGATCATTGAAATGCATGCATGCCTTTTCAATACATCTAGACATCTGGGAATATGGGATGCACTAAGGCATCTGAGCATTTGATCATATGAGATGCATCGAACTATGGAACAAGTGAAACAAGCCAAATACTAGATTAGATGGATGAATATATGATTTGACCAAAGCTGGTCTCTTTGAGGTCATCCAATAATCTAGGCATTTGGGCCTCCAAGAGAGAAATGGGGAAATTCTTAAAGAAAATTACTGGATACCAAATTTCTTAGTATAAGCCTATAGGTGGACCCCAGACAAGTGGAAACCGAAGGAAGTGACACGTGGCATCAAAAGTAGTAGAGAAATGATATGGCAGAGTGATGATATGGCACAAGGTGGCAACGTCACGTTGCACATCAGTAAACCACATAAGACAAAAAATCAAAACCCCGATATTAAAGATAAAAAAGCTAGGGGGAAGTAGGGCACACAGTGACATCTCTACCATCAAATTTGATTGATGCACGGGATCACCTAGCATGACCCAAAAAGGTAGTGGATATTTAATTGCATATACGATAAATTTTCCCCCCGCTCCCCTTTTTGAAGTTACGGTAGTAGGGGGGGTGGAGGGGGGGGGTGGTGGGTACATTTAATTTTTCATTGTTAATTTTTGTCAAATCAATTAGCGTATTTTAGAAGTTGGTGTTTGTTTGACATTGGGTGACTTGCGCAAACCTAGACCTAAGCACCCTTGGGACCTAAGAATTTGGTCTCAACTCTAGGTCATCAAGCGCTAGGTGTCAAGGGTGAATGCATGAAGATGGGTTACACTTTTGAGCCAAATATGGCGATGAAATTTCAAAAATTTATTCTTTTATCGAATTGAAGCCCTAAAAATTCATATAAGCATTGTGAATTTTGATTCAGAGTAAAAATACAATTTGTGGAAAATTATGTTGTTGTCTTAATGATATTTTTTTTCATTTTTTTTTAGTATCATATAATATGTCCATTTTCCATTAAATGAAATGCTTGTCCTTGCATATTTTCGCACATCTTAAGAGGTATGTGTGTGTTTACATAGCATAACTTAGTCTAAAATGTGTGTGTGTGTGTGTGTGAGCATGTTCTACATGGAGTGAACTAAATTTTTCGTATTAAAAAGTTATTATTTTATGAAAAATTATATTTTATTATTATTTTTTGAAATATGTCAATTTTCCATTAAATTAAATGCTTGTACTTGCATATTTCCGCACATCTTAAGAGGTAAGTGTGTGTTCGCATAGCATAAGTTAGTCTAAAATGTGTGTGTGTCTATATATATATATATGAGCATGATCTACATGGAGAGAACTAAATTTTTCAAATTAAAAAGTTATTATTTTATGCAAAATTATGTTTTTTTATTATTTTTCAAAATATGTCAATTTTCCATTAAATGAAATGCTTGTACTTGCATATTTCCACACATCTTAAGAGGTCTGTGTGTGTTCGCATAACATAACTTAGTCTAAAATGTGTGTGTGTGTGTGTGTGTCTATATATATATATATATATATATATATATATGAGCATGATATATACGGAGAAAACTAAATTTTTCATATTAAAAAGTTATTATTGTATGCAAAATTATATTTTTTTATTATTTTTCAAAATATGTCAATCTTCCATTAAATGAAATGCTTGTCCTTGCCTATTTCCGCACATCTTAAGAGGTATGTGTGTGTTCACATAGCATAACTTAGTCTAAAATGTGTGTGTGTGTGAGCATGATCTACATGGAGAGAACTAAATTTTTCATATTTATTTTATGCAAAATTATATTTTTTATTATTTTTCAAAATTGGTGAAGTAATATTTCAATTACATTTTGTAGACAAATGTGTTCGCGGAAGGTTTTTTCAACTATTTAAATAAACTGAAAACCAAGAGTACCCTTTTGAAGAGTACTCGTAGACGAATATAGTGACATTTTTGAAATTTTTCGTTGTGTATATTTTATATTATTGATTGTTTATTCAACCTCTTTAAAACTGTCCAAAAAAAATTCGAGCTTTATGTTTAAAATAAATTATATGAAAAATATCATATGAACTTGAAAATGTCAAACTCATGCCATTGGATCAAGGGTTCCTTCATGAATCGAAAATGATCAACTTCGCCACCTAAGGAAAAACATTTCCTTAAGTCTACTAGGGTAAAAAGTGGCGTTGCAAAAAAATTGCAGAAGGGGTGCTAAAATTGTGGTTTTTAGGACCTTAGAAGATCAATCGAGTGCTTAAAACTCTCGAACGAGTGCTTAAATTTTAAATTCAAATAGATCAATTGAGGATTTCCTAAACCCTTGATCGAGTCATTTACATGGTTAACTGGGGGTTCAATTGAATCCCATAATCCCATAATTTATATTATAGAGCCAATAAATATCTAAAATTTAATCCATCTATAATTTAACTAAGTTGATATGATATTATTTTACTAAAAATGAAAATTCAACTAGATCTAGGTTATGAACAACATTAGAATTTTTTATGTTATTGCGTCGAGAGGTGCATTCTATAACCCAGTATGGGGGAAATGTGTAAGTATGTAGGTTCATGCTCAAAATATGCTTTATCATATACCTTGAATTTGAATGGATCATAAATTTACCTTCCACACAAGTTTTTACCACATTAAAATTCCAAATTATATTATAGTTTTTGTTATCATGTCAATGTATAAACCTTATTAAATATAATATTAATGTTTTTTTTTTGTAATTCAATACCCATAGAGGGATTAGAATTGGTGACCTACCGCATGGAGTGCTTTAATATTGCACCCTTCACCGTCGAACGAAAGCCCTATGGGAAAATATAATATTAATATAAAAAGTTATTGTTATTATTAGTATTAAATTATGAAATCTGATATTAATATTAATATTATTAAATTTATCAATTTTGGATTAATCTAATATTTAATTTGTTATATTATAATATATATTAATATATTTCCCCAAATGCGGGTGATACAACCAGATCGCGTGAGGACAAATCCTCCCATGCTCAAGCTAACGTCGCCCTGCAATGCCAGCTCTAACATGATGTAGAACCTCAAATCACCAATCATTTTTACCGGCGCTCTACCACACTTGGCCTCTTGCCATGCTTTGTATCACATGCAGACACACTTGGAATGTCCCTCACCACCACTGCACTTGTGCCACATGCCTTCAAAAGGCACAGAAGCTCCTCATTCAAACATCTCATTATTCCCCCAGCCGGTCCCGAGAGCCATCGTTGTTACTCCCCTCGCCATCACGTTGTTGCTCCAACTTTCCTTATGCACCTCCATTGTCATTTCCCTCCCCGCTGCATGCTCCCCCTGTTGTGTGCCCCCTGCTCTGAGTCCCCAGTCTTGCGCCCTCCTGCTGTGTGCCCCTCCCCCTGTGATCCTCCTTGTTGAGTGCCCCTAGTTGCAAGTACCCATACTGCGTGACCCCCTCCTACATGTCCCTCCCCCTCTGCATCTCCCTGTTGCATGCCCTCTATGACGAGAATCCTTGCTGCGTGCCCCCCTGTTATGCGCCCCCATATTGCACGCCCCCCCCCTATTGTGCACCTTTTCTGCACACCCCCCTATTGTGTGCCCCCTGCTCTCAGCCTAGAATCACAGTCGGCTACCCTTTCTCTTCTCGACGACCTCTCCATGGCCCCATGCCAATGTCAAAAGCCCATCAAGGGCAACTACAAAGGTGTGTTCTTAGGGCGCTATCATGGAGGACTAGACCAGCATTTGGAATCCATAGAAGGTTCCTCATTAGGAAGTCATGAAAAGCAGGCTACTCAAATGCCTGACAGCACCCAGGGTGAGAATGTATTGACTCCGGAGAATCCTAAGGGAAGAAGAGTCCCTAGAAAATCTACCATAGTTCACTCTAAACCACCCACACCTCGGAAAACTAAGCCACTCCCTGTTCACAAGCCTGCAAATGAGGAGAAATGCATTTGGATCATGGATTTGGATGGCGTCTGGACCAGAGTTTTAGATGCATAGTACCCTCTTGCTCCCATCGTCTATGTAGCCCCTCGAAAGCCTCGCGTGAGCCCACAACTGAGGAGGAAACCACTGCAAGTGAATATGGATTTCTTATTGAGGAGGGGGACCATGCAACAGAGGAAGATGAAGGGACCCCATGATTGCTCTATAGCAAGGTTCATCTCTATTTTTTTTCAACTCAGTAGATACTTCAACCATTTTGTTTTTATAAATTTCACTGGATATTTTGCAAAACAAGGTTGTATGATGCTATTAACGGGTTGGTTTCCTCCCAGGGGGCAGCCCTAAACATTTTTTATTTTTAAAACTACCAAGGCAGGGATTGGCTAAGTATTGCTAGCCATCTCTACCCAAATTCTCTGTAAAGTTTCTTTTATGATTTTAATATAGTTTAACCTTACTTATAATATATATATATATATATATATATATATATATATATATATATATATATATATATATATATATATATATATATATATATATATATATATTATGATTTATATTAACTCCAAATATATAGGGGAGGGAAGAAAAAAGAGCTAGAGTGATAGAGGTGGATACATAGAGGGAGTGACAAGGGAGAGATGGAGATAAATTTATGGAGAGAGAAGTGGATGAGTGAAGAAAGAGAGAAGGAGAGGAGAGAAAGAGGGAGAGAAGGAGAGAGTAGAGGAGAAAGAGAGGGAGAGAGAGATGAAGTTGGAGGAAAAGATAGGGAGGGAAGAAGAAAGACATATAGAGAGAGAACGATGGAGAGAGAGAGAGAGGGAGTGATAAGGGAGAGATGGAGAGAGAGTGTGTATGTTTGGGGTGAGAATGAAATACAAAGGAGAGATGGAGAGAAGGGGGAGAGAGAATGAGAGGGAGGGAGATAGTGAAAAGAGAGAGAGAGAGAGAGAGAGAGAGAGAGAGAGAGAGAGAGAGAGATGGGGGAGAGAGATAGAGGGAGGTGGGAGAGAAAGGGAGAGAGATGAAGGAATACATATAGGACTTGAGAGGGAGGGAGATAGAGAGATGGAGTTGGAGGGGGAGGGAGAGGGAGGTAAGATGAAAGACATAGGCATATAGTTACATGATGTTATATATTTTCTAATTATATATGTATATATATATATATATATAACAATATTTTTTTGTTTTTGGATTTTTAAATTTAAAGATAAATCTTTTATTTAAGTAATTAATTTTTTAAAACTAGTACAAGTACTTTATTTATTATTAAAAATAATTTAAATTTGAAATAATAAAATAAAATAAATATTATTATTTAATAAATAGAGGTTCACCATGTAAATCGCAAGTTCCTAATTTATTTATTTATTGGTTATAGTTTGGTCGTTTTCTATTTTGGATTTTTTGGGGTATATTTTCGATCAAATTTGTTTGAAATTTAAAATACATTTTAAAAAACAATATATATATATATATATATATATATATATATATATATATATATATATATATATATATATATATATATATATATATATATATATATATATATATATATATTTCACTAATTTACTAACGAAAGAATTTAAAACCTAAAATAATTAGAAAACAAAGTTTTTATCATTCAAAATCAGAAAATATTCATAATAAACATGCTACCATTGCAAGTAAGAAAAAAAATTAAAACCTAAATTATAGTTCTTTTGGTGGTTTTGAATTGTTTTCCAAGTGGTTTTTGTGGTTTTCTAGATTGTTTTTTTGTGGTTTTCTAGGTTGTTTTTGTGGTTTAAAGTTGTTTTTGTTGTTTTGAAGGGTTTTTTTTGTGGTTTTCATGGTTTTGTATGGTAATTTTTTTTTTCAAATTAATTTATTTAATTTTGCAAGAAAAAATAAATAAAAAAGATAAAAAGGATAGGAAACCTACTTTGACTTGAGCCTCTGGGATGTCTGCGGGTTCATTGGTGATGTCGATTGGGTTGCTCGATGGTTTAATCACTCGAGTGAGATTCAATACCTCAATTGAGCTCTTGTTTGCCTGGTAGTTTGTGAAAAAATGACTTGCATAGACTGCAACCACATGTTTTTATAGAAAATAGGGGCTTGATCGAGCCCTATAGCTCAATCTAGCCATAATACGCAATCAAGTGTTCGTTTTAAAACCTCGATCGTGCCATATTTTTAGCAGTCAAGGAGCATGATCGAGCTCTTAAAAATGGCTCAATCAAGAGCTTAAAAATGGCTCGCTCGAGCACTTGAAATGCTCGATTAAGCTCTCTTTTTTACACCTAAACACAGCTTCCATTGCTAAAAAGTGTAACCTAGCTCTATGCTTCTACCCTCAAACCACAATGAACATGTGAACTAACTGATAATGGTGTGGTCCTAACACTTAGACATATAGCATGACAATGGAGCCCCTAGAGATGGAATTTGTATTAAGGAATCAAAGTAAACAAATATTCAAGGGAAAAATACTCTAAGCGGACTTCGATTCATGATTTAAGATATGCTTGTGTAAGCCAATTATATCTTGTGGTTTTGTAGAACTAAATATAAGCTCGAGAGGAGCCTAGGAACCATCAATTTAAAAATTATTTGGGTCATCGAGACTGGATCTCCAACATAAGACATTGTGGTAATACTCTAAGTTTCATGGATGGTCCTCCATGGAATGTCAACATTTCCATGGCTTATTGATTTGGTAAAGTATAAATAAAGTTGAACAATTTGGAATTGAGTGTAGCTATTGAATGTGGTTGATACATTGGTGCTTCTATAACTTTGTGAGTGATCATATATTTGGCTTGGTTGTGCGAATAGCGAGAAATACAAAGAACTGCGTTATATGGAAAATTCACTTTTGTAGACAAAAATGAACTCCCTAGATTTATTGGTATGATCTAAAACAACAAAGTACAAAAAGATATTTGTTTTCCTTAGAGAGATTAGAATGCGAAAAAGAGACCTACCTAGAATCCATAGTAAGTCCTCTTCTCTTCACTTGTAGGCTCCAAGTCTATCTCCACACACTATAAATAGAACATGCAGTGATGACTGAAACAAGAAAGAGAACTACAATAACTATATAACATAATCCAATATCTCTAATCAATGAGTCAACATCGCATTGAAATACATAAATATCTTCATGACACAAGTATAGGAAAATATAATGCTTTTTGCATTAATAAATAAAGGAGAGAGTTACAAACATATATAGAAGCCAACTTTTTAGATGTATCCCCAATTGTCTTGTCCTTCCTTGCCACAAATAAAACCTTCACACTCAACCCTAATGCAAATGGATGATGATTATTTAAGCTCAAAGTAGTAGCATGAGGGTGCTAGTAATCACCATAGGCTAATCCAAACTCCATGGGAGGCAGTAAATTTATAGGATAAACATGGTAGTTTAGGATTACCAATCTAGGTTTGAGATCCACATATGAGGGAGGATAAGTTCCAAGGATAAGGGATAAGACCATTAGAGTAGGATCATATAGGAATTCTAGATCGTTATCCATAATAAATGGTTAAAACCACCTTAGAAGCTTCTGGAAGGAGAATATTCGAAAATATTTTTTAATTTTCCCAAAATTTTAGAACCGTCACACCTACAGAGTAGAGAAACCTGTGTTGTTCAGTGTAGGTACTCAATTATGGAACTTGCAACCATTGTAGGTGGACATACATGCATGGTGTCGTGGGGCTAAAAATAATTTTTTTGAGTTGATTGGCCCAAAAACTCAAACTTTTTGGAGAGGTGATGCTTAGGGCTTTGCGAAGGTATTATGACAAAGTGTTCAAGGATGTTGATTGATCCGGTTTTTAGACCTATTGAGAAAATGTGACAAAATGGCCGTAACAGATTTCCTCTAAAAGTAAAAATTCAGAAGCAGTGGCTGAGGAGTGAAGTGATTTAACTTGTGACAAGTTCGGATCAAGAACAAATCAGTAAAGATCATCATCTATTACGATACATATTATCATCATAATATCATTTTTGAGTGAGGAATACCCATACTCTACATATAATCCAATATTACATGTATAATGATCAAAAGTTTTGGTCCAATGATGATGGAGAATTGACTCATGCTCGGATGACTATCTAGATGATCATAGCCATCATACTTTATAATCTTGTAAAAATCTTGAAATTTCAGTCCAAATGATGAAACTATATCAAAGGTCTTCTACCTCGTCACTCGATGGTACAATCCTAACCATGAAAATAACGAACTACAGTAGAACATGGTAGACACCATATGATTACCAAGCAAATATGTGAGTTGGTAACAAATGCGAGAGAAGCCACCGATAATGATAATGGCTCTCAAAGTACTATAGTATAGTATATGTGGTGTGAATGAATTATTTGAAGTCAAACACCACACAAATATTCCTGTCAAAGGCCAATGATGAGGAACTATTTCTAAGAGCGAGGAAACTTTCCATTGAGGCATGAAAAATCCAAGGTACCAAAGGGAGTTTCTAAGTCAACTTCTTGGATAATGAGTTGATGTCAACAAAAAGTGAACTATCAAAGGAGGGACTTGATGTATCCCTCATCAACAACATGAAACAAGTATCAAGACTTGAGATGAACAATGTTGATGCAGAGTTGGTTCAGGAATGACATACTTGAAATAAGGCTTAAGAGTATCGTAGCAAATGTCAATTGGAGGACTTCTCTTGAACATATCAGTGACACTTTTACGAAGTTGGCAGCATTAATCAAAAATGATTACAGATGTTTTTAATAGGGTGTGATTAACCAAAGAGGCAAGCATATTTCCCAACCCAACAATCATGAAGATGAAGTGAAAGAGTGTCATGTTCAAGGGCGACTCATTTCGATTATTAGGTTAAGTACCTCGTTTTCCTAATTTCTCCCACAATTTCTAGTCAATACCTCTTTATTTTTTATAAGCTTGAGAAGGATAAAAAATTATTGATCTATAAGTTCATTCTTTGGATGAAGGGCCTTCTAAGTATTTTTAACAAACCCTGAGAAGGAGTGATACGGTCCCGTCATGTTAGATAATTTCAACGTTTTTTGATTATTTTAAAAGTTTAGAGAAGACATAAATAAACTTCTTTTTCATGTTTAGAGAGTCTAAAAAGAGGTGAAAAAAAACTTGAAAGGTTCCTTTTCATAAATTTAGTCTCTTGAGTCCGAAAAGGAAGAAAATGATACTCAGGAGAACCTTTTAGTCATGTTTGAATAAAGTATTCATTTTTTGTAAATAGTCTATCCCATTCTGAAAAAGGGTTAAACTTATACCAAATAGATGAATTTTCATTTACTTTAACGAGTTCGAAAATACAAGTGCTCGAAAATATTTTCATGTTTAGGGAGTATGAAAAGAGTTGAAAGAGAACTCCTCCTAAAGGAATGAGTGGTATAAAGGGTAGTAAATTTTTCCAATCATGATGGAATTTCTCAAAACATGTATAGGACAAGAGGCTGGCTAATAAGACCACTGATCACATTGGTTCCTTAGGAAAGGTTAAAAAAACTAAGTGAAAGCAAGTAATTGGCCAAGAAAATGGGGACGATGGAATAAGAAAACAAATGCTCATATGGCAGAAACATGCTGATAAAAAATGGCAATCATGAGGGATCAAGTGTTAGTGGTTTCATTTTTACACAAGATTAAAATAGAGAAAAATTATGCTTGAGATTGGTTTCATTTTTACATGATCTTGTAGCATGAGAAAAACCATGCTTTAGATTGGTTTCATTTTTACACGAGCTTGAAACAAATGAATACTATTCTTGAGATTAATTTTTCATTCCCCCAACATAATAACACAATTCTATGCACATGACCCCCAAGATTCATTTCATTCACCTAAGTAAACTACTAGTTACTAATAGGTAGATGGAATGAGGGTTCATTTACGAGATCAAATGAAAGACTTGACTGAAAATTTATGAGATATAGTCAAAGGCTAAAATTGAAGGGGATTTGTTTCATTTTTTAACAAGCTTGACACAATAAAAGAACTATGCTCAAGATACCTTGTTTCATTTTCGAACGAGCTTGACATAAGAAAAGGAACTATGCTCCAATGACCTTGTTTCATTTTTTAACTAGATTGACACAAGAAGATGAATTATGCTCAGAGTACCTTGATCATGACCTCTAGGAGGACATGGATTACAAGAGGTTCTCATCAAATGTAAGAAAAATTCTATGGAAGGTATGAAGGGATCCAATGGAAAAATCAGACTCCAATGCCCCCAGTAAATGATTTTCCATGTCATCTACTAGATCTAGGTAAAAATAAGCTAATCAAACAATCAAAGTCTCATATCCATCATTAGGTATGGGCATGAGACATGTTTCCACATAATCGACCTGTGGCAGGGAATATAAAACTTTCATATTTGGAACATTTATGGAAGTCATATGATTGACAGTAAAATCAATACCGATGAATGAGAGTTGATCGATAGTCACTATTTTTCCATCATGTGGGAAACACATCACTCAAAATAGTGTGGACATGACAAATTTCATAGCATAAACATATTCTCGCCCTAGGAGAAAATTGAAATCCAAGGGGCCCATGAAAACCTTAACATCAATACATATAATCTTTCCTCTCAAAGTAATAGGAAAACAAGGAAGGATTCCTAAAGGTCAACTGGTTCTTCTAATTTAGGCTAATATATTCAAAGCGATGGACACAAGCTATAGGAAACCTAGAGCTTTCCAAGCATTGGAGGATAAAATGCTAACAAAATATCCCTCATCTATAACAGTGTGATGGATGTTTTTATCACAAGCCTTCACGATGATTTGAAAAGGAATGTAAGAATAGAGGTAAGGTTTTGTTATTTGATTCCAATCAAAAGCAATGCCATGTTTTCTTGGAGAGGGTTTCATAGGAATGATAAAAATGATCTCTTGTTTGGTAGAATCATAAGAAACAAGAAGAACTTGAGTAGTATGATCCTCACTCTCTACGGGAAAAGTATGATCAACTAAAGGTGGAATCATGTCAACCATTTTCTCAACCAATGGTTTGTTGGGAACGGACTCATGGGATTCATGTTAAGAGAGAGTGGGATTGAATAAATATGTATTTGAGTCAATTACATCATTAACTAGTGAAGGATTCAAGGAAAGTTTCTGGTAGCCAATTGGAAGTTTCTTTTGAGAAGCAGTAAGGGTTTCCAGTGGTTTGGAGGCTTCATCCAAACAAGGGAAAAGGTGATTTACATTATTCACTTCACACAACATATAGGGAAACTTACCTTTACCCTTCTTTCTATGGACTTTACTATCACTATTTGATGGTTTATCACAAGTATGATCTCTAGAGGTTGATGACAAGGCTTGATGTGTGCTTGTAGACCACACTTCTAATACCTAGATAAATACCAAGGAAATCTATAAAAAGGTGATAAAACTTAAAATTAATTCAAATGAATTTAATTTTGTGGGTATTTTAAGGGTTCTCAACATTAGTTGCATTCATAGCAATGTTTTCTTCATTGTCCCCCTACTTATTTTGCTTCTTCTTCTTAGTTTCCTAGTTACTAGAATCATGACTTTGACCAGGTGAGGAGGAAGAAAGGGATTAGGAAACAATAGGTGAAGAAGGAAAATGGTCAACTTTAGGATCAACTTGAGGCTTATGTTGTTCAGGTGGAGGACTTGGTTGTGGAGCAACCGAGACATTTGGAGCCAAGGAGGTTGAAAACAACCATACTAGTATACCAATGGTAAATCTGAGAAGGGGAAATGTTGCCATATAAGGAGCACCAATATTTCCAAAAGGGGGAAAAGGGCTAGGATACCCGTCAGAGGGGTTTCCTTGATTGGTAGACTTGGGAACTATTGCCATTATTCTCAATATAATATCTACTAAGGATTTGTTCCATGATGAGGATGTTTTTCCATAGTTAATTAATTGATTTTAGAAATCAAAGGCACAAAATAAAGAAAAATAGGGGTAACTAGGCAAAAAGGTTTACCAAGTCACTGTGAATTACAATATACCATTTCCAGTACGTGTAGGAAATGTATTTTAATGTTGTGTTCAGTGTATAACAGTTAACAAGGCAGTTGAATTGGTTATCTATGACAGGATAACAACCTATAAAGGACTTCCAAAATATACCTAGAGATACGAGGAAGCCTAGTCTATGGTAGTTCTATCTACTGCATCTTGTACAATAGGAAGTACTCTGATATATTTTTCATACATGGAGTGCCATCTGATATACTTACATACGTGGAGAACGATCTGATATACTTACATACATGGAATACCGACTACCCCCATAATGTAACACATACAAGTAACAACAACTCATATGATTAAATATGTCGGAACACGTCTCTAACATAGACCTCTATGTGTTTTGTTAATGTTAAAAATTCTCCTTAGATTGACTGAGTAAATTTAAAATTTGATCTTCAATTATGTTTCAGTTTTAAGGCTCATGGTATGAGTTCACTTGAATTCCATATAAAGCAATCTAGCTTGAAAATAAGAACTCTTTTATTTTCAATGAAGATCTATCTATGAGTGCCAAAGACAAAGAAGAATGAAAAAATTATTTTTTCCTAAGTAGATATTTCAATTTCACTATTCCAATTCAATTCAAATCCCTAAAAGATTCCAAACCATGCAATGTAATCTATGCACAATTTCCCTGAAAAGTATGGAAATAATATATGCACAATTTCCTTTCATGTTGTGAAAATGATAACTATAACTATGCAAATGTAATCTGAGCAAGATAACTCTTAAAAAAAAACACAAAATGATTCCAAATCAGCGAAATAACAACATAACAAGACTACTAATGAACATGGATACCTTTGTTAATGCAATGAAAGAACCAATCAAGTGTAAAGGGAATTATCAATGAAATCTAATGTAATATGATATTTCATTAACAGAGGATAAAATTGAAATTGGGTGAAAATTCCAAATATCAAAAGAGATGAAACTAAAAGGTTATTAACACTCATACACAATTTATACCCCCCTTAATTTAGTGATTATGGGGGATTTATTTTTGCAAAAATGAAAGAAAAAACACTAAAAATTTGTTAATAGACTACAATTTTTATTTTATTTTCATTTTCAATTTACAATGTAATGAAAATGAAAATGAAGCTAGATCATTGACCGAAATAAATCACACATACTGCAATTGTAATGTAAAAATTATTTTTATCAGATCAACAATCAAGCTCAAGTGTTTACAACCCTAATGATAAGAAGAAATAAAAAATTAAACAAAATCTCATCAAAGGAAAAAAAATCCAAATGTAAACACATTGATGGCTTTACATAGACACAGACAAATTTAGAGACTCAAGAAAACCTTATGGGCCAAAGCAAAATGAAGAGAAAGGCAAAGGAATGAAAATATTTTCATCTTACATGATCATCGCAGGTGAAAAATAGGTGTGCGCATCATCACACTTCTAGATAGGAGAGGTTTTGTAGTCCCAGAATAGAGAGTATGATGCTTCGGCCTTTGCAAAAGGATTATGACAAAGTTTTTAAGGATGTTGATTGAGCCAGTTTTCAGTCTTATTGGGAAGATGTGGCAAAATGGATTGTAACAAAGTGAAAATAAGGTTTGTGTGACTCACAGTAGAATAAACCTAAAAAATCAAGTCCATGGAAGACATGTGAACGTGGAAGAAGTCAGTGGATACATTAAAGGAATTTAAAGTTGTTCAATCTGAGTGCAATAGAATGTTGTGAAATTTGAATCGATTTTCAGAAGAAAAGTGTAGGTTTTAACCCTATATACAAATTACTTGGAAGAAAAATAGAAAAATAGAAAAATATACAATGGTGAAAACATACAAATATACACAGATAATCTCTCCTGGAACCCAAAACCGGGAAGACCAAATTGATATTTCATTTTATTCATTTCAATGTTACAATACATTAGCTACATGTCGAAGCATTCATAAACCGCAATCCATTAACTCTGGATTAGAACATAACCATAGTTTCCTTGACCGAAACTACAAATACCATGGGAGAAACCACCATTCCCAAAACCATGTGTAAAACCATGGGTTAGTCCTCCCACCATCTTTGGGTCTGCCCCCCATCCTTAGTTATGCATAAAAAAAAATTCCCAGGGCGCTAATCTTGACCCCATGCAAGGGGGCTACCCCCCCACAAACCCCCTGACATGGGGGGATACCACCCTTGCTACATTCAATGAAACATAATAGCCTGCGGGGCTATTCATGGAAATAATATAACACATACCCAATGTTAAGGAGAACTTGTGGAGAGTCAAATTGAATCATATTTCATGAAATATTTATAAACAATAAAACTTATGGATTTGAGTTTGAAAATATTATGAAAGAGGGATCTAGTAGGTAGATCACATTGGTGTATGCATTTATTAGGGGGCTAGTTTCTCCTTTTAGTTGGTGTCAATAAATCATTTTAGGTTAGTAGCTGCATTGCACAGGGAACTGGTGTCTCTTTCTAGTTGGTGCCAATAAATCATTTCATGAGGTTGGTTCTTCCTTTTGGTTGGTGCTATAAAATTTATGTAACAATAGGTTGGTGCCTACAATATCATTCCATAATAAAATATTTCTCTCATATATATATGGTGTACGTTTATGTTGTTGTTGTAATTGATATTATATATGCATTGAAATGTTTTGGATTAATTAAAATTGGTCACTATATTGATCCAACACAACCCCCCCCCCCCCCCCCCCCCTCTTATTATAATCATATTTGCAACATAAAATCCCATGGGGGACATCTTTGGCCTGTTGTGATAAAGCTCAAGGAGTAGGATCCCCCACCCTCATGGATCCTTGGTTCTTGGTAAGTCATAAATTCTTGGTATACCTGGCTTATGGGGTTGTTGGATATACTCTTGGTGTTATATTCAAAACTTCTAGGTTTGATATTGGGCGTCACCGAAATCACTCCAATGAGTTATCCATTAACCATGATAAAGAAAAAAAACAAAATCCATAATTGTTTCCTTGTGGGACAACTGAGTAGTTGGCATAGTGGGATGTTATCCCCTTTCAAATCTCATGAGGGGACATCTTCGGCCCATTGAGATAAGGCTGAAGGAGTAGGCTATCCCACCCTAAAAAATAAAAAATAGAAATAAACAAACCCCTCAATCATTTAATTTATATTTATTATTAGTATATCTTCCAAAAATAATGAGAAAAATTCATTGAGTAAATATGTAAAACTGAAAACAAGTTGAACATTTTCAATGAGTGAATACTTAAAATTGGAAAACAAGTTTATGCTTAATAAAAAGGAGTATTTTAAAAATATACTTAAAGTAAAATTTTATTGCATCTACATGTGCTCTACAACCCAATATGGGGGAGATGTTCTCATGTCCTTAAATGAGTGTAAACATCTAAATGCCACTCAATCTGTAAACATTTAAATGTATGCTTAATATGAGACATAGGTTATAATTTATGTAAAATAAAACATTATATCAAATAATAATAATAAAAATGTGTAATGTAGACTTAATTGAAAAAAGTAATAAATTGATTGAATTCAATTTGTTGTATTGTAATTTTGTTTTTATTAAAAAAATCATAAACAATTTTTTACAAGGAAAAATCATAATATAGATATCACATTAAAATAAATCTAAACAAGAGAAACAAGTGTTGCAGGAAAGTTTCTGTCACTTGAGTTATAAATTATGCTTTGTGAAAATTGCATAAAAAAATATAACCTGCAAGAGTCAATAGTGGTGAATAGGAAAATAAAATCCTATATTTTGACTTTCACGGGAATCGATAAATGGAGATTTGAAGTGGATAAATTAATTGTCTACTTAGCCACAAGGACTTACATAAATTTTGGTGGGTAGTAACCACTAGTAAGTCTACACATCTACAGTCTCCTACGTACATGTTGAGAAAAAAATAAGTGTTTGAGAAAAACATAAATAAAGGTGCGTAGTAACTCATAGTAAGTATATTTATTTACATGTTATTCCAATCCATTTTTTATTCAAATACTTGCTTAAATTGTGGTGGAAAGTAACTAATGGTAAACATGTTATTTACTAAATATGAATTATTTTCAAGGATTTTGTTTTTGGATGGTTTTCCTACAAATCTTAAGAAAGAAAAATCGCTACACAAATATATAAAAATCATGCTTGAATATTACAACCATATACTCAATTAAGACAAAATCACTACCCAAATATATAAAAATCATGCTTGAATAATGCAACTTTATCCATGTATTATGTCATAAAATATGTGAGACATAATAATGAAAATTTATCTACATGGCCTTATATTTTGCAAATGCGGCAATAAGACCCTCAAGTTATGGTCCAATCAAATGTTTGATATATATATATATATATATATATATATATATATATAAAGAGAGAGAGAGAGAGAGAGAGAGAGAGAGAGATAATTATTTTTTTTGTTGGGTGTGGAGCCTGATTATCTTGTTTATTTTGTATCACAGCGTTGGACCCCTGTACCTTAATGGGGGTGGCAGCAGCACCCACGCAATTAAACGCCCCTCATGGGGGGTCCCGGGGGGGGGGGGGGCGCGCGACTTTATGGAGCGCACCCCCCCAACGGGGGGTTTCGGGGGCAGTGCCCCCGAAGCTAAAAATAGATGTAAAATTGCCTTGTAAAAGTATAGTAATTTCTAGTCAATCTGGGCCGTTCATTAGGCAGATGATCTGACGGTAGAATTTATGTTAAGTTTAGAGTTTTTTGTCCTAGAAGGCAACCCCTCACTTGTATGAGGGTATGGTATTGCGGCTGTGTATTGTATGTGTATTATCAGAGCGAGAAACAGATAGGGAGACTGTGAGAGAGAACAGAGGATATTACAGCGGATCTGTTGTAGGTTGTGTCTCTTAATTTTGTTGGATAATAGAAAGGAAGGACTGGTTGTTCAGGGTGGATGTAGCCAAAACTGGGTGAACCACATATATTTGTGTCTCTCTGGTTTTATGTGTTTTGTGTGCTTGTGTTTTCCGCATATTTTATGTGTTTCTTTGCTCTGTAATATTTAATTTTATAACAACTAGTATCAGAGCTGAAGGTCTATTTGGCTGATAAACTCGCAGGAAAGAAGGGTTCCTGGTTCGAGTGGGAGAAATGGTGGAAGATGGTAAGTTTAGGGTCGAGAATTTTAATGGCCAAAACTTCCCACTGTGGAAGATGCAGATGGAAGACTATATGTATCAGAAAGATCTGTACCTACCATTTAGCAGAAAAACAGAGAAGCTGATGGCTATGACAGACACAGAATGTGATATTCTCAATAGAAAGGCACTCAGAACAGTACAATTGTGCCTCGTGGCATCGGTAGCCTTCAATATTTCGAAGGAAACAACAATAGAGGGTTTGATTAAGGCATTGGCGAAATTATATGAAAAAACCTTGGCCTCAAACAAGGTATTTCTTATGAAACATTTATTTAATATGAAGATGTCGGAAGGTGGATCTATTGCAGACCATTTAAATGATTTTAATACAGTTTCCAGTCAATTAAGTTCTATAGGGGTAAACTTTTATGATGAAGTTAAGGCTCTTTTATTTCTGTGCTCATTGCCAGAAAGCTAGAATGGTTTAGTTATGGCCATTAGTAACTATGTCTCTGGATCTAGTACTTTAAAGTTTGATGATGTTGTCATTGCTATCCTTAGCGAGGAAATGCGATGGAAAAGCTCTGGTGATACATCGAGTAGTGCTTTGAGTGCAGAGTCTAGGGGAAGAAGAATCGAAAGAGGAAAGAGCTCGGGATACTGCAATAAATCAAGGAAAGGCAGATCCAAGTCCAGATCGGGGATAGTGTGCTAGAAATGCGGAAAGAAAGGACATCTAAAGAAATAATGTAGATGTCGAAAGGGAAAAGAAGGAGACACACAGCAAGAAAACAATCATGAAGCAAATGTGACAGGTGATGTGTTACAAGATGCTTTGATTTTTTCTTTCAAAAATGTTACTGAGTCTTGTGTTGTAGATTCAGGGGCCTCATTCCATGCCACACCTGATAAGAAATATTTTCATGACTATGTTCAAGGAGATTTTGGACAAGTTCATTTGGGTGATGATAAAACTTGTAAAATTTTTAGAATCGGTAAGGTTCTTATAAAACAATAGAATGGAAACCAATGGCTATTAAAGGAGGTAAGGCATGTTCCAGATCTAAATAAAAATCTAATTTCAACAGGGTAGTTAGGTGGTGAAGTTTGTGTGACAAATTTCACAAATAAAACGTGAAAGGTCACCAAAGGAGCCCTAGTAATAGAAAAAGGCGAAAAGGTTGGTACATTGTATTTATGCAATGGTATTTCTAACTTTGTTAATGTTTTAACTTCCAAAGGAGCAGATGCAGCATTATGGAATCATAGGCTCGGACACATGAGTGAGAAGGGGATGAAGATTATTCACTCGAGAAATTTTTTGTGGGGTTTGAAGAATGTTGATTTGGATTTCTGTGAGAATTACATTTATGGAAAACAGAAGAGAGCCATATTTCTCAGAGTTGGGAAAGAAAAGAAGAGTGAAAAATTAGAGCTTGTGCATACATATGTATGGGGACCTAATCAGGTATCATCTCTCGGTGGCTCTCGTTATTATGTTACTTTTATTGATGATGCAACTAGGAAAACTTGGATTTATTGTATTCAGAATAAATATGATGTATTTGATACTTTCAAGAAATGGAAAGCTTTGGTTGAGATTGAGATAGGAAATAAGTTGAAGTGTCTCAGATCAGACAATGGAGGTGAATATTGCAGCAAAGAGTTTGATAGGTACTATTCAGAGCATGGAATTTGCAGAGAGAAAACAGTTCCAAGAACACCACAAGAAAATGGTGTGTCAAAAAGAATGAACAAAACAATCATGGAGCGTGAAAGGTGCATGAGATTGCATGCAGGATTGCCTTTATAGTTTTGGGCAGATGTTGTAGATACTGTTTTTTATCTAATAAACAAAGGTCCTTCAAGTTCTTTGGATGGTGGTATTCCAAAGGAAGCATGGATAGGTAAAAAGGTAAACTACTTTTTTTTAAAGCCTTTTTGGCTATGAGGCCTTTGTCCATATTAATAAAGAAAATAGAACAAAGCTTGAGGAAAAATCAAAGAAATGTACCTTTATTGGACATGGTGTTAATTATTTTGGTTATCTCTTATATGATTATGAAAATCAAAAAATCATTAGGAGCAGAGATGTAATATTCAATGAAAAGGTATTATATAAGAATTAGTTGCAGGAAAAGAAACAAGAAAAAGAAAACAAAGAATACATAGTTCTTGATGAGATCACAGAAAATGTAAAGGTGCCTGAAAATAATAATAATCAATAGTCACAACAACAGCAACCGACACAACAACAACAGGCACCTCAAACACCTAAAAGTGGTGTTAGAATATCTACCAGGATAAGTAGACCCCCTGAATGATACTCTCCTTCGTTATATTATTTATTGTTGACTGATTCTGGTGAACCTGAATGTTATGAAGAAGCAATGCAGGTTGAAAGCAGGAAGAAGTGGGAGCTAGCCATGGAAGAAGAGATGGACTCCTTATGCATAACCAGACTTGGGACTTAGTCAGGTTGCCTGCAGGTAAAACTACATTGTAGAATAAATGGGTTTACAGGCTGAAGGAAGAAGATGGAGGAAAACAGAGGTACAAAGCTAGACTTGTGGTGAAGGGGTTTGGACAGAAGAAAGGTATTGATTTTGATGAGATATTTTCTCATGTTGTTAAGATGACTTCAATCAGAACTATTTTAAGTCTTGTAGCAGCGGAAGATTTACATCTTAAATAGTTAGATGTAAAGACAACATTTCTCCATGGAGATTTGGAGGAAGAGATCTATATGCAGCAACTAGAAGGATATGAGATCAAAGGGAAAGAAAAGTTAGTGTGTAGGTTAAATAAGAGCTTGTATGGCTTAAAACAAGCTCCAAGGCAGTGGTATCTAAAATTTGACAAGTTTATGTCTGAACAAGGTTATATTAGATGTCACTCTGATCATTGTGTTTATCTGAAAAAGAAAAATGATGGAAGCTATATTATATTGTTATTGTATGTATATGACATGCTTGTTGCAGGGTCTATCATTCAGGAAATAAATGTGCTCAAAATAAAATTGGCAAATTCATTTGCAATGAAGGATTTGGGAGCTGCAAAAAAAATCCTTGGTATGAGAATAACTAGAGACAGGAAAAATCACAAATTAACATTGTCTCAGAATGAGTACATACAAAAGGTGTTGAAAAGATTTAATATGCAGAATGCAAAACCAGTTAGTACACCTTTTGCTAGCCATTTCAAATTTAGTAAGGATATGTGCCCCAAGACCCAAGAAGAAATGGACTACATGTCTAAATTTCCATATGCATCAGCAGTTGGAAGCTTAATGTATGCAATGGTCTGCACAAGGCCCGATATTGCACATGTATTGGGAGTTGTAAGAAGGTACATGAAAAATCTAGTAAAATAAAATTGGATGGCAGTGAAATGGATTCTCAGATATTTGAGAGGTACCACAAATCAAGCATTATGCTTTGGTGGTTCAAACATTTATCTACAGGGATATTTTTATGCAAATATGGTAGGAGACAGAGATAACAGGAGGAGCACTATAGGATATGTATTTACTATAGGTGGAACAGTTGTCAGTTGGGTTTCAAAAATCCTAAGTGTTGTTGCACTTTCAACAACAGAAGCAGAGTATGTTGCTGCTATAGAGGCTAGTAAGGAAATGATTTGGTTACAAAGGTTTATGGATGAATTGGGTAAGAAGCATGATATGGGAATGTTATACAATGATATCCAAAGTGCTATTCATCTTGTAAAGAACTCAGCATTTCATTCCAGGACTAAACACATATAGCTCAAGTACCATTTCATATGGTCAGTATTGGAAGATGGATAGTTGAAGCTGGAAAGGATATATACTAGCCAGAATCCTGCAGATATGCTAACAAAAGTTGTAACCAGGAGAAACTGAGAATATGCTCAGTTTCAATTGGTCTTCAAGGATGACGATGAAGATGAGAAATAGCCAGGTCCAAATAGGATCCATTTTCCAGCAAATGAAGTAGCAGTGGAGTTGCTACAATTAGTCTCCAATGGGAGATTGTTGGGTGTGGAGCCTGATTATCTTGTTTATTTTGTATCACAATTTTGGACCCCTGTACCTTAATGGGGGCAGCAATGCCGCCCGTAATTAAACACTGCCTGGGTGGTCCAGGGAGGAGTGATTGCGACTTTATGGAGCCCAGCCCTTGGTGGGGGGTTTCGCGGGTAACACCCTCGAAGCTAAAAACAGATGTAAAATTGCCTTATAAAAGTATAGTAATTTCTAGTCAATCTGGGTTGTTCATTAGGCAGATGATCTGACGGTAGAATTTATGTTTAGTTTAGGTTTTTTTCCCTAGAAGGAAACCCCTCGCTTGTATGAGGGTATGGTATTGCGGCTGTGTATTGTATGTGTATTCTCAGAGCGAGAAACAGATAGGGAGACTGTGAGAGAGAATAGAGGATATTACAGCGGATTTTCCATAGGTTGTGTATCTTCATTTTGCTGGATAATAGAAAGGAAGGACTGGTTGTTCGGGGTGGACATAGCCCAAACTGGGTGAATCACGTATATATGTGTCTCTCTAGTTTTATGTGTTTTGTGTGCTTGTGTTTTCCGCATATTTTATGTGTTTCATTGCTTTGTAATATTTAATTTTCTAGCATTTTTCAAAGTTAAAAATTATAAGTTGCATGGTAAGGACTAATAATAATGAGTCATATTTCATAACATTTAACTAACAAAAATAAATAAAAATAAATAAATAAAACAATTTATCTATCCACATACACATAACATTAACAAATAAATTTTCATATCATCAAGGTTTTAATAAAATTTTAAATAAAAATATCTCTATATATAGAATGTGAAATTTATATAAATATAAATAGTATTTTTAGATCTAAGACTTTGTGATCCATAATGTGGATAAATGTCTTTGACTAACCACATCGTTAGGATTTGGTCGAATTTTCAAACCAACTAATGTGGTTCATCCTCGGGATAAGCCCACCAAATCCTAATGATGTGGTTAATCAAAAGAGACTCATCTATAAATAATATTATTAAGAATCAAAATAGATCCATCTTAACTTTGAATCTATCAAGCATCTAGAGGAATCAAATTTATCTAGGTGCAAATCTTGCCTCAAATTTTACACTGAAAATGAGATTTGTATCTTGATAAATTTGATCTCTTCAAGACTTAGTAGATTCAAAGTTAAATGAATAGATGTTGATTGTAATATTATATAAATAAATATCATATTAATAAAAAATATTCCTAATATAATTACCATTTTTAAAAATATCAAAAATTATTCATAATTATAATTAACGATAAAATATTTTATTTTACTTTGTTATTTTTATATATTAAATAAATTAAAATATATATTATATATATAAATTTTACATAATACTCTTATTAATAACTATTCATAATTATAATTAATAGTAAAATATTTTATTTTACTTTGTTATTTTTATATATTATATAAATTTTATATTTTACTGATCTGGATTTATGCAGTAATGCAACATAATACACATATAACTATAAAAACAAAGATGCAGTAGAAATAACACTTCATTTCATTAATATCAAAGAATTGAAATTTGCTTATAGACTGAATGGAAATAAACTAGCTAGGGCACTGGTAGCTTATCTCTAAGAAGAGATGTGGTGGCTACAGGCCTCTGAACTGTGTTACAATGGGGCTCGAGGGCCTATTTATTATTTAGAAACAATGGAAAACCATAAACATCCAAAACCCTCACCCTAGAACATGAAGCGCCAAAACTATGGGCCTCGTTTGGGTAACTTGGTGTTTCAACTTCCCAGTGACGCAACTTTGGCATATGATCTCCGTTTGACGTGCACCATACCTCCTTATAAAGATCTATCTGAGGACTACAAATTTTGATATGAGCAACATCAGTCCATATGCCCATGTTGCTCCTGGTTTTCCCAAAAAAGGTCGTTTAGGGCCTCAAAACGGCTCTGGAAGTTTAGGACCCGAAAAACTGCAAAAATAGTAAGTTGTGCCAAAACTAAAAAACTGAAAGAGAAAATGGTGGGGCCCCAAGTGGAATAGGCGGGTGGCCAACAATATCCACCTGGATCATTCCTCCCACCTTAGGAAGCAATGGTCCCTATTGCATTGAGTTCCTCCATGAGATGAGGAAAATTCTGCTGAACTTGGTCCCTAGTGAACCACTTGCCTTGGTGCTGGAGTTGGCGAGCTTTGAACACCCGATACAGTTGGATCTTCTGTTGGAAAGTGTTCTTGATTTTCATTTCCATGATATAATCTGTGGTGGCCTGTTCCATGAATTCTGGGTTTAACTCTGTTGGTGTAATTTGTTCTACAATGTCAGAGGTGTCCAATAGAGGTGGGAAGTAGGGACAAAGGCGATCCACATTGAATACTCGGTGCAGACCAAGGAATGGTGGAATATTGAACTCGAAGTCATTGTTCCCTATGTTGTCGCTCCTAGAGACAACCTATAGTTGTGATAGACCAGTGCCTAGGACATCTTAGCATAGCAAGGAGCGTGTAATATAATGTGTTAAGTTGTCAAATTTAGCTCACATGCTATCTCCTGTAAACAGGGAAATAAACTAGAATGGGACCAAACTCTCAGAAACTGATACAGGATAAGAAATACTGCAGAGGCAAGATGTAGAACTCTAATATGAAAGCAATAGACAATTCAGAGACAGTTTACTGCAAAGCGGGCTGATTCAAGTAATATGTCACAGAAATCACTTATCAGAAGGTGTATGTAATGAAAGAAATGTTGAGAAGATATTAGTCAACATCGAGCTGATAACCAGATACACAATACCACCATGCATGGGCTTACCAATCTAGGAATCCATACATGATAATAGCGTTTTGAAAACACCCTCCCAAAGCAACTAATATAGCAGAAATACGGTTTAGATGAGTAATGGAACATAATATCATGCATGAACCATATTTAAAGCACTTGACTGATCCGAGCATGGGCATCAAATAGGATGAATCCATACCAAAAATCAGTGAGCCACTCCCATTCCAAAACAGGATACAAGAAAGATGGATGAAATGAAATGATCTATTAATATAACACATAGAGAAAAGGTTACACACTGTGAAATACCAAAGACCAGAATCCTCTTTAACAGATGGAACTCCTCCTCACTGAGACCCTATGGGCTTTGAGCCTCCATACAAGAGTTTTACCCAATGTATACAAAATTCCTTTCACTGCATAATTTTCTGATAAAAATATGGAACCCTTACAATGAGTTTCTTCATGGTTTTTATTTGAGAAACTAAAACCTAGAAAAAGAGGTAGGTGATGAACATTTAATTGTATCATTAAAACAAAATGGGAGAAGTTCCCGCCCATACTGCTTGATGGCGCTGTGCTGTTTGTACTATGCTTCTTGCCTTCTGAAGTAAATGCACTGAGTGAAAGATCTCTTCAGGAACACGTCATAGGGATAACCATACCAACACTTTTTCCTCTCCTGGAAAGAAGACTCTGTTGAAATAATGCCTTGAGGACTTTGTTTTTAGTGTGTAGATCTTTCGAATGATGTGCAGGATCTTCCATTAGGTACTCTGCTTCAAAAGGCTAGAACAAGGCCCCCAAAATCTTCAGCTACCTGATTTTAATTATCTGCTGAACACCGATATTCTTGATCTGCCCCATTAATATCTCCATCTGTGAAATCGACGCCTTGAATGTCCCTGCAGGGTTTGATAATTTTGGACCCTGCTTCTTAAATTGGAGTCTTGTCGATTTGGCTTCCGGGGACTTTCTTCATAATTCTGCTCTGAAAAATGGTCCTTTGACGTGTGCTCGCCTCCTGTAATGGAGGCTGCAAATTATAATAATTATTCGTCGTTTTCAACCTGCAAAACACACAAAACTGTGAAGAAAACCAATGCATGGGGGGCAGCGATGCAGTGGGAGCGACTGTGTAACAGAACGACGTGGTGAAGTGGCGGAAAAAATGCAGGGTGGTGACGAAGAAAATGCAGTGGAACAGTGTGAGACAACCATAGAGAGAATTAATGGAATGCAGAAATGAACGTGAAAACTCGTAAGGAACAAAGAAATGAGAAAAATATAGATCTGGGGTGGCAGAGAGCATGTGGAGGAAAACTGGAGGACAGGTGGCACGATATCAAAACGACGAAGAAAGGATGACGTGGAGGACTGACTTTGGGAGCTGGTCAAAAGTGGGGTGAGTAGATCTTGACCGTCCGATCTCGGGAGGAGATAGACGGTTGAAAGAGCGTCGGAGGCAGTGGACTGTGGGCCAGGAGCGCTGTACACTTGGACTAAAACTCGTGCAGCTTCGGAGCACGACGATCGTCGGATGAAGGCTCCCAGATTGGACGGTTGTGATTAATATCGTTGCGCATCTTTTTTCAAATGATAATGCGTGATGGAGGGCAGTATTCGGGCCGTACGCTGGGACGCATGGCAGACAATGTATGGAATTGCTGGCCCAATGAGAATTACCGCCCTCTGCCCAAAGGTGGTGCGTTGAATACCGGGCAGTTTTTAAACAGTGTTTTGGGCGCGGGGACCACCAGAACCAACGGGCAGCGAACCGTCAATTTATGATTTGATCGGACGGTGAATAGGTAGGCTACGGATGCGGTAGAGATGAGTGAACGTCATTCAATCTGCATAGATCAATGGCTTGGGATGTGCCCGATACATATTGGATAAGTGCCCGTAAGACTAGTGCCTAGTCTAGCGCCCAGGTTACATGGGGAAAAGACAGGGGGGGCTAGGGCTGAAGGAGCTACGCCTTAAATATTTCAAATATGAATTTTCATCCTATTATGAGGTGTTTTGGAGGCGAGAAATGGCAGCGATGGGCATAAAAATGGTTTTTCAAGTCTGCAAGAGGAAATTCGAAAGCTTTAATGCCAGATTTCCTATGAGCTTTTATGTGAAACGGATTATGATCAACACCCTACAACCTTGGTGATGGTGTACATCCCATATCAAAGCAGGCGAAGCTTACGGTGGGGTCTAGTGAGGCACTCCTTCTGCAAATGTAGGCACACATTGTCGCCCACCTGGAAGTTGTGTGGAACCTGATGTTGATCATGTCATTACTTGTACTTAGCATTGGTTCTGTCCAATATTTCATGAACTTGTTGGATGATGTGCTAAATGTGCTCGATGAATTTGTTTTCTTTGTTAGCTTTAGACTAGACATGAGCTGAATCATCCTCAGTAGCCACAAATGGCATGGCTAAGTCAATGGGACATAGTAGCTGGAATCCCAAGCCCACTTAAAAGGGGTTGTGGTTGCTTGATCTGTGGAGAGCCTGGTTATAACTTTGTTGTACATAGGGAAGGCTCTCATCGCATGTACGTGGATGTTTTGAATTCTACATGTGTAGAATGTGTACAATCATCATGTTGACGACCTTTTTCTGGCTATCAGTTTGGGGATGGAAAGTTGTGGACTTGGTGAGCTTGGTGTCCAGCATTGACCAGAGGCTGGACCAAAATGTGCTGAGGAACCTCCTATCCCGATCTGAGATGATAGACCGTGGGATCCCAAAGTGCACCTGTTGTAACATGTTTTGGCACACCTAAAATTTTTACTTTTTGGTGAAAATTTGTCAAAATATTACTAAACTAAAATGCTAAGAGATATATTATTATGCTTTTCAAAAGGTTTATTTCTTTTATATAATAATTTTTTATTTAAAATATATTATTTTTATAAAAATAATTGTTTTAATTAAATTATATTATAAAATTAATTAAATTCTAAATTCTAAGTCCAAACCAGCATTTTTAAATTATGAAAGATGGTCTCCATTCATTTCGGACCCCAGGGTCCTTCGAGCTTTAAAAAGATGGAGGGTCTGAAATTAGTTGTTTTGTAAAACAAATCTTGGACATGTAGCATTGTGTGGAGTAGTTTTCACCCCCCATCTGTGAAACCTTATCATCAAAGACCCCCTCGGAAAATTTGCTCATGGTTTATATGTGAATGAGGATGAGTTGCTTGGTGAATGCTCAGGAATTTAGCATACATATAGACGAGGGAACTTCCAACTGTTATTCTGTGACATGTTTTCTCAAGTTTCCTAAGATCAAGAATGAGATGGATGGAAATGACAAGGAGGGGGGATTTTGGGGATTTTCTGCATCAGAAAATGAGGAGGTTGTCGAAGTAACAATGCCAACCTAGATCTAGGATCCGTAGTTTTGCTGCAGAATCTTCCTCTATCTTTCATTCTTTGGAGTGTGTTGAATGCTCTAGGTAGCAGCATAGAGAATCTTGTAAGGGATCGGATGATTATATCATTCCCGGTCTCTATGATGATAACATAAATTACCTCGCTCAATTGTCAAGATCAGATTATTGTTCGCTGGCTTTGGTGAATCAAAGGTTGTGTTCACTTGTCAGCCAAATGTGCGATGGAGGAAGGTGGATACCAGTGGAAGGAGGAAATTGGCATATGGTTGTAGGTTTAATTGATCAGGCAAGTATATTATTTTGAATTTGTTGTTGTGGTTTCCCCTCTGGATGAGGTCAAAATCGAATTTATTCCACCAATCTCAATTCCAGAGCAACATCTTCACCATACTTATACAACATTTGTCAGAGGTCTCTTTTTCTCTGAAAATAAGTAGAGATAGTCTTGATGATGAGGAGAAAGAGATATCCTTGGACATAGCCTGATTATTTGTTGGAGAAGACAAGGATACCGTCATAATAATATCGCAAGGATCTGCAGAATGTGAACCCTCAATTATCAATCCGTGGAATTAGCATGCTTCAACAATCCCAAAGCAAAAAACATTTTGGAACTCCAAAATCGTTCAGTTTTAGATATGAGAAATTTGCAGCTACTCAAGGCCAAAGGCGATTGTCTGGAGAACATATGTACTGTCATGCCACACTTTTTCCTACCTCACTTACAAACCTCCAATATCTTAACTTTTCTGGGAGCCACAGCTTTCAAAATCTGCCACATTCAACTGGGAATTTTATTAGACTTAAGCATCTTAGTTTGGCAAGGTGCTCCAAGTCGAGCCTATCTCAAGCAACGCTTGGAAATATCACCACATTTGTATCATTGACCTTTCATTTTTTCTGAAAATGAAGGTATTTCCTCCCCAAGTGGCAAGCCAACAATCCTTAGAAGACCTAAATTTGTTAGGAAGTTAACAAAATTGTGGGGGACAAATCAATAGTTTCCAGATATAAGGGGAGGAAGTTGAGTTGTTTGGTGCTTGATATCAGCTTTATATTTAGTATGAAGACACCTTTCAGATTAGATTTCCAAATTTGAGGCAAAATATATGTACACATTTCAGCTTTGAGGACTCTTATATTATTAGTGTGATTGTTTTAAGGATTTTATTCCTTTACTATTGTAACAGTTTAGGAAGTAGTTTCTCTATATATTGTTTAATATTGTAATTTGAAGGTGGTATTTTGAGGCCAACACCTTTTCAACTTTGTAAAATTTTTCTCCAAAAGTTCTAATTAAAGTATATCATCTCTAGCTTCGACAGAATTTGTGTTTCTTGTTCGTTTTTCCAGTATTTCCATATATGTTTTCTTCATATAATTTAATTCATGTACAGTTATCCAATTGGAAATTTAATTGAATCTCAGTTTCGTTTCTGATTTGTTGTAAAGTTGTAATTATATTAAGAGATTAATTTACAGGGCTATCTATTATTGTAAATTCCTCTTGAAATATAAATTACGCAAGGTTTCTATAATGACTTGATTCTATTTTATTTATTATGAAACATAGTTTTCATAATTTTTGAAAGCTATAATTGTTTAAAGAGATTAGTATATCAAATTGTATGTCTGATCAAGCTCCTCTTTGGACCTGGTTATTATTTTTCTTCTATCTACCTAGTAGTTAAGTATTCAGTCTGACTGCTACATTATTAGGGATCTCCTTACATTCTTCTCCAAAATTCTTATACAAATCAAGTCATTCTATTAAGTCGGAAGCTGACACTTTGAGAAAGGACTCTATAAAGAAGGGGTTTATTCATGAATAGGGATTTTCATTAATAGCCAAACACCCCCCATTAAAACCATAAATCTGGTCATTGTGCTTCATAGGCTATTGTTCGGTGACAGTGAACAGCGTTAAACAAGGCCTCGTAACAACTGAGGGAGTCCCCTCTGGTTCAAGGGTAAACTTGAAACTAAAGGCTGGTTGAGTTGGTTTCTTGGAATATTTTTTGTAGCCAAGGACTACCTACGGGAAACAGGAACAACATTTGGCTTCGTTGTCGGGGAGCAAAGTAACAAATATATTTTCCCTGGAGTACAATAACGACTAGATTTATTCCTTTCCGATGAACAAGGAATATGCATTTGTATTGGTTGCATTATTTTCACCTGGCGACTCCACTTTGTTAGTCCACTGGGAAACCAATCCCACTCTTTTCATATTTCAACTGCCTTTACTACTATGCAAGGTTTTTTGATACTTGAAATTAGCAGTATATGTTTTCTCCTCTCAGCCATGGTCAGAAATATAAAATGTCAGAAGAGGATGCAACTTTTAAAATATACCTGTGAGTATAAGTTTTCTATGGGATTTTATGTTCATATTGTATATATTCTTCATATTTTGAGCTGTTGGAAACGTGGTTTGTCAATAAATCGACTCCGCACTTGGTTACATTGGAAAAAACATTACACCTAACAATGCAGCATTTTCCAGTTCAGTTAGATAGGAGTGTGGGGATTGAATAGATATTCAGAGTTTCAGTATGTAGTAGATCAGCATGTTCATTTTTTATGAATTATGTGATAGATCAACTTATATTTTCAGTCTAGTATTTTTCATTTTTTAGTTTTCAATATGAAAGAGTATCAGGATTAGTGTTGGCACAGAGTTTCATTTCACAGTTGCAGGTTGCAGTCTGCACTAGCAGGCTATTCAAATGAGAGGGTTGTTCCAAGAAATTTGGTTATGGAAGATGATGGGTGATGATCAGGTTTATAGTATGACTCCATGCCCAATGCAAAAGGCATCTGATCTGCTTTTTCTCTACATCCCACAGGGTGAAGCAGTCCCCATTGGAGCCGATGTTGTAACATGTTTTGGCACACCTAAAATTTTTAATTTTCGGTGAAAAATTGTCAAAATATTACTGAACTAAAATGCTGAGAGATATATTATTATGATTTTGAAAAGGTTTATTTATTTTATATAATAATTTTTTGATTTAAAATATATTATTTTTATTAAAAATTATTTTTATAAAAATATTATTTTTAATTAAATATATATTATAAATTAATTAAATTTTAAAGCCTAAGTCCAAACCAGCATTTTTAAATTATGAAAGATGGACTCTATTCATTTCGGACCCCCCAAGGTCATTCGAGCTTTAAAAAGCTGGGGGGGTCCAAAATTAGTTGTTTTGTAAAACAACTCTTGGGCACATGACATTGTGTGGAGTAGTTCGCAACCCCTAGCTGCGAAACCTCTTATCAGAAAATACCCCCTCCAAAAATCTACTCATGGTTTTTATGTGAATGAGGATGAGATGCTTGGTGAAGGCTCTGAAATTTAGCATACATGTAGACGAGGGAACTTCCAACTAGTATTTTGTGACATATTTTCTCAAGTTGCCTAATATTGAGAATGAGATGGATGGAAATGAAAAGGAGGGGGGATTTTGGGTATTTTCTGCATCAGAAAATGAGGAGGTTGTCAAAGTAACGATGCCAACCTAGATCTAGGATCTGCGGTTTTGCTGCAAAATATTTCTCTCCCTTGCATTCTTTGGAGTGTGTTGAATGCGCTAGGCAGCAGCATGGAGAATATTGTAAAGGATCGTATGATTATATAATTCCCAGTCTCTATGATAATAAAATAAATTTCCTCGCTCGATTTTTAAGATCATATTATTGTTCACTGGCTTTGGTGAATCAAATCTTGTGTTCACTTGTTAGATAAATGTGCGATGGAGGAAGGTGGATATTAGAGGAAGGAGGCAATTGGAAAATGACTGTAGGTTTAATTTATTAGGAAAGTATATTATTCTGAATTTCTTGTTGTGGTTACCCCTTTGGATGAGGTCAAAATCGACTTTATTCCACCGATCTCAATTTCAGAGCGACATCTTCACCGTACTTATACAACATTTGTCAGAGGTCTCTTTTTCTCTGAAAATAAGCTATGATAGTCTTGATGATGAGGAGAAAGAGATATCCTTGGACATAGCCTGCTTCTTCGTTGGAGAAGACAAGGATATCATCATAAGAATATCGCAAGGATCTGTAGAATGTGCACCCTCAATTATCAGTTCATGGAATTAGCATGCTTCAACAATCCCAAAGAAAGAAAAAACCCGTTGGAACTCCAAAATCGTTCAGTTGTCGATATGAGAAATTTTCAGTTGCTCAAGGCCAAATACGATTGTCTAGAGAACATATTTACTGGCATGCCACACTCTGTCTTGCCTCACTTACAAACCTCCAATATCTTAAATTTTCTGGGAGCCGTAATTTGCAAAAGTTGCCACATTCAAATGGAAATTTTATTAGACTTAAGCATCTCATTTTGGCAAGGTGCTCTGAGTTGAGCATATCTTAAGAAACTCTTGGAAATATCACCACATTTTTATCACTGACCTTTCATTTTGTATGAAAATGAAGGTATTTCCTCCCTAATTAGCAAGCCAACGATTCTTAGAAGACCTAAATTTTTTGGGCAGTTATCAAAATTGCAGGGGACAGCTTAACAGTTTCCAGATATAAGGGGTGGAAGTTGAGTTTTTCGGTGCTTGATATCAGCTTTGTATTTAGTATGAAGACACCTTGCAAATTAGATTTCTAGATTTGAGGCAGAATATATGTACACAATTTAGCTTCGAGTACTCTTTTATTATTAGTGTGATTGTTTTCCGGATTTAATTCCTTTATTATTGTAATAGTTTAGGAATTCGTTTCTATATATATTGTTTCATATTGTAAATTGAAGGAGGGATTTTGAGGCGAACACCTTTTCAGCTTTGTAAAACTTTTCTCCAGAAGTTCTAATTAAATTATTTCAACTTTGGCTTGAACAGAATTTGTGTTTCTTATTCGTTTTTCCAGTATTTCCATATCTATTTTCTTCGTATAATTTAATTCATGTAAAATTATCCAATTGGAAATTTAATTGAATCTCAGTTTCATTTCTGATTCATTGTGAAGTTGTAATTGGATTGAGAGATTAATTTATAGGGCTATCTGTTATTGTAAATTCCTCTTTAAATGTAAATTACACAATGTTTTTGTAGTGACTTGATTATATTTTGTTTATTATGAAAACATAGTTTTCATCATTTCTGAAAGCTATAATTGATTAAACATATTAGTATATCAGACTGTCTGTCGGATCAAGCTCCTCTTTGGAACTAGTTATTGTTTGTCCTTCTATCTTCCTAGTTGTTAAGTGGTCAGTTTGGCTGCTACATTATTAGGGATCTCCTTACATTCTTCTCCCAAATTATTATACAAATCAAGTCATTATGTTGGGCTAGAAGTTGACACTTTGAGAAAGGACCCTCTAAAGAAGGGGTTTATTCATGAATAGGGATTGTCATTAATAGCCAACCACCCCCAATTAAAACCATAAATCTGGCCATTATACTTCAAAGGTTGTCATTCGGTGGCTGTGGACAACGTTAAACAAGGCCTCATAACAACTGAGGGATCGCCCTCTATTTCAAGGACCATCTTGAAACTAAAGGTTGGTTGAGTTGGTTTCTTAGCGTAGTTTTTGCATCTAAGGACTGCCTACAGGAAATAGGAACAATATCACCCACACTCGTTCAAAGAATATTTTAGCAGTGGCTTCTATTGTGATATTCTTCTTGTAGGCTGCCATAATGGACATATTCGATAGTCTGTCAATGACCACTAAAACACAATCGTTTCCATGCTTAGTAGAAGGAAGGCCTGACATGTAATCCATGGAGATGGATTCCCAAGGTCGATTAGGGGTAGGTAGCAGAGTATAGAGGCCTTGCTTCTTGATGTTCAGTTTGGAAATGGCGCAAGCAGTGCAGGATCTGATGTACTTCCTGACATCCTATCAAAGGTTCAGCCAATAGAAATACTTTTGCAGTACTGTCATTGTTTTCTCAACCCTGAAATTCCCAGAAACTCGACTGTAGTGTGCTTCCCATATCATCTTGGCACACTCTCTTGAAGGAACGCAAAGGTGTCTCAGGTGGCATAACAGTGCATCTTGGAGGTGAAATTTTGGAACTTGCATACCCCCTAAGAGTGCCTTTTATGTGTGGTCGGATTATGTATCGCTCTTGTAGAGAAGCGGCCAATCAGAAGTCTAGTTCCCATAAGAGTTGAGAATGGTGGTTAGCGCTATGATCGGTGGTCGGCTGAGGCATTCTACAACATTATTGGTGCTACCCTTCTTGTACTTGATGTTCAAATGAAACTATTGCAGAAATGTGGACCACTTCTGATGGAAATCGTTTTGCAACTTCCCTTGTGTCTATATGAACTATAGGATTCGGTGGTCTGTGTGATGATTTTTTCCTTCCCAAAATGTAATTCTTCCATTTTCGACAAGCCTTCACAATGGAATACATTTCTTTGTCATAAGTGGGATACTTGCAGACTGTTTCAGACAATGTCTCATTGTGATATGCCACTAGATGCCCCTGTTGAGTAAGAAATTCCCTTATAGAATAATCAGAGGCATCTGTCTCAGTCTCAAATGGTTGTTGCAAGTCTAGTAATGTGAACACTAGGGCAGAACAGAGGCGATGTTTCAATTCTACAAACACATTCTGTTGAGATTCCGACCAAAATAATTTTTCTTTCACTCCTCCCTTGGTGACTTAACTCAAGGGCCAAGTGATATGAGAGAATTCCAACACAAACCTATGGTAGAAATTAGCAAGACCTAGAAAGTTGTGAAGCTCTGTTAGAGTGGTTGGGGCTGGCCAATATAAAATGACTTAGATATTGGTTGGATCCACATGCACCCCCCTTTCATCAATAATGTATCCTAGATATTGAACCTGGGTCATGCCAAAAGTGCACTTCTCCAAATTGGTACACAACTTGTGTTGTTGTAGTGTTTGGAGGACTTTTCAGATGTGGTGGAGGTGCTCTTCCCAAGTCTAGCTGAAGATCAGAATTTCATCCAAGTACACCACTACAAATGAGTTGGTGAAAGGCTGCAATATGTCATCCATCAACCTCATGAAGGTTACAGGATAATTAATCAACCCGAAAGGCATGACCATCCATTCGAAAAGGCTCTCCTTGGCTTTGAAGGCACCCTTCCACACATCAAAGTGTTCGATTTATACCTGGTGATACCTAGACTTCAATTCAATCTTGTTGAGTTGGTCCAGAAGGTCATCAATCCATGGGATCGAGTACCTATTCTAGATAGTGATCTTGTTTAGTGCCCTATATTCAATACAAAGTTTCCAATTCCCATCCTTCTTCTGTACCAACATGATCAAGCTCCCACAGGGTTATGAACTTGAATAGATGTGACCTTTCTACATCAGCTCCTGAATCTGCCTCTTGATTTCATCGTTCTCTAGAACAGAGTGCCAATAGATCGATCCATTGGGTAGCAGCACACTTGGGGTAAGATCAATGGTGTTCTTGACCTTACAGTGTAGAGGCACCCCTGTGGGTGAGGTGAAGATGTCCTCGTACTCCTCCATGACCTTGTCCATCTATTGTTGTCGTGCAGAGGAGCCTTGTCTACAGGTCGTGGCCACAGTATTCTTCTTGCCATGGGGGCGAATTATCAGGAAAACAAATTTCCTGGTTTTGGAAATGAGCTTACTACATTGTTTTCTAGTAACCAAAGAGATAGGGACAGGTGGTGGTACCTCTGGTATCCTATATAGCTTATTTCCAAAAGTAACAGTAACAACGCGAGGTCGAGACTCATACACAACATGTCACTTCCACTAGTATGGTTGGCCTAATAATACATCACAAACATCCAGAGGAGAAATTTCACATAATACCTCATCTGTGAAGGGCTTGATGTTGTAGGGAAGGAAGCATTGTTGGCTGATGCCGATATCCTGTCCTTGGTGAAGACACCCGATGGTGTATGGTTGTGGGTGTGTTGTGGTTGGCAAGCCCAACCGCTTCATGGCGTCTGCTTAAATTAGGTTCTTTTGGCTACCATTTTCGATAATGAACTATAGCAGGGAACCCTTTACCCACATCTAGGAGTGGAAGAGGCACTCCTCCTATTTTGGACCTTCCAGTTCCTCCTTGTGGATCTTTGTAGTGGCAACAATGGCGTTGGGATCCACATCAATAATATGTTTCCCTTTTTCATTACCCTTATCAGGTTCTGATTTAGAGTCAGAGCATGCATCTGATTCAAAAGCCCTCATCTCGGCCACTAGCGACTACTTGGCCCGACACTCACTTGTGTTGTGAGTGGAGCTCTTATGGAACTCACACCACTTTCCCGTGTCCTTCTTTGCCTTCGCGGTGTTGTTATTTGCTTGTGGCTTTGGCAGGTTTTCTTGGGCTGCCATGCCTTGGCTTTTTCCTTTGTTCTGTAGTTTTGGGGCACATTTCCCTTTATTTTGATTCGCAGATCCAAAGTCTCGCTTCTTCTCTTTGAATTTCTGCTCAATCTTGGCAGGATACCGGTATTTTGTACCAAGCGAGGAGATGTCGAGGAACTCCATTTCCTCCTAAATGTATATATGAGTACAACTGTGATACTTTAGCACCAAATTTTTCTCCAAATCTTTGATACCCAACTTTGTGCACAGGGTATGGAACAGATTCGTTAGCTCATGCACATCTTGATCCCTTTGTTGCCGCATCATGGTCCATTGTATGTACTTGTCCTCATAGCTCCCCACGTGATAGTATTGTTCCTTGATGGCATCTTAGAAATAATTCCAAGTGGGTATGAATGAGAAAAAAGAGGGTTTTGTCTCATGCTTTTTCTCACAGTAGGTTTCCCACCAGTCATTGACATGATAGGTAGCTCTGAGGAGTGCAAACATAAACTTCTCTCGGTCGAAAAAGTCATGAACCGAGAAATATCCTTATAATAGATTCAACCATCTATCTATAGCATCTGCATCTATTTAACCCTCAAATATGGGAATGTCAAAGTTTACTTGTACCTTAAAGGGAGTCACACCTCTAGAGTAGTTGTTGGATGCAGATGCGTCACCGGTGGGAAATCGTTGAAGGATCTGGGCAAAGTTATCCATCATCATGTTCCTTTGTTTTTTGAGGGCCTCCTCAAGCAATATTTTAATATGATCTCCTGATCCCTCATATTTATTTTTTTCCCTAATGGGTGACCGTCACGGTTTGCGAGGCCGATCTTGCAAAGGTTCAACCAGATTGATCCCTAACTCCTTATACCCTGACCTCGTTGGGGACATGAAAAGAAGGATCGAGAAAAAGCATACCGCTCTGATACAACTAACCAAGATTTATGTAGGAATGCAACATAATACACATATCACCATAAATAAAAAGATGCAGTGGAAATAACACTTCATTTCATTAATATCAAAGAACTGAAATTTTCTTACAGACAAAATGGAAATAAACTAGATAGGGCGCTGGTAGCTTATCTCTAAGAAGAGATGTGGTGGATACAGGCCTATGAAATATGTTACAATGGGGCTCAAGGGCCTATTTATTATTTAGAAACAATGGAAAACCCTAAACATCCAAAACCCTAACCTTAGGAGATGAAGCGCCAAAACTATGGGCCCCGTTTAGATAAACTGGTGTTTCAACTTCCCGAGGACGTAACTTTGGCATATGATCTCTGTTTAATGTGCACCATACCTCATTAGAAAGATATATCCAATCAACACAACTTTTGATTTTAGAAACATCATTCCATGGCTCCATGTTGCTCCTAGTTTTCCCAAAAAACGTCGTTTAGGGCCTTAAAATGGCTCCGGAAGTTCAAGACCCGAAAAACTGCTAAAAATAGTAAGTTGTGTTGAAACTGAAAAACTTAAAGAGACAATGGTGGGGCCCCAAATGGAATAGGTGGGTGGCCACCAATATCCACCTAGATTATTTACTTTGTTATTTTTATATATTAAATAAATTAAAATATTATATTATATATGCAATGTTTACATATTACTCCTCCCATCAACAACTCCTCCATACTATTGATGGGAGGGAAGTGCCACCAACACCTTTTCTTTATTTTTCTTTTTCATTTTAATACAACTTACATAAGGATGGTAAGGCTGATTTCATGCGTGCCTACTTCAAACTCACTCCTCTTGATCCATGTTACTATTTTTTTTATAATATTTTAAACGATAAATAAATATTTCATACATATTAATTAATTTACTAATTTAAAATGAAGAAATTAGACTCAAAATTTTTAACCATATAAAATAAAAACAAGTCTGCAAAGAGAAAATATGGTATACCTATCGAGTGATGAAATAAAAGCAATTGTGGTATGTTGTTTTTGTTCCTTTTCATATGCAAGGCCACATAAATTCCACGATACAAGTGGCCTTGAAGCTTGTGGAGGAGGAATTCCATAGACTACAATCACTCTCACATAGAAGAGGAAGAGGCTAACAAGTCCAGTTTGAATTACAGTTACCAAATTTGTTAGAATTAGGAAAAAAAAAATTGGATTCGATACGATTATCGTATTATTTACAGAAATTTGATTTGATTTTTGAGATAAATGGTTAATTAATAAAGATTACTCAAAATTTTAGTAGTTTACCTAGGCGGACGGATTGTCCATTCAATACGAGAGGATGTGAATGATAGCAGTAGTGGCATGGCATTCACACAGAACGAAAGAAAAAAAAAATTCATAGTGGAATCATAAAGTTTTAGAGTTTCTAGTTTCATTTTTTCTTTTAACCACCCAAAACACTGAGAAAACACGTAAAGGAAAAAAATTGTGATAGTATTAAGAATCTGTGACACTATTAATTTCCAATAGTGTTAATTTTAAAAGAAGTGACTAATTTTTAGTATTTCACATATTTTTTAAAATCGGGGTGTGACCTAGAGATGCACCTCACTCATATTAGTTTATGAAGGTATGTGTAAAGGACAACCCCACTAGTCTCCACAAGCATGGCAAGGCTAGCAAGACAGTCAAATGCATTAAGGTGGAGGGTGGTGGCAGGTTGAAACATTCGAGACATTTGTTGTTATGCATGCATCACAACAGAGGTGAAGCTCAGGTTCGAGCTCAAACAAAGGTGGTGAACAATGAGAGCAGCAAAGGAAAGGGTCTGGCATAGGTGTTCCTTCATCAATCTGTAACGCTAGTTTTTTGGTATGTAACCCACTTCTTCCCCTCTATCTTCATGCAGCAGGTCCTTTGGGTCTTGGTTTTGAGGTGGTTTGTCTTGAAGGCGTGGGATATTTTTATGGGTGGGTTGTGTTCGACTTAGACTATTGAAGCGTCGACCAGATTTGTTGTTGGTTCTGGTTGATTGTCTGTCCTTAACCCAAATTTCATGGTTGTGTCGATTTTTTTTGGGGTCTTGCTGTCATAAAGGGGTTTAATATATGGTTGTTTTGAAAATGTTTGGGTCTGCGAAACCACTATTCTTTGGGTTTTGTATATGTCCCGGGTTGAATTAGAGTGGTGTTGGGCTTATTGCAAGGAGTCAACATAGTTGGAATGGGGGGACCCCAGCTGGATTCGGGAAAGGGACAATCTTCTAGACCCTCCCCCTATGTATATAATTGTGTGGTTAGAGCTCATCCCTTCAGGAGGGTTGCACAATTGTAAACCTTGTCAATTTCTCACCCTTGTGTCTAGGGAGGTGCCACTCCACTATCCAAGGGATAATTGGAGGAAACCCTGTTTGTTGAGGAATGTGGGTAGTATTTTAAATGAAGAAAGGAAGGCTGAATATTTCTGTGTTTGGGTTTTATGTTTACATGTTGGTCTCTAGACAAGTGGGTAGACATGTAACGCAACCCGAGAGTTGGGTCATGGTGGGCTTGGTCTTTCTGCTTTCACCCTATTTGTTGGCATATTCCCCGGCCGAAGAATTGTGAAGATGACTCATGTTGGTACTATATCCTATAGCCCTACCCTGAGGGGACGAGGCAAGAAGAATAGAGGCAGACATGCTGAGGGCTAGTCAAATTCACCTAGCAACAAGCCCAGAGGTCGGAAACCCATTGGGCATATCATTAAGGAGGTTGTGGAAGCTTAACAGGAAAGAACAGAGGAGGAAATTTGACAACTGATAGAGGAGTGGGAGGCGAGTCTTAATTTCCACGCGAAGTCAATGGATATGGAGGCTGAGGACTAGTGGGACTTGGTGCCCGACCCTAGGCGAACCTGTGATCGCCTAATGCAATTCAAACACACCCTCTTCCTATACTGTTCCATGAAGGGTATCTTGGGCAAGGCCTTGGAAAAATTTGTTGTGATTATGGCCTTTGTTGTACATGAATTCCCAAACTATATAAATGAATTCGAGAAACTTCAATTTCAACTACATAAGAAACATGGACAACTTCGTCACATTGAAAATCACTTACCATGCATTTTTTCTTCAACAGAACTTCTGGGGGACACTGCTCAAGACCCAACACCGGTGGATTCTACCTCAGCTCAGGAAGCTGAGTAGTTATGATGTTTTTTCCTTTTACAATTTGTGTTGATGTTTATGAACATGCAAATAACATTTACTTGTAATTGTGTTGAAATTAATTTAAGTAGGCAAATAGATGATATGATTTGTATAGACATACAGTCATATTTTTCATGGCTGGAAAGACTCAAACTATTCTGTTTTTGGATGGCATACAAAATTCTTAGGTGGCCAACTTGGTTTCCCACAAGGCAAGTTGTAGCCACCCAACGATCTTACTATCGGGCTGTAAGTTGCTATTTTAAGTAATAGAAAAAATAAGGATCTACCAAGCTTACACAATATATATATATATATATATATATATATAGATTATGAATGATTTTAGATAAATAAGTTTTTAAATTAAAAAAAGTATTTTAGATTTAATTTTTTAAAGAAATATAAATTTTGAATAGAAATGGTAAGTGTGGTTTTCAATTCAAAATAAATTCTAAAAAAATAATGAAATATATTGTTTTTACAAGAAAGAAAGTCTTTAAATCTTTGAGTTATATATTTTCAATTTTTTTAGAATTAAGATTTTTATTCAAATTTTTATGATATTGTATCATTCAAATTTAGTAACTATGATTTGAATGTTGAAAATCTGTAGTCATCCCCAATAGCCTACCTTCTACCTTCCATTGATACTAGCACTAAAATTTCTTTCTCGGCCAAGAAGTTGTTGAGTCCACTTGGATACGTATAAATTGCCACTTAATCAGCCAACGTACCAATTTGCTTACGTAAGTGCTTTGTGTTAGGTGTGGAGCCTGAATATCTTGTTTACTTTGTATCACAACATTGGACCCATGTACCTTAAATGGGGTGGCAATGCCGCCCGTAAATTAATCACTACTGTGGGGGGTTTAGGGGGGGCGGCAGCGAGTTTATGGAACCCCCCCTGGCGGGGGGTTTCGGGGGCAGCGCCCCCAAAGCTAAAAACAGATGTAAAATTTCCTTGTAAAAGTATAGTAATTTCTAGTCAATCTGGGCCGTTCATTAGGCAAATGATCTGACGGTAGAAGTTATGTTTAGTTTAGGGTTTTTCTCCCTAGAAGGAAACCCCTCACTTTTATGAGAGTATTGTATTGTAGCTGTGTATGGTATGTGTATTCTCAGAGCGAGAAACAGAGAGGGATACTGTGAGAGAGAATAGAGGATATTAAAGCGGATCTGCTATAGGTTTTGTCTCTTCTTTTTGTTGGATAATAGAAAGGAAGGACTGGCTGTTCGGGGTGGACGTAGCCCAAACTGGGTGAACCACGTATATCTGTGTCTCTCTGGTTTTATGTGTTTTGTGTGCTTGTATTTTCCGCATATTTTATGTGTTGCATTGCTCTGTAATATATAATTTTCTAACAACTGGTATCAGATATGAAGGTGTATTTGGCTGATAAACTCGCAGGAAAGAAGGGTTCCTGGTTCGAGTGGGAGTAATGGCGAAAGATGGTAAGTTTAGGGTCGTTAACGGCCAAAACTTCCCACTGTGGAAGATGCAGATGGAATATTATCTGTATCAAAAATATCTATAACTACCATTGAGCAGAAAAACAAAGAAGCCGGCGGCCATGACAGACATGGAATGGAAAATTCTCGATAGAAAGGCACTCGGAACAGTACGGTTGTGCCTTGCGGTGTTAGTCACCTTCAATATTTCGAAGGTAACAACAACATAGCGTTTGATGTAGACATTGGTGAAACTATATGAAAAACCCTCGGCCTCAAACAAGGTATTTCTTATGAAACTACTATTTAATATGAATATGTCGAAAGGTGGATCTGTTGCAGACCATTTGAATGATTTTAATACAGTTACCAGTCAGTTAAGTTCTGTAGGGGTAAAATTTGATGATGAAGTTAGAGCTCTGTTATTCTTGTGCTCATTGCCAGAGAGTTGGAATGGTTTAGTAATGGCAATTATTAACTCTATCTCTAGATCTAGTACTTTAAAGTTTGATGATGTTGTCGGTGCTATCCTTAGCGAGAAAATGCGACGGAAAAGCTCTGGTGAGACATCGGGTAATGCTTTGAGTGCAGAGTCTAGGGGAAGAAGAATGGAAAGAGGAAAGAGCTTGGGATATCGCAGTAAATCAAGGAAAGGCAGATCCAAGTCCAGATCGGGGATAGTGTGCTGGAATTGCGGAAAGAAAGGACACCTAAAGAAAGACTATAGATCTCGGAAGGGAAAAGAAGGAGACACACAGCAAGAAAACAATCATGAAGCAAATGTGACAGGTGATGTGTTACAAGATGCTTTGATTCTTTCTTTCGAAAATGTTACTGATTCTTGGGTTGTAGATTCGGGGGCTTCATTCCATGCCACACCTGATAAGAAATATTTTCATGACTATGTTCAAGGAGATTTTGGACAAGTTCGTTTGGGTGATGATAAAACCTGTAAAATTGTTGGAATGGGTAAAGTTCTTGTAAAACAACAGAATGGAAACCAATGGCTACTAAAGGAGGTAAGGCATGTTCCAGATCTGAAGAAAAATCTGATTTCAACGGGGCAATTAGGCAGTGAAGGTTGTGTGACAACTTTCACAGATAAAACTTGGAAGGTCACCAAAGGAGCCCTGGTAATAGCAAAAGGCGAAAAGGTTGGTACATTGTATTTATGCAATGGTATTTCTAAATTTGTTAATGCTTTAACTTCCAAAGGAGCAGATGCAGCATTATGGCATCATAGGCTCAGACACATGAGTGAGAAGGGGATGAAGATTCTTCACTCAAGAAATTTGTTGCCAAGTTTGAAGAATGTTGATTTGGATTTCTGTGAAAATTGCATTTATGGAAAACAAAAGAGAGTCAGATTTCTCAGAGTTGGGAAAGAAAAGAAGAGTGAAAAATTGGAGCTTGTGCATACAGATGTATGGGGACCTGCTCAGGTATCATCTCTCGGTGGCTCTCGTTATTATGTTACTTTTATTGATGATGTAACTAGAAAAACATGGATTTATTGTATTCAGAATAAATCTGATGTATTTGATACTTTCAAGAAATGGAAAGCTTTGGTTGAGATTGAGACACGAAAGAAGTTGAAGTGTCTCAGATCAGACAATGGAGGTGAATATTGCAGCAAAGAGTTTGATAGGTACTGTTCAGAGCATGGAATTCATAGAGAGAAGACAATTCCAAGAACACCACAAGAAAATGGTGTGTCGGAAAGGATGAACAGAACAATCATGGAGCGTGCAAGGTGCATGAGATTGCATGCAGGATTTCCTTTACAATTTTGGGCAGATGCTGTAGATACTGTTGTTTATCTAATAAACAGAGGGCCTTCAAGTTCCTTGGATGGTGGTATTCCAGAGGAAGCATGGACAGGTAAAAAGGTAAACTACTCTTTTTAAAGCCTTTTGGTTGTGAGGCCTTTGTCCATATTAATAAAGAAAATAGAACAAAGCTTGAGGCAAAATCAAAGAAATGTACCTTTATTGGATATGGTGTTAATGATTTTGGTTATCGCTTATATGATTCTTAAAATCAAAAAATCATTAGGAGTAGAGATGTAATATTCAATGAAAAGGTCTTGTATAAGAATCAGTTGCAGGAAAAGAAACAGGAAAAAGAAAGCAAGGAATACACAGTTCTTGATGAGATAACTGAAAAAGTAAAGGTGCTTGAAAATAATAATAATCAAAAACCACAGCAACAGCAACCACCACAACAGCAACAGGCACCTCAAACACCTGAAAGTGGTGTTAGAAGATCTACCAGGATAAGTAGACCCCCTGAACGATACTCTCCTTCATTATATTATTTATTGATAACTGGTTCTGGTGAACCCGAATGTTATGAAGAAGAAATGCAGGTTGGAAGCAGGAAGAAGTGGGAGCTAGCCATGAATGAAGAGATGGAATCAATGCATAACCACACTTGGGACTTAGTCAGGTTGCTTGCAGGTAAAACTACATTGCAGAATAAATGGGCTTACAGGCTAAAGGAAGAAGATGGAGGAAAACAGAGGTACAAAGCTATACTTGTGGTGAAGGGGTTTGCACAGAAGAAAGGTATTGATTTTGATGAAATATTTTCTCCTGTTGTTAAGATGACTTCAATCAAAACTATTTTAAGTCTTGTAGCAGTGGAAGATTTACATCTTGAACAGTTAGATGTAAAGACAACATTTCTTCATGGAGATTTTGAGGAAGAGATCTATATGGAGAAACCAGAAGGATATGAGGTCAAAGGGAAAGAAAAATTAGTGTGCAGGCTAAAGAAGAGCTTGTATGGCTTAAAACAGGCTCCAAGGCAGTGGTATCTAAAATTTGACAAGTTTATGTCTGAAAAAGGTTATACTATATGTCACTCTGATCATTGTGTTTATATAAAAAGGCAAAATGATGGCAGCTATATTATATTGTTATTGTATGTAGATGACATGCTTGTTGCGGGGTCTAACATGCAGGAAATAAATGTGCTCAAAATAAAATTGGCAAATTCATTTGCAATGAAGGATTTGGGAGCTGCAAAACAAATCCTTGGTATGAGGATAACTAGAGACAAGAAAAATCGCAAATTAACACTGTCTCGGAATGAGTACATAGAAAAGGTGTTGAAAAGATTTAATATGCAGAATGCAAAACCAATTAGTACACCTTTTGCTAGCCATTTCAAACTTAGTAAGGAGATGTGCCACAAGACCCATGAAGAAATGGAATATATGTCTAAAGTTCCATATGCATTAGCAGTTGGAAGCTTAATGTATGCAATGGTCTGCACAAGGCCTGATATTGCACATGCAGTGGGATTTGTAAGCAGGTACATGAAAAATCCAGGAAAATAACATTGGATGGCAGTAAAATGGATTCTCAGATATTTGAGAGGTACCACAAATCAAGCATTATGCTTTGGTGGTTCAAACATTTCTCTATAGGGATATTTTGATGTAGATATGGTAGGTGACAGAGATAACAGGAGGAGCACTACAGGATATGTATTTACTGTAGGTGGAACAACTATCAATTGGGTTTCAAAAATCCAAAGTGTTGTTGCACTTTCAACAACAGAAGCAGAGTATGTTGCTGCTATAGAGGCTAGTAAAGGAATGATTTGGTTACAAAGGTTTATTGATGAATTGGGTAAGAAGCGTGATATGGGCACGCTATACAGTGATAGCCAAAGTGCCATTCATATTGCAAATAACTTGGCATTTCATTCCAAGACTAAACACATATCTCAAGTACCATTTCATACGGTCAGTATTGGAAGATGGAGAGTTGAAGCTAGAAAAGATACACACTAGCCAGAATCCTACAGATATGCTAACAAAAGTTGTAACCAGGAAGAAACTGAGGATGTGCTTAGTTTCAATTGGTCTAAGGATGAAAATGAAGATGAGAAACAGCCAGGTCCAAAGAGGAGTCATTGTCCAGCAAATGAAGCAGTGGTGGAGTTGCTACAATCAGTCTCCAAGTGGGAGATTGTTGGGTGTGGAGCCTGATTATCTTGTTTACTTTGTATCACAGCATTGGACCCCTATACCTTAAATGGGGTGGAAACGCCGTCCATAAATTAATCGCTACCATGGGGGGTCCAGGGAGGCGGCAGTGACTTTATGGAGCCCCCCTTGGTGAGGGGTTTCGGGGGCAGTGCCCCCGAAGCTAAAAACAGATGTAAAATTGCCTTGTAAAAGTATATTAATTTCTAGTCAATCTAGGCAGTTCATTAGGAAAATGATCTGATGGTAGAAGTTATGTTTAGTTTAGGGTTTTTTTCCCTAGAAGGCAACCCCTCGCTTTTATGAGGGTATTGTATTGCGACTGTGTATGGTATGTGTATTCTCGGAGCGAGAAACAAAGAGGGAGATTGTGAGAGAGAACAAAGGATATTGCACCGGATCTGCTGTAGGTTTTGTCTCTTCATTTTTCTGGATAATAGAAAGGAAGGACTGGATGTTCGGGGTGGACGTAGCCCAAACTGGGTGAAACACATATATCTGTGTCTCTCTGGTTTTATGTGTTTTGTGTGCTTGTATTTCCCACATATTTTATGTGTTGCATTGCTCTGTAATATATAATTTTCTAACACTTTGTGCTCAATGATTGCTAATTTGAATTTTCCCTAGATGAGGTTGGGCCCCTACTCTCTTAATTGAATTGTCTCTTTTAGCTCTATAGGAGTCCATCCCTTCTTATCAGAAGTGTCTTTTGTTCGACGAAATCGAAGCTGATGGGACAACTCTGGGACAGCTCTCTCTGGCGACCCCCGCGGATTTTTGGGTAGGAGGTGGACCCCGCCCAACTTGGACGGTGGATGGAAAAGGAAACAAAACCCCGACATGCAGAGACGGCAACAAACTCTAGTGGACCCCACACCCCTGCCTCCGCCACCTCACGACCAGGAGCCACCTACTACAATCAATGTTGGACCGCTTAGCTTGAGTTTTTCATGCACGAATGTTTTCAGATTCAATTATTCTTGTATCAAGTGCTCAATTTAGTCCTATAGCTTGTTCGGTCCTGCAGCCTGTTTAGTCCTATATCAAACTATGTAGCAAAGTCGGAGTCATCACTTTCAAGTACTAATTCTTTGATCTGTTCATGCTTCTTCAATGTTTGTCTTTCTAGCAGCGTTCTTCATTTTCAATATTTTTTCAAACACATCCACAACCTACTATTCCTATCACAGATTCACACTGGTTTATGTATGCTTGTATTGCACCTATGATAGTCCCTGGGGGATTAACAAATAACAAGAGATCATAAATTTATAAGCAGAATTATATGAGGAATTGGTATATTCTCTTTCTCGATTAATTTAATCCACTATAGGTCTTAGCGTCAAATAATGAAAGTAACCTGAAAGTATGTAGCATTAATATAAGAAATACCTGTATGTATGTCTTCTATCTAACTAAAACATAATATCTCTCTAGCTCGTAACTATATTCCATCAGGTTTCTGAAGGTTGATGTCAAATATTTTCCAGTCATGTGGTCCAGTCAGGCATTGTTAATGACATACATCGAACTCTTAGGTGTTCTAACAAAATATTATAGTGTCAGAACTATTACAAACTGTATTGGGGTTCCCATCAGAATGTAGTTTCATCAATGGTCTCTCAATTATGGCTCTGAAGTATACATCCAACAAATATCAAATAGCTTTTCTTGGAAGAGGTTTATTGCACGATGAAAAGTTGTAAAGTGGTTTTACACTGGGCTATGCGATTAGATGTGGGACTGACGCGTGGCAGGAGAGCGGGGGTGCGAAACCACCCATATCATACCCCTCCTGCAGCTTTAAAATTCTAACTGTCGGGGTTGTGAAACTTCTTATTACCCGTTGGATATGATGAATCATGATCAGGCATATGGATGAATATGGGTGCTTTGATAGGTGGGACCCGAGATTTTATATGTGGGGTGATATATGCGAAATGGCTACAATGAATGAACTCTTCACCTTTTATTTTAGTGTTTTTTGTAGTGCGGACTTCCCTTAGCTTTTGGATTATGTGATATTCTTGTGTGCTTTTGGATCTGCAATCATTGTAGTTTTGCGTTGAACACTGATTATTGTATGTTTTTCGATGTTTTATGCAAACTTGAGGTGGTTCTAATTGTGAATTTATAGCCCTTAAGGGTTGTTAATTTTTGTACACATAACATATACATAGTGCACACATACCCGATTCCAACATCTGTCACGTAAAATGTATCTTGGAGGCTATAATAACCAAGTTGGAATGCAACACTGAGGCTGATGCATTCACAAGGGGTATATTTATGGCAGGCGATGCAAATAGGATATTTAATTTTTGCCATGCTGGAATCCCAACCGAGATGATCTTATCAAAAAAATTGAGTAATATATATCAACCGTGATCAATATGTTCTGATTACATTGGTTTCTTTCCTCTGGAGTTGCATTGATTGTGTCTTTTGATTTATCCAGGCCCTCTGAAGTGTTGGGGTTCTGCTTAATTACTCCAAATTGCTAGTTCTTTTCCATATATAGTTTATTATGAGGTTAAACATGATCTTATGAATACGGCCTCCCTCCCACATGTATGACATGATTTTCTTCCTTTCAATGCTTTTTTTATCTTTATCTTCACTAGGACTCTTTCTTTAAGTGAATATGTGATACCCTTATTTAAGTGTTGAGATTTTTTTTTCCACCTTTGAATAATTCTAGGAGAAAACTTATTGTTTTTCACTGGTATCTCATGCCTTAAGTTTTCTATATAAAATTCTGACTTGATAATGCCCCATATCTGTGTTTGATTCCGATATTTGAAATTTTTTAGTAAAATGATACTATAAATTCCATTTGTAAAAGAGACGAGCAAGTTATATTTCATAGGGTGTAATCCATGTCCAATAAGCCCTTTGGTAAAATGATGTTGTGAAATTTCCAAACACACTCTGAGTAGAGCTCTTCTCCTACCACTTTGTTCCCCATGGATGGAGTGGTCCATTTATAAATTAGAGCAATGCTATATTTCTTTCTTCAACAAATATTTCTATGTCCAAAATATCATGTTGATTATTTGAATTGATTCATGAGGTTCAACTTCATTATGAAACGTAAATGAAGATATTTATATTTCAGAGGTAGAAAATATGCAATTATTAGTGCCTAATCCTACATGACTTATATGAGTTTTACTGATGTTTCTACAAATTATGAGATGTAGTAGAGCTTTTATTTGTGCATAGAGAGTTTTGATGCAGAATTTGTTCAATGTCACTTGTATTTGGTAATAGTCTCCATTAAGTTGGTTTGATTTTTGTGCATGTCATCTTAACCCTATTTCTAATCATCCTTTTATTTTGTACAAAATTTATATTCTTTTGTAATTCTTTAATTAAATAGCTTTCTGTTTTGGTTTCTATTTTTTTAAAGAGATTGATTATCTCTAAAAATACACACTTATAATTAAATAAAAAATTTCGAAATTTCGAAATATATCCTTAATAATGATAATTATAATTAGTGTATATTTATAATTAAATAAGACCTTTCAAAATAGAGAAATATATCCTTCACAATGATAACCATAATTAGAAAAACTAGATAATGTGTTTCTTTACTTACTCTAGAGCCCAAAGTAATGGATACTTGTCTTTGCTCCTTTATAAGAATACAAACTTTTTTGTCAAATAATATTAATCACAATTTCTCAATATTTGTAACATAAGATTGATCAGAACCTCTTGGTAGGTTTTTCTTTTTCTTAAAGGGAAATCATCCCCTCTCATAGCTCGAGGGTGAGAGTGGGGATCAATACACAATATTCATAGGCACGTAGTCATTACAACAATATTTCACATCATCATCTCACTCACAGGGAATTTAACCTAGGTGGGAGAGATAACAACCATTCTGCCCAACTACCCAAGATAACCCCAGTTGACCACAACCTCTCAATAGATTATTAATAGAGAATGGTGGTAGATTATTTATGTAGATTTTTTTCCACCATGTTTCAATGTGTACTCTTCTCTTGTATTTCCCAAAAGATCACTTTTTCAGTGATATGTGGTTATTTATGATACACGAAGTGGTTGTATGAAGGTTCAAGTATAAAATCATCCACACAACTCGCATTCACCCTTTACTTGCCTATTTTGGAGGGATCAAATTTAAATTAGGATTTTATTCCATTTCCTATAATAATCACGTTAATATAATAAAGACCTGTATGTATGTCTTCTATCTAACTACAATAGAATATCTCTCCAGCTTGTAACTATATTCGATCTGGTTTCTGAAGGTTTATGTTAAATATTTTCCAATCATGTGGTCCAGTCAGGCATTGCTGATGACATACATCGAACTCTTAGGTGTTCTAACCAAATATTATAGTGTCATAACTATTACAAACTATATTAGGGTTCCTAGCAGAATGTAGTTTCATTAATGGTCTCTCAATTATGGCTCTGAAGTATACATCCAACAAATACCCATGCATGTAATTCACATAAACAAAAAATAATTGGCCAATGCATTTAATTCACAAAAACAAGAAATAATTGACCCATGCATGTAATTCATAGAAACAAGAAATAATTGAAGTCAGTGGCAGTAGCACTTTTGTGGAAATGAGCAATCTAAGTGGCAAGGGCATGAAATTTGATACATTATGAAAAACATGAACCAAGAGCATATACGACAAACATACACAATCTTCCAATATATTAGATTGTTTTGGGAAGTTGGTATACCAAAACATAACATTAGAAGAACCATAATATTAACATTAATAAAAGTTATAAAACTCCAATATTCCCATCTTTCAGATTTCAGCGAGATGTGCTACTTTTTCAAGGATTTTTAGGGGGTTGTTGTTGGCCACTGCCCTACTCACTCTTTTAACCTTTTTCTGAATTGTTTGAGATTTTTTTTCAGTTTCTACTGGAAGCCCATGCTCATCTCTAGGCGACCCTTCTTCTTGCTCATCAATAATTAAAATTGTATACTTTAGTTTGGGATTTAACTTAGCTTTCAACCCCAGCCTCAGTTTGTTTGTAGGCCTTGTTCGTGGCCTCTTAGAGTATTCTGTTGCATGGTGAATTTCTCCAAGATATTCACCCTTATTTACAGATTCTCCAATTGTTTTATCTTTGTTGTTGTCTTGGACTTATGTTTGCTACCCTCTACGCCTCCTGGTATTTAGCCTAGGGATTTTCCTCTTGTTAGGGTTGTTAGCGTATTTTGCAGCAGCTTGATGACTGCTCTCGGCCTCTGTAGGTAAAGCCCTTTCCTTCTTATGTTTTTCTAGGAAGTGGTTGTCTCATTACCCTCTTCCTCGACTATTGTTCTTTCTCATTTAATGCATGCAAGTACAGGATTTGAATGAGGCCATGGAGGTAGACATCATGGGGATATAAAATCTCCCTTTTTATTGCATAGGAAACCATTTTTATTAAGCTCTGATGCAAGAGATAAGGGATATGCATATTATTGAACCCAACCATGTGTACCACAAATCTCATGTGATACAGAAAGACCTTAGAGGAATGTCCATCACATGTTAAATAAAGTTGAATTTGTCGCATTGGTTTATCCCACTCTAGTTTTAAACTGCTAGAGTGGACCCCAACGCTCCAACAAGGGTCATGAAAATTGTATTTTAGGAAAAAAATTGAGGTTTACCCCTATACTGGCTTCCTTTTGAACCACATTTCTCCCTCAGTTGGTGTATTCTTTGTTCTGCAATGCTTTCCTCTATTATAGGAAACAATAGCCCCTCAACCTTAGCGTTGTTACCATCAAAAGTATCAATGAAATCATAAGAGAGTTTCATTTTATGCCCGTTGAAAAACTTAATGATGGGAAACCAGCCCACTTCATTGAAAAATGGAAATTCATCAGCACCATCAATCTCGAATTCACAAGCTCCATCCAGCTCATAACGATATAGGTACCCACTCTGCCCATCTATCACAAAAACATGAGGAGTTATCAGAAATATAGTTTAACTAATGCAACAAGACAATCATAATGTGCATGAACTCTACCCAATGATGTTACATTCCAAACAAACTAACTAAAACAAATAAACACCTAACAATCTTGATTTCTGTGAAGTTTGTGTGGGCCACTATATTCAATAATGTAAATAAATAAAAGGAAACAATGAAGCAGAGACTGAATTGATGTGATAGCAGGGGATTAACAGTCTGCAGGCATACTTTATGTCACATTCATAAATGAAAATCATATATGTTCTTGCAAGAATCAAATGTAAATTGATAAAAATACTATATAGTTAAACTAAAATACATTAGACTCATATAGCTCTGGAACTACCGAATGGTCAAAATATCAGGTACCTTGTTCCCCTCACCCTTACCACCAAGGCTCTAGAGCACCTTCTCTTTTCAGTGCCATCATCCAACATTAAAAATTGAATGTAGGGTTATGGTAGGCATACCATCATACTGAAATCAGGATGATTTCCACTACCTAAACTGAGGCGTGAAAACAAACCCTTGAAATAAGCTAGAAAAACCAAATTGAGAGCAAATTATTATGCATATCTTAAACAAAATATAAAAATTGAAAGATATCTCTTATCCATGGTGCAAAATTTCAAGAACACTAAATAATGGTATTCATCTAAATTTCTAATAATCCTGTATAGTTGTTTTCATCCAATAGCAAAATATAGATATATATTCATTTCGGATCAAATTATAAAATTTATTAGATATCTATGGTGCAAGTTTTTGAAGTAATTGGATAATAATATTCAATTAAACGAAATGAAATGTGTGGAACTTGCCCTGTATTATACAAGTGTATAGAAAAATTTTGGAGGAGATTCTACCATGAACTTTATTTCCAATTTCTTATACATTTGATTAGATGTACCTAATTTGTTTAACGACATATAAATTTTTCTGAATTCCATTATGATGCTCATAAAAAGAAACATCAAATGATGTAACATTTTAATTTAAATAGCAGCATTGGTCCACAGTAAAAAAGCCTTCAAGAGCCATCCATTTCCTCCAAATGAATATGATGCAACCTTTTCTTTTACACCAACAGGTATAACGATGTAATATTTTAGTTAAAACAACAGAACTTGTGCACTGTAAAACAATTCTGAAAGGTGATCTACTTTCTCAAATTGGATACACCATTTCGTTTGCTGTTGAAAATGCATCATACACCACATTAAAAATCAAAGAGATCCTGGTGATTGATAAAATATTTGATTAAAAAAAATACTTCTTTAGACTATAACAAGCAGATCATTGTTTCGACAATGGATCACAAAAATTCCATTTGTAAGGGAATAATAATCCGTTGATCAATGAGAAACTAACCAACAAATATGGATTGATATTTCCTACAAATGTTCCTATTATCTTTCACCTTGCATATCTATGTATACATCTTGTTTTATTTGTACATAAAGGAATATAAAATTCCTCACACCATGTCAAACCAAAGAAAACCATACAACTCCCATGAGAGTGATTGTTGAGGCAAGGAGAAAACCTGCTTGCCATCATACTAAAATCATGATGATTTCCACTAACTAAAATCAGGTGTGAAATTTTCCAATTTTGACTCAGAAAAGGCACAACATGGATACATGCTAATCAACACTTATCCAAAGCTTCAATCAACACTTATCCTGAACTGTGAGTGATATTGACCATTAGTAAATCTAGGTTGTGTGACCAAGGATTACATTATTGTAGCAAGATATTAATAATAACGAATAAATGTAACTCTGCAAACTCTTTAAATTTTTAATGTGAGCATCCAGAATACAAATAAATTTTATGATGTCAGATATTGATTTATTAAAGGCATCAAAATTTGCACAGCTAGAAACCTCAGGAACGAGAGATAAGCCTCAATTCTGGCTAAAATATGTATATGAAGAAGGATGCCTTCAGACGATAGCAACTATCATGATGAGAGGATGATCATAAAAATTTAACTGGCAACTTCTAATGTCGTTTTTTTAGGCTAACACAAACTGAGAGAAACAAATAGAGTATGATAGAGTCGAGAGAAACTGACCCTCCCATTGTTTGCTGGAAAAGTATGAAAGAGCAGAGAGAAACTAGCAACTCCTAATGTTGTTTGCTGAGGCTTTGGCAAACTGAGAGAAAGAAAAAAATTATGAACTTGCAACTCTCTTCGAAGTATTAAAATCCTATGAAATTAAATATACCATACCATATGCACACATAAATCACTTATTGAGGCGGTGAAAAAAATCGGCAATTGGGAGCAGAGTTCCCAAAGAGAAATTGATGTGGACATCAATAAGAACCGGTCCCACCTACGTGGACAAAAACATGATCACCGTGGACAAGAAAAAATACATTTTGCTTATGGTGCATGCCCTACATAAGAATTTCCATCATGATATATTACATCATGATGAACCATTCGTTGATGTAGGCATCATCCTTCAATGTAGAATATAATGACTATAGGAGACTATATACTATAAATCTAGATTTTACCTTTTTACTCAATAGCCTCCATAGCTTTTACCTTTTTACTCAATAGCTTTTCCCTTTTTAATCAATATCTTTCACCCTTTCCATAACTATTTATTGTGTTGGAAAATGATTTCTAGTGCTCCTGTAGGTGCTGGAAAATGATTTTCCAGCACCTACAGGAGTACTAGAAATCATTTTCTAGCACAGTAAATAGTTATGGAAAGAGTGAAAGCTATTTATTTTCCACTACATAATTTCGTGGAGATGCAATTAATGAAATGTCTGTACCAAAATGTTTAATACACTATATCTAAAATTCATATATCTAAGACTCCTAAGACTCCTATATCTAAGACTCCTATATCCACTACTCCTTGTGCTTCAACCCTAAGTGTCATTCACGTAGATTCTTTATTTCCCATTGAAGAGGAGGGAATTCCTCCTATTGATTATTTTTTCATTGTTAAAAGAAGATCCAATAAATATACGTAGTAATCATTCAGTTCTTCAGATGATAACTTAACTATTTTTTCAGCTGGTCATAACTAAATGGAATTTTTGTGATTGAATGGATCTTAATACATCACAATAAATCGACTGTAAATTAAAATAAGTTGTGCTCTTTACATTTCTGATCATGTAGTCTAATGCTCGATAAATATTTTAAGTATGAGGGGTTTCAGTAAAATTTGCAATGAATAGTTGTGGTTGACGACAGAATTCGCAGTAATTATGAAAAAAATAAAAGGAGAATGTCATGAAATTTGTAGTGTTATTCAACAAAACTAGAGCATGACATTCAGAACAAAATGTTTCTAAGTGAAAATTGTATTGTTATTTAATGGACACCCAAGCAAAAAAAAATTGTCTGAAATTATTTGTTTGATATCACCACATTCTTCCATGAAAACATATACAAGATCTACTATTTGAGCATTTCAAATTGATTTGGTTTTGATGGTATTAATTAATTTACTATTTGATGGTTAGGTTTTAGCTGTTTGCAGGTTGTCAACCTATGCCAGTAACAATTTTTGCAACTCCTGTAACTAGGAGTCCCTAGTTTTATTAGAAAATGTAGCACCGTTACTCATGTTTAAGAAATCCGGTGAACTAGTATTAGATAAGAGTTTCAGTAAGTAAATTCCATTAAGAAATGCAACACCATTAGTCATGTTTAAGAAAGCTGGTGAAATAACATTAGATAAGAATTTTAGTAAGGAAATTTTATTCATAAATGCAACACCATTAGTAATGTTTAAGAAAGTTGGTGAAATACTATTAGATAAGAGTTTCAGTAAGTAAATTATATTAAGAAATGTAGCACCATTAGTCATGTTTAACAAGTTTGGTGAAATAGTATTACATAAGTGTTTGTAAATTCTATTAAGAAATGTAGCACCATTAGTCTGCATGTAAGGCTGGTGAAACAATATTAGATAAGAGTTTTAGAAAGTAAATTCTATTAAGAAATGCAACACCATTAATCATGGTTAAGAAAATTGGTGAAATGGTATTAGATAAGAGTTTCAGCAAGTAAATACTATTAAGAAATGTAACACCACTAATTAATCATGTTTAAGAAAGTTGATGAAATAGTATTAGATAATAGATTTAGTAAGTAAATATTTTATGGAATTCAGTTTTTTGAGATTCAACAAGATGATGAGCTTAGTGAAAAGTAAGCACCTTCACTAAGTGGGGCCCGCGGGCTATTTTTAGGTGTATGTCTCTTTTTAGACATGGTGAGCATATTCTATAAGTTGTAGGATGCTATTTGTAGATGGTTGATCAAATGTGAAAAATATATGAAATTGTATTTTTATAATATTGGGCGAAGTCTATTTATAGATCGTCAATCTAAAAATAGATGCATGTTGATTATTATTAGCCCTTAATAATAATCCGACAATAAATATCAACTTATTCTCTTGGAGCACTTTATTTCAGTGAACAAATTTGGAAAATCAGTGGGTTGAAGGAATTATTCAATTCTTAGGGTTATTGGTGGCTCATGCATGGAGGAATCAGTTAGAACTGAAGTGGCAAAGTTATGACAGAGTTGGAAGAGTAGTTACAGGATTTGTTATTTAGTTTAACTCAGTTAAGTGAGTTAAAATCAGTTGAGCTAGTTGTATCTAGTCTAACTAAAAGATACACTAGTGATATTTTAGTGAATTAATTATTTAATTAATTCATAACTAGAGACTCACTTGCAACTGAACAAATACAACAGTTAAATACTTGCATGTCAATTCCAGTGGAGACCCAGTGAAGAGATAGGTGAAAGGGTGAGATGGACTATCTGTTGTGATTATATTGATGCATTCAATGCATCTGACACAAATTGGAGATTCCAATGAGGATTGCACATTCAAGGCAAGGCCAATTCGAATTCATTCAGTGGTCTTCTTCAGTAGGGATTACGCAGTGGAGGCAGGCTGTCAGGAGGCAAGAAATTGGTGCATAGATAAGCAAATTTATGCATGACAGTGTGTAATGATTGTTGAGTGTACTGAGAGATTTATGTACAAATATTTGTATGAGATTATTACATGATTCCACTGATATACATAATATATGATAGTTGGGGTTTTTAGCTTTAATCTTTCCCGTTAAACAACTGTGTTTATGTGCGATTGATTTTCTTCATGAGTTTTGCAATTGGTGATTTAATTTCTGCAAAGAATTAAGTGGAAGGATTATGTATTTAACATAAGAATAATTTGTTAGATCAGGAGGATCTGGTAATACTAACAGTATTAATAAATTTCTACATGGTATTGGAGCAGTGTTAATCACTGGATATTGCAATAATGAAGAGGTGCTGAGTTTTGTGCTGGTGGACAATTCGAATTTGCTGTAGAAATTTCTTGGTGCGACAGTTGAGTATTCATTGAAATGTCATTCAATGGGTTGCGATTGGAGTATTCCCTTGAGGGTATCTCGAATTACATAGTATGGAAGTACGGGATGGAGGCGGTGCTTGAAGATAATGGACTGAAAGATTTCATCGATAGCAATGTTCCTAAGCCTACTTCTAGTGATGCTGCAGTACTTGACGCATGGAAAAAGAAGGTAGCGAAGACGAGAAGAATTATATTGGAAGGTGTGAAAGACCATATTGTGTCAAGCCTTCATGGAAAAGCCACTCCATTTTCAATGTGGAAGGATTTTAAATATATTTTCCAAAGCAGCAGTGACCAAAGGAAGTTGGCGCTGAAAGATAAGCTCAGAAAAATCAAAATGGAGAAGGGCGAAAGTATTCCAAAATATCTCAAGAATTTTGTCTGATGTAGGGATGAACTAGGGAGTGTGGGAATTACAGTTGTGGATGATGACTTGGTGATATTTTCTCTCCTTGGGCTTCTGAAGATTTTTCATAGATACAAAGACTCTGTCAATGGACGGGAGAAACTGCCAGATTGGGAGCGACTTTAGTCGGATCTTATGTAGGAGGAGGTAAGGCGGAATACCAGGGATGGCTCTTCATCGAAGAATGATGATGAAGATAATTTCATTTTGGCTACCAAATCAAGGAGAGGGAAGGGGAAGAAATCCAATCCAAAATCGGAGGCTAAAGGCAAGAAGTTGGATTTGTCCAAAGTGAAGTGTTTTCACTGTCACGAACATGGGCATCTCGCCACTAACTGCCCATAGAAAAAGAAGAACAATAATGTTGTTGGAGCTACAGTGGGTGAGGCCTTACCCTCGAAATTTGAACTTTATTTCTCTTTTATCGCATGCTTGGTTTCAAGCGCAATGGGATCGGTGTGGTATCTCGATAGTGGTGCTTCCTTCCATATGACGAGAGGCAAGGAGTTGTTTAGTGACTTGGAGGAGAAGGATCTCCAAATGCATATAGAGATGGGCGACGATGGTAGATACAGTGCGACCAAAATTGGAACCATTACCTTTGAGAGAGAGTCAAGTAAACCATTTATGTTGAAAGATTTTATGCATGTTCTAGTTCTGAAGAATAACTTGGTCTCGGTCGCAATGTTGGAGGGCAGAGGTTATGACGTTGTTTTCAGCAAGGGAAAATCTTTCCTGAGACATAAAACAATGGGTAAAACCAAGAGGATAGGGATTCAAGTTAATAATCTCTACAATCTAGAGGTAGATGGCTATGCTGCAATGATGGGCAAAGCAGAAGAAGTGGTGAGCTAGGATGAGGGCAAATTATGGCACAGAAGAATGGGCCATCTTCACCATGGTGCCTTGAATATTTTGCAGCAGATTTCTATTGGAATTCCAAAGGGTACTCTTGTGCAATCATATCAGTGCAAGGGATGTACTATGGGTAAGTTTGTGAATACCACCTTTCATGAGAAGGAGAACCGTGCTTTGGTGTTCCTAGAGAGAATTCACACATATACGTGTGTGGACCTTTCTCGGTTGCTTAAACAACAAAACATAGGTATTATGTTATATTTGTTGATGACTATTCTCGTAGATGATAGATCTTCTTCATGCAGAAGAAGAGCAAAACATTCTCAAAGTTCTGTTAGTTTAAATAATTGGTGGAGAAGGATTCGAGGAAGCAAGTGAAGGCTCTACAGAGCGATAATGGTGGTGAATATATCTCAAAGGAATTTGAAGAGAATTCATAGCGCCTCATAACCCACAACAGAATGGGGTCACAGAGAGGAAGAACAGAATGATTGTAGGTGCTGCATGAGCTATGATGCATGACCAGGGCCTACCGATGCACTTGTGGGCAGAAGCATGCAACACTACTGTTTATGTGTAAAATCGTTGTCCTCATAGAGTACTCAGCATGAGTACACCTGAAGAATATTTTACTGGTAAGAAGCTTGATATTTCTCATTTGAATATTTTTGGCTCATCTGTTTACATTCATGTGACAAAGGATGCCAGGAAGAAGTTGGAACTGATTGCAAAAGTTGGGATATTTGTCGGGTACACATAAACACCCCATAATTATCGTGTGTATTTTCCAAACAGTCGAATGACTATGGTGCAACGGGATATAAAATTCAATGAGGTGAAAGCCATGAATTTGTCGCTTGAGAGGGAGCTACACTTCCATGCAAAGGAGGAGCTACTTGTTCCCAAAGATGAGCCTCTAGATGTGGATCAGCCACAGGAGGAGATTCATCGAGTGGAGGATTCCACTCATGCAGAACCAAACATTAGAACAGGCAGAAAGCGTACCATAGAAGATGAGAGACTGAAGCTTGATGCGGCATAGAATATAGGAGTCCTTACATCACAACGCAGACAGAGATAGTCACCTGACCGATTTACTAGATACATGGCTCTTATGAGAAATTGTATCATGACAGAGCCATATTCTTCTGAATAAGTAGCGTAGGAGCCCACATGGGTACATGCCATTGTGGAGGAGTATGAATCCATTGTCAGAAACAGTGCTTGGGAGATTGTTCCAAGGCCAATGGGTAAATCAGTTTTAGGATCAAGATGGATCTACAAGGTAAAGCAAGCTACTGATGGGAGCATCGATAAGTATAAGGAAAGATTTGTTGCCCGAGGCTTATCACAGATTGAGGGGATTGATTATGAAGAAACCTTTGCACCTGTTGCACGATATTCTTCCATACAGACCATCCTTCCTCTTTCAGTGCAGATGGGTTGGCACATTCATCAGATGGATGTGAAGACTGCATTCCTTAATGGTATCATTGAGGAAGAGGTGTACATTGAGTAGCCTGAAGGATTTTATATCTTCAACATCGAGTCGCATGTGTACAAACTCAAAAGAGCATTGTATGGGTTGAAGCAAGCACCACGTGCTTGGTACACATGGATCAAAAGCTATTTCACTAGACTTGGCTTCACCAAGAGTGACACAGATGCAAACTTGTACCAAACTGTGGTGGAAGGTAAGCTTTTAATCATTGTTCTTTATGTTGATGATTTAATACTAATGAGTGAGGAGCAGTTGATACACTCATGCAAGGAAGATCTTGCAAAGGAGTTTGAGATGAAGGATTTGGGCCTCCTTCATTATTTCCTTGGATTGGAAATATGGCAGCGAGAAGGTGAACTGTTTGTGTCTCAAGGCAAGTATGCTCAGGAGATACTTGGTAAGTTTCACATGGAGGACTACAAGCCCATGGATAATCCTCTTCCAGGAAATTGGAGGAAAGAGGGTGATACATCGGCAGAGCTAGTGGATGCCACTGTTTATCGACAGTTGGTAGGTTCGCTCATGTATTTATTCAATATAAGACCGAACATATGCTTGCGGTGAACCAAATTTCACACGTGATGGTTTAGCCTACCAAGCTCTTTTGGAAGGCAAGCAAGCATCTTCTAAGATATCTCAGGGGCACATTTGAGTATGGTTTATGGTACAGATAGACGGATGAGCTAAAGTTGCATGGCTTCACAGATGCAGATTGGGAAGGCATCGTGATGGACAGAAAGACCACACCAGGAGGGGTTTTCAGTATCGGATCTATAGCAGTTTCTTGGTACAGCAAGAAACAAAGATCCATGGCACTCAGTTTAACGGAAGGAGAATACATGGAAGCAAGTCAAGCTGCATGTGAGGCTATCTGGATGAGGAAGATCCTGGTCATTTTGTTCGGTTCTCATTTAGATCCTACAATGATACATTGTGATAATTAGAGTTGCATTAAACTCTCGATTAATCCTATGTTTCATGATAGATCTAAACATATTGATATTCGGTATCATCATATCAGATATTGTGTGCAGCGGAAGATCATGTTGCTTCAGTACATTCCTATGGAAGATCAGGATGTAGATATTCTGACGAAGGCGCTCAGCAAGAGAATTTTTGAATACCATAGAGGAAGGATCGGGGCAAAGGATAATCCCTGTCTTGTTAAGAGGGAGTGTTGAGATTCAACAAGATGATGAGCTTAGTGAAAAGTAAGCACCTTCACTAAGTGGGGCCCCCAGGCTATTTTTTAGTGTATGTCTATTTTTATACATGGTGAGCATATTCTATAAGTTGTAGGATGTTATTTGTAGATGGTTGATCAAATGTGAAAAATATATGAAATTATATTTTTAGAATATTGGGCGAATTCTATTTATAGATCGTCAATCTAAAAATAGATGCATGTCGATTATTATTAGCCCTTAGTAATAATCCAACAATAAATATCGACTTATTCTCTTGGAGCACTTTATTTTCGTGAACAGATTTGGAAAATTAGTGGGCTGAAGTAATTACACAATTCCTAGGGTTATTGGTGGCTCATGCATGGAGGACTCAGTTAGAACTGAAGTGGAAAAGTTATGACAGAGTTGGAAGAGTAGTTACAAGAGTTGTTATTTAGTTTAACTCAGTTAAGTGAGTTAAACTCAGTTGAGTTAGTTGTATCTTGTCTAACTGAAAGATACACTAGTGAGAGTTTAGTGAATTAATTATTTAATTAATTCATAACTAGAGTCTCACTTGCAATTGAACAAATACAACAGTTAACTACTTGCATGTCAGTTACAGTGGAGACCCAATGGAGAGATAAGTGAAAGGGTGAGATGGACTATCTGTTGTGACTATAGTGATGCATTCAATGCATCTGACACACATTGGAGATTCCAATGAGGATTTCAAAGTCAAGGCAAGGTCAATTCGAATTCATTTAGTGGTCTTCTTCAGCAGGGATTGCGCAGTGGAGGCAGGCTGTCAGGAGGCAAGAAATTGGTGCATAGATAAGAAAATTTCTACATGACAGTGTGTAATGATTGTTGAGTGTACTTAGAGCTTGATGTACTAATATTTGTATGAGATTATTACATGATTCCATTGATATACATAATATATGATAGTTGGGGTTTTTAGCTTTAAGCTTTCCCGTTAAACAACTATGTTTATGTGTGATTGATTTTCTTCATGAGTTTTGAAATTGGTGATTTAATTTCCGCAAAGAATTAAGTGGAAGGATTATGTATTTAACATAAGATTAATTTGTTAGATCAGGAGGATCCGATAATACTATCAGTATTAATAAATTTCTACACAGTTGATTGATAAGTGAATGGCACAACTGTTGAACAAGAAGTCACACTATTTTTTGAAGAAAACCATATTGTACAGTAGATGACTGCAAACATATAAACTATTCATAGCTAATTGCACTATTTTCCCTAGTCTTCCCCAGATTAAGCCTGCTACACAAAATTTAAAATTCTCTATACATTTTTTTTTGTCATAAAACAACAAAAAATTCAAATCTTCAGAGCTCCAAAACACATTACATTCATAGTTACTTTATGTCTTGTACACTCCCATGATCATAATCTAGCAAACTGAGTGTCTGACTGGATGGCATAATATTCTTCTTTATGAATGCCAAGTTGAGGTCGATTGGATGCACGTACTTGTAGTTGGGCCAGGAAGGAAAAGCCTTATAAAACATGACAAACATGTGACACTGTGCACAGGCCCTGCATAAGCATTTCAATCATGATATATTACATCATGTTGAACCATTTGTTTATGTAGGCAGCGTCCTTCAATGTAGAATATAATGACTATAGGAGATTATATACTATAAATCTATATTTTACCTTTTAACTCAATAACCTCCATAGATTTTACCTTTTTACTCAATAGCTTTTCCCTTTTTAATCAATAGCTTTCACCTTTTCCATAACTATTGATTATGCTGGAAAATGATTTCTAGTGATCCTATAGGTGATGGAAAATGATTTTCCAACACCTACAGGAGTACTAGAAATCATTTTCCACTACATAATTTCATGGAGATGCAATTACTATATTTCCTGTTGTATATGTAAAAATCACCTTCTGAGACAAATTGCTTATTTCACAATTTAGGAATAGCATAAGAAATATTGTTGCTAACACCTTTTACTCATGAGTTGGTTCTATTCGTAGTTTTAATTATTTAAGGTTATACTCTATATTTCTTTTGTTGTACAAAATATGCAACATTTAGCCCTTATGAAGACCGTATGCATGATCTGAAGCATCTTAGGACATAGGTATAATTATATCTCTATTCACTAACTGCACAACACATCACAAACTACACAACATAGCACTAATGCATACTCTACTATCCCTGCTACCTAGCCAATGTGTCAACCTATACTATTCAATTTCATCTAATTATATCGTTGAATGTGTCATCATTTCCAGCTCCCTAATATGTTTCTACATTTTTTTGCAAACAGTCATCCAGCATGGAAAATAAATGGAAGTCAGTCATTTCTCTTGAGGTGCAAGACCCTAAAGACAAAGTCATTTTTTCTATTAAAGATTTAGTTTGATCTGAAGTCTAGAAACAAGACATGAATATTGACCGTGTTGCAAAAATTCCCAAAGAAAGAGTTGATGATTTTAAAAAAGGAGAGGAATCAAATCTAGATGCTCCATGTTCCTTCCTTCATCTACAAAGCAAACAGCCAAGTGCAGGAGCTAGTGCTACCTTACAGTATGAGCTGTAAGTATTTTAGAACTACATTGTTTAGATGTTGATATTAAATATGCTTTATATTTACCAGATTTTGTGACATTTCGTAATTTATTTTGTAGTTATCATTTCTCATATGGTCCAGCTGACAGGAGAGAAGAATGGAAAATCAAACCAAGGCAGTCATTTTCCAAAAAGAGGGGATGTCAATGCCATTTTATTGTAAATATTATGGATCAGGATCCCAACATAGCATTAATAACATACAATCAGTATGGTCACGAAGATGGACAAGGATGGCCTTGTCATCGAAAAGACATCACTTTAACTGATGATGTTACTCATAGAAAGCCAAGAATTTCAAAGGAAATGATTTCTTATTTAGAAAGTTGTTATTTTCTTCAACTACCAATTGAATCTGTTTGTAAAATACATATAAATAAATATCTTGACATAGACGCTACATCCAGAGATAGAGATTTTTTCTTATGCAGAAAAGACATTGTAAACATCTATAATCGTTTGATGAAATAAAGTTATCAATTGCATAGAAAAGATGAAATGAGTGTGAATCTTTGGTATCAAAGAAACCAGAATGATTTATTCTTCTACCAGAAGCCCAATGGGGCAAACATCCCCTTTTATATATGGAAAAAACAAAATGGATGTTGGAAACTATGGTCAAGTTATCGCACAATAGCTTGATAGCCATGGACTCAACATTTAGTACAAACAAATATGGGGTGAGTTTTTTTTCCAATGATTTCTTTAATAAAATAATTTATGTTAAAATTAACTTCATTTCATTTAATATGGCAGTATCAGTTGTACACGCTTGTGTTGTTTGATGAGCAAAAAAGTGGGGTACCAGTTTCCTGGGTGGTGATGTCACATAATACATCACAAGATATAGCAGTATGGCTGGAGAGCCTCATGATTAGGTATTTCTAGGTTCAATGCCTTCATGGTTGATGATGTTATGGATGAAATCATTGCTTTAAGGTAACATCAATATTCTTATTTGACATTTCGAATTGCATTTGTTTTAAAAATTTCTCACTTAAATTGAATTAAATGTCACAGAAGAATCACGAAATGTGAAGTGATCTTGTTTATTTGGCACGTAAGGAGGGCATGGCTTAAGAATATTAATCGATTGGTTAGTATCTCAGAGAAAGAAAATATATGTTCAATGAACTTGGTCATATCATGAAATACTTTTGTACTGATGAATTGGATGATGCAATCAATGTTTTTTTCATCAAATATGCAACTGAGCAGAAGTTTTTGGACTATTTTTACAAGAATTGGGTTGTTCGTGAAAAGATTCATATGTTTGCATAATATTCCTTCTATGTTGTATGTTTTTTGTTTATTTTGGACAAATTATATTTACTAATTAAGTATTTCCATGTAGGGATGTGGGTTAAAGGCTGCAGCGATTTTCCTCATGCAAACCAGGAGACAAATAATGTTGTGGAATCATACCACGGTTATCTAAAGACAACATTTCTATGTGATAAATGAAAGAAATGTTCTCGTAGAATGGATTGGATATTCTACACTCTCCTCAAAACTGTTGAGCCATGTTATTGATTCAAGGCAATTTTGAAAAAATAAGGATATTATAACAACCACAAGAAAGACATGCAGCTTGAATCATCAATGGAAAAGTCTAGAATAATTCCAGACAGTGATTTTAGGCCTCATGAGAGCATATCTCATGCTTATTGGGTAAGGATTCAATGCAAAGTTGATAAGGAATATATTATCATTTTTCATTGCAAAAATTGTATCTCTTGTGATTTCCCATGGTCTATTCAGGGGAACATTTGCAAGCAAGCTATAAAGGTAGATTTCTTTCATTCCTCCTTGATGGATTTAGACCCTTTATTGGATCTTCATACCACACCCAATGCATTGAATTCCCTTTTTGAGATAAGTACAAAGGCACCAAACCTTCATGCAGATACTATCACAACTAATATTGAAGATGACAATGTTGAAGAACTTAGTGTGTTGAGAGAGGAGTTGTTTAGCTATCTAGACCTGTTTCGGAATAGTCCTCCTTCTACTGTGAGCAAGACAAAAAAGTTGATTGATATGGCTAAAAAATTTGTGGATGATGCTAATAATATTAATATTATGGATTATGACTTCACTCTTGGTTTGGGTGCTTATGAGTCATCCTTGAAGAGGAAGAAGATTTTCCTTAGTCCAAAAAAAAATACAAGGAAAAGGAATGTCACCTTGAATATCGATTTGAATGTTTCTACATCCAAAGATGAACCACTTCAGTTTCCACACCTCAACAAGCATGATCGTCCTCGCTCCAAAAATGCATCCTCTATTTTTCCAAGTAAGTTATATAGGGAGACGATATCAGTATGTTTAGATCAAATTGGTGATCTTCCAAGTTTGTTGCTATGTTTAGATAGCTTTGTCAATTTTTCAAGTTTGTTGCAATGTCTTTGATATTTTCTATTTCTTTTAGCTTAATGTAGTGCTGGAAAGTTTGCAGGGCTGCATCATCCAATTAATGTGATTACAAATGAAGGATGTACACCAACCCACCATCAACCTTTTGATCACATGAGTCGAGGTACATTTGACGATATTCCTGATTTATCTACTATGTATTCTCATGCATCTATTACTTGACATGTTATTTTTTTCTCTAATGGAAAATGTGTTGTCATATTACAAACATAGTTGGTTTTTCATTGGGTCCCCCTCGACCAGAACAATATTGGGCCACTGACATCACAGAAATTGGTCAATTTCCATGTTTGTTTGCATTGTCTTCGCTCCTAACATTTAGCACTGGTTGTTGTTCATGTTGTTAATGTAGCACTGGAATGTTTGTAGGGCTGCAACATCCAATTAATGTTTTTACAGATGAAGGATGTACAAAGACCCACCATCAACCTTTTGATCACATGAGTCAAGGTACATTTGACGAGATTCTTGATTGATCTACTATGTCTTTTGATGCATCTATTACTTGACATGTTATTTTTTTTCTCTGATGGAAACTATGTTGTCATATTACAAACATATTTGGTTCGTCAATGGGTCCCCCTTGACCAGAAAAATATTGGGGCACTGACATCACGAGAATTGGTGAATTTCCATGTTTGTTGCATTGTCTTTTCTCTTAACTTTTAGCATTGGTTTTTTTTCATGTTGTTAATGTAGTGTTGGAATTTTTGTAGGTTTGGAGTGTCCAATTAATGTGATTGTAGATGAAGGATGTACAAAGACACACTGTAACTATTTTTATCAGATGAGTCAAGGTTCTTAAGATGAGACTTTTAATTGATCTACTCTGTATTCTGATGCATGTAACTTCACATATTATTATTTTCTCTGATGAAAAATGCATTGTCATGTTACAGACGCAAAAAATTCTTCAATGGACCCCCTCTATCTAAAGATGATTGGGTCACTGAAATCACAGAACTTGGAGACAACACACAAATTGGCTTCGGAAAAAAGTTGTGATAGAAATTGCAGATTTTTGTTTATTGCGTGACATACCGAAATTCATGCGATGAATGTCATTCCAGTTGTGATGCTATGTTGGTGAGGATTCTTGGTGGAGTGGCTAGCTTTGGTTACATGTGATTCCTAGAATGGAGGACTTTGTTGTTAGGGTTATATTAGTTTCCCTAGCTAGGGTTAGGAGAGCTTAAAACTATTCGAGATTCTGATAAGCTGCAAGTATGTACATGTACTTCATATTTTATATATAAATGAAGTGTTTCAACAGTCCAATAATTGAGTACTTGAGTAATGATATTTTTCTTAATGCATAAAACTTATATTGTCACAATGGTGTATTTTTTCCCAATTCAGTAGCAGGGTGTATAATCATTCCTACTATAGAGTGTCAAATTTGTTTTTAAGTTTTATTTTTACTATTTTGAAAAATATCCATGTTAATCTATCATGTGTTAGATCCCAAGGAAGTAAAAAAAAAAACAAATAGTCATGCACAGAAATAATGGTGTACTACCTGCATGGTCATTATGACAACATTGCATAATATAATTCCTAGTGGCAAATATTTGTCCTTTGAACAACAATAATCATTCGGGGGTTGAAAATATTCATGATACATGGCAAAATAACACAGCAAAAAATAATTATACCCTAAAAAATATTCATCTATTATATTGTGAACCATCCAAAAATTACATTGGGTTCTTCTCTAGTGAAAGAACCATGCCATCATAGCCCCAAGGAAAATGATAAGAATAACACATGCACATATTTGAGAGTTATCATGATGTTGATTGATGACTTCACTTGCAATAACCTGTGATCCAGTGTTATCTCTGACACCGACATCTACACTTGACATTCCTGCCACCAGTATATCAGTGGACAACCTATGAATGTTTGCAAGCCATTGTATGCTAAAAGATTTAAACTGAGAGCTCCACATTATTGCTTCCTTGTATAGGGGTTTTAAATTATCTCTTAGAAATTCATATATGTTATTGAGATGATTGCAGATGAGTTGCGAGTTCATGTAAACTACAATATCATTGACAACATTGTTTTTTCCCTCTTTTAAGCCCTCAACAAGGGCAATATAGTAGGCTTCATTATCATTTGTCCTCCCATGTAGATCTTTGTTTCTGTGCATGACATGATTTAGCGTCAAAATATAAAGCACATTTTTAACTATGGCTTGTCCAAGGTTTGGACGACAAGAAACTTCGATACACAATGTCCACTTTTCCACCATTTTCCACACTTAAAAAACCTAGAACATAAAAAAAATATTAATAATATCAGACAGGTAGGCATTTATATCAGATTCAATCTCTAAAATCAAGGCACCTTGCACACATGAACTCCCTAACTTTACCAAAGTTGCAGAGCACCTCACTTCCTTGAATACAATCAAAATTAGGTTTGTTAAAATTTCCAATCAGGATTTGGAAAAGACATGTTTGTTCGGAAAAGAAAAGCATGAGATACTTGGAATGATGCACAATCAAAAGTTAGAGGAGATGAGATCAAAAGTTTGAGTAGAGGATTGCATCTATCATTTCATATGTTCTTCCTTTTCATTATAGTTGTTCCAACCTTTTCACTCTATCCATTCCAACCATTCATTTCAGTTGTTCCTCTGTTCTATTCTTAGAACTGAGATGAGATTTTATGTATTATGATCTGTTCAACTCGTGTGCAATTTTCCTCCTTAACAATCCCCTTTTGTAGCTAAACATCATGCAAGTACTCTTCTAATAATTTTTCCATCTCTGTAATAATTTTTCTTTCCCCCTATTCTACACCTATAGCATGCAATCGTTTGACAATGTTCCTTGAATCACTGTCAGGCATATTCAACTTGAAGGAAAGGAAGATGGGAAGGTTGCAGAATGTCTAATCTTCAAAGTAGACACTAGATGCAAATGACCTAAACATTTATATTGTGATAATGTGCACAATGCATGTCTACTATCAAATAAATAAGAAATAATTGGTTATGAGCATAACTCCTATCCAAATTAGTCTTAACTAAGTCAGAATATCTTTCCGTATTGGACAAGTAAACCCTCTACCATAATCTAGGTATTTTTGTCTCCAATTTATATTTAAAACTTTAAATCTAGTTATATATTTTATCAAAAAAACCTTCTCCAATCCCCAAATCACCTATGGCATGCCTCCTATATCCCTTCCCACTCTACCATATTGTAATCATAAAGTATGTTCCATTCTACATCAAGTAAGGTGTTAGAAAGCCACTGCCATCGATAAATCCTATGAAATCAAAGACAAGGCACATAGATGTTACATAATCAAATATCAATATGGTATATGTCCTTAAAGGGACATTCGATATAACAAAGGTTAAAAATATTAGCAATCCCTACTGGAAAATATGATAGATGCCCCTAAATGGTCATTGGATATAAAAAAAGTAGAAGACTCGTGCCCCTAAATATTAGAAGACTGTACTGCTAATCATCTTTTCTGTAGATAAGTAGAAGAATCATAGTTGCTATCAATACATGTTGTTCCTCAAACGATAAGTAATGGCTCAATTTCATTTCATGAAACTATCATTTACTGGTTTACTTAGATGAGCACACCACTAGCTAGTTTTTCATTCAATAAACTATTTCAGATATCATGTTCAACAAATATAGTAACATTACAATTTTGAAAGGGAAAAAAATGAATGGAATATGTGCTTTTCCTTCTCCATAAGTGTCTCTCTTTCCCTTCTACATATGAATTTTAGGTTCAATCTCCTCTGTCTATTACAAGAGAATGGAACCAATTCGCATTGGGCCCAACCATTCTTCTTCAGTGCTACTTGAATAATCTGAGAAATGATCCCCTTCTAAGTTTTCCCATATCTAAATAGACACATGGAACTAAAAATGTTCCTCTAAATAGGTATGACATTAAATTAAAAACGTTCTACACCCATATTGAGAAAGAAATCAAATTTTCACTCTCCACCACAAGGGCATGATATTTGTATCTATTTAATACCAATTTTTCACTCTGCATTATAAGGGTATGATCTTTTTATGTCAAGGTTGTTCATAATCCTTCCGTTACATAGGATTGATTTGCACTCTGAACAACCAGAGACCAGATCAATTACAGGTCAAGGAGCCATCATTCATGAAATAATGATGGAATCAAGTTGTGAGCTCCTACAATTGAATTTACAGATTGAATTCTCTTCCAATATTTTTCGGGAATCCATCAAAAGTGCATACAATGCGAATGTCAGCAAGTATTTTAATTAATGATTCCTCACAAATTTACTAACCCTATTTCATCAATGTAGATTAAAAAAATGCCAAAGAACACTAACATGATGAAAAAATAATGTGATTGCTACATATGGAAAACTCTAATAGTTAGTATGATTAAATTACATACACATTACGTTTCAGTTCAAAGTTTCCTTTGGCATAATAAATTCCATAAAAAAACACAACATTTAACCAGTTACTTGTCCCAATACCAGTCAAAAAACAAAATAATGACTGACAACGATTGGTAAATATTATTATTTCTTCATTCATGTCTGGAAAATGCCAAAAGCTCAGTTAAAAATCATTTTAGCTTTACATGACCTATTCTCCCAAAGAAGTTGGAGATCATATTTGCTTCAAAATACCACAGGAAGTGTTTCACACCTCTACAATATGAAAATCAAGTATCAAGAGATAAGATGCTTTTAGAAATATGGACAATTAGGAAAAACACATGGAAGGGACTAGATGAAATTAGAAAGATCTGGAAAGAACCACTGACCAATCCTTAAAGATAGAAAGACAAGATGAGCGCACTCCAATATTTTTGAATAGATACAAACTAGGTTAGACACTATCAAAACAAGTATGAAAAGTACCAGAAAATCTCATGCATTCATATAAATTCACCACCTAACACAAGCCCTAAATATATGGTTGGGATAAACTCAACAAGTATAACATACACTCATCTCCATCTCCACTATCAAAAACCCAATCATCACACTGGTATGTGAAAGTAACAACTCTGAGCAGAATATAACCACAATACTAGTACTAAAAAGGACTCAATGGTCACACTCACATGACACGATGGAATCCAAGCATAGAATATAGTACAATTATGTTAGCACACAGAGCTTGCAAGTTGCAACTAATCAGATACAAAGTTTACAAACAAACTAAACCCTTCACTCAACATATTTTCGGCTCAAGTCCTGCCCCAAACCCAATCATTCTTGCCCTCATTATGAATATTCCCATGAATAATAGCATACCCTCAACTTCATCAACACCAAACAAATACAACTGTAGTAAGAAATCTGAGCAAAAAGCTAAATGGGTAGAAGACCAATTATGTTGGATGGAATCGATTGCCAGCAAATTTCAATCCTGCCCCAAATCCAATTGATCTTTCCCTCGTCATGAATATTCCCATGAATAATAATACCCTCAACTTCATCAACACCAAACATATACAACAACAGTAAGGAATATGAGCAAAAAGCTATATGGGTAGAAGACCAATTATGTTGGATGGAACCGATTGCTAGTAAATTTCAATCCTACCCCAAACCCAATTATTCTTGCCCTCATCGTGAAGCTTCCCATGAATAATAACATACCATCAACTTCATCAACACCAAACATATACAACAGCATAAGAAATCTGAGCAAAATGCTAAATGGGTAGAGCCTTATAGAGTCTGTAGAAAAGTTGATTAGCAGTAGAGTCTTCTAATCTTCTGAACCTTTGTTATATCCAATGACCATTGAGGGAAATATATCTTATCTGCCAGTAGGGACTCCTAATCTTTTGAACCTTTGTTATATCGAATGAACTTTTAAGTACATCTACCATATTTATATTTGATTATGTAACATCTATGTGCCTTGTCTTTGATAAATCCTACGAAATCAAATACAAGGCACATAGATGTTACATACTCAAAGAACCCACAGAAAATACTTTAATGGAAGCATGAAATTGTATTTGATTATGTAATATCAAATATCCAGTTACCAAAATCCAATTAAAAAAGAAAAAAAGTTGGATGCCTACTTGTCTCATTGATTTGACATTATTGGGATGCTTACCTATCACATGGCATATATCATTTGTTTGTTTTCTTTAGTAATTGAATTCTGGTAATTGGATATTTTATATGCACATAAATATTTTTTCCTGCAGGTGCTGGAAAATCATTTTCCAGTGCCTACATGAAAAAATAAATTATATGCATATCAAATATCCAATTACCAGAATCCAATTACTAAAGAAAAAAATCGGATGCCTACTTGTCTCATTGATTTGACATTATTGGGATGCTTACTTATCACATGGCATATATCATCTATTTTTTTTATTTAGTAATTGGATTCTAGTAACTGGATATTTGATATGCATATAATTATTTTTTTCCTGTAGGTGCTCGAAAATCATTTTCCAGCGCCTATAGGAAAAAAAATTTATATGCATATTAAATATCCAGTTACCAAAATCCAATTACTAAATAAAATAAAATAAAATATGATATATGCCATGTGATAGGTAAGCATCCCAACAATGTAAAATCAATGAGACAAGTAGGCATCCAATTAGTGAAACAAAAAATATATGACATATTCCATGTGATTGACATTTTGTATACAATGGATTATTAGTTGTGGATTAAAAAGTAGTGGTTGTGAATTAGCTTTAAACAAGTATGGAAATAATTGTGATTGAAAAACCAGTAATGATATCATTGGTACGACCATCAATGAGCACAAAATGCCCCTTCTGTTCATCTCTTGAATGCAAACAAATCAGAATATTATACCAAATCTCAGAAATTTGCAGACTATCAAAACATATCTACAAAAGATTAGGATCATGAAGAAATCAATCCCATTCTAACATATAAAAAGTTTAACTAATGCAAAATGAGTTAAAATTGTAACAGTCATGGATACAACAAGCTGCAAAATTCATCTGGGAATCATTACCAATTTGATCATTGCACAACATAATGATGCCCTACTTAGATCCATCTCCATGACCGAAGTAGAAGCCACTATTATAAATATTCTTAGCAAAAAAGCACGCAGGTCAGATGAATTAATCATTGAATTCTTTCAGGCATGTTGGTCAATCATTGGGTATGATTTCTCACAAGAAATGGAGGAATCACAACAGTCAAGAAATATACTCAGCTTTTAATGCAACATTCCTAACATTGGTTCCCAAGAAAGAAAAAACAGAGGACCCGAATGGCCTATATGCTGATAGGCCTATGAAATTTGATTTAAAAAATCATCACTAAAATTATTGCGAACAGGGTCAATCCATTCCTCCTAACCGTCATCTCTCCAAAACAAACGGGCTTTGTCGAAGGGAGGCAAATCTTGGATGGAATTATGGTGGTTTACGAAGCCATCCACCTTTTGAGAATTACAAAGAAGTTTGGTGTGATGCTTAAGCTTTATCTCTCTAAATATTTTGATAATATTAACTGGTAGGTTTTAAGAATTATCCTTGGAGCTTTCAACTTCTCAAATGAGTGGGTCGACTAGATCAACAATCTTCTATGTCGATTTATTTTTTTATCATTTTCAATGCAACTCCATCTACTACCTACACATCATCTCCCTAAACGATTTGACTATCGAGAAAGGGATAGGTTTCTCTCTAAAAACATATATTGACCCATTCCTCCAGCGGGGAAAAAAATTCAAAGAAAAATAACACAAATTATTGAACAACAAATTTAAGCTGCAACTGAAACAATAAAGCTATTTACCGGCGATTACTGAATCCTTGGCATGATTGAACTTCCTTGGACTGTTGAATTTGGGACGGGCTGAGCACTTTCTCTGGCGCGAATGAACCAGAATGACGGGAAACCTTCAAAATTTCCTGTTATTACCGTCACGAATAGTCGGAGTTCAAATTTCAAATCTCTGCCAAGCATGTGGGAGCGGTGGCATTGTGGGGTGGCAGATGGGAGAGGAGTGGCGGAGGGAGAGAGGTGGCAGAGGCAGGGGCGTAGGGTCCACTAGAGTTTGTTGTCATCGTTGTCTGCCAGGGTTTTGTTGTCGTCGCCGCCTGCCATCCAAGTTGGGTGGGGTCCACCTCCTACCCAGAAAGTCACATGGGTCACTAGAGGGAGATGTCTCAGAGCTATCCCATCAGCTTCCATTTCGTCGAACAAAAGACACTTCCCTTCTTATCATAGATCATAACATTAATAAATTAAATAATATTTATTATTAAATGTATCACACCAATAAAACAAACCCAATCCATTGACAAATATAAAATATGTTATTGGCATTAAGGACAACCTTTACGAATTATTTGCTATACAAACTTTACATCAAAAATTTAAATATACAAACTTTACATCCAAATTTTGTAAATAATGTTTGTGAAGTATTAAATATGTGTTATAAATTCATAAATTAATAGGTAGAGAGTCTGGCGATAATTGGATTATGAAGTATTTAATCTTAAATTATCCCCTCTAATTTAAATATACAAACTTTACATCCAAATTGTGTAAATAATTTTTGTGAAGTGTTAAATATGTGTTATAAATTGATAATTGGATTATGAAGTATTTAATATTAAATCATCCCCTCTAATTTAAATATACAAACTTACATCCAAATTGTGTAAATAATTTTTGTGAAGTGTTAAATATGTGTTATAAATTCATAAATGAGCAAGTAGAGATTCTAGAGATAATTGGATTATTAAGTATTTAATCTTAAATCATCCCCTCTAACGATACAGTGACAAATATAAAATGTGTTACTGGCATTAGTAACGATTTTTACGAATTTTTTATTTTGACAAATATAAAATGTGTTACTGCCATTAATAACTTTACATCTAAATAGTTGGCATGACATGAATTTTGTGAAGTGTTAAATATTTGTTATAAATTTATAAATGAGCAGGCAGACAGTCTAGAGATAATTGGATTATGAAATATTTAATCTTAAGTCATCTCTTTTAATGATACACTTATAGTTAAATATTATGTTTCATAAATCATAGTCTATCTATTGATTGCCAAGATTGAATTTATATTAATGCTACCAAATGTTATAGATGGTTAGGAAATGTAACATGTAATGGAGGACATGAATATGTTTACAATCTTGATGAGCATTCAAGGTAACATGGTGGTAAGAAACTCTCTTCGTACATGCCCAATGTTGCCACCCATAACACAATTCAATGTCCATGCACAACCAAATATGTGATAACTGCCACACGACCAACCTTTTAGAAATAATGGCAGGTCATTCAATTCCTAGGTCTCTGCACACATTTTTCATTCTATTATTTTCCTTTTTGGTGTCTTTCTTGCTAAAGGAGAACGTGAGAGGTTTAGCAACACTCATTCTATTTAACTAACAATCCTTCTTATTTGATCCATAACAATCAATTATGTAACTTTCCCATGCAACAACCTGATTTACATCACTCATTCTCTTTAACTAAAAATCCTTCTTATTTGGTCCATAACAATCAATTAAGTAACTTGCTCATGCCACATGTCTAATGGTTAGGTGGGAGGTTTAGTCTCCACAAGTCTTGTGGTCCAATCTCGAGCATGACTATGTATGCCTAAAAGCTTGCTCCAAGCATGATTTATTCAGTTAAAAAACAAAAATTCCCATGCAACAATCAAATTTACATCACTCATTCTATTTAACTAACAATCCTTCTTATTTGGTCCATAACAATCAATTAAGTAACTTTCTCGTGCAGCAACCTGATTTACATCACTCATTCTCTCTAACTAACAATCCTTCTCATTTGGTCCATAACAATCAATTAAGTAACTTGCCTATGCAACATGTCTAATGGTTAGGTGGGGGGTTTAGTCCCCACAAGTCTTGTGGTCCAATCTCTAGTATGACTATATATGCCTAAAACGTTACTCCAAGCATGATTTCTTCATTTTTTTTTTTAAACTTTCCCATGCAACAATCAAATTTACATCACCCATTCTCTCTAACTAACAATCGTTTTTATTTCGTCCATGAAAATCAATTAAGTAACTTTCCTATGCAAAATATTTTTGGCATCAGAGATTCAAGCAACCCCAATTGAGTTCGCTAACCCAAATCCATCAATAAAAAAACATATCAAAAGGGAGCAACCCAAAAATCATAGGTGGCGATAGAAGTAAATCCAAGCGTAGCAAAGACAAGGACAAACCCATATAAAATGTAGAAGCAATTGCAATTGATCTAGTTTTCTAGCTTATTGATTACGATGGTAAATTGTTTCTTATTATGCATATTAGATTATTGATATTTTTTAGCTTTACAATGATATTTAACTGCACAACCAAAGCTTTGCATACAAAAAATTGGTAATAATAGTGTTATCATTATAAATTATATTGATTATGTCGTAGTTCTTCCTTGTATGATGTTGTGTGTATTCAACTATTTGGTGTTGTGAGAGATTTAGTTATAAGTTTAGTTTCCCCTTTTCATTCTCAGCGAAATATTTTTATAGTTAGAACATAGATTTAGGTTAGGTAAGAGATAAAATTCATTATGAAAGAGCCATTAGTTTGAGTCTATCTATGTAGGTAGATATTTCAATTATTTAAGTGAATAATGAAGACCTAAATCCAAGAGGTTGACTACTACCTAACCAAACAAGAGTGATTTCATTATTACATACATAATAAGGCTTGGTAAATATAGCTCAAGCTTGGCATCCTCAACAAATAGATCATTGAATAGCTATTCAGATTTTCTAGCTCTACTCACTCTTCTTCCAATGCATAGAAATTAATATGCCAAAGCTCTAACTCTTCCATGAACCTATTATAGAATCTCTATCATAAGGGTATAATTTCGAAGAAAACAAGTTTAAATACTACAACAAGTAGGTTGTTAAAGAACTTGTCAATAGATAAACTGATAATGAAATTCAATATTATAGTTGTGAAACTAGCATTTAATTTATGACATTCTATCATTAAAAATGTTGATTCTTGTGTGCCTATTATTTAGGGTGTGTTATTATCTATACATTGGTGATTTTGTTGAGGGTAGTATCAAATTTTATGTATGTTTTGCTACTATACCTATATTTGGAGGTGATACTTGGTGCCTATACAAAGATCCAAAAGGGCCTTACACCCTATCATATCCAAAGAACCCATATAAATTTCCATTCACTCATTTCTTTTTTAGTTTTCCATATAATAGCGCGAGTCACACTATTTATTTGCCAGTAATCTACACAAATTGGTAGGGTCCTTAACAGTGCATCCTTAATTTGCCTAGATATTTCCAAAATTTACTCGCCAAATTCAATATTGGAGTAAACTTGAAACACTAAAGAATAATCGAATTGGATTTATTGGTGTGTGAGAAATTCAGACTACTGGAACAAGTAGAAAATATCGGAAATCAGGCACTCATGTTTGGCTCATGGTTTTTCTCTCTTTATGTTATTGGAATGTAAATGGCGTAGATAAAGTGATTAATGTATTTCCTTCATAAAGATAAGATAATCAATCCACATATTGATGCCAAAGGTCTATAATCTGCTGGTGATTGTTGAGGATAGGGAAGAAGACAAAAATTCATGGGTGGAGCAACTAGTCAATTCTTTTTTCACAAAGAAAAAACAAAACATATTTCATTATATATAAAAAAAGTTACATGATAATCCATAAGACTTAGCAAAAAAATAACTACAAAAGACTCGTCATAAAACAAAAAAACGAATCCTCTGGAGACATAGTACACCTGAAAAGAAAAGAAAACAAAAAAAAGAGCATTTTCTACCAGATATTCCAAAGTTGAAAATAATTGACAAAAAGTCTCAGAATGTAAACAAAAATACTAAAAAATAGACAGAGCACATAGGTCCCGTAATTAGTGATGAAAATAATAAGTACAAGTTAGCAACACACATAATAGAGTCAAGGTCGACCAAGCTTAAACATAGAAGGCTCCATAATATACATAGCCATTGTATGAGGTATTTTAATGGATGACCCCAGACATAGAAGATAGACCTTTCTTAGTGATCCAGTGGATAAAAAATATGCTCAAAAATATAAATGATCAAAATATTTCGAAACTAGTGCCAAATCATAGATCTTGGCATTCTGATTCCAACAACGCTTGAATCGCCTCAATCCAACACCGTATGTGAAATTTATCGCATTATGAAGTTTTTGGAAAACCACTAAAAATTTAACTTGCAAGGTTGACTAGGCAGTTGACTAGGAATGATGTATAATGATGTGGCGATGATGTCGGTAGTTGACCAGTCGATACGATTTTCAGAGGACCAATCTAGATAGGACACATGGAACGATGTGATTGGTTGAATAAGATTTGGTCTGGGCCAATTATGGGCAACCACATGGGCTAGTTAGAGGGTTCCACATAGCCCAATGAGAGGCCACAACATGGCCTCGAGAAATGTACCAAAATTGGTTATTGGGCTGACATGCCTTTGTCGGGTTTGATCACACGACCTCACAGTTATCCTCCAACCGTCGAACCGTTACACCACTAGGAGTGGCTTGTTATATGGTAGTGGGTTGCTTATATTTAATTACCACTAGAACCGACATTGGAAGGAGGGGGTAGGGCACATGGCCCTATCCCCAAGCCTTGCGGTGACCATGTGTTAAAGCACGCGGTGAGAGGGGCAGGGCAGGAAATCCCTGACCCTGGGTTCCATGTAAACTCCACTCGAATGACAATGGAGGGCTTGGAGGAGGTATGGTGTGTATCCCTAGCCCATGAGCACATGGACCTTCAATGAATAGGAACTTGGAGTTGGTAGATGTGTGGCCTCTAGCTCGTGCCCCTCGGTCATATTAACTTCCATGTGACTGAAAAAATTAACGGAAGTTAGGGGCGCAGAGGCCAGTTAATGGTCTAAAATTTTGCACCATCCATGATGGAATCAGTGTTGAACCCATGCCAATTTTTCACCTAGAGTTTCTTCCAAAAGAGAATTTGTTTCCAGTTTTCTAGTTTTTGCGAATTTGCGAAGAAGATCAAAGAGAAATGAAGGAGGGATAATTCAGACATTTTTCAGCTTTTCTGAGCCTAAGAAGAGCCTATCAAGGGATTTTTGGGTGCCCTGGACACAATGGAAGCATTATTTTTGTGATTTAAGCATTTTATGTTTATGTAATTGGCATTTTGAGCATATGATTTAAAGGGACAATATTGGAAGCTGGACCCGGAGATGTAGCCCAAGTGGGGTGAACTCCACCATCAAATTTTTGTTTTGTGATGTTGTTTGTTGTCTATTTTTATCTATTTAAATCTTCAAAACTTAACTAAGTTAAATAATTTTATGTGTTTTTCCAATTTTGATCCATTTCCCACAAGGCATAAACTAGCTTACAAACTTTTTCAAGAAACCTTCAATTTTTAATTTTAGACCAGTTTGTTATCAGAGCGTGGTTGTTTTGAAGGTTTGACAATTTTTGCAGTGTTTTTGAATTATTACAAGGTCCAAGTTGAGAACAGTATAAGGAGTGCTTCAAGAACCAAACCCTCAAATTGGTTCAAGGAGGTTACAAACTCCTCAAACTCCACTACTAATGGCACATGAAGAAGGACAAGAGTTGATGTCTAAGGATGAGAGAGATTCTAGAAATGATTTCTAATATATGTTTGAGATGGTGAAAGTTTTGTATAATGAGAGGACAATGAGGTTGCATGAAGAGAGTTCAAATCATTCAAAAGGTAATGGTGGTGATGGGAGTAAGCCACTATTCCCTCCACCTCCATATTCACCTCCTTCAAAACCTAGACATACTCCTACCAGATATCCAAAAGGACATGTTAAGTCTCCTTTGATTAAGCTTGATGTCAAGCTTGAATTACCTATATACAATGGGGAAGTAAATTCTACAAAGTTGGATAATTGGGTTCGTCAAATTGAAGTCTGTTGTAGAATTCAAAAGATTAAGGATGATGTTACAAAGATCCATCTTGCTTATCTTCACTTAGAAGGTGAAAATATCATATGGTGGGAGGCCAAAACTTAAGAATGATTGATTAAAAGTGGTAAATTATCTCTTCTTGGAATGCTTTTATAGATGCATTAAGAAGGAAATTTTATCCATTAGCTTACATGCAAAAATCAATTATGGATTGGAAATTTTTTTAGACATGCTAAAGTTCAAAGTGTTCAAATTTACACATAAGAATTTAGAAGAAGAGCTTTAATCTCGAGTGTTGATTTGTCTTCACAAGATACTCTCCTTAAATACATAGGTGGATTACATAGTTATTTGAGACGCACTATACTTATATGTAATCCCATCGATTTAAATGAAGTATGTGTTCAGAAAACTCATTTAGAGTCAAGAGGCAAGAATGTTCCTCAAGATACTAGTAAGAAACCATCCCAATCTGGAAACAAAGGAAAGGGGAAGTTTGAAGGCAAAGGAAAAGAGAGCAGCTACAATCAAGAAAGAGGGAGATAAACTTACTTGTAAACATTGTTCAAAAGAAGGCCATGATGGAGATCATTGTTGGAAATTACATCCAGAAATGAGATCAAATAAGTTCAATAATAAGGGGAAACAAAAGACTACTACTAAAATTCAACAAGATCTAGGATCTGATTTAGGTGATGAAACCAAAATCACAAGCATGGGAATACAAGTTAAAGCTTCTAATGCAAGTACTGGTTATTCGGGGAAAATTTTAAGAATGGAAGTTTATCTTAAAGTTTAGTAGCCTTGGTGAAACTCACTAGCCCCTAATATTCAAATTTTAAAAATGTTTGATGATAATTTTGTAAAAATGTTTATATTTATAATTAATTCACATTAGAAAATATATAATATTGATTAATTTTTAGGTCAAATAATTTTATACTATAAAATTTGGTTGAATTCATTTTTAGAAAAATGGAAATTGGTGAATCATTTTTTTGGAAAAATCATGGAATATTAGCCCATCTGCGAATATTAGCCCCTAAAATTTTCCCTATAGTTCTTCTAGTAAGCCTATTGAATCTCAAAAATATAAAGAAAGAAACAAAATTTTTCATATTAGGGTCATTGCAATACATACCAAAGTTGATACATTATTTCATATTAGATCCCAAGTCAATCTTATCTCTAAAGCAATTTTCAAGAAACTAAATCTAGAAAATACACCTCATATTAAACCTTACCCTTTGGATTGGATACGTGATGATTCCAAATTGAAAGTGACAAGAAAATGTAAACTCAAATTCCTCATCACTGCAAATTTTATAGATGAGGTAGAGCTTGATGTTGTACCACTTAACATAAATGGAATTGTTTTAGGGAGTCCATGCGTGTATGATCGAAAATCCATATTCTATCATCATGAGAACAAATATCATATTTTTAAATATGGAGTTAAGTATATTGTTAGAGAACATCACAATAATATGAACTTATCTCTTGTAAGTGTTGGTCAGATGAAAAGCCCTGTAAATGCTAGTAACAATTTTGTGTTGTTGATGATTAAAGCTAAATATGTTGTTGAATCTAAATTTTTCAAATGATGTGATTCTAAACTCAAGCATGAAGTGGTCGAAGTTGTAAACACTTATGAAAATATTTTTTAGGAACCTAAAGGGTTGCCTCCTAAAATAGGAATCCAACATGATATATACTTGTAGTAGGATGAACCACTTCCAAATATTGACATGTACAAAATGGTTGTTTTAGGGAATGCAAAAATCAAGAAGAAAATTCAAGAGTTGCTTGACAAAGGGGTCATCAGGAATAACAAATATCCTTGTGTCTCTCCTATTTTTTTGGTTCCAAAGAAAGACGGTACATGGCACATGTGTGTGGAATTTAGAGCTTTGAACTAAATCACAGTAAATAATCACTATCCTATTCCTCACATTGATAATTTGCTAGATCAGTTATAGGAATTTGTTTATTTTACTAAGTTAGATTTGAAAAACAGTTATCATTAGATATGGATTTCTGAAGATGATATTTGGAAAGTTGATTTCAAGACAAAACAAGGGTTTCTTGAATGGTTGATTATGATGTTTGGGCTTTGCAATTCACCTGCAACATTCATGAGAGTTATCAATGTTGTGTTGAGACAATTGCTTAATGATTTTGTATTAGTCTACTTAGACGATATTTTTCTTTTCAGTAAGACTCATGAAGAGCATGTCAAGTATGTGAAACAAGTTTTAGATTCCTTGAAGAAAGAGAATTTGTATTTGAATATGTCTAAGTGAATTTGGGAAAACCTTTTTGGTTTATTTGGGTCATATTGTAGGAGGGGGTGAATTGAAGATTGATACCTCAAAATTTTATGTTATTATAAATTGGCCTAAACCCAACAATGTAATAGAAATTAGAAGCTTTTTAGGAGGAAACCAATATTGGAGAAAATTTATAGCTAACTTCTCACTCATTGCAGCACCATTATATGCTTTGAAAAGTGTGAAATGAGCATTTCAATGGGGAGTCAAGCAAAAAAAATCCTTCAACACTTTGAAAGAGAAAATAATTACAACACTAGTTCTAACACTTCCATATCTTAAGCAACCATTTGAGATTCAAACCGATGCAGGAGATTATGCTATGGGACCAGTTTTGATGCAACATGGTAAGCCTATTTGTTATCATTCATAAACCTTTACCAATCCAGTAATTAACTATCCAACTTATGATAAATATTTGTATGTTGTACAAAGCGTGAAGAAATTGAAGCATTATTTGATGGATAAAGAAATTATTATTCATACTAACCATAAACCTTTGCAATACTTACAATCAAAAACCAATCTACAACGAGCTAGACATTTTGGGTGGATGGGAATCCTACAATAATTTAATTTGGTAATCATGTATAAGAAATGTATATACAAAAAATGTGTTGATATGTTATCAAGGCCTATTTTTAATGCATATGTAATTCTTAAGCATAACCCAATCATGCATGAAAGTTATATTGAACAGTATGCTCAAGATGACGATTTTAAATGTGTTTATGCAACTTTGAGTCAAGGAAATAATGTTTAAGAATTCGATTATCATGTTCATAGAAAGTTGTTGTATAATATAGGCAAGTTATGTGTTCCATGGGGTGAAAGATTCAATTTCATAAGGGAAGACAAAACTTCTCTTATTGTTGGTCTCTTTGGTGTAGGAAAAATAGTTGCACAAATTCATCGGTATCGTTATTGGCCTCGCATGAATGAAATTGTTTCAAGATATGTAAAGGGATGTTCCATGTCTGCTACTAGCAAGCCTAGAAATAGGAAATTGGGTTTGTGCACACCAATTCCTATTCCTTCTCGTCCTTGGGAAATTATTTCTATTGATTTTGTAGGGAGAGTTCTACTAATGTAGAGGAAAGGTCATGATTATATATATGTTGTTGTGGATTGTTTCAACAAAATGTGTGTTGATGCCATATAAGAAACATGTTACAACTGAACAAATTGCAAATATGGTCTTCCAAAATGTATGGGTTCACTTTGGGTTTCCAACTTCTATTATTTCTGATCAAGATTCTTGATTTTTTGGGAAGTTTTGGTCAAGTTTATGGGAACTCATAGACACAAAGTTGAAGAAGAGCACAACATTTCATCCAAAAATTAGTAGCCAAATAGAAGTAGTGAACATAATAGTAGTGCATCTCCTTCAAGGATATTATGGTAAGAATCCTAAACTTTGGGAGGAGCATTTTTATTACATCTAGCATGCCTACAATCATGCCAAACAATCATCTATGTAAGTATATCCATTTGAAGCTTGTTTTGGTTATTTTCCAAAGTCTCCTTTGGATTTCACCTTTGGTAAAGATATTGCAGTAGATGGACATAATGATGTGGACAAAGACCAGAATTGTGCATCAAAGAGTACAAGAGTAGCTAGATAAAAGAAAAGAAAAGTACAAAGTAAGGCATGACAAGCATCAAGTTGATCATGATTTCTAAGTGGGAGATCAAGTTTAGTTGTATATCGGCAAGGAAATACTTCAAGGTGAAGGTAAAAATCTCAAGCCAGTCAAGTATGTTCCTTTCAAAATCTTGGAGAAGATTAGTAACAATGCTTTCCGATTATATTTTCCACCTTATATGCAGATTTATTCTGTTGTGAATGTGGGGAACATAAGATTGTATGAGGCTTTAATGGTTGATGATCATGAAGAGAATGTTCATATTACATCTATCGAATATTTTTCTCCTGAATATTTAAATGAGTTGCTCAATTCTTGACAAGAGGATAAGGATTTCACACAAAGGCAATGTGGAGTATCTTTGAGTGGTGTTCAAAGGTACTAATACAAGTAAAGAAAGGTGGATTGAGATCGGGAAAGTGAGGGATCTATACCCTCACTTACTCACTGAGTAAAAATAGAATTTTAGTGGTCCAAAAGCTTCTAGTGTGGAGGAATGATCTAGGGGATAAAAAATATGCTAAAAAAATCAAAGTGTTCAAAATCTCTCGAAACTAGTGCCAAATCATATCTCGTAGTTCTGATTCCAACGATGCTTGAATCACTTTAATCTGACACGATATGTGAAAGTTATCACGTTCTGAATTTTTTGGCATACAACTAAAAAATCAACTTGCAGGGCTGATTAGGAAGGTTGTACGATGATGTGGAAATGATGTCAATAGTTGATTGGCTGGTACAATTGTCAAAAGACCAATCTAGATAGGACACACGACACAATGTGATTATTTGAAGGAGATTTGGTTTGGACCACCACGTGGCCTCAGGAAATGTGCCAAATTTTGGTTATTGAGTCGAAATGCCTTCGTTGGGTTCGATTGCATGACCTCACAGTTATTAACTAACCACCACACCGCTATACCACCATGAGTGACTTGTTATATGGTAGTGGGTTGGTTATATTTAATGACTACTAGAACTAGCATTGGCAGGAGTGTGGGGGGTGCGTGGCCCCAACCCTAGGTCTTATGGCGACCATGTGTCTAAGCATGCAGCGACAGGGGAGGCACAACCATGAATTCCTCCCCTGAATCCATTCAATAATAAATCGGGAGTCAACAAAAATGTGAATGGAATCAAGAGAAATCCGGGATGCACATTTCATTTCCCTCCAAAGTGCAACCAACTTCGTTTTGCAGTTGGTTCCAGGACCTCCATACCAGTAAAAATTATAAGCAAGGGAGGAATTGATGACAAAGTATACACCACATTGAAAATTCCTGTTGGAGGAAACACCATCAAAGAAATCCATAGGGAAATAAAATAGATCTCCCTTCAAGTAACTTTGTGAGTGTGATCAGATGGAGTCCACGGGCCTTTCTCTAGAGAAAATTCCAAAATCCGCAAGATGATGGTCTCATGTATGGGCATGTTTTCTAAAAAATAAACTTGTTCCTGCTACACCAGAAACCCCATAATATATAGATATGAATGGCCTTTTATTCGCTTTTCCTGTAAAACCAGTTGGTCAAACATAGTTCAATGGAGGATCTATCCACCTCAGGACTAAGGTGAAATTTTACCGAGACCTCATCCTAGACCACTTTTGAAAATGGAAAATGGAAAAAAATATGAATCATCTCCTCGCCTTCAACACCACACAAGGGGCATTGACTAGGGTTCTAAAAACCTCTCTTGAAGAGATTGTCCCATGTTAGAATTTGATTTTAAAAAACAATCCAACATAAACACTTTAACTTTGAAGGACTACCCCACTTTTCATACCTAATAACCAATCAAAAAAAGGCTATTTTTGAACCTGTGAGAAAATAAAAGAGTAAGCATGTTTTTTTTAGATGTTGTCATTGACATCATTCCCTACCCATGATAATTTTTCCGGCAAGTCAATTATAAGATAGGTGCTCCGAAGGTGCAACCATCCTGCAAGATAATAGGCATCATTTCAATGTTGAAATAGTTCTCTAAGAGGAGAGAGTATTTTTTTAAAAAAAAATTATGTCTACTGTATTTAAAGCCATAAAAGTGTAGCCAATGTCTCCCCCACATGTCCATCCAAAATGGTTGTGGGGAAATCAAGGGGTAAAACCCAACTGTAGAAATCCAAAGTAGGAGCATATCGATTCATTGCAGTGGTCAAGATAGCTTTGATATACTTTGTGATCGGCCAAAGGCAAGTTATAACTTCTTTGAAATAAGTTGTTAAGCATTCCCTTTGAATAAGGTCAACCAATTCTAGACTTCATGAAATTATAACATCAACCAACTCTCTGCAACTAGGATACTAACTAGGTCACTAATTTAAAGGTTTAAATTAGGATGAGATTATAAGGTTAAGGGAAAAATTTAATCGTTCTACAAGTTGGATCCAGGGGAAAAACTAACTCTCTAAAAAATCAATTTGGAAGTATACATATTGAAATTTTCAAAATAAGACTCGGATACAAGACAAACCATTTGGTATGGACATTTTTACTTCATCAAATTGTTTCTTTGTGAATCTTGGGAGGTACTCCCACAACCCTAGGGTACTGGGTTTGGGAGAAGTTGACTCATAAAAGGACTTTTTGGGCAGTGTACCCAAGCATTAGGTTGTGTACACAAAGTTTTGGGCACAAAACTAAGTGGATAAATTGATATTTTATTCATTACTGCATGAGGAGCACCCTTGAAGGGTTAGCAGTCACCTAGAGCATCATGATGTGGAAAAAGGAGAATGAAATGGAATTTATTCTTAATGATAGTGGGGTTTTTGTATTTTGGTTCAAGTAGGCTTGACCAATATGACATGACCCTTGGTGGAGTAAAATTCCACCTAAGATCACTATAAATGAAGGTGAATTCAAGACTCATAATCACCATCCATCAAAGTGAAATTCATCAAAGTGAAGATCAGGAAAGGAGTCACATACTTCTTAAGGAGCCAAGCTAGAAGAGTGAAGAAGGATGAAGGTTGAGTCTCTCCTTTCTGTGTTTTGGTTAGGCCGTGATAAGGAGTTGTTGGACGTGTGTATTTGAAATGGTTTTGGGCTAAGGGATGAGGTATATACTGTGTGTTCCAAACAAATTTTTTATTTTTAGGGGAGGAGGGTTAAGACCCCTTCAATAGCTATTTTGGAGGGTTGATATGCCTAACATGTTGTTGGAACAAGGTCGCAAGTTCTGCAGGTACAACACAAGGTTTAATGGACTATGTATGAGGTGACCACAACAAATAAGGAGATTTGGTAAGGAAAAATTTAAAGAATATATGAAGTAGTTATAGAATCCCTAAAGAGGGTCAAAATTCTCAAGATTCCAGTGTACATGACCAAGATCTTTCAGGGTAGGAGCAATGTCTCTTGAAGGAGTTTTTTTAGTGGGAATCTTGTTGGTGCCATATTTTAGTGGTTTTCAAGTGAGAAATATCAATGATAAGAGGGAATATTTTTGAGCCCTAAGTATGGTCAACTTTGGATCCACAAAGAGACAATATGAGGGAAACTTTGAAGACTATATGAGTTGGCATTCTTGAAGGACTAGGAGAGAATCTAGAGGAAAAATTTGTATGAGCCTATGATCAGTCACTCTTGGAGTAGCAGGAGGGTCGATAGTGGTAGATTGAGAGACTAGATATACAAACATTCCGAATTTGTAGAAGTATTCTGAGGAGAAAAATAGGAGGCAAGGGACCTACTAGAAGTGTTCAAGGTAGATGGGTTGAGAGGGTTGTGGAAGCACTGCATCAACAAGTAAGTAAAGTGTATTTTATTTAGGTAAATATTAATAACCATAAGTTGTTAGAACCAAGACCTAGTCATTCTTGTATCGGGGTTGATTACAAGAGCCATGATGCTTGTTACAGAATACCAACATTTGTTGTATTAATATTTGTAATATAACAATTTTTGGGTTGAAAATTTGTTTTGTGCACTGGTTGATTCACTGTTGTACTATTTCCATTGTGAAAAGTGATAGTGTTGTAGTATTTCAGTGTGTTTGTGATCATGATCTTAGACATAAAATTGATTTTAAAATATCATGGAAAAATCAACATGTTAGCATAAATACTTTGAAGGGATAGTGGATTAGAGTGTGCATAGTGTACAAATCAAGAGGGAGTATAGTTTCCTTGATGTTGAAGGACCAATAGCAATGTCGAAGTTTTCAGTTGGTCTATTATATGAGGACGGGTTGGATGGTTTGTCCAACTATAGTCCTTATAAGGAAAGGATCAAGTTGGTCTTGATGGTGAACCATATCTAGGAGTTTTTTCACAAGGTTATAAAAAAACCAACTAACCCTAAGAATTTTGAAGTGTATGAGGAATTGGATAAGAAGGAAAATCTGATCATCCTAGATTGTGTTAAATATCACTCGATACCTCATTTTTTTGGGAAGAAAACTTCCCATGAGATGTGGAAATATCTTCACTATATGTTCCAGAATAAGAACGAGAATTGACTATTGGTATTGAGAGATAAGTTGAAAAACACCAAGATGTTGGATGGTGAAGGTGTGACTTTGTATCTCACAAGACTCTCTCGGATTTGAGATGATCTTCTTACCATTGTTGAAACTATTTTAGATTTTGAGCTAGTGAGGAATGCATTGAAAGGGTTTACCAAGCAATGGAAATTGTCCATCAAAGGGATTGTCACTTGAGAGAAGTTTCCATATTGGAACAAGTTGTGGGATGACTTCATCTAGGAGGAACTATGAAATTAAGACCTTTATAAGAAGAATAAGACTTATGATGATAACATGGATATTGCAAGGAGAATGAAGGGCAAGGAAAAGAAGGAATTGAGTAATATGAAGTTTTATAACTATGGTGAATATGGTTATTATTCAAGAAAGTGTCTGCAGAAAAAGAATGGAGACAATGAGAAGAAGAAGAAGGGGAAGGAAATGGAGTTGTTATATCCTCTGAGTTGGATGACCTCTCGAGATGGTTTGAGGACGAATATTTTTCTCTAGTTTCTCATTTCTCCAAGGGTATCATAAATGAGACTACATGGTATGCAGAAAGTGGTGTTTCAAAGCATATGACAAGTTCACGTGACGTTTTTGAGACTTTAATTGAATGGGACTAAAATTTTCACACGGTGGTTGGCGATGAGAGTCAAAAATCAATTAGAGGATTAGGTGTTGTGCCATTCAGGATGGATTCAGGTTGATTTTTTAGGGTTCAAGATGTAATATGGGTACGAAAGCTCAGATACAACATGTTGTCTGTCTCAAAGATCAAGACAAAGGGGTTTGAGGTGATTTTCTAGGATGGGAAAGTGAGGCTCAAGACTAGAGCTCTAACTTTTTTGGAATTTTGATTGGAGTTAGGAAGCATGGAATATGACGATTGATGGGAAAGCCTATAGATCATGAGAAGAAGTAGGTTCCTGACACTCAGAAGGATTCGATTTCCAACAGGAGTATGCAGGTTTAGAAGGAGAATATGAAACCCAAGAAGAGTGCATGGTTAGTAGGGAGCAAGGGCACTTCTATTGGAAAAAAGGAACCATGGGATGGCATGAAGGCCTATTAGGAAAGGAAGAAATAAGAAGCTTCTAGTGGCATAGACACTATCGGCAAGATTATGGTTCATTTTTCATGGTATGCACCAATGGTGAATGCTAGATATTGTGCTAGTGTCATTGACGATGATGAGATACTTCCTAATAGTGGGAGTACCTCCCTCGCTAAGAGGGAGTGTTGATTTTTATAGCTTTGGAGGTACTCCCACAACCATAGGGTATTGGGTTTGGAAGAAATTTACCCACAAAAGGACTTTGTGGGAAGTGTACCCCAATAGTGGATCTTGTACCCAAATTTATGGGCACAAAACTAAGTGGAGAAGATGATGTTTAATTCATTGATGCATGAAGAGCACCCTTGAAGGGCTAAGGGGAACATAGGGCATCATGATGTGGCGAAAGGAAAATGAAATGGAATTTATTTTTAGTGATAGTGGGGGTTTTGTAGTTTGGTTCAAGTCATCTTGACCAATATGACAGGAACCTTGGTGGAGGAAAAAACAACCTAAGATCGTTATAAATTAAGGTGAATTCAAGCCTCATTATCAACGTCCATAAAGTTCAATTCATTAAAGTGAAGATTAGTCTAGGAGTCGCAGAATTCTTAAGGATCCAATATGGAAGAGTGAAGAAGGCCAAAAGTTGAGTCTCTTTTTGTGTTAGGGTTAGGCTGAGATAAGGAGTTGTTGAACATGTATATTTGAAGTGGTTCTGGACTAAGGGCTGAGGTATATATTTTATTTTCTAACCGAATTTGTGTTATTAAGGAGAGGAGGACCAAGACTCTTGCATAACCGAATTTGTGTTATTAAGGAGAGGAGGACCAAGACTCTTGCAATAGCTATTTTGGAGGGTCATGAGGCATATTTTTGAGCATCGAGAGGCCTATCATGTTGTTGGAACAAGGACACAAGTTTTGAAGGTGAAATGCAAGTTTTAATGGACTATGTGTGAGGTGATCGAAACAAATAAGGAGATCTAGCAAGGAAAAAGTTAGGGTATCTTTGAAGTCATTGCAGAAGCCCTAAAGAGGGTCAAAATTCTCAGTATTCCAGTGTACATGACTGAGCTCTTTCAGGGTAGGAGCAACATCTCTAAAAGGAGGATTGTTAGTGGGAAACTTGTTAGTGCCCTAGTTTAGTGGTTTTCAAGTGGGCAATATCAGTGAAACAAGGGAATATCGTTGAGCTCTAATTCTGGTAATCTTTGGATAAACAAAGGGATAAGAAGAGGGAAAAATTGAAGACACTATGAGTTGTAAATATTGAAGGAGAAAGAGAGAAACTAGAGGGAATATTTTTATGAGCCTATTATTAGTCACTTTTGAAGTAACAAGAGGGTTTATATTAGAAAATTGAGCGGTTGGAGATGCAAGCATTTTAAATTTGCATACGTCTTGTGAGAAAAAAAAAAGGAGACAAAGGACCTGTTAGAAGTGTTCAAGGTATATGGACTGAAAGGGTCATGGAAGCACTATATCAACAAGTAAGTCAAGTCTACTTTGTTTATGTAAATATTGGTAGTCATAAATTGTTGACACCAAGCCCTAGTGCTAAATCAAGCCTGTACATTACCCAAAGCCTAGTTTTTTGGTGATTTCAAGAGTTATGATTTGTAGCAATTTTTTGTTGTTAAAATTGCAATAAATGACCTGAACATTACAATGTTTATATTTGAACAGTTGAATATAGAAACACCTAATGAAAATATGTAACAATGAAGCAAGTATGCGCAAGTCAAGAAGCTCAGGTTATATTTGGGTGTTAGTGATAAAAAAACTAGTACAACACAATAACACATTACTAAGAGACCTTTTTAATCCTCACCTTTCACCCCAACCACAACAACACCACATGTACTAGTTGGTTTCATTTCATTCTCATAATAATGCACATGTATGAAACACAAAATATAGTTTCTCATATTAGATATTTTTAGAAAAACATAGTACTCATGCAAATATTGGAAAAAATGAAAGTATAAAACAATGAAAATGAACAACAATTAAGATAATGGAAGTTACATTGACTCTAGTGGATTTTGAATTTTTCTTCATCTCTACCCCAAACTTTTCCTTGCCAATGCACCCAATGTAGCTTGTTGCACCATGATTTGATCCCCTAACCCTATTCAACTAAATGATCTTGTTCATGAAGATTGAATGTTGCAGAAAGCATGTGATTTTAAGTTACAAATACGATGGTGAGGCGAAGGAATTCCCATGATCTCATTGAAAAAGGGCTAAGAACAAGGCTTGTGATGGTAGAGATAAAAATGGAGAGCAATTGGCAGCCCTGGGGATGACCTCCACTAGCTTAGGGGAAAAAAGATAAAAATGGAGACTAATTGCTAGGACTAGGGTTACCTCCACCATCTTAGGGACAAAGAATCAGACATTGTGAATGATCAAGGGCACAAGTGTTATTCAATGCTACTGGAACACTAATAATAATAAATAATAATTTAAATTGCAAATTAAAAATAAAAACAAAGAAAATAAATAAATAATAATAAACATATATATAAATAAATAAATAAATAAATAAACATAAAACAATGTAGGTTAGACACTCAAGGCTTGCATGTAACCCATGTTTCCCTACCCCTACTTGACCAAGAATCATCATAAAGCCAACCCAAGTCTATCATTCGCATTCGGTGCATCATTTCACTTTTGGACCTGGGACGACGTGCGATGAAGTTGCACTCATCCCCGCTTTTTCCTTTGATGTGCTTATTATCGGTGTGGATACGTATACTCTTGCCCGGCATTTGGATATGCACTTGGAGGGTATGAATCCGAGTTTGGATATGCACCTGGAAGGTATGAATATGGTTCGTTTTAAATAAATAAAAACTCAACTGATTCAAGAGAAACTACTTCCAGGTAAATTTCTTTCGACTCTACCTCTATTTATGGGTAGACCTGCACTATTTGTGCACTCATAATGTAATTTGAGGGGGAAACAAAAGGGCCTTACACCTCCCATATTTTATTATGGACCTAAGCAACATGTGAGTGGTTTTAGGAAAAAATAGTCGTTATTCATTGCAGTGTGTTAATGCACTTTGGAAATGGTATCTAAACAATATATGGTTTGAGATTCTGAGTGATTGTAGGTGGTTTTACCTCCATGCATCATCAACTCATATAATTTTTAATCCTTTCATGGGATACTAAAAGATTATTTTCCCTTTTCATTAGATGAGATTGCTTGTTGTCCAAATTTTAGGCCACTGATTTTCTTTTTCACATCCAACCACTAAATTTATATTCTACCCTCCAATCTCGACTTATACATACACCGTCACATTGCAAAATTAAGTTTAATCAGAAGATAATATACATATATATTAGTATTTGCAACGTTCCTACCCCACAACAACAAAGTCGTTATTGTGAAATGACACCCTTGAGATGCATGAGAGGGGTTCATAAATTAATTTAAATTCATGAAATAATGAGCCTATGCCTATAATGCCAATAACACCTCTCATTTCTCAACAAGAATAACAAGGATTGCAATGCTCCAATTTTTGTTCATATTTAGCCTCCAAAGGTATGGATTATGCAAACATAAATTCAAATTTGAAAAAAATACCAAATTGTTAAGGATCGAACGCCCTTAATTGATTTTAAATTTTTTTTTTTTCTCGTATTATGAATTTATTAAATTTGTGTTCACTGATTTCCTCTAGAATCTTTGAAATTCAGGTTATTGAATATTTTTTCTTACTCATGGCATAATTTGACTTGATTTGGGTGTGTTTAATGTATGATTTGGGATTGGAGGGAGATTGTAGTATGCTCAACAGAGGCAATTGCATAGCTAAAAGTGAAGCCCCTCTATTTAAGGTTGTAATTCTTAGGGTAGAGAGTAGGGTTGCAGTAACCATTTCAAGGCCAATTTCTAATAGAGCATTCCTTTCAGTGGTTAGCAGTGGGCAAAAATCAATATCAATGAGTGCAAAGATTTAGTTCCATCGACCTTTATTTTAGAGGATTTCTTTAAGAGGTTGGAGTTGGTGAGTAGTTGGTGATACGGTGAGCAAAAAGTTATTTACTAAAAAAATTATGTTTGTTCATGTTCATAATCTAGATTTATTCTTAAACCAAATGACATCCATGGTAATCATACCCGCTGAAAGAATTGTTCCTTGTATCATTGGCAATCGAGTTTCCACTTTCTACTTTCAATACCAGTTGCCAACACCCTCAGAGAAGTAGTTCAACAAACTAGACCAAGTGAATCAAGTGTGTGTATCGAAACAAAAAGTATTAAGCTACAAGAAAATAGAGATTCAAATGAAATCCAGCTTCTACTTAGAGTTGAGTTGAGGATATGTGGAGGACAACTAGCTTCAAGAGAAGTGTCAACTATCTTTAGAAAAACTTTAGATAAAAATTTACATTGACAATTGCACTCAACAAAGCCTTCGTCAAACTATTTTCTTCACAAAATTTTAGATATAAATTTCCAAAATAAACTTTAAATAAAACAATAGAGTGAATCCAAACTTTGTTTAAAAGAAAAATTCGCAACAAATCCAAATCAAAATAAAACCCCAAAGATAAATTGCAAATAAAAATGAAATAAAAATAAATTAAATATTTTTAAACATTCCCAAACTTTAATTAAAACCATTTCATAGCTTAAAAATAAACAAAATTAATGTCGATCAACAAGATTAAAAATCAACAAAATTAATGTTTCGGCAGGAGTAGTAAAACCAAACCTGTCAGCATCTCTCCTCAGCTTAAAAACAAGGATATTCCTTTATTGTACCTGTCACTGGAAGGATACTACGCATCAGGTTTTTCCTCATTGTGACATTAATTCACCTTGATTAGACATATGTTTTCAAAAAAAAAAAAAATTTGCCATGGTTCACTATGAGATTTATTATTGTTTATTTATTTTAATTATTTTAATTTGAATTATCTGTTATCTAATTGGCGGAGAAGGGGGCTTAGGCCTATTATAAGATTGGAAGTGGGTTTTTAACCCCTTTCTAATGTATTTTGAGGCCCAAAGGGTAACGATAGGGAGATGGAGGGGGAAAATGGGAAACAAAGGGTGTAGGGATTTTTAGAGGGGATTTAGGGGGGTTAATAGGGGGGAAATAGAGGGGAGCAGAGACATTTTGACAGAAAGAGAAAAAAGGGAAAAGTGACATTTTGCAGGGGTACAAGAGGTAAATGAAGGCTTTGAGCTAGGGAAACAATAGAGGGGATTTGTATAAGGAAAAGCACAAAGAGACCTCAAGGATGATGTGTTTTCAAGGGAGATGCATTCCTTGAAGGTCTCCAAAATGACATAGCCCCCCAGCTTTCTTGTCAAGAACTTCATAGGGGGGCTAACAGTGGCTCCACATGGGGATGGCTTCTTCTTGAAGGAGGCAAGACACCAGAAATGATCTTTGGAGTAGGCCAGTTGCCTGCTGCTTGGCACATCCCTTTCTTTGATCAGCGGCCACAATATGAATATGTTACATCAACAGAAACATTATTACCAATCATTCTACCTACCCACACTACAATCCTAGCATTTTTTCTTCCTTTAGGGTGCATTTGAGCTAGAAAACCCTTTACATCATTTTATTTGCAAACAAGAAAACAAACCTATTCTACTTCTACCCTTATTTCTCCATGAGACCAAATTAGACTGTTGGTCTCACATGTTTCTCTACCTACACTACTACCTGCTAGGATTAGACTGTCTATCAGGTTTCTTCTCTACATTCTAAGATAGAAATTGAAACAACCAACTACATACTCATAGACTGAGCTTTATTGAGATTTTCCTACCTACCCTACTCTACTTGGACATCTCTGATGTTCTAGGTGATACAATAATGCCAATGCAGCCAGTCAAGCAGCAACAAAAAAAGGTATAAGCACTGACTATCCATCAGAGATAACCACAAGGTGATCTGCATGTGGTTCTTCAAAATAGAGGTCACCATCAGTAGTGACCACTTCTGATATGTATGGCCCCTGCAAAAAATACATGCTTCAAGAACTGAGCCAATCAAGGCCTCCATATATTCTGCCACAGGATCAACAAAAACATGATGTAAACCTTTTTCTTCAAAAACTCCCATGGCTGGTAGGCTGCCTACATCCTGGGCAGTTTCAATCACTGCATCTGCAATGAGACCTTTGTAATCGCACTCCTTCTCTTCCTGATCTAGACAAAGATGTCTATGGGAAAGTAGATCCACCTCATCTTCACTGCAGCCTGAGCTAGAAGGTTCATTATATTCGACTGCGTTGTCCTCCGGTAATGCAGGTTGGTTTTGCTGGAACTCTGTGAAAAAATTAACACATTCTTGAGCAGGGGTTTCTTTTATCACCTTAATTTTTTCACAGAGTTCCAGCAGCGGGGGTTTCTTTGATCACCTTAATCCTTTTGGGAGAAGGCTCAGGAGATTCATTCCGCTCAAGACTTTCTTCATCTTTTTCCTCCTCGTCCTCTATGCTGAAGAGCTGCTGGCTTTCGTCCTCTCGGCAAGTATAACTAATGTTCGAATATGAAGCAGATAGAAGATTCAAAGAATCTTGGTCTGCTATCATGCTTTCAACGCTTTCTCCGTCAGTATCATAGATGGCCAGCATTAGCTCATCGCTTTCCTGAATTTGATGGTCGTGATATTCCTCCCATGAATCTACTGATGATGGCCCTGCAAGCTCAGTTTCCCTTTGGAAAAAATTATCATCAGTCAGATCATCATCAAAGAAATCATAATTACAAGCATTGCTATCCACCAAGTCTTCAGAACTCTCATCGAGTCTTTCCACAAAATAATCTGCAAGTTCATTTTCTGATTCAAGCTCTGGTTCCTCATACATGCTTTGCATGTAACTTCTGTCTTGCAGTGATCTGATTTTTCTCTTTTGAGGACAAGGATTAGGTCTTCTCCAATCATCCTCCCTGGTTTCGGCCTCATATTTTTCCTCTTCTGTGCTCAGCAGGTTTTTGGCAGTCTCTATCAATCTTTCCAGCTTGCTTTCCAAAGAGAGCTGCCTTATTTGCCCTGCTTTATCCTTCCTTGCTGCTTTTAATCTTTCCTCCCTACACTTTATGTTGTACTCGACAGTGATTGTTGTATTCTGCATTTCCTCCAGGCTCGAAGCTTCTCTTTGTCTTATATATAATTCCGCCTCGGGGTCAAAAGAACTTGGATAGTGCTCTAAAGCCCATCCAAAGGTGGTTTTATATCAGAGGGTATTGCATCATATACCTTATTAAACCTGGCTGAAAAATCTTGCACTGTCTCTCCTGGCTGCCTTTTCAAACCTTGATACTCTTCTAGTATGAGAAGAACATTCTTAGGGGTTGCCCATCTACCAAGGAAAACTTGAGAAAATTGATGAAAGTTGAAGATGCTTGCCTCTAGAAGGCCTTTGAGCCACCTCTTAACATTTCCTTGTAATGACAAGGCAAACATTCTATTACACACATCATCTTCTTCTATTTCATACAATTCAAGTAAATACTCAAGGTTTTGAACATGCTCTTCAACAGTGGACCCTTTATTTTCCCCATCAAAATGAGGCAGCTGGTTTATTAATTCTGAGGGAGGGGTTGGAAGATAAGAGGTAGCTTATATCTTTCTATGACCTTTGTAGGTGTAGATGGTGTAATAATGGGCTGATGACTGCTTGAAGCTTCTTTAAGGGTGGGAGATACAACATGAGCTTCTTGTTCCACCAGGTTCTTCACAGGAGTACAGGTATGCTCACAGTCTGAAGACTGAGGCTTGAGGTCTTTCCCATACTCATTGTGGGTCTCAACTCTAGATATTTGATTTGGCTTGAAGTAGGATAGAACATAGTGGTAGATAAAGACAATGAATGCTTTAAACCAAATCCAACCAGTATGCTCTACCCTTCTATGAGGTCTAGCCATCTTTTAGGTTCTTCCTCCAGTGGAGTATTTTGAGGATTATGGAGTGTGGAGTCGCCAGGTGGATGAATTTTACTGTTTGAAGCAGGCTTTTGTACAACATTAGCGATTGAAAAGCCAATCTGAAGGCAAAGTGGTCTAGTTCCCCAGTTGAGGCGCCATTATGTTGGGGTTCCCATGTTTTGGCCAGATTGGCAAGACCAAAAGATGAGACAACATTAGAACCAATTTTGGGCCCTAGGATATAGCCCTCCTGGACCCGGAGAGGGATCTCTCCAATAAAGCAAAGAATGATGTATCTTTGAGAGCTCAAAATGAGATGTTAGGCTAGGTATGAAGCAAAAAGGGGTTTTCAAATGATTTGGTTGGTTGGTTGCTGGGTTGGTCATGAGATCATAGACTGAGAAAGTAATGGGAGAAAAGGAACAAAGCAACAGGAAGCTTCAGCAAAGGGGATAGGTCAAGAAAGTGCCATCCATTGGGCTATGGAGTCATGAAAGGAAATTACATGCAACAACTAGCCAAGGCTTCCACAGGGAAAGTCATCTACAATAAAGGATCTTTTAGATAGATGATGGGATGGAACATTAAGGAAAGAAGGTGACAGAAGGAAAGACAACCAGATTTCTGTCTATAGATCAGGTCAGAGGTAATTTAACTCTAGACCTACTTGGACATACTCAAAGGCAGCTCTCAAAGAGGGAAAAAGGGGCTGCTTATAGATCGGACCAGAGGTCATTTAACTCCATGTCTACTTTAGCAACTCCAAGGGGAAAACAGAGATAATATTAACAAAGGGATCTTAGAAAGGCCAGCTAGTCGTGCAAGGATCCTAGTGGACAGGGCTAACTATAATCCCCAGTGTTCCCAAACCTTCCAGCTTAAACCTCAACAAGAACATCTAAGAACTGATCCATCCAATTCATACATCAGAGAGCAGGCAATGACATCCACTACACTGGTTAAATTGACTGAAAGAAATCCTTAGATAACACATTTTAGAAGAGAAACATTAAAAGTAGGGAGAGCAGGAACATAGGGCACCTATCAAGGGTGAATCCTATGTTACACTTCTGTTGCCTACCAGAAGAACATGAAACAGTATGAAAATTTAAATAACAGAGTTAAGAAAGACATCACCAATAGTAATAGACCAGGATCGTGTGAAATGTGCTTTGATTAATTGATGCAAAACCAGTCATGTACAATAAGCTCAATGGCTAATACAATCCAAACTTTCTCCTCCCAGCCTATTACATACAAACTACTCTGTAACTCCCTCCCAAGACTGTTCTAACAATCAAACTGAATCCCTCTAACAGCAACAGCCGAACAACTGAGCAACAACAACCTTTACAATGTGTTCTTCTGGATTCTTATAGGAAAAACAGAGCAGAAGAGGTAGGTGAAGAACTAAATGAAGAATTAATCGCTCAAAAAAGGAGGAAGGCCGCAACCCATACTGCCTTAAATCTGTGCATCTACCTCTAGTAGTCTGGCTGCAGTATTAATGCCATTCTCTGTTGACTGGAAAAACTAGTGTAATAATGCTGCTAGAGTATCCATACTGTGTAACAAATGCTTCTTGATGATGCAAGACTGCTGAAAGGGCGTAGATCTTCATTTGAGGCACAATGTAGACTGAAAAATGATGTGTACCATGTCCTTTCATGGGAGAACGCTCTGCTGATACGAAAAACCTGATAATATTATCTCTCTGTGCATAGGACTGTCCAAGAGATCCACGGGGTCTTCCAAATTGTACTTTTTCCTTCTAAAAGTCCCTGCAGAAGCTCAAAAGTTTTCTGTTTCTTGCCTCAAGCTCTCTGCTATTCCTGTGCTGTCTCTGTCTGTGAATTTCGAGCTTCAATGGCGCCGGAGGGTTGGTAGAGTTTAAACTCTATCCGTTGATGAATTTATGGTGCAAGCAGCCCTCAGACGCTTCCTGTAACATCAGGCTCTGAATGCAGCCTCTGCACATGGTCTTCATTGATGCTTCTGTTGCTGTAACAGAGATCACACATCATGGTGGTCATTCACTGTTGAAAACCCTGCAACAACACAATATCTGTGAAGAAAACAATGGATGGGGCGATGGATGCAGTGGGATGATAAGGGTGGACGCGCAGGTTGGTGACATGGCGGAATGATGCGGGGTTACAGTGAAATATGCATGGCGTGGAGAAAGGTGGCGGAATGCAGTCGCAGGCGAAATTTCAATGAAAAACATTGAAAATGGCCCTTTTGGATGAATCAAAATGAATGGATGGGGAGATTGTATGGAGGATACACGTGGGTATGACCTAGCGTACGGTGAAGACACGTGGACGGATGATGTGGAGGCCGGGGCGACGGTGGAAAGGTCAACAGCGAGCAGACGGATCTGGACCATTGATCGTGGCGGAGATCAATGGCGGAGGACGAAGGACGGCGGGCCATGGCGTGAGCTATTGCGCATGCAAATTCATTAGACTTCGTGCATCTTGAGTGGTCGATGGCCGTTGGATGGCCCGTCCCAGATCGGATGGTCGACGATCATTTCGCTAGGCGCCCACGTCCGACAGATAATGTGTGGGGGATGAATTTAATGGGTGGGAAAAGTGGTTTGGGAATCGTATGGAAGGACGTGTGTCGGGCGCTAAGTGGAATCGCTGGACGACGAGGGAAAACCACCAACTATGCATAGGCGGTGCGGAATAAACCGACGGTTTATGAACAGTGCAGCGGGGACCACAGGGTGGATGGGCTCCGCTCCGTCGATCTGTCGAGCGAATGGACGGCGGAGATGCGATCTAGGATTTGAACGTGGAAAACGATGGAGGCAGCAGGGTCAACGAGGATCATCCGATCAATCAAGATTAACGGTCAGGAACGCCCCCGAAATGAATGGACCGTGAGCCGTTGATCTGCAGGATAAAAACGGACGGTGGGGATGGACTGCGGGGGGCCAAGGTGTACGAGCACGGTAATTTTGGAGCGACCCCCCATAGTGAATAACAACCATTGATTTGAGTCGTCCCATATCCCGAGGAGTCAACTACGAGGGCTCCATGGTTTGACTCTACGGATAGAGAAAAACCCCCGCAGGGAAAAAGCCTTGGTCACGACGCCAGGCTATATGGAGCGGAAAGGCGCTGGGCTAGCGGAGAAGGGGGCTTAGGCCTATTATAAGATCGGAAGTGGGTTTTTAACCCCTTTCTAATGTATTTTGAGGCCCAAAGGGTAACGATAGGTAGATGGAGGTGGAAAATGGGAAACAGAGGGTGTAGGAATTTTTAGAGGGGATTTAGGGGGGTTTAATAGGGGGGAAATAGAGGGGAGCAGAGACACTTTGACAGAAAGAGAAAAAAGGGAAAAGTGACATTTTGTAGGGGTACAAGAGGTAAATGAAGGCTTTGAGCTAGGGAAACAGTAGAGAGGATTTGTATAAGGCAAAGCACAAAGAGACCTCAAGGATGATGTGTCTTCAAGGGAGATGCATTCCTTGAAGGTCTCCAAAATGACATAGCCCCCCAGCTTGCTTGTCAAGAACTTCATAGGGGGGCTAACAGAGAGCATTTATGTTGAAAATACGGGGAGATTAAATGGTAATTAAAATATTTGTAGCTACTCTCATTATTGTGTTTTATTTCGGCTGAAAGCATTCATTTGAATTGGAGAACAAAATTTCGAATCCTTTCATTCGCAGAACCAGAGAGAGTTTACCCGACTCTCAAATGTCAAAGAGAAGCAGAAAGTATAAAGTTGCTTTTGTTGCAAATGCTCTTGTGCTAAACATGTTTCCCAAGGAAAAACCAGCGAAGCTCAAGCTAATCACAGACACATCCTGTCAAGGACTGGGGAAGATGACATGGGAGAATGTATACAATTTGATTATAAAAGAGAAACCTAGGGTTGTTGTGCCCAAAGCAACTGTTCCTGATGAAGAAGATTTAGAGTCTGACTCTGAATCTCAACTTAGTGCATTGGCAAATTCATTTTTACACCGAGTTGCTGCCCGGGCAAGTATTTTTCCCTACTATGATGTTATCAGATGGGTCATTGACAATGTGACCATTCAAAACAGGGCTTTTGTTTCTACTTCTGGATCAGTTTTCGGGTCATTCAGGGCAGAAGATATTAAAGCAATGTACCATCTTCCCAATCCACAAAATATTTACAACAAATAATTCCTTAAAGAATATGCTGCAGAACATCCAAACCAGGCAAATCCAATCAAATAATGGGGGAATAACCCTGAGAAACATAAGCAAGAGGCATCAGGTATGTACTCTGTGGAGTCTCTCGCACCGCCATATTGTTATGCCGCAACAATGATGTGTAGGTTGTTCGGAAACGACAACTCTGCTAGATTTTCTATTCAAATGGTCTCGTTAATTCATTTTGCTCTTAATTATGAAATTATGGATTGGGCTGTCATTTTGTCGGATAAGATAGCTAATCGAATTCTAGAGTATAGAAAAGATAAGAATTCATGGAATTCTTCCCCTTTTTATTTTTGTGGTTATATTTTGGATGCCCTCTGTTTCAATTCTGAGTTCCCCATGCTAGGTTGGAAATGGACTCCAAAAGAACCTATTCCTATTCATGTGTATCATAGTTTCTTATGGAAAGAACATTTCAAACTTCATGTTTACAGAGTCTGCCATGGTTTTCTAATTCCAATCTACCAAACCATTTTTGGTCATTTCCCTCCTAGACTGTCCAATAAAGCCAAGACTGATTTGTCTGCTATCGAAGATTGGTTCGGAGAAGAAAAATTCAATTATATCAGAATTTTTGGGAGTATTTTTCAGCCACATATCCTTTCCCTATATGTTCCAGATAAGCTGTTAGCTCAGGATATTTCCTATCAACTGACAGTTGAAGGAATGTCTAGAATTTTGAAAAGAAATAAAAAGCTTATGTGGCCTACCTTCCCTTTTAACTGTGGTGACTATACTCTTGATAGTTTTGCTCGTGCTGAGAAAGAAGTTGGTAAGATTTCTAATCTTAATTTTTCAAAAATTCCTGGAAGACAATACGACCCAAGGAAAGTGGTGCATGATTTTACTACCTCTATTTCGATTGCCCGATTCGAGCATGAACCAGACATTTTTGATAATTTATTTGTTTCCATGGATGATATATCCCAAGTCTTTGATTCAGCCAAGTCCAAGTTACAGGCCGAGGACTTGAAAAAAAAATTGTTGTATAGAAGCCAAAGGTTACTTATTGTGCCTCTTGATCAGTTGAGAGCTCCCACACAGGAGAAAGCATCACAACAAGAAGGAAGTACTTCTGGTAAAGAAGTAGAAGGAGTTGATCTTGTTTTATGGAAAAAGGATGACAGGAGTAAAGCCAATAGTGCCAAAATAGAAACAACTTCTCAAAAAGATATACAGAAGCCTTTAGTGCAAACAGAAAAAGGGAACACTGGCACTGATGCCCATGTACATATTGAAAAGGGAAGTACAAAAAGTAAAAATATTGAACAGGCACCAAAGAATGATGCAGGTTCTCAACTTGGAGGACAAGTAGATACTGAATTGGTTGTTTCTTCTCATTTTCTAAATCAATATCAACAATTTTCACAACAGATAGGATTGCAAAACAATCCTCAAGTTGACAATCCCAAAGATCAGGATGTGGAAATCATTCCTGAAAACCCCACTGGAGAAATTATACTAAAGATGGAAGAAATCCCTCCTTTATATATATTCTGTAGTCCCAAACATAGGGTTGTGGTAAGAAAACAAAGGAAAATGAGGAGAACAGATCAAGATGATCTTTTGGCATCACAGGGGGTATTGCTAAATGTTGTTTATAAAAATGTTGAGGTGGATCCATCTGAGGATCTCACCAAATTGTCTCAATATGCTGGTGCCTATAGTGCTGCCACTGTAGATAAAGCTTCCGAAGTTTCACAGCTAGTAAAACAAAAGGATATGCAAATTGCTATCTTTGAAGAACAGGTTGCAGGTGATCAGCAAAAGATTATTCAGTTGGAACAGTGGGTACAAGATGCAGAACTCAGAGCTAAACAACTAGAAGAGAAACTCAGCCTTGAAAATAAAAAGATTGATGAACAAGCCTTGGGCAAACAACAGCTGTTGACTCAAGAAGTAGAAAAGCTACAAAATATTTTACAAAATGAGAGAAATTCAAAAGTTGAACAGGAAAAAATGTTCCAATCAGAATTGGACAAGTTCAAGGAGTATCCCAAGCTGGATCAATTCATTACTGAAGCTCTTGAAATGAACAAACTGCTATCTCAACAGTTAGATGAATTTTTTTAAAGTTGACACAAATTGAGCCTTTGTACGAAATTACATCGTCTTTGATAGATAAATTAGTCACTGTTAGGCAAGAAATTGAGGATGTTGATGATAAAATTTCCGAGTTTCTTTCATGGCAGGATACAGAGGAAGGAAGAAAATCTAACCTTCCTAGAATTGAAGAGAGACACAAGGAAATTCTATTTATGGAATGGGAATAGTAGTTAATGAAATCAAAAAGAGCCACATCAAGGGCTAAAAGTTTAATGAATAATACAACACAATTGATTAATGGCAGCCTGTATGCTACCAATTTGATCTCAGATTGTACTCCAGGTGAGTTACCTAAAGTAAAAGAAGTTGATTCTAGGTGGAAGCAAGAGATAATCGATAAAAATAAAAAAATTAGAAAACTTCAAGGAATTTCATGGGATAATATGTGGTCTTATCTGATCAAGCCACACAGCCAACAGATGGCCATCAAATTCCTTTCGAATTCTATTCAATGTATCATTCCTGAATTCTCTGATGCTACATACACTGGACAGTTACACTCAAAAATGAGTCGGCCAACAGAAGTCCAAGATATGCTCAATGTCTGACACCTTTGTTCATCCACCTTAGTCGATGATTAATGAGCCAGTCTACTACAAGCTCACATTTTAGTTTAAGATATTTTATTTTAGATAGATTGTAGGAATAGTTTTAGTTATTTTGTTTTATTAAGTACCTATTTAAACCCCTTTCATGCATTTAGAAAAGGGTCCTTAATTTGTAATATTTTTTGACTTGAACTGCACATAACATCTTCAGAGTTGTTAGGAATTTGTTTCAGAAGAGTAGTTGGTTTAAGTATAAATGTGTGTTCGTCTATTGGTGCTGTTTTTATAAATTTGCATTCTCTTGAACTATGATTCAATGGTAGTGATAGAGCTATGTGGACTGCTTGTTGAGCTAAAATTTGTTGAAGGTTAAGCAAAGCATTTCCTAGAGACCATATCATTTGAATAGCATCAATTTTTCTCTTTTCATGTTCTTTTCGTATCCTTTTGAATGCATTTGTCATAGATTTGTCAACTTTGGTGATATATGAAGTGCAATATGAAGCTGCAGAATATGCATTTAAAACATATTGAGCATCTGTATTTGCATTCCATAGGTGTGGCATATTGTATGCAAAGCTATTATTCCATATTTCTGATGGTTTTCGTTACAAGAATACCATTGGTTGTGTTAATGTACTTTGTATTAATTCGATGTAAGCAGTTTCTGTTAACTGGAATTCATCTAAGAAATCTTCATGACTAGTTGATTTGTCATAGTGTTTTTGCTCTAAGGTGCTTTGCAAGGACGAAACTTTTTCATTTATTGAGCCATGTACCGAAGTAATTGGTTCAAGAATCCTTGTTCTTTTCATTGGTAGCATTGGAAATTTGTATCTACACTGTGATGCTTTTCTTTTTTTATAGCTTTTGGTATGATGATGTTCATGTATTTTTCGTGATGAACAATATTTATATGCTATTTTATTGCTATTTTGTCCAATTTTATTTGGGTCATTTGTACATATCATTTCTCTCAATTTGCACAAATTTATTATATTGTTGGTGTTTTTGTGCATTTGTACTATTCTATGTTGCAGATTGCACCGATTTGCATTTTGATTTGATAGTAATGGCTCATAATGAATGTGTGATGTACTTGTTTCAAATGATAATATGTTGTACGTTTGGTTGAAATTTGTTTTTGATTTGTATTAATTCACAATGGTTTTACTGGTAAATGGCCATATTTGTATGTTTGCATTGAATATGATCGATGTCCATTGGAAGCAAAATGATGTTCTACGAAGGTATGTGTCAACATCGTGAATTCCATGAAGTTGATATAACATGACAGGATCTAGTTCATATTAGTATGATTCTTTTTCCTCTGTGTCATTTTGTTGTAGACAATTGAGAAAATGGTCTATTATTCCATTTCACAGTTCAATATATGAGTAACGAAAGTGCATGAGCACTTCAAATGCATTAAACAAACAATCTCCAGGAGTATATGAAAATTTTTGTAGTCTAAAGAGACTATGGTTCATTAAAACGATATCAATATTAGTATCTATGCGATGTTTTTTTGCTGCATAGTAGTTTTCAATGTCTATGATTTCAACCATTTTTTTCCATGTATTTATTCTTCACATTCGTATGGTGATTTGTTTACTAAGTACTATGTATCTTAGATTTTTTTTCCTCAAAGATGAGAAGAGCTTCTATAATATTTTTTGCTTTATTGAATATATCTCTATGATAATGTTTACTAGCACAAAATACTAATTTTACTATTATATTGTGTCTTTGATTTCAAAACAGTAAAATAAGAGAAGCAAAGTTGCAAGTAACTAGTTCCTACTTTGCATCTCTCTGTATTTCAAAAGTATCACTGCAAAACAAAGAAGATGCAACGTTGATTATTGTCTCTGAAAACATGAATCTCACATACAAGCTATGTATTCTAGAAATAATTCACTTTTGTATACAATAGAAAGCATGAAATAAAGATTGTATATGTCTTGATTAGTAAAGCTAATCTTGCTAGTTTTAAACAACATAGTTGTAATTACGAATATGTATGTACAGTTAGATATGCACTATAGCATAATAGGATCTTGAAGGCACAATATGCTCATACAAAGACAGTTACTAATTCAAAGAGAACTAGGAGAAAAAAGGCTAATTGGGTAACAACCTTGCAAAAATATTGTATTGACATTAAACCATCAAATATTGTTAGAGGACAAGGTTTTTGCAAATTATTAGCAGGAGCTCATAATATATCAGAAAATCAAGATCCAGAGAATGTTATTTCATTAAGTCAGATAAGTGTCACAGATTCTGAATCTTAGTATGTTGATCTGATATTTTTCTTGAAAAATGGATATGCTCCTTCTAATCTTAGCTATAAGAATAAACGTGCTTTAATATTAAAAGCTACTAAATATGAAATCATTGATAATGTGTTATTCAAAAAAAATTATGATTCAATCTTACTAAGATGTCTTGAAAAGACTGAGGCAAAGAAGGTTTTGCAGGAACTAGACGATGGACCAGTAGGAGGTCATTTTGGATGCAATACCACAGCCCACAAAATCATCCATGTTGGATATTATTGGCCTACCCTTTTTAAATATTCTCATGATTATGTGAGGAACTGCAAGATTTTCCAAACTACTAGTGGAAGGCAGAGGAAGCCAACTTTTCCTCTACAGCCAGTAAACATTGAAGAACCATTTTAGCAATGGGGACCATCTATTATTGGTCAGATAAGACCTTATTCTTCCAAGCAGCATAAGTACATTCTCACAGCAACAGATTACTTCACAAAATGGGTAGAAGCAATTCCTCTAAAGGTAGCTTTATAAAGCTTTCTTTTCTATTTGCTGATGTGATTAATCGCAACTCAATGCTTCCAATTACCATTAATGCATTTTCCAATGTTCTAATGCGATGTCCTTCCTCTGATGTGACTGATGCATTCGCAAACGTTCCGATGTGATTAATGCCTTTTAAGCCGGGACTTCAAACACATATAAATTACAGTCCATAAACACATCGGCTCCGCAATCGCCATCGGGACTTTTATTAACATGTTCCGCTGTTATGATTTTCTCCGATGCGATTCGTGAGGGTGCCACAAGGTTAATAAATTCTTCTGTCCATTCAATTTATTATATTATTTTATTTTTTACTATATCAATTAAAAAAAATATAACTTTAATTTTATATTTAATTCTTTGTTTTTCAAATTTATTATTTTATTTTTAACTATGCAATCTCTTGTTCATAATTAATGTTTGTGCTCAACCTACCTGCTTAGACTCTCTGTCCATATACGAACTGTATTCATTTTTATTTTTTAAATCTACACACTCTAAGCCAGAACTTCAAATACATATAAATCACAGTTCATAAACACATCGGCTCCGTTATCGCCATCGAGACTTTTATTAACATGTTCCGCTGTTATGATTTTCTCCGATGCAATTCGTGAGGGTCCCAAAAAGTTAATAAATTCTTCTGTCCATTCAATTTATTATAATCTATGCATTTGCCAATGGTTTCAAAACCAACACCAAACCTTCTTATCAAATCCATTGAATAATATGCATCAGGTCCGCTTTAAAACAATGCAGACTACGCATATAACATGCTCTCATATTCTAACCCCAACGCTAACCTTTGAAAAGTTCGGGCGCGACAGCTTTATAAACCTTTCTTTTCTATTTCCTAATGCGATTAATCACAACTCAATGCTTCTGATTGCAATTAATGCATTTGCCAATGTTCCGATGTGATGCCCTTGCTCCGATGCGATTGATGCATTCACAAACGTTCCGATGTGATTAATGCCTTTTAAGTCGGAACTTCAAACACATATAAATCACAGTCCATAAACACATCGACTCTGCAATCGGCATCGGGACTTTTATTAACATGTTCCGCTGTTATGATTTTCTCCGATGCGATTCGTGACAGTCCCACAAGGTTAATAAATTCTTCTGTCCATTCGATTTATTATATTATTTTATTTTTTACTATATTAACTAAAAAAAATATAACTTTAATTTTATATTTAATTCTTTATTTTTCAAATTTATTATTTTACTTTTAACTATGCAATCTCTCTCTCTGTCCATATGTGAACTGTATTCATTTTTATTTTTTAAATCTATGCAGTCTAAGCCGAAACTTCAAATACATATAAATCACACTTCATAAACACATCGGCTCCGTTATCGCCATCATCACTTTTATTAACATGTTGTGCTGTTATGATTTTCTCTGATGCAATTCGTGACGGTCCCACAAAGTTAATAAATTCTTTTGTCCATTCGATTTATTATAATCTATGCATTTGCCAATGGTTTAAAAACCAACACCAAACCTGCTTATCAAATCCGTTGAATAATATGCATCGGGTCTGCTTTAAAACAATGAAGACTACGCATATAATATGCTCTCATATTCTAACCCCAACGCTAACCTTTGATATTACATAAGGTAAACTTGAGAAAATCTACTTACTTTATTATTATCAACTAATCAAAGCTTGAGATAATCCAACAAATGTTTTTATCCTTGAAGAATTAGAAAGAAATTGTAAGTGATTTTTATTCTTTTTCATAATTAGATTTTATTTGAATTATCTTAAGAAAAGTTTTCATTATCTTTAGAAATTTTTACTTACTTGAAATATAGTATTCATTTCATTTTTTCAGAGATAATTGTTCCTTCCAGTGAATCGCCAATTGTTTTATTGTACAACAACCCTCCCCATTTTTAATTTTTTGGAATAAATCCCATTTAAAAATAGGTCCCCTTTTTATATCTTTTCCATAAATAAAAAAATGCATATCACATTTTATTCACAAATTTTACAAGTTTTAAAAACTTTCCGATCCGATGAGTTAAAAGAACTTCTAACATATTTCGAACATATTAGAAAAATTTTATATGTTGATGATTATTACTTAAATTAGTTATATTTGAACTAACCTATACCACTTTCGTATTTATGTAGATTAACTTCACAGTTTGATAGTTTTCGAACTCCATACCTTTGACATATTTCAGCCATGAGTATTAATTGTACTGTGAGTAATTATATCAATTTAATTGTTTTGATATTTCTCGGGATCTTATCTCATTAAGTGTTTCGTGCCAATTTTTATGGCTCTATTAATTCTGTTCAACTTGTTATTTTAACTAATTCGCTTTATGTTTCCTGTGCATAGAAATGCATGTGAGTCTGGGCAGTTCACTCTATTAGTGTTGTACGGAAGCTTGTGCATTGAAGGTTATAAACCTTTTCAGTTAATATCAGATTAACAACGTTCAAGTCTTACCACATTAACTTTACCCTTCAAATATGATTTGTTCTGAATGTAGTATGGTTGAAACCATAGGTAATAAGGATAAGGTTATAAGGCCATAGGTAATTATATAAAGACTTTTATCGTAAGTCGAGACGAGTAAATTAAGTTATGTTTGTACTATATATTGTACAGTAAATAAAATTCAAATTTCAATGTTATTAATTATACATAGAATCATTATTAACAATAAGGTTTTCCACATCGAATATGTAATTTATGACATTCATTATGCAAATGCAGATTTGAGTTGGAGGATCTAGTGATGTCACAGACATCCCATGTAGATCTCTTGATATCAACAACCATTAATTCAAAATTAAATATCATAAAATTATAGCAGTTGTACCAGTTTCTACTTTGGAGTTGTTCTTTTTCTTGAAGCTCTGTGAATTTTATTTCCACTCTTTAGATTTTTTGTTCTTGACTGTCGAAATCTTTGTATTTTGCTCAACACACCTGCAAGTAGATTTACTCGACACTCTGCAAGCAAGATTTCGCAAGTCAGGCTAGAACTGTGCCCCTTCGGTTGCAAGGTTTGCTAAGCATAATTTCTCTTACTCTTTCACGTAATTCCACACATTAAATTCACTTTTTTTCTTTGATTCTGAGTGCAAAGTGGATGATATTCTACCTACAATTTACATATTATGGACTGTGTTTTTAAATTATAGCCGATGGGACATTGATGATTGCAATTCCATTCGAATTTGATAAAGTTGGTGCGTCGTACAATTCTCGTTTCTTTTTAACAAATTTACAAGGTTCCTAGAAGTACTTCTCAAGATTATATCATACAGAGGAAACATAGAAAACAGAATTGTGTTAGGTCTCTAACATGAGAATACCATTTGTATCAGCCTAGGATAATTCAAAGTCATTTCCCTTGGAACGACTTTGTTTACTAAAGTCTTCGTTCATTAAAAAATGTAGATTATTATCATCATCATTTTTTGAATCAAATTCCACTTCATTTGTAGCTTCGATATTAGCAGATCAAAAAATATGTTCTTGTTCGACTTAAATTTTTTTTCCATAATTTTAATTCTCAAAAAGATAAAATACTTTTCGTAATTTTAATTTTTTTAAAATTATTATTTAATTAAAAATTACTTCGTTCTAATTTTAATTTTTCCTAAAACCTTCAAGATTACGTCGTAATTTTACTTTTCAACAAAAATTACATCACACAGACTGTATGTTTTGAAGTTTGTTTCCATTTTCAACAAACATTACATCGTAATTTTACTTTTCAACAAAAAAATATATCTCAAAGAGTGTATGTTTTGAAGTTTGTTTCCATCACATTATTTTAGTATTTGATTGAAAATTAAAATATATATATAATTTGATATAGAATAAATTTTTTCATCCTATAAATCTTTTCCTGACTGGATTCTATACCATTTATCTGGCAGTCAAAATGCATTGGCTCCGCATTATTTGGGTTTTTTTTTTTTTTTGCAATTTTAACTAACCTGCACAGTACAGTACTACTAGAAAGACGAGTTTGAGTGACATTTTCTGACAAAATAATCTTTTTTTCTCTTAAGCTTTCAATTTTGTCAGAAAATTTTTCATTGTGGTTCTCCATATTCGATGTATGATCATGCTATTTAAGTAATTCCCGAGTGATCGCTACAATCCCATTCTCTTAAGCTTTCGATTTTGTCAGAAAAGTTTTGATTGAGGTTATCCAAATTCAACGTATGATGATGCTCTTGAAGTAATTCCCAACTGATCGCTACAGTCCCGTTTCTTGCATCTACAATCTGTGATAAGGTTCATGGTTTTCCAGTTCCCAATATTTAGGTGTTTAGTCTGATTCTTGAAATATCGTCTGAATTTCGTGTTGAACTTCCTGCTCACAGAGGATTTTACAAAATAGTGACTGTTGCAAGACACAATGCACAAAAATTGATTCTATGTCTCTCAGTTCAAAAAAAAAAATACTGCCATGTAAACCTATTCCAGGGAAAATTTTAGGGGCTAATATTCGTAGGTGGGCTAATTTTCCATGCTTTTTCAAAAAAAAAGATTCGTAAATTTCCATTTTTTTAGAATATGATTCGCCCAAATTTTATAGTATAACAATATTTTATCTTAGAAATCGCCAAAATTTTATAGAGACTATATAAAATCATTAGAAATATATATATTTTTGCAAAATTATCGCCAAGACTTTTACAATTTGCATATTAAGTACTAGTAATATTCACCATATTTATAAACTTTAAGACAAATTTCTATCCTTAAAATTTTCCCTGACCTATTCTATTTCGCACTCTGCTCTGCTTTTTAAAATAAAAACATATGACACTGTTACAAAGACTCTTGGGCCTTTTATATGTGGCAGCACATATTACACTAAAAATAAAACTAAAGCAATATGCCCTTTCAGAGCCACCCAAAATGAAGCCTCATATTTAAAACATTGAAATGTCTTAACATTAGCTCTTATAACAAAGTACTTTATAAAAAATTTGCCGTGCATATAAAACATATTAAAACCTTTCACATAAAACCTTTGCATTGTTCACCATTTTAGAAAGAAGTTCGAACACAAAAAACTGGAAATAAAAAATGGAACAGTGAAAACAGAAGTAGCTAATAGAACAGATGCAAAGCCAAGTGTAGTTAACACAGCCCCAAAAACAAAACTCTATGAAATAAATTAAAGTTCAAGCTATTTTGTGGTCATTGGTATCCTTCAAGAAATTATTGCATCTTGTGCATATTATGGAGGAAAGAAAATGCAAGCACCTCAGTTGAAAGTTAGTTAGAATTAATCTTTAAAGAATTGCTTCCAAAATACAAGACACCTAACAAGAGTCATCAGTTTAATTGATCGAGTAAAAGAAACACTAGGAGAATTCAAAACAGAAGTAGCAAATAGAACAGATGAAAAGGCAAGGGTAGTTTATAGGTTATGTAGTTATAGCTTATTGAGAATAGTGCTTGTTACACTATAGTCTATAGATTTATAGCAAATTAGAGTAGCTACCCAAATAGTCACATTAGTCTTATTGTTATGGACCTATGGTAGTGGTAGTCTTAGTCCCATGCCCTAAGTTATTATTATAGGATCTTAAATATTTCATATAGTATAAATCAATATTGTTCTATGTCATCTATTATTCACATTATCCTGCACAAGTTACTATGTCTCAACTTCTGGTATTGCTCTTATTCTTCAGTCAGTTGATACCTTTGGATAGTTAATTTGTTGTTTTTCTCTTGATGTTTTAACAAAGTTAGGTGCCACTTGCTGCATTGAATTGAATATATAAATTTGGAACGATGGAATGTAGTCACATGCAACTTTCAAAGACACTACAACAAATAATAGAAGAAGAAGACACCGCTAATATCAAAATATACTGTAGAAACAAAGCAACGGAGAAAACAAGTGTTGGATACTTTGCATGTAGACCTTGCAAGAAGTGGTTTAGCTGCAGTTTCAAATGGTGCAAATGTTTTTTTTGTATGCAGTACATTTGTTAATATGCAAAAAATAATAAGAAATTGTCAAAGATGAACACGAAGGAAAGCAAAGAGAAAAACAATTAGTCAATACTTTAAATCTAGATGTCATACCAGGTCGTATAGATACGACTTCATATGATCCAAATGTTGTTGTTGTCTACACCACCATTGTTAATGTCCATAGAACAATGGTTGGTTATTAGCAATCGTCATAGAATACATTTATTCATCATTGAAATGAATATTTTGTCTTATGACAAAAATTAGTGTAACTACCAAATTTTCAAAATATAGTGATAGAATTAGACCATATTATGTTGACCTATCTTGTCCAATATTTGCTACATTGACTTGCAAGTACATGCTTTCGTGCAATAAAGTTGGGACTTGCATAAGGGATGAATGCTTTGTAATAACTAAGAAAATTCTCACGTTCAACTATTTTTATGAAGCATATTGTTGCCTTAAATATGCTACTATGCTATAGTGCATATCTAATTGTACATACATATTCGTAATTACAACTATGTTGTTTACAGCTAGCAAGATTAGCTTTACTAATCAAGACACATTCAATTTGTATTACATGCTTTCTATTGTATACAAAAGTGAATTATTTCTAGGATACATAGCTTGTATGTGAGATTCATGTTTTCAGAGACAATAATCAACGCTGCATCTTCTTTGTTTTGCAGTGATACTTTTGAAATACAGAGAGATGCAAAATAGGAACTAGTTACTTGCAACTTTGCTTCTCTTATTTTACTATTTTGAAATCAAAGATATAATATAATAGTAAAATTAGCATTTTGTGCTAGTAAACATTATCATAGAGATATATTCAATAAAGAAAAAAATATTATAGAAGCTCTTCTCATCTTTGAGGAAAAAAAATCTAAGATACATAGTACCTAGTAAACAAATGACCATACGAATCTGAAGAATAAATACATAGAAAAAAAAAGGTTGAAATCATAGACATTGAAAACTACCATCCAGCAAAAAAACATCATATAGATACTAATATTGATATCGTTTTAATGAACCATAGTCTCTTTAGACTACAACAATTTGCATATACTCCTGGAGATTTTTTGTTCAATGCATTTGAAGTGCTTCTGCACTTTCGTTACTCGTCTATTGAACTACACAATGGAATAATAGACCATTTTCTCAATTGTCTATAGAAAAATGACACAGAGGCAAAAGAATCATACCAATATGAACTAGATCTTGTCATGTTATATCAACTTCATGGAATTCACGATGTTGACACATATCTTCGTAGAATGCGTTTTTCTGCATCTAATAGCAATTTCCAATTTGAAAGAGGCCTATGGGGAGACACATTTTGCATACGGTGGCTATCAAAGTGGTTGAACATACCAATTGGATTCTGGTCGCTAACAATGAAAACAAGGTATTTGTTCTTCAACTACGATCTAGATACAATTCCACTAAACATTTTGTTTCATGATATAGATCCCATTAGTGGACATTTTGAACCCCTACTATACAAAAGATTATGTAGATGCAACTTTGTACCAAATTATTCCTTGTCACCTCTTTGCAAATATCTTGAAAATCATTATGAATTTGTTTTTCATGAAATGCAAATTCATGGATTGCATATAGCAAAAAAAACTATGTCAAAATGTGCTAATAGCATGTTTAGTGCAATTTTCCATTTAATAGCCCCTGAATTTGATGAACAATCTTTCAGACTCTACATTGTCCAATCTTTTTGCAATGCACTAATGGCTAGGAGCAACGATGCATTAAATTGTATAGAAAAACACTTAACAAATGAAACTATACAAATTCAAACAATGGTTGCAGGCTGGCAACAATACCTAATTAATATGACAATGCCATATGAAAAAGGAGGAGTTGAGGGAACATCATTTTGCTTCCAATGGACATCAATCATATTCAATGTAAACATACAAATATGGTCATTTACCAGTAAAACCATTGTGAATTACTACCAATCAAAAACAAATTCCAACCAAACGTACAACAGATTATCATTTGAAACAAGTACATCACACATGCATTATGAACCATTACTATCAAATCAAAATACAAATCGGTGCAATTTGCAACATAGAATAGTACAAATGCACAAAAACACCAAAATAGAATAAACTTGTGCAAATTGAAACAAATGATACATACAAATGACCCAAATAAAATTGGACAAAATAGAAATAAAATAGCAGATAAAAATTGTTCATCACAAAAAAGTACTCCCATAGAAATTTACAAACGACAAATTGAAGACACACCAAAAACCAAATGTCCAATATGTAAGACATTGCAATTTCAAAAGAACATCTCAAGCATTGGACTTGAATTAGAAAAAATGTACATAAACATATCTGGAAAACAGAAGACATTGCATTTAAATATCATTTGTAGATCTTGCAAAACAGCACTTGCGAATGCAAAGTTGCCTCGCTTTGCAACACCTGAAAAAATAAGACGTAATAAGCCATTGCAAACTGTAACAAGACTTTTAGAGCTTCAGGAAAGACTTGTTGCATTGAGAATTCCCTTTGCACAAATAAGACAATGTGGGAAGAAGCGATCACAAATGGGCTTAACTAGTTCAATAATCAATGTACCTGTCTAGATGGACATTGTCCAACAAGCATTGCCATAATCCATAAACAATACAATCAAAATTTCTATTGCATTAAAACGGCGACTAGAATACAAAAATGCATATCAAACAGGAAAAGTGTGTGTGCATATTGTCATGAGAGCACTTAAAGAACTGTGTTCTCGAAATTTGTATAAAACTAAAAACATTTCCATTAATAGCAATTGGAATCATATACTTGAATTGGAAAATAAAGGTAATAGATCTGACGATGACAACATTGATAGCAAAAGTCAAACTGATAGCATTTCAGAAAGTGAAAGGCCAACTGAAACCTTGGTACATGGATTCATAGCTTCACAAAGAATTCATGATTTACAAGACAAGATTATTGAAATAGCACCAGCTGAGGGACAACGACCACTTGGGATATTCAAAGAAAAACATGCAGAAGAAATGAGTTTCCCAACACTATTCTTTGGAAATCCACATGACGATGATATACTACAAAGATTTCGTTACCAAGAAATAGTAAAATGGGAACTAATGCATTGCAGTGGTCACTTTTCCTATCACATCACAAATTTGTTCTTCAAGACAATGCGAATACTCATTGAAAAGGTCATGTCATGCATCTCAGTGCGAATAAGAAAAGGAAAATTACAAGGAAGAAAGTTGTTAGCAAAAGATGTTAAGTACAAGCCCAACTTAGAAAAATTACTAAAAAGTCACATTGGATACATAGATTTCAAACACATAAGAATTTCTCCTGATTACCATCAACAAATGCAGAAACATATATTTGCAATGATACGACAATTAGGTCCTCCAACTTTCTTTGCTACATTTACAAGTGCAGAGCATCTTTGGACACCACTAGTACAAACTCTTACTAAATTACATAGCAATAGAAATAAAGACAAACACATTGAAACAATTGAGGAATGCAACATTGATTATCTTGTCAGAAAGGACCCAGTAACATGTACACGTTACTATAGACATAAGACAAATGCATTGAAGCAATTGATCTGTCAAGATAGCACATTTTTGGAAAAATATTAGATTACTACTTTGTAACTGAGTTCCAAAATAGAGGTAGTGCACATGAACATGCTCTTATATGGATAGAAAATGCTCCAATATATGGACTTAATACTAACTTATAAATTGAAAACTTCTTGGATAACTATATAACTTGTAGCACAAATCACCTTGATCCAGAACTCACAAAGATACATGAACATCATCATACCAAAAGCTGTAAAAAAAGAAAAGCATCACAGTGTAGATACAAATTTCCAATGCTACCAATGAAAAGAACAAGGATTCTTGAACCAATTACTTTAGTACATGGCTCAATAAATGAAAAAGTTGTGTCCTTGCAAAGCACCTTAGAGAAAAAACACTATGACAAATCAACTAGTCATGAAGATTTCTTAGATGAATTCCAGTTAACAGAAACTGTGTACATCGAATTAATACAAAGTACATTAACACAACCAATGGTATTCTTGCAACGAAAACCATCAGAAATATGGAATAACAGCTTTGCATACAATATGCCACACCTATGGAATGAAAATACAGATGCACAATATGTGCTAAATGCATATGCTACAGCTTCATATTGTAGTTCATATATGACCAAAGTTGACAGATCTATGACAAATGCATTCAAAAGGATACGAAAAGAACATGAAAAGAGAAAAATTGATGCTATTCAAATGATACGGTCTCTAGGCAATGCTTTGCTTAACCTTCAACAAATTTCAGCTCAACAAGCAGTCCACATAGCTCTATCACTACCATTGAATCATAGTTCAAGAGAATGCAACTTTATAAACACAACACCAATAGACGAACACCCATTTATACTTAAACCAACTACTCTTCTAAAACAAATTCCTGACAACTCTGAAGATGTTATGTGCAGTTCTATAATTGATTACTATATCAATAGGCCTAATGCTATTAAGCATATATGTTTAGCCGAATTTGTATCAAAGTATAGGAAAGATGGCAGACCAATATCAAAAAGAAAAAAAGAAAAAGTAATTCGATTCATTAAATACAAAAAACACATTGACTATGAAAACTATTATAGAGAAAAACTTTTGCTATATGTTCCATTCGAAAACAATGAAAATGCACTAAAGAAAGACTCCTCTACATGGAAGAGTGCATACATGTTGCATAAGAACACAATAAAGAACAATGAAACTAAGTTCACATATAACATGAACAAGAAATGGGGTGATTTGGAAGAAGCAATTCAAAAAATTGATAGCAGCATTGCAACTTCCAATCATACAATAAAAAAACCTGAAATATCTAATGATGTTACTGAGAAGTGTTGGGAAAAATACTGAGAGGGGGGGGGGGGTGAATCAGTATTTACTGCATAATCAAATCTTTTTACTTTTTCATTCCTTAAAACCCATACGCTACTTTACTTCAGTGAACTAGCGTATATACGCGGATCCCCTTTATGAAACTAGCGTATACGTAGATTTAGATATGTCATTAAATCTTCACTTAAACCATTCCATCATTTATTCTTCGTATATTCAATAAGCAAAGAACAAAAAGAAGAATGTATCAACCATCACACAAAGCATCACACATGAACACCAGGATTTTTAGGTGGAAACCCAAACGGAGAAAACCACCGCCGCAGCTGCTCAGCCTTCAAATATTTTATTATAGAGAAAACATCTTACAACATATGTGCCGGCGTAGACTTCACCCGCACGCAGCACCCACCGCGCTCGCTACTGTACCCTCTCCGGAAGGGAGCCCGTGCAACCCCCCTCGACTCTCGCTTTTACCAGCCTCTCCTAGAAGGGAGCTACGACCCCCTGATCTCGTTTACCAGCCTCACCTGGAAGGGAGATACAACCCCCTGACTGAAGGCTACAACCCTCAGCACCTCTATGGACAACGTTTCATCAATTTTCACACTGGATCCAAAGCTTCCTTTAGGACACAACTTGTAGGCCTTGTTTCATCATATTTTTAGACTGGACCCACTCCATACTTTTAAGCTCAAACATACATCATCAACAGATACATATCAACACAGATCATATAGCAGAAACACAGCCGAACAGATCAGATATTTCATACCCCTTGCTTCAACAAACCCTAGTTTGCATACGCGCTTTCCCTTCACTGATGTTGCGTATATACGCGCTTCCGTCCACACAAACCTGCGTATACCTCAGTGTATATTTTATTGCGCATACGCGCTTTCTCTTCGCTGAAGCTGCATATATACGCGCTTCCTCCGCGTCGAAGTAGCGTATAGATCTTCAATTATTACAGAAAGCGCGTACTTTTCGCATCAGATATTCGCCCCGTATTTACCTTTTCACTTTTTGCATGCATGTTCGCCTAGTTGTTCGCCTCATCGCGCATCTAAGCCTTCCATAAGCAACATTAGGTAGATACATTTCGCATTCCGTATCCCTTTTCTTCATCAAAAAGAGTATCCAATCAGATTTATCTTCAAGTGTAACCCTTTCATTCAGATCTACTTCAGAGAGAAGTATTCATTCAAGCTCAGACATCTTGCACCACCACTCATGTTGTGCACAATGAATTTCTTCTCCTTTTATATGATTATCCTTTTTCAATACCATGAGCCCCTTTTTCAATACCATGGACCAAAACAATACCATAAGCCCAAAACTACCTGGACGGGGTCAATTAGGCGGATCATTACCCAATACTATGGGTCAATACCATGGTGGTTACCCTTGGATTTGCACATTTTGAGCGCTTTAGCCCATACGCGACTTGTAACGTTCCTTTCCGCGTGCATACGCGACTTCCCCTAGGCCAATCCGCGTATACCAAGAGACATGCTCTTTTTCATCATTCTCTGAGTACATTCTGAAATCCTTTCTTCATTGCCTACTGTAAATAATGTAGATACATCAGATTTCCTTCATCAAGGACATATTCTATCAAACACAACTTCATCAAGTAAGTTGTCATCATCTTCATCAAGTGGGTTGCCTTTCAAGGACAACACTTAGCATCATATTGTCAACAAACATCATATCACATCAGATTTACATCATTTACTAAGTCCATCAAGTCAAGCATAAATTCATCAGGTGGATTGCCATCAAGGACAACACATGTCAACAGTCGCATGTCTTCATCTTCATTCAGTGGGTTGCCATCAAGGACAACACTCTGCATCATATTTCCAACAATCTCTCCCTTTGGACTTGATGGCAACCACGATGGTGTTTGGTTACCACAGCAGATAGATACCATGTCACTCTCCCAAATATGTCACATCATTACCTTCTCTTTATTCAAACACCATGTCACTCTCCCCCTTTGACATCAAGGGCAAAGGGCGGATCAAAAACCAACACTCTTCTCCTTTTCTCCTCATGTGGAAGAAACATTCTGCAGATCTGATATGTGCTGAAGTGGCCAAGCTCCCCCTGAGTTCATGCTGAATCTTCAAACATATTTGTCAATGAAGTACATGACTCTAAGAACTTCCTATCACCAAAGACTCATACTTACATCAAATATCCAACCAAGTGGATTTACATATAAGACTCAAGTACCCAACCAAGTGGGTTTACAAAATTTGACTCAGCTACCCAACCAAGTGGGTTTACAAAAATGATAAGTCCTTACATGACTGAATATTACAATTTTTACATCATGGGTCTCAACAAGACCTTTTCACCAAAATATAAATATGACCATTTATGACCAACACCAGAAAGTCCTCAAGAAAGAGGACATATTTCAGAACCATAATAATGCCAACACTGCATTATAGTCAACAAAGCTAATGCTCCCCCTGAATCTGTGTAACCATGCATCCTTTTCATATGACTAAGGCTCCCCCTTAGTTTGTGCAACCTGAACATTTTCACCAACAAATCATCAAGGCATCTTCATCAAAACATTAGAAACAGATTTATGAGAACTGGAACACCACCAGAGATACCAAATAGCACTGCAGTTGTGCTGAAGAGAGCTGAACCAACCAAGAATTGTCAGCAACCAACCATACGCGGTTTTATGTGCAGGAACTCGCGTACATACGCGACTGTGTTTCAGGAAACCCGCGTATCCTAAGACACCTTCTAAATTTCAACCAGATCTGATTCTTTGTAATGCAAAGACAGTGTTCAGCTTCTTTCTGAGATATTTGACTGCTTCCCTGGACTACAGATATAACAGAATAGTGTAGTTGTGTCTTCAAGCGTCATCCATTGGTTGTAGCATAAGCCCATTAGTAACTAAGCCTTCGGATCCTTTGCAGCATCAATACATTCTTTCCAAAAGAGATTATCATATCAGAACAGCATCTTCAGATATGTGTCAAGCAATCATCCATGTGGTCCAAAATCACCATGATTTTCAAGATGTAACATGAAGTAACATATGTAGGCAAAAGATCTCAACCATAGCAACCAAACTCTATATGATCTGAAACAAATGATATCCAACTCATCCACACAAAGATACTTATCAACAACTAGGGCTCAAAATCTTATCATAATAATCCATGTACCAAATCATCATCATTTGAGCATGAGTATCACCAAGACCAAAGAATAAGCAGTCATATTTCCAACAATGCAACCATTATAATTCAACCTGCTACTCCCCCTAAACCAGTGCTTCTTCCTTAACTTCTGCAATCTGAGATACCTTCAACAGCAAGTCATCAATAACAATCTCTGCATGATCTGTCCTCATCTCTGAACTATAAGAATTTCATCTCAACAATGAATGTTCTTCATCATAAAGCAACCAGGCTTCATCCATAATATTCAACACAAGAACCCATGCATCATTTCATTATCATGAGTATAACTATAATGATGCTAACAGTGCAATCATCAGCAGTCAGAATGATGCTCCCCCTGGACCTCTGCTTCAGATCTTCAGCTATCAGATAAATTTTCTTATCATCAATGCATACGCGACTGCGTCTTCTGGAACTCGCGTGTATACGCGACTTTAGTTAATGGAACCTGCGTATGGAAAGTGAAATATAGAAAATTTCACACTTTCATCTTCTCCTGCAAATTTACCTTCTGTTCCTGTCCTTTTCCACACCTGATGCTCTGTTAGAAATACATATAGCCAGACTAATCAAATCAACCATGAGAGACGTCATACATTGCTCCACCTGTGACGATACATTACTAGATCTCATAATGTATCTCACATCATTCCTGCAGTCAATCAGAGAAGTAAGCTTCAGAAGCGGATGACTGCAGTAGGGTCAGAATTCCCTACGTTTCTGATCGGTCCTCCTTCTTTTTCCAAATTTGCTTGAACTTTCTATTTGAGTGCTGGAAGTTATCCACTTTCCCATATCTGTTCATCCTGCATTCCTTTTCTACATGTCCATACTTATTACAAGCATAACATCTGATGTGGTCAGAAAAATAAGCATAAGAATCATAATGAGTATTTCTATTCTTCCTCCTTTTACAATCAGCTCCTTTGTGTCCATACTTGTTACATGAAAAACAATATCCCTTGAAGAAACCAGAGTACCTTTCTATGTAGGAACTGTTTGTTTGAGGCTGACATGATCTGCTCTTGCAATTTGCTGCAACATGTCCATAATTATGACATTTAAAACATTCAACGTTCTTGAATGAATTCCTTTGAGAATTCATGATTGTTGGTTGAGATTTTGTCTCTTTCAACACTTCAGGTTTTGCATTGACATCCTCTGAATTTTTGGCACTTCCTTGTGAGCTAGATTCTCTTTTAATAGTTTCATGGAAACCGAGACCATGTTTGATAGCAGGAGACCTTTGATTACTCAGAATATTGTCCAAAATGTTAGTACTATCATGAAACCTCAAAAGTTTAACCTTTTCTTCTAATTTACCTTTGAGAATATTTACCTCAACCTCCAAGGTTTGACATTGCTTTGTCATGCTTTCTTCTTTTCTTCTTCCATCTTCAACTTGATCCTTCAGATTTAGAATCTCTTCTTTCAACCAATCTTCATTTCCTTCACATGTTTGTTACAGCTCTTCATTCTTCTTATTTGATTTTTCCAGATCTTCTTTGAGAGAGATGATTTCTGCTTCAAGGCCTTCCTTTTCAAATGATTGTAGAGGTTCCTTATTTTTCTTACTTGATGCTTCTAAATCTTCCTGAAGACAAATGATTGCAGCTTCAAGTCCTTCATTTTTCTTGCTTGATTTTTCAAGATCTGCTTCTAGATCTTTAATTCGATTGGATGCATAAGTATGAAACCTTTGATACTTGTCCACCTGTCCATTCAGCATTTCTATTTGATCTTTCATTTGTGAGATCATCTCTTTATAGATAGTTTCTTGCTTATTGTATGAACTTTGTAGTTCTTCTTTAATCTTGAGAGCTTCTTCTAGATCCACAACTTTACTTTCACTATCTTTACTATTGTTTGCACAAAGAAGAGTATTACAAGTGGCCTTCTCCTTTTTCTTCTTTGCCATGAGTGCTTGTAGATCTTCGTCAGAATCCGTTTCATCTTCTTCAATTTTTGCTATACATGATTTCTGAGGTATCTCCTTTCCTCGAGTAACCTTCTTCTTTTGCTTCTTAGCCATGAGCACTTTCAGATCTTGGTCAGAATCTTCTTCATCTTCACTGGATACTTCATCATCATCTTCTTTTGCATAATAACTCTTTCTCTTTTCAAATTGTTTCCCTTTACCATGCTTTTCTCTACAAGGACATTTAGCAGCATAGTGACCAACTTTTCCACACTCAAAAAATTTGAAGGGAAGCTTACCTTTGAATCTTCCAGTACCTAGTTGGAGCTTTCTCACGAAATTCGCTTCTTCTTCATCGGATATATAGCTGGATTCTTTGACAACTTCCTTTTCCTTTCCTTTTGTAGATGCCTTAAAAGCAGCTTCTCTTACTTGAGAAGGACCTCCTCGTCTCATTTCAAAAGCAGTCAGAGTACCATGTAATTGAACAATAGTAAGCGATTGCAGATCTTGCCTTTCTTCAATAGCTGAAACTTTAGAGTCAAATTTTGAAGTCAAGGATCTTAAGACTTTTTCTACCAGAGTAGTATCAGTTATGGTTTCACCCAAATTTCTCATCCGATTTACAATATCATCTAGACGAAGAAAGAAACTGGCAACACTTTCATCACTATGAATCTTCAAATTTTCATATTCAATTCTAAGAGTTTGGAGTTTTGCACTTTTTACCTTTGTGTCTCCTTCATAGCTTAGAATGATTTTGTCCCATATGTCTTTTGCTGAATGTAGTTGCATCACTTTAGCAAATTCTGATTCAGACATGCTTCCCAATAAGACGTTCACTGCTTTGGCATTGATTTCATACTTCTTTCTTTCAGCTGCATCAGTAGGAATACTTGTCGGGTATTGATAACCTTCTTCCACGATTGCCCACACATCTGCACCAAGACTTTGCAGATATGCTTTTGTACGTACCTTCCAGAATATCAGATTGCTTCCATTGAATAGAGGTGGCTTAATAGACATTACTCCTTCTTGACTTCCCATTGCGACGGATCTCCTTTAAGCGATCAAGCTTCTGCACAAGGACCAGCTCCGATACCAATTGTTGGGAAAAATACTGAGAGGGGGGGGTGAATCAGTATTTACTGCATATTCAAACTTTTTACTTTTTCATTCCTTAAAACCCATACTCTACTTTACTTCAGTAAACCAGCGTATATACGCGGATCCCATTTATGAAACTAGCGTATACACAGAGATTTAGATATGTCATTAAATCATCACTTAAACCATTCCATCATTTATTCATCAGATATTCAATAAGCAGTAAACAGGTGCAGTAAGAACAGAATAAACCATCACACAAAGCATCACACATGAACACCAGGATTTTTAGGTGGAAACCCAAATCGGGAGAAAACCACCGCTCCAGTTGCTCAGCCTTCAATATTTTATTATAGAGAAAACATCTTACAACATATGTGCTGGCGCAGACTTGACCAGCACGCAGGCACCCACCTGCGCTCGTTTACCAGCCTCTCCTGGAAGGGAGCTCCAACCCCCCGACTCGTTTACCAGCCTCTCCTGGAAGGGAGCTACGACCCCCCGATCTCGTTTACCAGCCTCACCTGGAAGGGAGCTACGACCCCCTGACTGAAGGCTACAACCCTCAGCACCACTTTGGACCACGTTTCATCAATTTTCACACTGGATCCAACCACTTCAATAGAACACAACTTGTAGGCCAAAATTCATCATATTTCCATACCGAACCCTTTCCATACTTTTAAGCTCAACCATACATCATCAACAGATACATATCAACACAGATCAGATATCAGAAAAACAGCAGAACAGATCAGATATTTCATACCCCTTGCTTCAGCAAACCCTAGTTTGCATACGCTCTTTCCCTTCACTGATGTTGCGTATATACGCGCTTCCGTCCACACAAACCAGTGTATACCTCAGTGTATATTTTATTGCGCATACGCGCTTTCTCTTCGCTGAAGCTGCGTATATACGCGCTTCCTCCGCGTCAAAGTAGCGTATAGATCTTCAATTATTACAGAGCAGCAGACTTCTTCAGATCAGATATTCAGTTCAAATTTACCTTTCTCTTCAGACAGATGTTCGCCTAGATGTTCGCCTCATCACAGATCTAAGCCTTCCATAAGCAGATCTAGTAGATACATTTCAGATCTAGATCCCTTTCTTCATCATTGGTGCATCATCCATTCAGATTTATCTTCAAGTGTAACCCTTTCATTCAGATCTACTTCAGAGAGAAGTATTCATTCAAGCTCAGACATCTTGCCCTCACACTCATCTTGTGCACAATGAATTTCTTCTCCTTTTATATGATTATCCTTTTTCAATACCATGAGCCCCTTTTTCAATACCATGGACCAAAACAATACCATAAGCCCAAAACTACTGGGCCCGAAAAATTCGGTGGGGCGGATCATTTTAATACTATGGGTCAATACCATGGTGGTTACCCTTGGTTGCACTTTTTGAGCGCTTTAGCCCATGCGCGACTTGTAACGTTCCTTTAAGCGTGCATGTGACTTAGACGATCCGTATACCAAGAGACATGCTCTTTTTCATCATTCTCTGAGTACATTCTGAAATCCTTTCTTCATTGCCTTCTGTAAATACTGTAGATACATCAGATTTCCTTCATCGAGGACATATTCTATCAAACACAACTTCATCAAGTAAGTTGTCAACATCTTCATCAAGTGGGTTTCCTTTCAAGTACAACACTCAACATCATATCATCAACAATCATCATATCACTTCAGATTTACATCATTTAACAAGTCCATCAAGTCAAGCATAACTTCATCAGGTGGAGTACCATCAAGGACAATACATGTCAACAGTCGCACGTCTTCATCTTCATTCAGTGGGTTGCCATCAAGGGCAACACTCTGCATCATATTTCCAACAAGAAGTATGACTTGGCTAATGATTTGCAATTTCCCCAATGCAATGAGAAAAAAAGAGATCTTAACATTGGTTTTCAATTTACAGAATACTACAAGATTAGGAGAATGCTTAATAAAGAACAACAAGCAATACTCAAAGACATTGCAATGAAAAAATGAAAGAACATAGACAAACCATTCTACTTATTTTTGACTGGAGGAGCTGGTACTGGAAAAACATTCACAGCAAAATCAATATTCCAAATGCTCATGCGCATCTACAATGAACATTACAATACAGACCCTTTGAAACCAAAAGGTTTGATATTAGCATATACAGGTAAAGCTGCATATAATGCAGGTGGAGTTACAATTAATTCTACATTGCTAATGCCTTTCAAAAAATCTAGTTTTATTCCACTTAGAAACGATGTATTAGACAACTTAACACAGCTATACGAAGAATTAAGAGTTTTTCTCATTGATGAAGTATCTCTAATTGGAAGTTGTTTTCTATATCATATTGATGATGGACTAAGAAACATTAAGCACAATCAAACAAAATACTTTGGAAACATTGATATCATATTTTGTGGCGACTTGTACCAAGCACAACCTATACAAGATTCACTAATATTTGAACAACCTACAATAAGAAGGCAACCAATAACATATGACTTTTGGAAAGAACATGTAAAGTACTATGAATTGCACATTGCAATGCATCAAACAAACGAAAAATTCATTAGCATTTTGAATAGGATGCGTTTAAATAATCAAACAAAAGATGATTTGAATTACCTAAATAGACATTGTATTCGAAATGCTCCTAATGATCCTACTTTCCCCTATCTATTTTTTAGGAATAAATATGTAGCATTACACAACAAGAAAATGTTGTCTATTGTTCTTGGTGATGAAATTGTAATTGATGCAATTGATTGCGAAGAATAAAACCATGGACACATACCATATCATGCACAAATAGCAACATTGCCTTCACAAATTGTCCTAAAACATAACATGCTAGTTGAAATATATGCAGGAAACTATGACTTACAAGACGGTCTAGTCAACGGTGCAGATGGTATCATTAAAGCATATGTAAATTTAGACAACTTTGATGTAATATGGATCAAATTCTGTGATGAACGTGTTGGTCGTCAACAAGCACATAAATTTTCTTTTCTATATAGCAGAGAAATTTCTAGTGATTGTACTCCCATACTACGCACAACAAAGCCAATTTTTGTATTAGCAAAAACAAGCACTTGAAAATCAGAAAACAATTTCCAATCCAACTAGCATGTGCACGTACAATACACAAATCACAAGGCTTGACACTAGACAATATTGCATTTTATCCTTTAGGAATACGACGCCATGGATTAGTATATACAGCTCTTTCTCGTGTGAGAAACATAGAATCATTGTATTTGCTTAGTCCACTTAAGAAACAAAACTTCCAAATTCAACACAAAATTTCTGTTGAAATGGAACGTTTACACAAACACACAAAGTGGCAACTAGACTACAACTATTCGTTATTAGAAACAAAAGCATACATTTCAATTCTTTCTCTAAACACTCGCAGTTTACAAATACATATTGATGATTTGTTAAATGACTATGATCTAATGCAATCTGACATCCTATGTTTACAAGAAACACATTGAGTAATTCAATGCTTCTAAAAAGACTTGAAACATTCAATTGCATATCAAATCATAGTAAACATGGTTTGCTAATTTGTATTAAAAAGCATATAAAGATCTTGAACCATATTCATTTTGAAGAAAAAAACATTGAAGCTACACTAGCAAATATGCTTCTTCACGGCATGGATATTATAGTCGTGAATGTCTATGTTGCGCCATATGCAACATTGAACAATACATTGGATCTTCTTTCAAAATCATTATGCAAAATACATCCAAATCAAACAATAGCAATTGTTGGCGATTTCAACATCAATATGCTTGAAAGCAACAACAAAACAAACAAACTAAGATTGTATATGCACAATTACAACCTTCATTTTATTTTAGAGACAAATAACAATCAACAATTATCAATCATTGATAACATATGGTCAGACATAACTTGTAGCTATAAGACTTTCAGGTTAGATACATATTGGAGCGACCAAGATACTATTTGTCTCATCATTGAAGACAAAAATGCAACACAAACATAGTGCAAATGAAAGTAGTCTAATGATTTTTTCTAGTCAATAGTATCGGCCTTGCATATTCATGTCCTTATTATAAAAATGAAATCAATAGTGAGCATTGTTACCAAACATACCTTTAATTTGTTTCTAAAAAAAGTCTTTGAAATTTGCATAATAGCCTTTTAACTACTATGACTTTGACTTCTAATTGTATGTCTTGCATATTACTATAGCTTTCTACAATGAGTCAAATAGGCAAAGACAAGTCACAAAAAGAAATAAACACATTCAGGTTTGCTTGCTACAATAAACTTACTTACCCTTCAATGCATATGTATAGAGATATCTCTATGTTTAACTGTTTATTTCTTTCTACAAAACTATTGCAAGACCTATTCTTATATTACTAGTGTTGACTTCTATAACACTGTTCTTCATATAGAATTATACTATGCATCAATGATTTATTTCTCAAGCATCACAGAATTCATTTTAATTCTTCAATTTGTCTTTCAACCCATTGTAATATTTTCATGCACAAATGAGAGACGCCCCATTGCAAATTGCAAACTATATATAACCACTTTGAATTTATCTAACAATAAACACTACAAAATACTGAATCTTATTCTCTATAGTATTTTAGCACTACAACACAATTTGTTTCCCTTTTCATCATCTCAATAATGTTTCGTGCTTAAACTTGACAATCATCACAAATTGCTTATTTACATCAAAACTGTTACATGCATAATTCTATGAATCCCAGTCTTCTTGTTCTTCTTTTCTTGTCAACCTTTAATTCATTTTCCTCACCCTTCCTCTAGAAACTTGTCAAGCCTCCTGTTCACTTTACATTTGAACCCTTTTTCACTAATATCTCCTCCAATTTCCCATGTTGCTTCTTGTCAACCTCTAAATTGCAATAAAGATAATATCAAATACAAATTAAATTGCTTCCAAAATTATAGCTCTATTTCAGTTACATCAAACTAAATTATTTCATAATCCATAGGCATCTTAATTCACATTGTGCAATTTCAACAAAATGTTTCCAATCTCATCATTATTTCTCTTAATATCCCTATTATCTTTGAAATTTTATCTGTACCTTTTCTTTTTGGTTTCTTTTGTCCTATGGTGTTTCTATATTATTTTTCGTTGGGTAGTACAACAAGCTCAAATGACATATATCTTGATCAACATATTCATTGTGTAAACTGCCAACCACCCATAATAAGTAACAACATCAGAAAGTCAACTTGATCAAGAAACACATCCAGATTTGCTTATTACGCCCAACTTACTTAGTCTTTGATGCATATGTAAATATTTTCATGCCAATCAGCAGTACCTGAACTTTCATACATCTGTACTAGATGTGTTTACACGTTTCTATAGTACTGGAATTGAATCATTTTTTCTCTTACCCAAAAAAAAAATTAATATTTGCAACTCAGATCAGTATATATTTCTATTGCACCAATAGAATTTTTTGAATTTAATATTGTATAGTTTATAAGTATTCCATTATCAAAGTTTTTAAATGCAATTAATATTTCTTCCAATAACTAATATTCAGTTTCTAGTACAATATACAATAATCTTATACTTTTATTTTTTATTTTTAGTTATTAAAATTTACCAAACACTTTTTGGTTGCGTTCAAGTGCACCATTCAGTGACGTCGCATCTCTTTCATCTCGCAGTTCTGGACAATAAGCTAGAATAGACAAAGAACAACAAATGTCAAGTGCAACTGAATCAGACAAGTAAGTAAATTTGAAACAAATTCTTATACGTACCATTCACATAGCATTCATATTTATCACTAATATATTTTACTTCTAATTGTTTCTTTTGCCACATCAACATCATCAATACACAGATCGAAAGCAACATATTTAGCTCCAGTTACCATTGAAGAACTAAACATTCGCAAAACTGGAAAAATGTTCAATGGAGATGTTATGGTTATCTATAGCACATATCTTGATAAAGTCCACAAAGCACGACAAATATTACGTGCAGATTTGATAGATGCCGAAGGAATCATGACAATCACATTGTCCATACCAACTGAGCTTATTGAACAACATGGACAAAAAATATCACCAGGAAAAGCAATATCTATTACAAATTTTAAAGTTATTCCCAAAACAAATTATGACGTCGGTGATTGTGATTGGATTCTGCTGCTAACTGAACTAAGCACCGTACAGAACATACCAACAATTTGCAAAGAATACAAATTCATTCCAGATACAACAGTAAAACAGCTTACAACAAATACAGAAACATATCCAATTGGAACAATTGCAGCAGTTGTCACAGCTGCACGGAAAGTTGGTTTCCAATATACATTGCAAATTAAAGATGAAAATTTCAATGACAATAGAGCAACAGTAACATAAATTACTTTGCAATGTTTTTATGTTGCTAGTTCCATCCTATATTTCAATTCAGTTTCAAAAAAAAAAAAACTTTCTGTGTTCTTTTGCAGTTGCAGTTATTTGAAACATTTACACTGCTCTATGATGAAATTGAGCAAGAATTGCAAAAATGGCATCTTCCAATTATGTTATTCAAAAACATAACAAACAGGAAAGAACTGAAGGACAAAACACTTCGAACAACGCAAGCTACATTCATCACAAAATTGAACGCAGAAGCAGTAGAAGAACTCATAAAATTGAACCCTCCAACATTCTTTGTAAGTACAAATGAAATAGTACCTCTACTACTCAATATGCAATTTTTTCTTCATCTATTTCTATTTTAACATATACTACTTGTCCTCCTCTATGAAAAGATAAAAGGAACAATGACAATTGCAAGCATTTACTCTACGCCATTTGAACCAGTTTGTGTTGAATACAATTCACCAATACTAGCCTCTACAATGATAGAGGAGAATACAGTTAATTGCCTAAAGTGTAGTAAAAATTCATCCTTTTCCTATTCACAGTGTCTTAATTGCATAATCAAGTCCAACAACGACAATTTGCAATGTTGCATCCGAAGCAAATTCCTCTTGAAACAGTTACTTCCCAACCTAGCGCATATGTCTTTTCAAGACTATGTTAAAAGAAAACAAGCAACAATGTATATGCTACGCGATTTCAAAATCAATGGTACATTTACAATCAATGAAGACAACGAGATCCAATCTGTTGACAGCAATGGAAGCCCTACCAAGGCTAGGTATGCTTATAATTATTCTTCATCTTTCAACAAAAAATCAGATATAAGCAATTTAAATTATGCTATCCAAAATAGCAAGATTTGTACTAATTTTTCCCTTTTCTTTGCAGCACCAGCACTTCTACAAACATTGGCTACAACAGAAACACATAGTAATCCAGAAATCAATGCAAAGTTCTTCTCAATTTTTGTACAAGATTTTACTGCTCAAATCTGCCTTTCTCAAAGTGCAGTATGTCTGCAACATTTTGCCAGAACAAGAATGTTTTCATAGAACAATTACAAACAAAAATCACTAGTTATACCTATAGTGTTTCGTCTACCTATTCACAGATACTTTCAGACTTAATATATGTATATTTAAGAAATATAGCTTTTCCATTTGACATTTACAAATGTTTTCAGATTTCATACATATATGTTCAATGAATAGAACCTGTCTTTACAATCTGACATTATATATATAAATGTTATAAATCTATTTAAAAATTTCCTTAAAAAAATATTTGTGCAGACATGATACCTGGGCTACTTCCAGTCTTTTGTCTTGTTGTTTATTGGCTTTGCAAAAATCGTAATTGACATCTGGAACATTAATTCATCTCTGTAAAAGAGCGAGAGGCACTAAGATTATTTGTCCATAGGATGTGCACCACAAGTAACCGCCTCTGCAAACGAAGCAAGGACATTATTTTTTCATATATTCTTATGTATCAACTTTGAATAGCATCTCTCAATTTGGGCAATATTGTTATGGTAACAAAAATAGTAAATCGCCTTTTCTAATTCTATGCTTCCTTAGCTTATAAGTTCATTTTTTTTTTTTTTTTTTCAGATTCCTATATTCACTGTTAATAGTAATGCACCAAATTCTATGTCTAAACATTATACTAAGACTAAATTTAGTCTCATCTTCCCTGCTCCTTGCCTTTGTTATAATTTGCTTTACAATATGATTCTTCCTCACCTGCACTTTACGACTGAAAGCTTATATATTAAGCATTATTGGGTCATTGATATTTACTTTGTTAATTTCTTTTTCTACTTTAATATTCAAATACTCCAGTCTTAGCTTTTGATAAGTATTTGTTTAAGAATTTTCACTAAATCTTCGATTCCATGAAATAATATATATAATCAATAAACTATGCACGTACAGTGCGGATGCCACAAATGGTTTGAACAGTGTTTCAAGCCAAGAATACAAGTCTCCTTAAATATGATAATACAATACAATATGATAATTCTGCCTGCTGTGAAATGTAACATAGTGTCTCTGTTTTACAACACTGCTTTGTTTTTCTCTATTTCGGACTCTACTGTGCTTTCAAAATAAAAACATTACATTGTCTGTTACAATAGCCTCTCCGGCTTCTTACTTTATATATGTCGCGCATATTAAAACATAAAACAAAAACTATATGAAATGAAACTAAACTAAAGTTTGTGGGGCCTATTACAAATGCCCGTTGTATATATTTAAAACAATACAACAAACCAAACATTGTAAAACATTTTGTCGCATGATAAAAACATTAAAACATTTCATTTGCGCATTCACCGCCGGACCTGAAAAGAGATTAAATCTGCTTCATAAACTGCATCGGGTCTGAAACACAATACTACAAAGCAGCCAATACAAAAATTTCTGATGATGATTGAAAGGCAGACTCGCCATCAACTATTAATTGCACCATATAACATAGATCGGATCCGCACTTATAGAATAACAAATGGTTCAAATAAAAAACTCTGAAGTCGATTGTTAATCGAACCCGAGTTCAAATTTTAGCTGTGGCCTATAATATGCATCGGGTACGGTTCCTTTTACTGTTCAATTGGGCAACAAACAAAGCGCTCCCGATATGTTTCAACTTGCGATACAATATGATAATGCCGCGTGGTCTTGTGCACCCGCGGACCTTGGCTTAAGTGGACAGCGGTTGTTATATGAAATAACATGCGATGAACTCATCGCATCAGACCATAACAAAAGGTTGTAGATTATATGAATTACTTCCGATTGCGATGAACGCATCGAAGCCTCCATCATCAACAAGACACTGTACTTGTGCACACAATACAACACAATATTTTTTTAATTAAATTGAAAATTAAAAAAATTATAAATATTATCTCTTAAAAATTGAATTAAAAATAAAAAAGTTATAAAATAAATTCCAACTTTTATCTTATTTTAGTACTAAAAATATTATTAGTACTAAGTTAGAAATAAAAATATTATTAGTACTAATTTATAAAAACCGATCATTGATAAGCAGCAGGTAGTAGCTACTCTGTCATACTCATATTGATGCCAAAAATAAGCTATAAGCATATGCAGCAGATCTAATCTACACATCAAATGCATATGCTCATGGGTCGTCCTAGTAATTATCAATTGGTTACCATCATCAACACAAAAGTTGTTATTACAAAACAAATCTTCATAAACACCCTCAAACTCAAATTGCAACATCTCTATAATTACATTAAGTAGCATGTAATAGCCGTAATAGCTATCCATAAACATTTCCAACGTCACATTGCAATATTACTATATTTAAACTAAACAGCAAGTAGTCGCTACCTTGTAGCCTTATTTAACTCGTGCAATTTTCATAACTTAATAGATATTTCTATTACAAAATTAATTTCTTAATAGTTATATGGTATTTGTATTATAATGGGATATTTTTTTGGCTTCTCATATAATAACAAATTAAAATAGATAAATTATTATTTTAATGAGAAATTATTGATAATTAGATTTTTTTAATAAATATATTTAAAATGTTTAATTTTTTAAAAATATTTGGTAAAACTCCCTATTTTAAATTAACAAAAAAATGCATGTTTTTTATCAATTAAATGTTTTTTTTTAATTATCTTTTATATATTACGTGTATCTCCAATGTATGATAAATACACGTGTGACAAGCGGGCCCGAATGTGTGCAAGCTGATGATAAGCTAAAAATTATAGCAACAAAAGTTTGAAGTATGACTATTAGTATGTGTGATAATGATCAAAAGAGAAAACAAAGTAGTGGTGGAGGCTCTATTTACGAGAGTACCATTACACATCACATGAAATCATTTTCTTGAATTTAAATTGTTTTTTTGGGGAGAATCCGTTAAACAACAAACACAAACCTTTACCAACTCCCATATGAAATCATTTTGGAATTTGAATCCCTTTAATGTGACCATGGAATTATTTTCTTGGAAAATGATTGTCATAGATAAATCATTTTCAAATATAAATTTCTTAAGATAATTTACTAGTTGCTAAATATATATGAGCACATGAACCAATTATTTTAAAGTTGGGAATTATGAAGTTGTTGGGTATATACTAATGAATATTTAAAAAAAAAAATGTATAAAACGAAAATGATATTAAAAGTTTATATATATATATATATATATATATATATATATATATATAAAAGATGTAAATATCTTAAGTAGTTTAGTTATTATTATAAAAATAAACTAAATCATTCCTTAAATAAAATTTAGTCAACCATAATCAATTATACTCAACATAAGTATCATGTTTTAGAAATTATATAACTATATAATCATGAATATAATGTTTTGAAATTTATAGAACCATAGTAAACTATAGTCAACATGAGGATCGTGCTTTTGAAATTATATGTACATTACTCAACCATCGTCAAGATTAGTAAACATGGGCATCATCATTTTGAAATGATAGAACCATAGTCAACTATAGTCAACATGGGCACTCGCTCTCATAGTAGTGCTCTGCAACAAAGTTATGGTTGTAATTGTTACTCAATCCTTGTCCTTCATCTTTCTTCTTAGCGATGTCCCAACTCCAAGCCCCCTCGATTACTCGTTTTAGCGTAATGTTTACTTGGGAGGAGCTGCCCCCGATCCCTCAAATCCTCCCCATAGTTTAGGCCCATCAAGTAACTCTAACCTCCACCAATAAATAAATCTACCCTATTCTTCCAAGTTTGACCGAGAAACTCCAAAAATATTGATAATAGCCTCATTGATGCAATCACTATTATTGGACAAGAAAAAATTGAAACCTCTACTCAAGGGAACACGAGTACCTGTATCGTGAAATCTACAAAGGTTATAAGGATTCATGTTCCCCCTATAGGATTAAACAAAAACATACAATTCATGAAAGATCATGCCCTGATTTGCAAGTTCATAGGTATCTAGCCAACTGAAAAAGCTCTCATACATAGGATTACACAACACTAGAAACCTAACGATCACTCCGACATCAAACTCAGATCAAAGGCCTTCTTCACAGAGATTTTCACATGCCAAGAAGACCTTAAAGTAGTCATGGAGGGAGGTTCATACTTCAACTGAATAAGTCTTTATATGCATCAATGGATGGCTCGATTCAACCTACACAAAGAAGAAATATATTGTGCTCCTGTCTGGATTCACATGTACTCCCTCATGAATACTATGACCTAAAAATCGTGTAAGACATAGGAAATAAGCTTGGAAAATTTGTCGTCCTCTTAGAGCAAGGAAAACATGGATTTTACACTTCCTATGTTTGAATCTACGTCTATATGCACATCTCAGGCTCTTTTCCTAAAGAAATAGCTCTAGAATATGAAGATAGGGATTGGTTCTAGATCCTATACAATGAGCATGTTCCTTTATGGTGTAGGAAATTCCACCAACATGAGCACCTCTTCAGGGATTTTCTCTCTGAATGATCCAAAACTCAAATCCAAAAAATTCAATGTAAAATATGTGGATGGAGTCACCAAGATCCCCTCCAAGAATTACCATAAAAAAAATATAGCATCATTGCTGCTCCCAAATGCCATATGACCAATAATAGTTTTGATTTGTTGGGGGACCTTCAAGAGGAAACTGCCAAGCTTGCTCAAGAATCTATAAAGGAAGGTCAGATTGAAATACTTGTGTAGCAAACCAATGACGACAAAGGGAAAATATAGAAAGAAATGACCTTTAATGGAAACAAAAACAATCAAACCCACAACAAGAAGAGGACATTATTATGACCGAGGAAGAAAATTTAATTGATATAAAATTGTTAGATTTGATGACCCTACAATATCCATGACACAAGAATGCTATAAATATTATTCCTCCCAAGCAGATCAACCTATTAGCAATATCCCTCTAAAAATACAAAGCATTGATGCATCTAGGATTTCAAACCATCACTACTGAATACATGAATAAGCGAGACAAGGATTTCAAGAATAAAGGGTGAAAATTGTCTCTATAATGATTGGATTCCCTTGGAGAAAAGTTGGTAGACTCTATTAATACAAGAATATTATAAAGATCTACTCCTCTCAAAACATTGTTATACAATTAAGGGAATCCCCTAGAACATTATGGGTCTAAATAGCCCCTCCAAAAAACATATTCTACGTTGGAAGATCCAACAATATCTCTCAATAACCTTGTTTATCCAAGAAACAAAATTCTCTTGTAAATTATTTGAATCCATAATGGAAAGATTATGGAAAAAGTAAAATATCATCACAGTAGATGTGGAAGGAGATTCTATAGGTCTATGGATTTCCTGGGACCCCTCTCAGATCAGTATGGTATCCATGCCCCTGAATACCTCAACTCTTTTAGCTTCCTTTGATTTGTTGGGCTAAGACCTACATAAATTCTTATCCAATGTCTATGGACCTTAAGCCACAACTAGGAAACATGACATGATTCAACATCTAAATTCCTTAAGGGACTTGATGGAATCAAACAAATGTATAATAGGGGGTGATTTCAATATCATTACCTCTCTAAGAGAAAAGAAAGGAGGAAGACAACCTTTGGAGCCAAAATATGAGGACATGAGGAATTTCATATAGGATACAAACATGGTGGACATGATATAAGAAGCGCTGCAACTCAGATATCCTCACACTTAGACCACTTCCTAGTAGGGGAACAAATTCTCACAAGTGGCTATGAAATCTCACCTAATATCCTCCCATCAGCGAGATTAGAACACTAGCCCATCTCCCTCTCCTACAGATTCTTCAGTAAGCCTCTCAAACACTCCTTTAGGGTTGAATAATTGGTCTCTTATACACTCATATTATCAACAAAATTAAAGTTCGGTGGCATGGCATGGGTTACTTAAAGGGTTCAAAAATGTATGTATTCAAATAGAAGGCCAAACACATCAAGGTTATCCTAAAAAAATGTAATAAATAAGAACTTGGAAATATCTTCCATGAAAAACACATCCTAGAAAAGGAGATGTCCACCCTAGAGCAAGATTTCATCATCAATGGTCGCTCAAAGGAGTATGAGGATAAAGAAGAAACTCTCAATATGAAGCTTGAGGAATGCTACAAACAAGAAGAGATATACTTGAAACAAAATCAAATAATTATCCGGATAAGGGAGGGAGAATGAAATAATTCCTTCTTTCAAAGGTCTACCTTTAAAAAACACTCCAACAATCACATTACTTCCCCTTGAAATGTAGTAGGGGGGGATTTAGAGAAATAGGAGGACATCAAAAATGAGCTATTGAATTAGTTCTCATATATATTAAAATACATCAACCAAAATGCATGGAATTTATCAATTATATCACGACTAATATCCCTAAATTAGTCAACAAGGATAAGAATAATTCCCTCATCATACCTATCAATGGAATATAGGTCAATGAAGATCTAAAATAGATGGTATATGTTAAGGCTCTAGGTCTTGATGGGTTTGAAACTACCTTCTTCACGAAATGATGGAAAAATCTTCATAAGTAAGTCCTAGAGATCATAAAAGACTTTAAGACAAGCATATGCACCCTTTTGGACTTCAATGCAACATCCCTATCTCTTCTCCCAGTGGAGGACAATGTTAAATTTATAGGTAAATATCATCATATATATATATATATATATATATATATATATATATATATATATATATATATATGCAACGTTATTTAAAGCTTATTACTAAAGTCATTTCCATTTGCTTGAAACCCATTCTTCCCTTCCTCATTTCCCCAGATAAATTTGGCTATACAAAAGGAAGATAGATCCTTTATAGTATCATCCTTGCTTATGAAGCCATTCATTCCCTCAAATATCTGAAACGCCCAGGAATACTCTTCAAACTTGACATCTCAAAAGCCTTTGACAATCTCAACTCAGATTGCGTTGAAAACATTCTTCTTGCTTTTGGATTCAACACCTAATGAACTCAATGGGTCATGTCACTTGTCTCAACAAATTTCTTCTCTATCCTTGTTACTGGATCTCCCTATGAAACTTTCAAAACCTTTAGAGGCACCAGATAGGGAAAACCTTTCTCCCACTTTCTCGTCATCCTTATGGTGTAAAATATTAGTAGATACATCAAAGCTGCTCTTCAAAAAGGTTGTCTTGAAGGCCTAAACCTTGATGAGAACTTCACCCTGTCCCACAATAATAGTTTGGATGACACCCTCCTCATGATTCACCCTTCAATTAAAGAAGTCAAAGCCATCCTTGAACTATCCTCAGCAGCATCAAGCACCTCCATCATTCTAGAAAAGTCCCAAATCTTCTTCTTAAATACTCCTCTAATGATCGAGAGGAACATCTAGAGTATCGTTGAATTCTCCTCAACCTCTCTCCCCTATAACTACCTCAAGGCCCCTCTCACTGAATCAGCCATTAATAACTCTTCATGGCTTTACCTTATTGATAGGCTTAATTTAAAACTCAGTTGCTAAACCTTTAAATCCCTTATCATTGAAAGTTTCATTTTCTCCTCAAATTCGTCGCTCAAACCATGCCTATGTTGAAAATGCAGCAAGATGATGGAGCTTGGTGAAATGAAGTCGCCTTCACTAAGTGGGCCCGCAGGCAAATTCTGGCGCAAAGTCTATTTTTAGACTATGTCTATTTTTAGACATATGGAGCATGGTTCGAGGATTCCAGTTTGAGATTCTTGGAGCATTGGTCATGTTGGTAAAAATAGATGAGACTCTATTTTTTAGGTCAAAGAGGTCGAAGTCTATTTTTAGACTACCTCTCCTAAAAATAGGGAAGTCAAATATTATTTACCCTTAATAATATTTGGACTCTAAATAGCAGTTTACTCTCTTGGAGCACTTCAGTTCGAGCTACAGAAGTGGCTCATGCATCTGACAGAGGAATTACGCTATTCCCAAGGGTTTGATGGCATCATGCATGGTTGACTTCAGTTAGGACTTCAGTGGCAGAAGTTTGGTGGAGTTAATGAGACGGCTAGTGGAGTTGTGTTCTGTTTATTTTAGTTGAACTGGTTGAGATTAGTTTAACTAGCTAATCAATTAGTTATGAGTGGAGTGAATTAAATATTATTTAATTCATTAATTAGTAACTCATTATTGAACTCAAGAACACATCAGTTCACTACAGTGTATGATCAGTTCAGTGGAGACCAGTGAAAGAGGTAGATGAAAGGGTGGAGTTAGCTATCAGTTGTGACTATACTGTTGCTATTTGCAACACAGAGATAGGTGGAGTAAGCCCATGAGGATTGCGCAGTTCAGGCTGGTGGTTTATCTATATAAAGAGGCCATCCCATAGCATTGAAACACGCAATAGAGGCAAGGCAATTGGCGGTGAGTTTTGAACCAGTAACCTGTTCAAAACTAAGCTAGATTGTGTGTAACTTCATGAGATAGTACTGAGTACTTGTGAGGAGTATTGTACTGAGTTTGTTACATGATTTCTCCATTATAATATACACAATAGCTGCGGGGTTTTCAGCTATAAGCTTTCCCCATACATATTGTGTTAATGTGTATGATGATTTGATGTGTTATCGCTTGATTTTATTTTCGCATGTGTGATGATCTGAGTTGAGTTGAGTGGAAGAGATTATGTGTTGTGTATGAAGTTCAAATAGTATGTGACCAGGATAGTCTCGGTGGATAATTAATCATTATTCAGCAAATTTCTTCATGGTATCGGAGCTATTGAAGTTCAGATTGATCATCACAGTGATTACAAACTTATTTCGGTAGACAGAGTCTGCATGCGGGCCAGGTAGCCTCCGAATTCATCTTTCTTCGGAAAGTGAAAGGTTTGGTAAACGCCCCTTGCAGTCGATCTCTGTGCTAGAAATAATTTTTCTCACAGATCTAGAGCGGCTGAGCTTTGAGGTGGAATTCGAAATTTTGCAGCAGTTTTGTTTTCTTGGTGCCAGTGTTGAAAATGTCTTTCAGCGGTTTGCGACTCGAATATGCTCTTGAAGGCAGTTCAAATTATGTTGCATGGAAGGATCGCATGGAGGCAGTATTAGAAGATAATGGTTTGAAGGAGTTCGTAGATACGGATGTCCAAAAGCCCACTGATCCTGCTGAGGTCGATGCATGGCAAAAGAAGATGGCGAAATGTCGAAGGATCCTGTTGGAGGGCGTCAAGGATCATATTGTATCCAGCCTGCATGGAAAGGCTTCTCCATTTCTAATGTGGAAAGCTTTGACGGATATATTCCAGAGTAAGAGCGACCAAAGGAAGCTGGCGCTCAAAGATAAGCTCAGGAACATCAAGATGGAGAAAGGCGACAGTATCGCCAAATACCTCACGAAGTTCACTCAATGCAGAGATGAGCTGGGAATTGTGGGGGTGACTGTCGAAGACGAGGACATGGTCGACCTGGCTCTCCTTGGTCTTCCGAAGGCTTAGCACTCATATCAAGATAGTGTCAATGGTCGGGAGAAGCTGCCGGGATGGGAGCGCCTTTGGGCGGATCTCATGCAGGAGGAGATAAGGAGGACTACTCGGGATGGATCTTCATCAAAGGGAGCTGATGAAGAAACTTGCGCTTTGGTTGCCAAAGCAAAGAAGGGGAAGGGTAAGAAAACTTCTCATTCCGGTGCAAAGGGCAAGAAGCAGGATATGGCGAAAGTGAAGTGTTTTCACTGCCATGATCACGGACATTATGCTACCAATTGTCCAAAGAAAAAGAAGAACAAGCAAGCGGGAAGATCTGCAGATGGAGAAGCTTTGGCTTCACAGTTCGAGCTTGACTTTTCACTGATTGCATGCTTGGTTTCAAGTGTGATGGGATCGGTGTGGTTCTTGGACAGCGGTGCGTCATTTCATATGACGGGAGATCGGAAGTTGTTCTCAGATCTGGAGGACAAGGATTTGGGTATGCACATCGAGATGGGCGATGACGGTAGATACAGTGCGACTGGTATCGGTACCGTATCCTTTCAGAGGGAGTCTGGTAAACCCTTTGTCTTAAAGGATGTCATGCATGTACCTGGATTGAAGAAGAACCTGATTTCAGTAGCAATGTTGGAGGATAAGGGGTATGATGTGGTCTTCAGCGAAGGAAAAGCCTTCCTGCGCAGTAAGACTACTGGAGAGACCCGGAAGATAGGGGTTCGAACCAAGAACCTTTATCGGTTGCAGGTAGATGGCTGCGCAGCTATGGCATGCAAGGCGGGAGAAGTGGTGAGCCGGGATGATGAGGGCGAACTGTGGCACAGGAGATTGGGCCACCTTCACCATGGAGCTTTGAAGATCCTGCAGCAGATTTCTACTGGGCTTCTTAAGGGCACTCTTGCGCAGTCAGATCAGTGCAAGGGGTGTACTTTAGGGAAGTATGTGAAAGCCACCTTTCACGAGAAGGATAGTCGCGCCACGACGATCCTTGAGAGAGTTCACACAGACGTGTGTGGTCCTTTCTCAGTTGCTTCGACAGCAAAGCACGGGTATTATGTGATCTTTGTTGATGATTTCTCTCGAAAGTGCTGGATCTTCTTCATGCAGAAGAAGAGCGATACATTCGCGAAGTTCTGTGAGTTTAAAGCACTGGTCGAGAAGGAGTCGGGGAAGAAGGTGATTACTCTAAGGAGTGATAACGGTGGTGAATTCATCTCGGCTGAATTCAAGGAGTTCTGCAGCGCAGAAGGGATTCGGAGAGAGCTCATCGCACCCCATAACCTACAGCAGAACGGGGTGGCTGAGCGGAAGAACAGAACGATCGTGGGTGCTGCACGGGCGATGTTGCATGATCAGGGCCTACCCCTTCACTTGTGGGCTGAGGCATACAATACAGCAGTGTATGTGCAGAACCGTTGTCCTCACAAGGTTCTTGGCATGAGTACACCGGAGGAGGCTTATTCTGGCAAGAGGCCTGATATTTCCCATTTGTGGATCTTTGGTTCTCCTGTCTACATGCATGTGACGAAGGATGCGAGAAGGAAGCTAGATCCAACTGCTGAGGTTGGAATATTTGTGGGGTACACTGATACACCTCACAACTACCAGGTGTATTTGTCAGACAGTCGCAAGACTGTTGTGCGACGGGATATAAAATTTCAGGAGGAGAAAGCCATGCGGTGTTCGCTTGAGAGGGAGCTACACTTGCATGCAGATGAGGAGCTGTTAGTTCCTAAGGAGGAGCTTCCGGATGTGGATCAGCCACAAGAGGAAGTTCAGGAGGTGGAAGAAACCACCCATGCAGCGCCAACCATCGGAGGGCGCATGCGCACTACAGAAGCTGAGCGACTGGCTCGGGATGCAGAGAAGGTTGTAGGACCACCTACAGCACAGCGCAAACAGAGACAGTCACCGGATCGGTACACTGGATACATAGCTCTTGTGAGTCAATGTGTTGTGACGGAGCCATCCTCTTTTGAGGAAGCTGTGGAGGAACCCGCATGGGTTGATGCCATGATCGAAGAATATGATTCGATCGTCAGGAAGAGTGCATGGGAGATTGTCCCAAGACCGGTTGGGAAATCAATGGTGGGTTCGCGATGGATCTACAAGGTGAAGCAGGCGGCTGACGGGAGTGTGGAGAAGTACAAGGCGAGATTTGTCGCCCGTGGCTTCTCACAGATCGAGGGGATTGACTATGAGGAGACATTTGCACCTGTCGCAAGGTACTCTTCCATACGGACGATCCTTGCTCTCTCAGCGCAGATGGGGTGGCACATTCATCAGATGGATGTGAAGACTGCGTTCCTCAATGGAGTTATTGAGGAGGAGGTGTACATAGAGCAGCCTGAAGGTTTTGAGATCTTCAGGAGTGAGTCGCATGTGTGCCGACTCAAGAGAGCACTGTACGGGCTGAAGCAAGCACCTCGTGCTTGGTACACTCGGATAGACAGCTACTTCACCGGGCTTGAATTCTCCAAGAGTGAGGCGGATCCAAACCTGTACCAGATTGTGGTGGAGGGGAAGCTGTTGATCATCGTACTGTATGTAGATGATCTGATTTTTACTGGTGATGAGCAGTTGATACTTTCATGCAAGGAGGATCTTGCACGAGAGTTTGAGATGAAGGACTTGGGCATCCTTCATTATTTCCTGGGATTGGAGATTTGGCAGCGCAGCGGAGGACTGTTTGTTTCTCGGGGCAAGTATGCCCGGGAGATTCTGGAGAGGTTCAACATGCAAGGCTGCAAGCCTGTTGACACTCCTCTTCCTGGTGGTTGGAGGAAGGAGGATGCTACTTCAGCGGAGGTAGTGGATGCCACTGTCTATCGACAGTTGGTGGGGTCGCTTATGTATCTGGTCAATATACGACCCGATATATGCTATGCTGTTAACCAGCTTTCGCAAGCTATGGTTAAGCCTACCAAGCTCTTTTGGAAGGCGGGCAAGCATGTATTGCGCTATATCAGAAGCACATCGGGATATGGTCTATGGTACAGACAGGAGGATGGAGTGAAACTTTCTGGTTTCACTGATGCAGATTGGGCAGGGAGCCCAACAGACCGGAAGAGCACTTCTGGAGGAGTTTTCAGCATTGGGTCGACAGCAGTTTCCTGGTACAGCAGGAAGCAGAGATCCGTTGCACTCAGTTCAGCAGAGGCCGAGTACATGGCAGCAAGCTTGGCTGCATGTGAGGCTATTTGGATGAGGAAGATCCTCGCAGGTTTGTTCAGGTTGCATTTGGAGCCTACGGTGATCTACTGTGATAACCAGAGCTGCATCAAGCTCTCGGCTAATCCAGTTTTTCATGATAGGTCCAAACATATCGACATCAGGTACCATCACATCAGAGATTGTGTTCAGCGGAGAATCATGATGCTTTCATATGTTCCCACGAAGGATCAGGATGCCGACATCCTGACGAAGGCGCTCACCAGGAGCAAGTTCGAATTCCACAGAGGCAGGATAGGGGTTGCAGATAATCCATATCTTGCTGAGAGGGAGTGTTGAAAATGCGGCAAGATGATGGAGCTTAGTGAAATGAAGTCGCCTTCACTAAGTGGGCCCGCAGGCAAATTCTGGCGCAAAATCTATTTTTAGACTATGTCTATTTTTAGACATATGGAGCATGGTTCGGGGATTCCAGTTTGAGATTCTTGGAGCATTGGTCATGTTGGTAAAAATAGATGAGACTCTATTTTTGAGGTCAAAGAGGTCGAAGTCTATTTTTAGACTGCCTCTCCTAAAAATAGGGAAGTCAAATATTATTTACCCTTAATAATATTTGGACTATAAACAGCAGTTTACTCTCTTGGAGCACTTCAGTTCGAGCCTTGGAAGTGGCTCATGCATATGACAGAGGAATTACGCTATTCCTAAGGGTTTGGTGAGCTCATGCATGGTTGACTTCAGTTAGGACTTCAGTGGCAAAAGTTTGGTGGAGTTAATGAGACAGATGGTGGAGTTGTGTTCGGTTTAACTTAGTTGAACTAGTTGAGATTAGTTTAACTAGCTAATCAACTAGTAATGAGTGGAGTGAATTAAATATTATTTAATTCATTAATTAGTAACTCATTATTCAACTCAAGAACACATCAGTTCACTACAGTGCATGGACAGTTCAGTGGAGACCGGTGAAAGAGGTAGATGAAAGGGTGGAGTTAGCTATCAGTGGCGACATCAGTTGTGCATGAGATTTGCACCACACTTGGAGGAATTTCCCATGATTATTGTGCTGTAAAGCCAAGGAGATTCGAACCTTAGATCTCTATATAGACAGGCCATGATTGCGCAATAGAGGCAAGGCAATTAGCGGTGAGTTTTGAACCAGTAACCTGTTCAAAACCAAGCTAGTTTGTGTGTAACTTTATGAGAAAGTACTGAGTACTTGTGAGGAGTATTGTACTGAGTTTGTTACATGATTTCTCCATTATAATATATACAATAGCTGCGGGGTTTTCAGCTATAAGCTTTCCCCATACATACTGTGTTAATGTGTATGATGATTTGATGTGTTATCGCTTGATTTTATTTCCGCATGTGTGATGATCTGAGTTGAGTTGAGTGGAAGAGATTATGTGTTGTGTATGAAGTTCAAATAGTATGTGACCAGAATAGTCTCGGTGGATAATTAATCATTATTCAGCAAATTTCTACAGCCTACATATCACTTCTCCATCCCGACAACCCCTAAATGGGTTCTAAAATTCATAAGAAAAATTCAAATATCATTCTTTGGGCAAGGATCCGATCTTAAGAAAAAACGACCTTTAGTCAAGTGGGAGACTTTATGCCTCATGAAGCCAAAATGAGGGCTAGGTTTGCTTGACCCAAAAGTTTCCATAAAAGTCCTGGGAGCCCAAATATGGTGGCGTTAGATGAAGTATGAGGTGGAATTATGGGCTCTACTATGGCACATCAAATATTATATGGATACAACAAATAAATATCTCAGTTGTCTCTCCACTTAGACACAATCATAACTCATAGAGAACCTTGCTAGCCTTAACAAAACATTGGTTCATATGAATATGTTTTGGTAAATTCGAGATGCAAAAAAAACATGATTCTAGACAAATTAATACTAGCAACTTCTAGGCTTTCGTAGCATCCTAACAACATCTCTTAGTCAAGATCTAGCTCATAACATAAGCCTAAACCTAGTTCATTAATATTGGATTTACAATATATTCATAGGAGTTCACAAGTATAAACAACACATCCTATGGAGAGAGGAAGACACAAAGGAAAACAAAAATTCTTTGCAGCAAGATCATGTACAAAGATCCATAAGGGAGAATGAAGGTTAAAACATCCTAAGGTGGCGTTGCAACAACTCCAGAACTTTCACTACCAAGGAGGCATACCACCTCATGACTTATTATGACCTACATTAGAGGAAATTTCAGCCTAAAAGTGGCCTCCTAAGGAAAAATAATAAAATAATAATAAAATAATAGTTATGAATTTTGGGGGGAAAAGAAGAAAACTACTTTTCTCATTGTATTTTTGGCTTATCTCCTTATATAATTACTCAAATTTCAAGTGTAGACACTTGTTGGATGTGGAATTAAATTTCACGTCCATTGAGCACCCATTATACATACTTTTTTTAGAAGACCCACATTTATAAAAATTGAAGATACATAAAAAAAAATGTGTTCCGCACGTTTTTTTATGTATCTTCAATTTTTATCAATGTGGTCTTCTCAGAAGTATGCATAATGGGTACTTGTTGGATTCATAAATTAACTTTGAATCCAAGAAGTGTCTACTGGTGAAATTTGTGTAAAACTCTAAGGAGATAAGGCAAAAATATGATTAAAAAAGTAGTCTTTTAAATTTTCCTTCCAAAATATTTACATGCACCTCTTTCAAATTTAAATGTTTTTGATTCGTTTACATATTATGTGCATGAAAATGTCATGGGTACTTTTAGGTTGAAATTTCCTCTAATGAGGCTCCAGATTCTTTCTAGAAAGAACTATGGTCCTGGACAATTTATCCAAAAGTGGTAATTTTCATTTGGCTCAATGTTAGAGGTTTAACTCTCACCTAGGAAAGCCTTCTCAGAAAACGATTCTAAGGTCATTTTTGGTGTTGTATGTGTAAAGATTAGAAAGAAACAATATACCATTTATTTGACATGTGCAATAACAAAAAACTTATGGGGAAAATTAGCTCATGGTTTCCAACAAACGAATAGGGTGGAAGGTAGCATTTCCCATTTCATCAAGAATTAGATAAATAATCCTTTCCAAAGTCCAATCCTCATTTTATTATGTACTATAGCCTCCAACCTCTTGACATGGGAAATATGGAAGGTAATAAATCAAATAATCTTCTATTGGAAAATATAAAATTATAGAAATAATCTACCGGTCTGTCCACAAACATATTAAGGAGACATTGTTTCTTTCTAGATGGAATGGAAAGGAATTATAGGTGCCACAATCATAGCTGGCTATCTTGGCATTATGCAGTTTCAATATCCTAATATTACTAGGGAAACTCCAACCAATTGAACTATTGATCTTTCCTTTGAAGTTTGACAGCCTCATCCACAACAACACTATAAGCTAAACTTTGACGGAGCCTCAAAAGTAAACCCAGGGGACATTGGCATTGTAGGAGTCATAAGAAACCCAAAAGGTTAAATTATTAGTCTCTTTGGTGGATACGTTGGGCTAGAAAGTAACAATGCAACTAAATTAGAAGCCCTGATCAATGGTATTCACACAACAATGAAAAATCATTTCTATCCCATTTGGGTCTAATGGGACTCTAGGATCATAATACAGGCTACTCATAAGCTCCTCAATGGTTCCCCTCCTTCCAAATTATCTCTAATATGGATACTAGATCATAACATGCAATAATTAACCCTTCTCTTATCTTTGCAAGATGCCATTAGTTTCTCTCGCAGAAAACGTAAAGCTAAAACTTATGGTAGTTTTTTATCCAAAAAGGGGTGGAAGAACAATCATAATGTTAGGATTGCTCCTTGACCTTCCCTTTTTTACTAGCATGGGAATCCCACTGTAAATGGATAGCCAACCATGACCTTCACATTCGAGATCTGGGTGACCCCTTGGTTGTTGAGCCCTGTCAGATCCAACAAGATATTTATCAATCCTGACATGATTTAAAGCTCCAAAAGTTAGTCATACACCGTAAACATTCTCTAGGTTAATAATGCTCCAGTTAATATATAATTTCTAGATCATTCCTCACACGTATTGCTCATGATCAAGCTTAATATGGCTCTGATGTGCTAGTTAATACAAATTCCCTAACCTCGTGGTTTTCCCCTTCTTTTCTACATACATAGGATAGAAGTTGAAAGTCACAATAACTCCATCGCTCTTCCTTCCATATATCCAATGGCCATTTAATCAATTTTCTTGACTGTTAGTATACAATCATGGTCATAGAAAAGGATAGAGTGAAATGGGGAGGTAGATTCTTTGGGCATCCACCCCACACTCCCTAGCATGGCAAACATGTGGTACTATTTGATCATGATATTCCTATCCACATTCATTACAAGGTAGCCTCAATGGAGGTTGAGGAACATAGTTGCTTGGGTGATGGAAATAGTGGTTAAAAACTTGGTATCTTGCCACCTCTACACCATGGAGTTAGCCAGACAAGGCTTGGACTTAAGGATGGTTGAAGAAAATTTTCAACTCATTAGAAATCGTCTCTCATAGTGAAATTTATTCAAAAACATTGGTATTGAATTCTTGCTTATTCCTCTATCTTCAATGTCCTCTAGTTAATTAGAAAAATATGAGGGAAGACATTTCTCCCACCAGCTTTATTCCCCTCCTCTCCTTTCTCCCCCAGTTGGAGAAATGCAAGGAAAGAGCCCTGTAGTTCAAGGCTCTCCTATCAAGCAGTAGGAAGCAAAATACGGAAATTTGGTGCAATCCCCCACAAGTGGTTACCAGACTACTACTGTAGCACCTTCGTAGCAAGACACAAGATCATATGAATACCTAATAGTTGAAGAAAATGCGAAAAAATATTCTCCAAGAAATGTGGATGTTGGTGAGGAAGGAAATAATAAAGCGCAACAAGAAACATTCAATTCTGACGGAAAAAAATGACTTAATCATGTCTTCCCTTATGTTTCATTTGTTATTCTCTATCTACTCTATCTACAGTTCACTATCTGGTTTTAGTTTTAATGGCCACTCTAGTAGGAATTCATTTTGTAGGGAATAAGTTGTTTTTGTAAGCCTTCATTACATTTGTATATCGAATATGCACCACAATGAGAAGTTTGATCACTCTGAAGGACCATTTGTTTCCCCTTCATGGCTAGATGGTCCACTTCAGTTCTCTACATATTAGCCTCAACACCACGTAGTCATCCTCTTGTTTAAAAGATCACAACGACGACCCTAAATGTTCAAGAACCGCATATTAACCATCCCATAGTCAAAGATATCAATCTGCCACTTGTTAGAAACTGATAAAGGGACCATCCCATAGTCAAAGGTATCAATCTGCCACGTGTTAAACAGTGATAAAGGGTTTTCTTGATAGCGAAATGCGGATATTGTTTTATTTTTAAAAGAGGTGTGATTCTAGATGCTTCGGTATCAATCTGCCGAGTGTTGACAGTGATAAAGGGTTTTCTTGATAGCGAAACGCGGATATTGTTTTGTTTTTAAAAGAAGTGTGATTCTAGATGCTTCTTATGATTGTGTAGAGTGGGGTGTATCCACGTCATGACACGACTAATCTCTATCCAATCCTTGGTTACGGCTCGAAAAAAAATTGATTATTAATATTTGTAAAGTGTATATAGGTGAAGTTTTTATCTCTATCCAATCCTTGATTACGGTTCGAAAAAAAATTGATTATTAACATTTGTATAGTGTATATATGTTAAGTGTTTAGGTTTGACTTATAACTTTGATTGGTGAATATTAGTTAAATTAATAGTGGTTAATTGGAAAATGGTATTTTATAGTCTTATTTTGGTAGGAACTAATAAATTGAGATGAAAAATGATAAATTAATTGTTTGCTATTGCACATAGACTTGCATAAATTTTAGTGAGCAGTAACCACTAGTAAATATACACATATACAATTTTACTCCTACATAAATGTTAAGGAAAACATAAATAATGGTGAAAAGTACCTAGAGCATGTGTTTCCTCCTAAGAGGTCACAGATTCAAAAATAGAGGGGGGTAGAGTATGTATGCCTTCGTAGACTTAGGAGTCAAATTGCTGAGTGGAAGTGGTCCCATGTCCCACAAACAAGGGGGTCTCATACACCAATTTGGTGTCTGGCTTGGCCATGAATTTAATATATATATATATTATTCCCATCAATTTTTATGCAAAGACTTGCTTGAATTATGGTGGGATGTAATTGATGATAACTAGCAATTGCATCAAATGTTGCAAAGGAAGTGTCGCAAGGCGATAACATATAGCACTAATTTATGCTTCTTTGACAATGATTGGAAGACAAAAAAATATCAACAAAAGGCAAAGACCATGAAACAATGAGCCTTACAAATCATGATGCCTATGTTCAAGTTAAAGACCTTGTCTGATTATGCCAACATGAATGCCTCATAAATAATATCACATTGCTCTTTACCACTTATCTCCTTAGTGCTTGTCTACTTTCCCAATACCTAGATTAGACATCTACTAAATTATATAATTTGGGCACATCCCAGTGTTCTCTAGTGATTTTTCCATATTTTTTAGTGCAGCGCTAGTAGGATAACTAATCTATTTATATTCCTTTACCAAGTTATCTATCTGATCTATTTCTACCCTAGTTATTGCCTACCATTTAAATTTTACCAAATTAAGTTTTACCCTCACATTTCGCATCAAAATCTAGTGGCCTTTTACAAATTACCTTATAAATGTGATATTTAAAGAATTACATTAGAGTCAATGAAAAAATAATCAGTAAAAACAATAATACATTACAGGAATGCAATTTTTTCCAACAGCAAAGGAAGTCATGCAGGCGTAGTTCATGGCACATGTATATCACACCAAATAATTCTAGACCCCGAACTCTGCCAAGTCCATTTCTCACTAAGATATGGAAATGATAGACGTGATTTAAAGCATAACATCACCATATGTATGACACCAAGTTCTAAACAAGTGAACGCTAAAAAGTATGCTTATATACATGTACAAAGCTGGGGATTGTGTGAATATGATTTGGATTGTCACGTCTTCAACATTTTTTTGTATTGTATATTTACTTCAGATACTAATTTGGCCATTCTTGGTTCTATTCTCCCTTTTATGGAGTATGGATATGTTTCTACTCTTTGGAGCTAGATATTAGAGTTTATTTTAGCTGCAATTTTCTTTTGACTTTTCTATAAGTGAATATTCTTAATATCTACATCTATAAATTTTCGTTGGTATTTTTGTCCTTTACATTTTAGGAAAAAAATTTAGATTAATTATTGATGAATTTTTGTATGGACCAGATTGCAGTAGCAACTATTGTGTACCCTATAGGTTATGCCTTCTGGGAGTTGTTTATCACTCCCATATGATTAGTCCTGAAGTTGTTGAATTATGTAGCTTTTATCTCATCTGAGAATTTTGATTTTGGAAAAAGGACATACCATTATGTGAGTGGGACTTTCCAACTGATATCTCTTACTGGGACCACAACCAATACAAATACAGTTCCAATATGGTATGCACTTTGGAATGATCTTTTCTCTCAACTTAAATCTCTTTTTTAATCCTTAGTGGTTCGTTACTCTTCTAGCATTAGAGATGAAAATCAATGAACCTTATTGCAAGAGTTTTATTTGTACCATGTTGTGCGAAGCATTGTGAATGTTTTTGTTGCCTTTTTTACAACATGCAATAGACGTCATCTAAGGTATATGATCATTTTATTTTCAAAATTAATCGTTATCTACTTTGCAAGATGATATTACATGGGTTTAGTTGTACTCATAATATATTTAGTGTTTAAAGCATTAGGGATGTTTTAGTAACAATAATAGTGAAATGATTAAAAAATGACGAGGTTTAAATATTTTTATTATACAGATGTTATTGTCCAGAGGACACATGATATATTTATCATTCTATGAATCCAAAAGGTAGCATAATAGTAAGCCATGCCTCAGTGCACCCTTAATTAACTATCAAATCTATGGATCAGGACTGCATGAATGCCTAGCATATATAGTCTATGAAGTAATCACATGTTCACCATTGTGCAATCATTGTTTCCAATGTAACTACTTAATAACTTCCATGATTGTGCTATACTTAAACCTAGGATGCTTGAAATGTTTATCGCCTCTTGTTGGCCCTTTCCACATGTTGGACTCACATTGGACACACCTCCTGTGCAGGACACGTCCAATACGATCTTGAATCATAGAAGGAAAGGTGCCAATGCGTTGGATTCATGGGATGGGAAAAACATTCTCCTTTGAGAAATAAAGGGGTATTTTACCCCATTTTACACACAAATTTTCATAGAAACCGAAGGAGAACAAAGAATGGAGAAAAAAGAACGTTGAAAAAGATTGCTTGTGTTTGGTGCAACTACATACTACCATGGTTTTGTTGCATTCTATTATTTCTTGAATGACAATGTTCTTTTACAATCATCTTACCAAAATTACCAACTAATCATGTATGGTGTATGCTTGAGACTTGTATGTTTAATCATTGATTAATGTCTATTTGAAAGTTTAAAAAAGTACATATTTATTCTACAAATGTATATTTCATTTTTGTAATTTATACATACACTCGCACACATCTTTGCCCTGTTTCGGGGTTTTTGTTCCATATTGGATACTTGAAATCATGTATCATTGTGTCAAGTACCTTAGCTAAAAAGGAGTCACAACATAGCATATGTTATTGGGGTTTGCATTGAGACATAGAAATCTAAAAAAATTTCCACCATTGTCAAAAAAACACAAATGTTCTAGTTGTTAATCATTGTCAAACCTAACTCCAATACTACGCATATAATCCATGAACGAATGACTTATTCAAAAGTGGGCAAACATATCTGCCAGAGTTACTTTTTAATGAGCCCGAGTTTAAGCCAAGTATGCCCAAAAACAAAGAATAGCCTATAAGGCTCTATTTTGGGGCTTTTATTGCATTAACCAAAGAATAAAAGTGCACAATTTTGAAGAGAATTTCCACTTTCAGTGACTGTTATTATTATTTGGGGACCAAGGATTATTAGAAAAAAATTAATTGTCTAGGCTTTTGATCCTAGGTACTCAAATAGCATGAAGGGTGTTTTTCCATTGGCAAAGTTAAAAACATGCTTGGTACTTGTGGTAGGTCTCCTTAATCAGTCATTGTATCCACGTGTGATGCGCTATATCACAATAGATACAAAATAAGAGTCATTAAAGTTGTATGTACTATGTATTACACCTATTGGCTTGTGTTTTTTATGAAAGAATAAGGCAACATGGAGAGTTAAAATAATTAAGAGTGGGAATGGCTAAAGTGAGGACCAAGCAATTCAAGCATAGGTCGGGCGGACACCTCGCAGTCAAAAGAGGAAAGAGCACTTACCACTTACTTTTCGCATCGCCAACTGCATTACACTTACACTTTTGTTAATTTCACCTGCACCATTTCCCCAATTGCGATGTAAATGGGACCTACCCTCTCCGCCACGTCACCTCTCCTCTCATCGCACATCACACATCACACATCTCAAATCGAAACCTTTACCCCCCGTTTCTCATAACAAAAATCTCTCGATTGCGATTTGTGGGTGGCCCCACCTCCGTCATTCCATGTCACCTTCCAGTCATCGGACATCACACTTCGCATTGCTTCATTCTTGTTACTCGTCCTGATTCCCAGCCCCAATTGCGATTTGCGATATGAGTTGACCTGTGATAATATTTGAATTTTTGATTTGCGATATCGCAAATCAAAAGTCGCAACCTTTACCCCTGTTTCTCATAATAAAAAACTCCCGAATCCCCGATTGCAATTTGCTGGCAGCCGCACCTCCATCATGCCACGTCACCTCTCCTCTCATCGCACATCAAACTTCTCATTGTTTCATTCTTGTTACCCGTCTCGATCCTTGACCCCTGATTGCAATTTGCGATGTAGTTTGACTTGCGATCATCTTTGACTTTGCGATTTGCGATCTCGCAAATTGCAAATCGCAAATTTTACCCCCGTTTATCATAATAACAAACTCTCGAATCCCTGATTGTGATTTCCAGGCGGCCCCACCTCCGTCATGCCATGTCACCTCTCCTCTCATCGCACATCACTCTTCACATTGTTTCATTCTTGTTACCCATCCTGATCCCTGGCTCCCAATTGTGATTTGCGATATAGTTTGACCTGTGATCATCTTTGAATTTGCAATTTGCGATATCGCAAATCGCAACCTTTACCCCCATTTCTCATAATAACAAACTCCCAAATACCTGATTGTGATTTGTGGGCAGCCCCACCTCCTTGCCATGTCATCAAATCCCTTCCACGGCCTTTGTCCTGCTCTTTTCAGTGTTAACTTTCCCACTGTGTGTTAATGTCGCAGACCCCATTTTTAGCTCTACCATTATAAAAGAAAAGGGGTTTTTATTGCCATTACTCCCGCTAACTCCTCCATTACTACCGCCATTTCCATCCATTATCCACACATCCTATCACCGTTAAGCCTTTTCCATCTTCCCCCCATCTCCGCTCCCTATCACACATCCAACGACTCATGATCTAGTTCGGCCTCCCTCCGAAACCCGATCTCTAGTTTTGCAAGTCAAACACAACATGGGTTTTGGCAGGAAAAACAAAGCTATGGTATATTCAGTTTGTCCAAGAACTCCCTGCTAAATAACTAGGCACGTGCAGCACGACTAGACGTTTCGTGACGGTTAATGGAAATCATGAGAATAAGGGAGTGGAGGCTTTTGATGGCAGGTGGAATCATGTGTTGGAAGCCAGACTGCCCACCTCTTCATGGCTACTCCTCGCTGCCCCATTTGAATATTCTAGGATTTGGCCTTTGTGGCCAACTATGTTGTTTCTTTTACTGTTTGATTATAATGTTTTGTTGTTGAAATCTCTATTTCACCTAATTCTGTTTTGATTTTTTTATTATGGGAGTGATTGCTCGATGCACGCTCTGCAATTTGGTTATGATATTTTTATTTTCACATGTTTTGGTCGATCATGAAATTTTATTCGATTGTAAACCCTCAAGTGGAACTCTATATGTAGAGAGTTCAGAGATGAAAGAATGGTTTTGAATTTTGGAGAATTTTTGTTGTAGTTCTGTATGACTGTTCTCTTTATGATCTGAGACACATATTTGGGAGATTTTTTTTTAACATAATATGATATACAACATTGTTTATTTGGATTCTAGATGGAGCAATGAGTAGCATGTATCGGTATTCTCTTGTTCATCATTAATCTCCTATTTATGTATACTCATATTTCAATGTTCTTCTTCTTTGATGATTCATGTAATGTAGCTATTAGTGGTATGCATTTTTATTCATGATTTCGTGTATGAATAATGCTCATGTGTTAAACTTGTTTTGATCCCTTAATTCACGCTCCATGAATCTCTATTATTGGTCACATTCCACTTACATCCGCTTCCTCTGAATTCACGGGAGACAGATTCTTAAGACTTTTAAGCCCGTCTCTCACGAGTTCCTCCTTTGTTCCTTCTCAACACCTATACATATTTTGAAATCCTATTCTCATTGTTTCATGCCTGGCCTATTCGAAAGCCACAAAGCCATACAGTCTCCTGAGCCCTCTCGCAGTATAGGGTAATTCACATGAATCAAACTCCAAAGTCTTCATCATTCCTGAAGCACCACAATAATTATCCTCTTATTCCTTATTCTATCAGAGGCACCCTTAAAGTTGTCTACATCTAACCTCTGATTTCAAGATGTCCTAGCTGGTCTTTTGAAACTCAAGGTTGTCTCTAGGAGAAACAACATCTTTGTGGCATCGTTGTCGGGGATCGAATTAAAAAATATTTTCCCTAGGATACGACATTATATTCACCCTTCAATTAGGTGAGCACAAAGGGTTGAGAGTTTCATATCCCTCACCTTGGAGGCTCCACTATTATCCAAGTTCAAATCAGTTGTAATCCTGGCTTACACAAGGCCTCATACTCAATCAGATACTTCCCAGCTGAAAACCCCTTCTGTATCTGATCCCGAAAAAATCATGTTTAAGAGAATCTGGAAGGAGAAGCAACCAAGCCATGCTGACCTACCCTCATTTTCTCTAGAATATTTTCCTTCCTCGTCTCACAAATTAGCTGACATCTATGGCCCTAGCTCCATGGCCTGTGTACTTTAGTATCCTCCATAAGCCACTTCTTTAGCCAGTTCAGTCATTAAAAATGAATCCGAATCCATTGATACTTCTATACCTCCCTTGTACCCTACTCTTGAGGCTGAAGAAGTTAAAGAATTTGTAGCACTCCAAATATTTTTACAGAGAAATATCCAAACCTGTACTCATCACATACCTCTTATACCCCAGCCAACTCATCCTCATAACCTACCACCATCGCCCCTCATGGGTGTACCTGGTTTCCTTCTCAAAAAGTATTCTCCATTGGTGCTACCTCAGTTACTGAATGACATGCCACAAGATTATCTAAAGCTCCTGCCTTGGTTCACTGGGGAAGATAATACTTTGGCACAGAGACATATTGAAAAATTTTGCACTTTTGTTGAGAATGTGAATGTAGAAAAATTAGATGTGGTGTTAAGGCTTTTCGTCCAATCCTTGGATGGAGAAGCTCGGAAGTGGTTCAAGTCTAAAGCCGATAACATAGACCACACTTGGGAAGAAATGTATAATTTCTTCACATTTAAATAGGGAGAAAAGAGGGACCATGGATACGTTCTCACCGAGTTCAATGCTCTAAAGAAGATACACAATGAGGATGTAATGGAATTCATAAAGAGGTTCAATAAGCTCTATAATAATCTTCCTGCTGAAATAAAGCCTCCCCAACCAGCTGCTAAGGTGGTCTTCGCAGGAGCTTTCAAACCAGAGTTTGGGTTCACCCTAAGAGAAAGAAAATCCACATCTCTGGATCAGATCTAGACTGATGCATTGGAGGTTGAAGCAAACTTTGCTTCTACTGGTAAATTTAAGGGGAAGATAGAACATGAAGCCAGAAGAAAGAACAGGGAAGTGGCTTCTACTTTAAATTAGGAGAGGGAATCACAAGAGTATAATATTGAAGAAATGAATAAGTTAATCAAGAACCTTTCTAATAAGCTGATTAAGCTTGAATTTGAGGCCAAAATTCCCCTCCTCGTCCCAACCAAATGATTCCTAATCGAGGGTTTAATCCTCAGTATCGGAAGCCCCCTCTGCAGTTGTTGCAGTGGGATAAGAAGGAGCAGCAAGACCACATTCAATCTCCTCTATACTTGGTGGGAGAAGTGGAGGGATAGGCTAAAGAAGTCACAGACAGTCAAGAAAATCAATTCCTCACTTACTCTAATGATGAGGAGGGTGAACTCATCCTGCAAGGGGAGCAACAAGAGAAGGAAGTCCCTCCAGAGGATCAAGATATTGACAATTAATGCAGACAGTTCGTGGATTTCATGCAGGCTCAACTCCACAAGAAGTATGAACTCAGGTCCTCCAGGAATAGAACCCAAGTGAAAGAACAAAACTAAGAGTCAATATCAAGAGAAAAAACCCCTCCTAGTCATGCTAGTAAAGGGAATAATCGATTAGAAGAGTCAGCCCCGCATAAGGCTACTGCATCCACTTCCACAAAGCAAGAAGTTGATCCCCCCAAAAATGAGAAGTCCCCATATATAACCTTGAACATTCCTGGCCATCCTAAAGAACAATACAAACAAGCTATTACTAAAAAGGCGCCCATGGCCTTTAACCTCTAGAAAGAATTAGAGAAAATCAAGATCTCGATTCCCCTTATTGAGCTCATGAAACAACCTTCATACAAAGCTCAGATGTCCTGATTTATGTAGCCCCATGATTTAATCCCTCTACCTGACAGCCTCAATCTCCAATAAGAATGACCCATGGTGGTTTTTGGACCTCATGTATAAGAACATGACTCAACCACACCCCCGTTTTATGTGACTCTAGCGATCCATGACTTACTATTACATAATTGCATGTTGGATTCCAGGGCTTCACATAACCTGTAGCCTTTGTCTGTCATAGAGAAATTGGGATTGCATATTACAAGGCCTTATAAAGACCTGTATTCCTTTGATTCCAAGAGGGTGAAGTGCTTGGGTATGATAAAAGACCTGGTAGTGAACTTAGCCCAGATCCCGACCAAAATTGTGGTAATGGATATTGTTGTAGCTGATATCCCAGCCCAGTTTGGAATGTTGTTGTCTAGATCTTGGGGTTTCAAGATTGGAGGGTCAATAAAATGCGACCTCACCTATGCCACTATCCCAGTGTTCAGTGGGGAGGAAAGAGGATTATACTGTGAGTCTAGGTTTATAAAAATGGTCACAAAAGTTGATGGTTCGATCAATTCTCTGGTGTATGATCAGGACGGTGAATTCTCTTGTCTTATGCTTGAGGAGGATGAAAATTTCCTACAAGAAATGAAGGTCTGTCCTCTAAGACAGGGGGATCCCATAAACAAAGTGGAGAACAAGATTTGGACCTTGCAGTTTGATGGGGCTTATTCACGAGAAGGAAATGGATCCGGGGTACTCCTGATATCGCCAGAAGGATGATTAGTGCCTCTCTCCTTCAAGCTGGAATTTTAATCCACAAACAATGTGGCCGAATATGAAGCCCTATTGTTGGGACTACATGCAACGTGGAATATGAACATACATAATCTCAAGGTGTTTGGATATTCAGAGCTAATAGTGAGGCAAATCAGGAGTCAATGTCAAACTAAGAACCCATGACTCAGAGCTTATAGGAATGAGGTGTGGGACTTGGTTGAGAATTTCTTCTCGGCTTTCAGCATCCAGTTCATGTTGAGGGACAAGAATAGGATGGCCGACTCACTAGTCATGGCCATTAGCAATTTTTTCCCTTCGCAAAATTCGTTTCTCAGATATGAGGTGGAAGTGAGATATTGTCCCTCCTTTCTGGACAACATAAAACATTGGCAGGTCTTCGAGGACGAATAATAGGTCAAGTGCTTCATGGAGACGGTGGGCGAGTTCTCAAATTTGGTCATCGATTTGGAAGATGAATATGACAACGAAGAGACAAAAACCAAATGGGAGGAGACACTGGCAGGACATTGTGTTTTACAATTAAAGGGAAATGTCATTCCCAGGGGTCTTGTGCCATTAGAGATACTGTTTGATAAAAAATATATCCCAGTGAACCCCAGCAAACCATCCCTCGATGAGGCAGTCAGGGATTTGAATATTGGGGCAGAGGAAGATCTGAAGGTATTGAAACTATTGAAAGGAGTCCCTGAATAATATCGAGGACAGTACCTGAAGCTCTTCCGATCATACAAAGATGTCTTCTCTTGGTCATACCAGGACTTGTAGACTTTTGATATTGACCTCATACAACATAAAATACCCCTAAAAGAAGACGTCAAACCTCATAAACAGAATCTGAGGAAGATTAATCTTCTTCTCCTCTTGGCTATTGAAAAGGAAATAAAGAAGTTGTTGCAGGCAAAGATCATTGTCCCTCTGAGGTACTCAAAATGGGTGGCAAACTTGGTTCCTATGAGGAAGAAAAATGGCGAAATCAGGCTTTGAGTGGACTTCCGAAATTTGAATAGAGCCTCACTCAAAGACAATTATCCCCTCTCGAATATGGACCACATCTTTCAAAAGGTAGTGGGATCCTCCCGCATGTCCATGATGGACAGTTTCTCAAGATAGAACTAGGTGGCGGTGCTCCCTAAAGACCAAAAGAGGAAAACATTCATTACGCCTTGGAGAACCTTCATGTATGCCCGAATGCCTTTCCGCCTTATCAACGTCGGTGCCACATTCCCATTTGTGATGGACATCGCTTTCATAGGAGACCAGGATATGTTTGTAGTGATTTATTTGGACGACATCATTGTGTTCTCAAAGAGCGATGCTGAGCATATAGAGCATATTCGACGAACCTTTGACAAATTTAGAAGGTATGGTCTATCCCTTAACCCCCGAAAATCCATGTTTTCCCTGGAAGAAGGGAAGATATTGGGGCATATAGTAACAAAGAAGGGGTAAAGATTGATTCAAAGTGGGTGGAGGTGATAAAAGGTGTTTCCCTACCAAGAAACAAAGAGGAAGTACAGGTATTGGGAAGAATAAATTTTCTTAGAATGTTCATACCAAACTATGTCAAGATCTTCTGAAACATCACTGAAATGCTGAAGAAGAATAGTAAAGTGAAATGGACTCCTCAATCCAAGGATTCTTTCAACAAGATCAAGTAGGCCTTTGTGGAAGCTCCAGTGTTGGCGGGTCTAGATTATGGAAAGCCATTCATGATTTTTTATTTCGCCTCCCCTCACACAACAGCTGCAGTGCTGCTACAAAAAAGCGATGAAGGGAATGAAAAACCTATTGTGCTCTTCATCCAAGTCCTCCGAGACGCCGAACTAAAATATAACATCTTGGAAAAGCAAGCATACACTTTGGTCAAGTCACTTAAGGAATTTTGGTTTTATGTGTTACAGTCTGTCATAACATCTTACGTACCCACTACAACAGTGAAGGATATTCTGGTGCAGGATGACAGTGAAGGAAAAAGGGGCAAATGGATAGCTAATATTCAGGAGCATGAGATAGAGATAAAGCCTACCAAAATCATCAAAGGCCAATGGCTGGCAAAAATTCTATCTGAATCCAACTGTCAAGCTCTAGGGATAAATCTGTCTATGATAGGAGGAGAAGCGTAGGAGGATACAAGTGTACATCAGGGAATAGCGTCTTCCACACAAAAGACACATGTAAATTACCTTCTATCCTTATGGTATAAATATATAGTAGAGTACCTTTTAACCCTAAGGTGTCCCTCTAACTTTGACAAGACCAAGTATCACACTTTAAGGTTAAGATCTCAAAATTATACGGTGGCAAACAGGCGACTGTATTGGAGGGACCTAGTTGGGATTTTACTACTATTTTAACAAAGAAAGAGTATGATGAAGTGATGACATAGTTCCACGAAGGAATATGTGGCGGGCATTACAGCTGGTGATCCACTACTCACAAGATCCTGAGAGCAGGTTTCTTTTGGCCAAACTATTTAGTGACGTGCATGCTCGCATTCAGGCCTGCGAAAAGTGTCATACATTCACCGAGAAGCAAAGGTTCACACCTCTCCCATTGGTCCCAGTTCATGTTGAAGATCTGTTCAAACAATGGGGAATTGACTTCATAAGTGAGATTCACCTGTCTTCTAGAAACCAACATCGATGGATCCTCACCATCACAGATTACTTCACTAAATGGGTTGAGGTTGTGCCTGCAAGGAATGCCACAGATTTGGTGGTGATCAAGTTCTTGGAGGAAAACATAATAGCCAGGATTCAATGCCTTGCTAAAATCATAACAGATAATGCCCATGATTTTATGTCGGCTAGGTTCATGAAGTTCTGTCAGCATTATAATATCAATCTAGGGCACTCCACTGCATATTAACCATAGGGGAATGGGTTGGCGGAGTCATATAACAAGACACTGGTGAGTATCTTGAAAAAGACAAACAACGAAAACCAAAATAACAGGGATTCCCATCTCAAGTTTTCACTCTGGGCAAATCACATCACCACTAAAATATCCACATGGAAGTCCCCTTATGAGCTGGTGTATGACAGAGTAGTAGTATTCCTTATTCAGCTCGCATTACCCGTGACCCGATTCTTACAAGAGAGTGAGGAAGAGCCAAACGAACTTATCAGAAGAATGAACCAATTTTTCTACCTAAATGAAACACAAGAACAGGTAAGCCTTAGACTAGCAGAGTACCAGGAAAAGATGAAAGGCTTATTTGACCAAATATCTAAAGACAAGGAAATCCAAGCAGGGGATTTGGTGCTGTGATGAGATGTCAAGCGGTCAGACAAAGGGAAACATGTGAAGTTCAACCCCCTTTGGTTTGGTCCATTCAGGGTGGTAGAGGTCAAAGGCAACAATACCTTTGCGCTAGAGAACTTGGAGGGAGACATACTCGAGATGCCTATCAATGGATAGTTTCTCATGCCTTACTTCCAACACTGATAGCGGGCTACGATGATCCAATGTACATATCCTCAAATTGTATATATGTCATTTGTTATTTTCACATGAATTCCTGTTTTGTTTTTTATTAAAATTTCTTGAAAATATTTTTAACGATGATCTCGGGCATATCAAGAAGAACACAAGAAAGTGGTCTGCGAGTTCTCGACACACTCGAACGAGTGCATCGTCCCCAATGGAGCCAATTTTGGCTTGTGGTTTTTATGAACGAATAAGGTAACATGGGAAGTTAAGCAAATAAAGAGAGGGAATGGCTAAAGCAAAGACCAAGAAATTCAAGCACAGGTCGAGCAGACACCCCACAGTCAAAAGAGGAAAGAGCACTTACCAATTACCTTTTCGCATCGCCAACTGCATTAGACTTACACTTTTTTTAATTTCACCTACACTATTTCCACAATTGCGATGTAAATGGGACCTACCCTCTCTGCCACATCACCTCTCCACTCATCGCACATCACACATTGCACATTGCAAATCACAACATTTACCCCCCGTTTCTCATAAAAAAAAGCTCCTGATTGTGATTTGTGGGCGACCCCACCTCCGTCATGCCACGTCACCTTCCACTCATCGCACTTCACATTTCTTCATTCTTGTTACCCATCCTGATTCCTGGCCCCGACTGCGATTGGCGATATGAGTTGACCTGCGATAATATTTGACTTTGCGATTTGCGATATCGCAAATCACAAATCACAACCTTTACCCTCGTTTCTCATAATAACAAACTCCTTAATCCTCGATCGTGATTTATGAGTGCCCCCACCTCTGTTATGCTGCGTCACCTCTCCTCTCATCGCACATTGCACTTCGCATTGTTTCATTCTTGTTACCTGTCCTAGTCCCTGACTCCCGATTGTGATTTGCGATATAGTTTGACCTATGATCATCTTTGACTTTTCCATTTGCGATGTCGCAAATCGCAAATCGCAATATTTACCCTCGTTTCTCATAATAACAAACTCTCGAATCCCCGATTTCAATTTGCGGGTGGCCCCACCTCCGTCATACCACGTCACCTCTCCTCTCATCGCACATCGCACTTCGCATTGTTTCATTCTTGTTACCCATCCTGATCCCTGACTCCCGATTATGATTTGCAATATAATTTTACTTGCGATCACATTTGACTTTGAAATTTGCAATATCATAAATCGCAACCTTTGCCCCCGTTTCTCATAATAACAAAATACCGAATCCCCGATTTTGATTTGCAGGTGGCCCCACCTCCTTGCCATGTCATCAAAGCCCTTCCACAGCCTTTTTCCCACTCTTTTCAATGTTAACCATCCCACTGTGTGTTAATGTCGTAGGCCCCATTTTTAGTTTTTCCATTATAAAAGAAAAGGGGTTGTTACCTCCATTACTCCCACTAACTCCTCCATTACTTCTGTTATTTCCATCCATTATCCACACGTCCTATCACTGCTAAGCCTCTACCATCTTCCCCATAGCTTCGCTCCCTATCACACATCTGACGGCTCATGATCTAGTTCGGCCTCCCTACAAAACCCAGTCTCTGGTTTTGAAAGTCAAACATAACATGGGTTTTTAGTGGAAAAAATGTAGCTATGGTATATTAAGTTTTTCAAGAACTCCCCACTAAAGAACTAGGCATGCGTAGCATGACTGGCCGTTTCGTGATGGTTAATGGAAATCATGAGAATAAGGGAGTGGAGGCTTTTTACGGCAGGTGGAATCATGTGACGGAAGCCAAACTGTCCACCTATTCACAACTACTCCTCACCACCCCATTTGAATATTCCAGGATTTGGCCTCCATGGCCAACTATGATGTTTCTTTTACTGTTTGATTATGATGTTTTATTGTTGAAATCTCGATTTCACCTGTTTCTGTTTTGATTTTCTGATTACGAGAGTGATTGCTCGATGCACGCTCTACAATTTGGTTATGATATTTTGATTTTCACATCTGTGGGTCGATCATGAAAGTTTATTCGATCGTAAACCCTCAAGTGGAACTCTATATTTAGAGAGTTCAAATATGAAAGAAGGGTTCTGAATTTTGGAGAATTTTTGCTGTAGTTCTATATGACTCTGCTCTTTATGCTCTGAGACACATATTTGGGAGAGTTGTTTTGAAAATAATATGATATACAATGTTTTTTATTTTGATTCTAGATGGAGCAATGAGTAGTATGTATCTGTATTCTCTTGTTTATCAATAATCTCCTATTTACGTATAATCATCTTTCAATGTTCTGCTGCTTTGATGATTCATGTAATGTAGCTGCTAGTGGTATGAATTTTTATTCATGATTTCGTGTATGAATAACGCCCATGTGTTAAACTTGTTGTGCCCCCTTAATGCGCGCTCCACGAATCTCTATTGTTGGTGTTACACAAAATTTTTTCACTGTCCCTGCAATCCCCATCTCACCCATTGGAGGGCCATTTCTATGACCAATAAGTAGTGTCATGCCTTGCAAATACCATCATTGCATCCCTTTCCATGAGGACAACATTCCTTCTCTTGACCATTTCCTGAGCATACCACTAAAAACACCTGTTTTTTCCTTGGCACTGGTAGCCCGTTAAGCCCTTGTGCCAATTAGGCAGATTAACACTAGCCCTCGTGCCAGCTGGCGCTCTGTCTCAGTTAGCTACCCACGCCAATCTATTTATGGAATGTTTTTTAAAAATAGAGGCAAATTTTAGATCACAACAACTTCGTGGATGAGTCATAGGGAGTGGTTCGACTGAATAACCACTGTCTTCCTCCTTTGGCCTCTTGTTTCCATTTTATGGGGAAACCTCCCAAGGGATAAGGCCTCCCTTCCAATATTGTAGGGATCCCAACCTCTTCCTCTCCTCTATAAATATAGCCATCTTCCATTGTTGTGCTAGTTGAATGAATAGCTGAAAACGTTAGCAATCGTAGAGAAGAAGCAATCATAGCTTTGGGAGAATAGTGCATAGTGTGATTGTTTGTGTGTGTTGAGAACATAGTGAGATCTTGGACCTTTTTTCACGAGGGTGTAGCAAACGTGCTTGGAAATAGACCTACCGAAGGAGGGCCTCAACATCAAGGCTTGGTTGTAAACTACCCTTGTCTTTATCATAATCAAATGCATCTGATATTTATATTCCACTCTTGTTTACATTTATAATGATATTTCTAGCATTCCTTGATCAGTTAGATAGGTTGTAATTGTTTTATATTTTTCGTGGTTTTACGCTTGTCATGGTGTCATGACTGTCTGTACAGGTAATCGAACGTTGGTAGCAGCGTGTAACAAGCTTAAGAAGATAAATAGATCAAGAAGCTTCGACAGAAGATGACAACATAGCATCAGAACAGGGTAGGCCATCTTCTTTGCTCTGAATTTCATTTACAATCTAGGAAGGTAGATGTTAGTATGTTCTCGTAGTTGCTAGACCCACCCTAGGGCTAGAGGGATCACCTCTGTCCGTAGAGGAGATTTACCTGGACAACAAATTGGTGACTACACTAGGGAGTTTCCTTTGAGTTTGTCACTCTTTGAGGTCTTAGTCATTAGATGGATTTATTCAAATGATGATTTCCCTATTTGTTCCTATGTTTTTCATCAATTACGATATTTAGTTTTTTCTTGAAGTGGTGAGTCTGGTCTTGGTTGGGAGAAATTATTTGTTTTTTCTTGTTTAGGCATTGGCACTTTTATTTTTTTGACAGTCACGTCGATTGGTGCTAGTTGTCAGTTACCAACCCACACCAAGTGGCCTTTGGCGCTAGTTGTCAGTGAGCAAGTCGTGCCAGTTGGCGCTAGTTTCACCCATAAAAGTCGTGCCAATTTCAGGGTGTGTTAAAAAATAAGGTTTTTTCCCTAAATCCTTCACCAGTGTGTCTTGCCCTTCCGGTCCTTTTCTCTGTATGATTTACACGTTCTCCCCTCTAATTTTTCACTTGTGAGCATAGATTACATTGCTCATTGTTCAACTAAAACTTCTTCTTTCTATGATTGCTTGATGTAAAAGGGAATGAATGCCTTGTTTTGAGCCCATGCTTTGGAAGTTCTCTTTTTCTTGAACTTATGTGTCTTATAGCCTTTTGAGAAATTTCATTACAAAGTCTTTAAAACAACGATTTCATTCTTAGTGTTTGTTTGCATCTCTTTTGCATTCATCCTTCATTAAGAAAATTTTCATCCATTTAGTTTTCGTCTAAGAGTTTGATTTTCGTTAAAATGCATTAGATCACATTGCATTGAAAAGTATTTTTTGAGATCCATCATTGAACTTAGATTAAATTGTTTAATGATTGAAATCTAAAAATCGCATTGAGTGCATTCTCTTTCATTAAAAGCATGCATTAAGTATATTTTCATTTCATTGAAAAATGCATTGATTTTATTCTCATTCTTTCAAAGGAAAAAGGAAATTGTGCATAGATTACAATTGCATAATTTTCAAAAAAGAGGATTTTGCATAGATTACATTGCATAATTTGCATCGTTGAATGTTTTAGATTACTTTTGGATAGTGAAAGTCGTCTAGTTAGGAAAACGTTTCGTTTGCAGTATTGTTGTTTGTTGCATCATTGTTTGAGACTCTTCCCTTAACTAGACAACATTCATCGAATTGAAAGATTTATTTCCTCATATAACTGCATATAGGAGATTGTCAGATGACATGCGGTAGGGCCTTGAAACCGAAACATAATTCAAGATCAAATTTAAAATTGATTGAAATAACCTAGGGAAGCATTGAAACCTAATGAAACATTTTTAGTGGTCTAGGCTTGAGACATGTTTCGGCATCTCAAAACCTAGTAGCTGTCATTCACCATATGGCTCTAGACAGCGCTAGTACGGACTTGTGATCCCCGTACCGTCGAGTATATAAAGGGAGACCCCTCTAGGTTGCAATCCTTTATCCATAGGAAGTCGAGTCAGTCGTCCTGTAACAATTATACATCGAACACAACATTCGGGGAGACTACCTGCACGTATGGAAAGTCCTTGGTCATTTCTCTTTCATTTGATCACCAAGGTGTATATGGAAGTTCACAGAAACTTGGTACCCTCTTTATTAGATTACCAGCGTAGTCATTTTGATCTTTTCGTGACTCTTTAAAAAGAGAAGAGATCATCGAGCACTTGTCCTTTCACACTCGTTTCAACCTGAAAGTGATAGAGTAACCTTTTGCCTATTTCTCGACTCTTAAAATATGAAATGACAGAGTTTTGTTTCAATGTCTTAAAATATTAACTGCCCACGAAATATTCCTAGTTAAAGTTATCTTCCTTAGTGTTTTTTTTAGGGTTGTTTCCAATGGAAAATTTTTCGGAGTTTACCAACCAAGGAACCCCCTCCGAAGGGACTCTTGGTCCTTTTCCTGCTTTTGGGAATGTAGGTGCTCCTTATATGCCAACATTATCCCTTCCTGGGTTAACTTTTGGTTTGCCTATATGGTTATTCTCCACTTCTGTGGTCTTGAGTATTCCGCCCTTTGTACAACCATCTCCTCCACTTGAACAACATTATGTTGATTCTAAGGTGGACCTCTCTGCTTCTTTGCCTTTTTCTTCATCCTCCTTTTCTACGTCGCCTGGCGAAAGTTTGGATTCGAGTAACCAAGTGACTAAGAAGAAGAAGAAGAAGTCAGATAAGCCAGAGGCTAATGCTGCAGATATTGCTCCTAAGACACTTTCCATCGATAAACTATCCAAGCTTCCACAGAATGTCAAATTCCCTTGAATGTTGTGCAAAGGTGACCATCTTCTTTGAGATTGCCCTGGCATTCCCAAGGTACTTGAAGCATGGTCCGATGGCCGCCCGCAGTTACCTTTGGCTTCTAAAAGTCATATTGGTGACATATCTTTGACTAGTACTAATAAGACTCGTAAGAAACATGGTAAGATCACGAATCCCTGTAAGTTGTGTGAAGGGCATCATCCCGTTCACCTTTTTCCATACATGGATGAAGCCATGAGAGTGCTTGACAACTCTACTGTTTCTGCACCTTGCCTTCCAGTTGGTTACTAGAAGCTTACTTCGAGTCCTGCGCTAGTTGATTCAATGATTAGTCAAGAGTCATCTTTGGTCGATCTCGCTCCCCTAGAAATTCAATTTCAACAATCCATTCTCGACCAACCATTGGACGTGGAATCGGTTGACCTGATCCTGCCTATGGTTCATCAGACCTTTTCCATTGAGAGTGTATCTCATCCCCCTCACGTTCCTCTTGTTTCTTCAGATTCCTCAAACTTGGAGAAAGATACTCCCATCCCTGAGACTCGAGAAGTTGCTCTTCCTGCTCCCATGATGGAGGTCCAGGAGGATGCTCCTCTTGGTCTGGTAACATGAGGGGAAGACCATATTAGTTCAATGGTACCCCCTCCAAGTAGTTTGATTTCTTCCTTCGATTGGAGTTGATTTGCGGGATACCTCCTTCCTTCTTATGTGCCTTTTGAGATCACAGTACAGAACTTTGATGTGGTCGTACCCAACACCATTATAGATGAAGGCGTGTTTGTTAGTATTTTGTCTTCCACTACTTGGTAAGCTTTTGATTCTCCACCGCTTGTGCCTGTTACGTAGAATATGTTGGCTTTTAACAGAGGAACCACTCAACCGTTAGGGATCCTTCCAAAGTTTCCTATTACTTTGGGAGGAAAAACCGTCTATCTAGACATTATGGTGGTCCAAGGTCCCTTAGATTTTAATTTACCCTTGGGCTGCGATTATGCTTATGCCATGGGGGCGGTTGTCGATTCCCTCTTTCGTGTGATTTGTTTTCGACATGAAGGTCGGATCGTGACCATTGATCAACTTTCATTCTTTGGTCCTGACATGACATCTGGTCCACCATTGGCCCTTCCAGGTCTTTATCCACCAGTTGTATATTCCCTGCCACAGTTTAATTATGTAGCTACCTGTCCCATGCCCGCATTCAGTGATAGTGCCATTGTGCATCATTTGTTGGGGGCATTAGGTCCTGATTTCCGAGATGATGTTCTCCCATCGGATGAGAACCTCTTGGAAGCCATGAATTCTTATTCAACATGATGAGATCCTCGAAGCATGGTTCATTTTCTTGTGTTAAGCTCCTTAAAAAATGAAACAATTTGTCTCGAGGATAGTTCATCTTCTATGTCAACCTTGTTAAAAAATGAAGTAGGTCAGGAGGATAGTTCTTTTAATGTGTCAACATCGTTAAAACAATGAAACATGTTCCTGTTCAATTCGAGTCTTTGATTAGACCTCGTAAAATCCTAGTTGAGTCTTTCTCTTGGTCTCATAATTAAACCTTCATTCCATCCACCTATCAGTAACTAGAAGTCTACTTCGGTGAATGCACTGAAGCTTGGGGGGCATGTACCTTGAATTGAGTCACCATGTTGGGGGCATGCAAAAATTTCAAGCATAGTATATTTCCGTTTCAAGCTTGTGTAAAAATGAAACCAGTTTCAAGCATAGTTTATCTTTTTTTCAAGCTTGTGTAAAAATGAAACCAACTTCAAACAGAGTTTCTTGATTTCAAGCTTGTCTAAAAATGAAACCATTCCCATTTTTACCTCTCATGATTTCCATTTTATCATCTTTTTTTTCCAGATGAGCCTTGGTTTTTTCATTCCATCGTCACCATTTGCTTGGCCGATCATACGCCTTCACTTGATTGTTTTACCCATTCTTGAGGAACCGCTGCGATGAGTGGTCTTGTTAGCCAACCTCTTGACCTTTACTTGTTTTGAGTAGTTCCACCATCACTGGAACCAGTTTCTACCCGTAATACCACTCGTTCTCCTAGGAGGAGTCATCTTTCGGCTCTTTTCTGCCTCTCTAAAACTGAAAATATTGTTGAGACTCTTGTCATTTTGAACTCGTTAAATGGCTACGAAACAATATCTACTCAGTATACATTTACCCCTTTTTCGGGCCGGGATAGATTATTTATGAAAAAGGAATACCTTAACCTATCGCGACTAAGAGGTTCTCCTCGATATTGTTTCTACCTTTTCGGATCTTTGAGATTACCTACGAAAAGGGAAATGCTGGAGTTTTCTTTTCCGCTTATTTTCAAACTCTCTAAACATGAAAAGTGGCCAAGTTCTTCCTTTGTCAGACTCGTTAAAAATAAATGACATCGAATACAATCATCATGACGTTATCGAGTTCCTCCTTCCTAGGGCTTGTAAAATGTACTAGTATGGATTTGTCTAAAGGACAAACTTATATGACAAGCATATGGTATCCTCTTCAAGCTTGTGTAAAAATAAAAAGGTACTTGCCAGAAATGGTGGGGGAAAATGGAAGTTATTCGTCAGTTGTGTCGGTAGTATGTCACTCTTGAACATGACACTTGTCTGCAGTTCATGTCAGGTTAGGATATCTTCATTCTGTCACTTTGCCTCCATGGGTTTGGGAAATCTGTTTGCCTCTCATTCAATTACTAATTTTCTCAACATGACCTCTAATCCTATTTGAGTCAAATGTTGCCAAATTCTAGAGTTGTGTCACCGATATGTTCAAGAGAAAATCCTTCTACAGTTTGCACATTCCTTGATCCTCTGTTTCAGTCTGGATTCACACTCATAATACCTTCTCTGTTTCGTGCCAATGATGTGGGATTCATTATGACCCTCCTTCGACGGATCGCTTCCTGTCGAATTCAACTCATTATCCGAGAAGTTGATCTAGAGACTCCTTTCTGGTACCTTAGAGCTTGCATTCCCTAATGGCAAGTTCTTCGCATTCGATGATAGGTTCACATCATCGACCTTCGATCGGGTGATTTCACAGGTATTCGACTTCAGCTGACTGTTCACATTCCGTGGATTGTACTAGTTGTACCTTGAGAGTCATTGTCATTATTGGTGGTTTCTCTCGCACTTGTTAACGATTCACATCATTGACCGGTAATCAAGTGATTTTCTAGCATGTTCGACTTCAACACGTCTATTCACATGTTGGAATTTGTACTTTGATCGGGTGGTGTTGGAGTGCAAGACCGTGGGCTTCGATCACAAAAGTATAGGTTGCGAGGAGTGATGAGTCATTCATGATTATACACATGATTCTTTAGATGGATGGCTGCAACCATACCGTGGGTTCTCTTGTTTTTATCCTCTCTATATGGATGGCTATGCCCATACCGTGGATCTATTTCATATGATCCCTTCATTCGGATGGCTGTGTCCATGATGAGGATCCATGCACATGATCCTCTTCTTGATGGATAGTTGTGCCTATACCATGGATTCATGTATTTTCAACATAGATTTGAGTTGTGTATATGTATCTATGCTTGATTTGCAGGTCTCCCGACAGCAGCGTCTGGTTCCTTGCACATATTTGTAAAGCATTTCACCCCTCACTCATGTTCATAATTCATGCTTTAGGGGGCATCTGTTACACAACATTTTGTCAATGTCGCTGCAATCCCCATCTCGCCCATTGGAGGGTCATTTCTATGACCAATAAGCAGTGTTATGCCTTGCAAATACCATCATTGCATCCCTTTCCATGAGGACAACATTCCTTCTGTTGACCATTTCTTGAGCAGACCACTAAAAACACCTGTTTTTGACTTGGTGCTGGTAGCCTGTTATGCCCTCGCGCCAATGAGTCAGATTAACGCTGGCCCCCGTGCCAGCTGGCGCTCTGTCTCAGTTAGCTACCCACGCAAATCTGTTTATGGAATATTTTTTTAAAATAGAGGCGAAGTTTCAATCACAACAGCTTCATGGATGGGTCATAGGGAGTGGTTCGACTGAATAACCACAACCTTCCTCCTTTGGCCTCTTGTTTCCACCTTATGGGGAAACCTCCCAAGGGATAAGGCCTCCCTTCCACTGTTGTAGGGATCTCAACCTCTTCCTCTCCTCCATAAATATAGCCATCTTCCATTGATGTGCTAGTTGAAAAAATAGCTGAAAAAGTTAGCAATCATAGAGAAGAAGCAATCATAGCTTCGGGAGAATAGTGCAGAGTGTGATTGTTTGTGTGTGTTGAGAACATAGTGAGATATTGGACCTCTTTTCATGAGGGTGTGGCAAACGTGCTTGGATACAGACCTGTCGAAGGAGGGCCTCAACATCAAGGCTTGGTTGTAAAATCCCCTTGTATTTATCATAATAAAATGAATCTGATGTTTATCTTCCACTCCTGTTTACATTTATAATGAGATTTATAGCATTCTTTGATCAGTTAGATAGGTTGTAATTGTTATATGTTTTTCGTGGTTTTACGCTTGTCATGGTGTCTTGACTGTCTGTACAGGTAATAAAACTTTGGTAGTAGTGTGTATCAAGCTTACGAAGAGCGACAGATCAAGAAGCTTCGACGGAAGACGACAACATAGCATCAGAACATGGTAGGCCATCTTCTTTTCTCTGAATTTCATTTACAATATAGGAAGGTAGATGTTAGTATGTTCCCGTAGTTTCTAGACCCACCCTAGGGTTAGAGGGATCACCTCTGTCCGTAGAGGAGATTTACCTGGACAACATTTGGTCACATTCCACTTACATCTACTTCCTCTGAATTCACGGGAGACAAATTCTTAAGACTTTTAAGCCTGTCTCTCACGAGTTCCTCTTCCGTTCCTTCTTGGCACCTCTACATATTTTGAAAGCCTCTACTAATTGTTTCATGCCTGGCCCATTTGAAAGCCACTGATACATACAACCTCTTGAGCCCTCTCATAGTATAGGGTAATTCACATGAATCAAACTCCAAATTCTTCATCATTCTTGAACCACCACAATCATTATCCTCTTATTCCATATTTTGTCAGATTCATCCTTAAAATTGTCTACATCTAACCTCTAATTTCAAGATGTCCTAGGCACTGGTCTTTTGCAACTCAAGGTTGTCTCTAGGAGTAAAAAAAACACCTATGCAACACTATTACTTGAGCTATTTTTCAAATTCCAATCTAGACACTTTCTATGGTTTTGTTGAATGGAGACAATCCTTATGACATCATCTCCATTGAAGGTTATATTGTTGACATTCCATTAATTTGCTAGCACATTCTTTGAATAAGAATAACAGGATTATTATTCTTAAAATTGGGATCTTGTCACACCGTATAGTTGTAGCAATTAAAATAATGAGACAACTAAAATATGATGCCTCTTAGTTTTATTTATGAAGCAAGAAGGTTGTTTAGTTAGATTGTGTTGTTTTAGTAAGTAACCATGTTGAAAATTGGATCTCATCACCCAAAAAATAAACTCTCATTGTTCTAAATGCCAGTTTTGGGAATGATCAAATATATTCACAAGTTGTTTGAGTTATAGGAATTCCTCTATGAAAGAAGATATCAATTTTGAAATGGATTTTTCATATAAAATTTCAAGTATAATGAACTTGGACAACAATATTGTTTATTGCATTTATTACTTCTTTCTTGGATGTTGGATTGCTCCAGAGTGAAATTGCTACAATTTACCTGGAGCTAACCAATCCTGGAATAGTAGCTAACAATGGTATTTATTTAAAAATTATAACAAGATTGCATCTTTAATAGTTTTCAAGTTCTAGTTTCGTTGAGTTCGACTTGTCGTTTATCTGTTCCTTAACTTCCTTTGAAATCTGCTACCAATAAGTTTTACATGGATCTACAATATTACTGTAGAAGAAAGAATGATTGCAAGTAATAGGTTAGCTAAGATATAAATTAAGTGAACTTAATATATGCACCCTGGTTATCTTGCAAACAAAGGAATGTACAATTTTTACAAGGTTTTTGCTTGAAGAGTGTTCTCATATGGAAGTTACATTCTTACAAAGTCAGTCAATAAACTATTAATTTTTTCAAAGAAAGGCCAAGTGCATGCCTGCTCCATCTTTGCACGATGGGAAAGCCATATTGATGTACAACAATCTCTCAATCGAGTGTATAAAAAAAAACAAGTTAAAAAAAATTAACCAAAGCAACATTCCAAGCCTGTAATAATTTTTAAGAACAAAAGAAACTTATGTCAATTTGAACAACCATACAACCTACTCTTAAGAGAAAATTAAGCACCACTATATTAAAGGTTTGTTCCATAACCATTTCCAATGAAATTAAATAACAATTTAACCAATAAAACTCATATTGACATAGGATACGGTGAAAAAAGGCTTGACCATCAATGTTTTTAGAACGGGAAAACCCTTAACAATTACATTCGAACCCCAGGCTCACACAGAATTAGTTCCTACTAACCCTGGACAGAAAGAAGATAACTATAGTGCTACTAAGAAGAGAAATGCATGCAACCTGTTGGTGTAGTAGTGGAACCTTTCCGAAGGGGCAACCGGGAGTTACGCTCGCATTCAGGCTTGCAAACACCAATCATAGGTACGAATTCAATTAGAAAAAATGCAATGAACTCTAATTGTAAAACATTAACCATCTGTGGATAAAACGACAACTTACCTATATAACTACAGGGAAGGGTTCGTGAGAAACGATTCATTGAGTCAGTGCTGTGAAATGGAAGGAAGTAAAGAAGTCTAAGGGACATAGACGATAGTTGTGTCATCCAACCTATGCATCAAAACAAATTAAACATGAATCACGACACTAAGGGCGAACGTTACCATCAGTCCTGCTGCCAATCCGGTACTCATTCAATTAACCTCACCTGCAGTAAAGGAAGAATGACCATTGTGAACCCTGCAACATAGAATATTGCAATATTAGAGTCCCACCTTGTAAATAAATAACAAAAAGTAAGAAACTACAAAAAAAGAATAGACCCAGGAAGGAATTACTTATCACTGAGAATTGAACTGGAGAAGTGCTGAACCCTGTAACCTCTTGCAAACTTCCAGATGTGGTGTGCCGAGAACAGTTAAGGGAAAAGGAATGATAAGCAAGTAACTGAGCGATCAACAGTTGAAATGAGGCCTTTGTGCACGTGAAGATGAAGGAACGGTAACCAGTACCAGAGTGGCGCAGGTGACTACCAATAAGCGTCATGGCTGTTTGATAAAGAAATCCTGAGAGCTTTCAATGTTGTGCGATGCAGATGTGGCGCTTATCATTTTCTCCAGTCGAGGAAGTTCGCTATAACTGTTTCAATTCGATGGAAGATAATTCTTTAATTGTCTAACATCAGATACTACGCTGCAAATAGGTACACGATGGCAGCTGGGGGAGTTGTTTTTAAAGAGGAACACATTACAATGTAAATATGTTATTTACTTAATTCAAAGCTTTAGAATAAAAAATCACTACACAAGTATCTAAAATAAGGCATGAATATTGCAACCATATCCATAAATTAATGCATAAAATATGTGAAAAAATTATCCACATGGCATTATTTTGTGCAAAAACTGCAATAAGATCTTCAAGTTATGGTCCAACCAAATGTTTGAAATTTAGTTTTTTTAATAATATTGAAAAACAAATATTTATTTCTCAAAGTTAAACATTATTAGTTGCATTGGTCAATATTAAACTAATACTAATAGATTTCTAGAGTCCTGCCTTGGTAGGGACTAATAAGTACCTGTTAGCACATGTTTTTAAGCATTAGATTCTCTCAAATTATTATAAAATCACCCTAGATTCATTTTAACTCTGAATCTATCAAGTGTTGGGAGGGATCAAAGCTCTCAAAGTGAATTTTTTTTTTTAGTGCAATATTCCAGGAAAGATTTACACTTAGAGAGAATTGATCTCTCTCGGTGCTTTATAGATTAAGAGTTAAGATAGATCTAAGCTGGTTATATATATATATATATATATATATTTATTTATTTATTTATTTATTTATTTTTTTTTATTTTTTTTTAAATTTAATTTAATTTAATTTACTCAAAATATTTATATAATAAAATATTGCAATATCTCTTCTATACTAAATTAGAGAGCGCATCTCAACACAATAATGAATATTATAACAAAATTATGTATATATAAAATAAGTGGAAAATTGATTTTTTTTTAAATCGAGATATATTTCCTTATAAAAAAAAACTCTCCATACCCATTAAAGTTATACTTGTACTATACAGGTAAAAATGTATATTATAAATACTACTATATAAATTTATAAAAATTGCAATTGACTTGGAAATATGAAGCAAATGTTTATTAATAAAAATTCACAATGAGTAGTCAAGAACTTGAAAATTGCAATTGGCTTGGAAATATGAAGCAAACGTTTATTATTAAAAATTCACAATGAGTAGGCAAGAACTTGAAGATATTTTATGGGTAACTTAATCAAATTTCAGAATCGCATCCGAATATCCATAAAATCATGTTATTTCACACCCCAAGCCCTAAGAGCATGCAAAAAATGAAGGACGCTGCTCTTAAATGTGTAGAATATTAATTTGCTTTTTAAAATGATACGAAATATTTGGAAGTGGACATTTCCAGTGAGCATGGTAGAAAACAAGAAGACCTTTTGGGGTCTTAATTTAGATAGGGATCACAAAGTTATAGAAATCATATATGGTGTAAATATGTTGATATAAGTTGAGTTACATTCTATCAAAGTAGCAACGTTTGGTTTTTTTTTTTTTTGTGTGGGAGTGAGATATATGTATTGTGTTTTATTTTTGCAGTGTTTAAAGGGAAAGTGGGTAATAATTGCAATCCTAGTTATAAATAAGTCGCATTAGAAAATTGGAGGTTAAATTTCTACACGGAAAGCTTTCATGGTTAATTATTGTTTTGGTTAAAGTTAATTTTGGGGATTTTTCTAATTTTGGAGATTTTTCTATAACTAATTTTTTCGGCCTTAAGTAGGCTTTGTTTCTAGTTAAAATGCTTGGTTGGTGGAATTAGTAAATTCAATTGTTTGATAATGGTAGTTTTGATTTTGAATGAGAGTTTGAACTGCCATCCATTATAAGTATACCATGTCTTTGGATGTAAAAAGAAAGATTTGTAGATTGCTAAAAACCCTTGACTCATAATATAGATAACATTTAGTTATCACACAAATTTAGAAATCCAATTGGTATGTTGTAATCTCATGATGAACATAATTTGGACCTATGTCACATGTGTTATGAATAGATTGGGGGAATTGCATCATGTATTGGAGATAATTTATAACCTAAGGCATATGTGTTATGAATATATATTAGGGTGTAGCAAAGGAAATTCACATAGAAATTCATATACAACTATCAAATGGGAAGTTCTTTGTGTAGTCATCACCTATGTTGGTCTCATATGTTACCCACCCAATGATGACACAATATCTCTCAATTACTGCCTATGCAATGGATCACCATCTTGGAACATCTCTTACCATATCCTAGAGGTGGGACCTCATTAGGATGTCAAGTGTTAGGGTGGGTTCCTTAGGTCTTATTCCCCTCATGGTTTACTACCCTTGGTCGCTATTTTGACTTATTTTGATCCCTTAGGTCACCAATCAAGGGAATTCCATATCTTCATGGCTTAGTTAAGGGCACAAACCCCTTAATATGGATCCATGGTCATTCAAAATGCCTTAAATTGATTCCATAATTGGTCAAACTCATTTGGAACTTGCGTTTATAAAGTAAACTTAGGTAAAACCCCATAAACCCCCTTGATATCTTAACACTAATTATACTATGGATCCCCTTTAGGTATTGGGGTTTTGGATAGGAGGGTTGTGTGGTTTGTTTTGGGCTTTAAAACATGTGCTAGCATTATAATCAAATTAGAATATGAAATATAAATGCATAGTATGACAGTTGTATTCAACCTAGGTACCCTAATCACCAATATAATATTCTATCATGCCTTAATGTTGTTTCTTGCCGATAAATACCCTTCTACTCCTTTTTGAAAATCCTCTACAACTATTGAACTCTTCTTCTCTTATCTTCAAGAAAACCCTAATTTTCAAATTTCACTTGGGTTAGTCATTGATCTCCTTTCTCAAGATTTAAATTTTTTTATACCTATTATCTATATAACCTCTATAGAGACTCCTTTAGTTGTCTTGGTTCCATTCTTTCAAGTTTGATTGATCCATCTTAAGACATCTTCATTAGCATAAATATACCAATACTTTGGAAGTTTCAACCCTAAAACCTCAAGGGAGATTCCATCATAACTAATGCAAGGAAGGTATAATCACCTATGAGAGTGCAAGATATATTGATTATACATACTTCATTGATTCAAGTATACAATAAAAAATATAACATTTGATAGTTAGATAACATATTTGTCTTTCTATTAGAAATCAAGGCAGGTCCTCTCCCACAAATTTGGAGTTGATTGTGTAAGTCATACAAATATGTGGATAACCCTTAGGACTATCACAAACCTCCACTCCATGCTATGGAACTTCATCATCTACAATAGTAATACCTAGCTAAGCTCTCTTTATTTTCTTTAAATTTTCAATACTATGGTTTATGTCACTAAGGAATTTCTAGTTATTAACTAAGTAATTGACTTGTTTTCCTTTGCTAGTTTTCCATTAAAACCTAATATTAAACCTAATCACCTATAGCCTTAGTTTATAATTAATATCATAAAATAAAATTAATCTAGGGGTTTACCCTCTTATTCTCATTGTTTTTTGTCATACCCTAGGTTTTCTATATTTGGTCGTAAAATTGAGCAGTGACTCCACTCTCCTCTCTTCCCCTTTAGTAATGTGTGGGTGCTTGGATATTATTCCATCCTTGGATTCATACAAAGTGTGTGGTAGAAAAAATCCATTTTTTCTCTACATTTTAGAGACTAACTACAATGTTTTTATCAAACCTTCCCTTCTTTAGGCAAAGGCTCTCCCCTCTCCCTATTTTTTCCTTCTTTTGGTCATGGACCCCTATTTTCACCCTTATTTCACCTATTATCAACTTGGATCAAGAGAATCTTAAATAATTTCCGACCATAGCATCACTCAAGGATAGAGAAATTCCCTAACAATTGGGTTAGTGCAATTTCCTAAAACATGACTAATTTTGTAAGGGCTTTCCACATACACCTTGCTTTCATTTGAGTTTAAGTTTTAATTCATCATGAATGGCCTCTCTGCACACAATAGTGGCATTTTCATGATGGATATCATCTAATATTTCCCCAAAGAGATGAAAGCCCATTGGGATCTTTGTGTCATGTAGTTTTAGAATTGAGATACAACCCTAATCCTTCCCTTTCTTCTAATATTTCAAATCTTCCCGCTTCACACACTTAGGATCATAATATTGTTTCCCCATTCTTCATTTAGATCAACATTAATCATGTGATACTATACTGGATTGTCATGGACATGGGTTTATCCCTTAACATTATGCTTCTTAACCTGTGTCAATCCTTAAGGGAATCAAGCCTCTTTCCCACAAACCTTGTTTGTTGGGGATTTAACTAATTAAAAAGAAAACAATCAGTTCCCTCCAATTCAACCTCACCCTTGGTAAAAATTTTAATCCCTTATAATAGTGTTTGACAAAGTGTTGGAATTCAACCTTGGGCACTTATGGTTTGAATTTGTGCTTGTTATCTATACCTCTTCTAAGGGAAAATTCTCTTCCACTACAAAGGGAATGCCTTATCCATCCATAACTTACAATGAAGGTTGCATCCATTTCCAAGACTCTCATTCCTATAAAATCATGTATGTGGACACATAATATGACCCCTTTTCCAAGTTTGACTTATTTGTAGAAGCACCATTCATCCACACATTCATTTAGCATAGCGAAGACCCCTAGCAAAAATATAGTGTTCATTCCCATGAAATTAAGTACACCATATATATGATATTATCATTGCTCAATAATTTTCTCTACGATAGAAATACCATCCTTGAGTTCCTAGCTAGTTAAGGGGACAATGTCCACCTATGTGGCATAAAATCCCTAGTCTTTCAACTTAAATTTATCTTTCAAGAAATTCCCCCCTTCATTCCATAATGTGGTCGTCTAGGTGAAATTTATGGAAACCCTTCACCCTCCAATTAATTTTTTGAGCAAGGAAGAACTCTCCTTGTCAATACCCTTAGCATAAATGTTTGGTTCATCCGCTAATATCTAAAAAGTCTTCAGTTAGGATCCTCCTTATAATTTAGTAAATATATTTATTACTTTGCCACCCTCCTTCACAATTATGTAGTTGTCTTCACATGGAATTATGAGGAAATGAAAGGAATAGATAATATTATGGTCATTAATAACATTATAACCTACAAAGACATTGTTTTTGTTCAAAAAATCAAAGGATCATGAACCCTAAGACTACTAATAAAGTCAAAAGTGAAATCTACAAGTTCCTCACTATTAGGTTCAATCATGCCATAAATTATTTTGAATTGGTTTCAAATATATTTATGGTCATGAAAAATATGAGATCCATCCATATTTTTGTTGACTTTAGGGTCATCAACCATTATCCTATCCTAAAAATAATCTTTCATCAACAATAATATAAAAATTCTTTAGCTAGGATCCTTCTTGTAAAGTAAAAGAGTTTTTCAACTTTACCACCATCATTCACAAGTATGTAGATTGCATTCATATGGAAGTACAAGGACATGAAAGAAATGAATACTTCAATGGTCATTTATAATAGTATTGAGGCATTGTCCTAGTGCAACAAAGCCAAAGGGCCATGAACCCTAAGATCACCAATAAAGTTAAAGATGAAATACAGGATCCTCAATGTCAAGTTCATTCATGGAATCAATTATTTTAAATGGATTTTAAATATAGTTATCATCAAGATAAAGATAGGATTGTTTCATGTTTATGTTTACATTAAGGACATTAACCCAAATTTATTTAGAGATGGTTTTCCTCTCCCCATCATGATGCCATGGTAGGATTCAAGATGACGTCTCCCATGGATGAATTTTATGGTTATAACAAGATCTACATTGCAAAAAAATACTAGTTTAAAAAATGCTTTCAACACCCTTGGGATACCTTATTTTACAAATTCATGAATTTTCCCCTCAAGAATGTATGCACCACCTATCAACATGCTATGTCACTAGTGTTCCAAGAAATCATAAGAAAACTTGTCAAATACTATTTGGATGACCTTGTTAGTGAATTTAAAAATTTGCATGACTAGGTCAATGACCTCTGCATAACCTTCAAACATGTTCATAAGTTCTACACCAAGATCAACCTTGATAAGTACATCTTCAATTTTGAAGTTAGTAAGATCCCCGGTAACATTGTCCTCCATGGGGCATAATGATCAAACTATAGAAGATATATTCCATTTAGGTTATGCACCCACCACCCCTCCTGTTATAGGCCATTTTGTCACATTTGTCCAGTCAACCTACAAACTGGATCAATCAACATGATTTTACCCCTTCACATCATCATTGCACAAAGCCCTAAGCATGACTCTCCCTAATCCCAGAGTTTCTGCCTGAAATAGCCTTGAATAAACCTCTTTAAGAACCAACACAATTTGTATGCATGTGGACTTGCGTTCACCAACAGGTTGCTCCATGTTGGGTAGGGCTTATCACCAAAAAGTTTCCCTGTGTTGGGGTTCTTTGATTCTAGAAATAAGAGAAAAAGAGAGGGAATCCTAAAGCCCCTTATTCTAGAAGCTTCTAGGATTTGTTACAACTATTTACCTCAGATAAAACTCTTGAATCCTATATTATCCTACCTTAGAGTTTCATTCCCTTATCCTTTGATCCCATCCTCCCATCAAGAATGGATCTGAAGATTAGATTGGTAAATGGATAATAATTCCCAACTTACCATTCTATTCTATATATTTGTGGCCATCCACAAGCTAGGGGTTGGAATTTGGAGATAGATTCTACCCTCATGTTGTTGCTATAAAGAGTCATTATTCCATGCACTAGGTGATATAGAGGTACACTTTGTGGTAAAGAAGGAACAAGTTAACTTGGGGGAGTTCTCTACAAGATCAACTCCTATATGTGGTTGTAACTCACTCCATTTATATTAATGAAAAGCATTTTTTGTTTTCCTATATATTATGTAATGATTTCATGTATTTCAATGCCACATTGATCCATTGAATGAATTATTTAGATGATGCTACATAGATGTCGTAGATCATTGGATGTGTTGTTGGATTGTGCAGGTTATAATTATAGCGATCAGAGCTAGGATTGGAGAATTCAAATCCAGAGAGGAGCCAAGAATATGATAGATAATAGGTACGCTTCATCCCATTATCTATTTACTTCAAGGGAAACATCAGCTACTTTGTCTTTCTATTGTTCTAGGCTAGGCCACCTAGCCTAGGCAAGATACTTATGTTCGCAGTTGTATATTTCGTATAACAAATTGGCGACTCCAATGGGGATAAATGTATGCCCTTGGTGGTTTCTTTGTCCTTAGTGTTTGTTTTACATCTTATTCAGACCTTCACTATCATATTCAGTCAAGAACAAACTTAAGAAGAGCTCTTATTCAGTCTCAATTGCAATTTTTGTGCCGAAATTTTATATTTCTTGACCAACGCACCCTCTAGTCTAGGGACAGAGCAATTTACCCTTGTAGATCCTCCTCTGTGCCTGTGTTGCATAGCATCGGTGCCTCTTCTGCACCTACGTTGGCCTCTGTTCATCCATGAATTTGACTTTGTGTTGGTCTTCTCTTTGATCAACCTTGTTCCAATTGCACTTCCTTGAGTCTTTGAGTGTCTTGTGGTCCCTATGAAGCCTCCATTTGGTTTTCTTTTTCTTTTGAGTGCCTTTGATAGGGACACTACAACAAAACCAACAATTTGTGCTAGATTTAGTGCAATTTTTTAATAATTGGGATGAGAAACCTTGCGCTTAATTTGACTCTATTGTACAATTTTTAAAGTGTCCATTTTGGCGCCTGATTTTGCATCATTTTTCACACCATATTTTTCATCCTTTTTTACACCTGATTATGCATCATTGTTTGTGTCAAATTTTGAACCAAGATTTGCATCTGATTTTATGATAGGTTTTGCTTCTAATTTTGTGTCATTTTTTGCATCTATTTTTTATCATTTTTTTCTTCCTATTTTGTGTCATTCTTTTCTTCCATTTTGGTGCCATATTTTGCATCCAAATTAGCATATTTTTTTGCATCCATTTTGTGCCAGGTTTTGCATCTAGTCTTACACTAGTTTTTGCTTCTAATTTTGTACCTAGTTTTGCACCAAATTTGGTGCCTATCTTTGCACCATGTATTGAATTTGATTTAGCACCAAATTTTTCATCCATTTTTGTGCCCATTTTTGCATCTTTTTTGGACCATTTTTTACATCCACTTTTACGTTTGATTTGTCTCCCTTTTTTACATCCCATTTTGCACCATATTTTTCATCATTTGCTACATCCAATTTTTCATCATTTTTAGCACCATTTCTTGCATCCAATTTTATATCATTTTGAACATCCAAATTTGCATCCTATGGTAAGCCATGTGTTGTGTCAAAATTTTCATCCCATTTTGTTTCTACTATTACATTCAATTTTGATACATTTTTATGTCCACTTTTGCATTTTTTTTTGCATCCAACATTGCATCTATATTTGCATCCAATGTTGAGCTAGTTTTATGTCCATTTTTGCACCATTTTTTATGTCTACTTATGTGTCCAATGTTGCGCAATTATTCACGTCCACTTTTTCATTCAATTTTGCATCCTTTTTGGTGTCTAATTTTACATCATTTTTTCCATCCAAATTTGCATCATTTTTCTGCCTCATTTTTTGTCTACATTTGTATCTCATTCTGTGTCTAAGTTTGAGTCTGAATTTGCATCTCATTATGCATCATTTTTTGCATCCAATATGGTGTCCTTAGTTTCACCCTTTTTTAGCCCCATTGTGCATCTTATTATATGTCTTTTCTTATATCTTTTTTTTTTTCTTTTTTTTTGTGCCCAAGTTTTCATCCCAAATTTACAATAGTGATTTATGATGATGGACCTTTAATGACCCTCACTATTGATACATATATATGGATGGACAGTGATAATCACAATTCCCTATGAATATTAGGGCACGATGGAATCGAACCACCAACCAACTACTTGTAAAGAAATTTTTCTTCCTTTGAGCTAGCACCCTTCAAACAATTATAATTTGAAACTTTATAAATTCTAAATTCTAATACTTTAACTAAATTATAAAATAATAAATCACAAGGGAAACTATAGATACTAAACAACAATTATAAATTTATACACAATGCAAATTCCAATAGAATCCAATTAAATTATTTCTGCTAGCACACCATACTCCACAAATATAGCACTAGGATCTCATAAATTGTCAATAGAAAACTTATTATCTATGTAAATTAGTTGATATACCAGTTGAACACAATATATCAGGGTTGAAACCAACATCCTGACCGCCCCTCCCCCCCCCCCCCCAAACTATTTTAGTCATAATGAAGCTTCTAATATAAGTTCACATTCTTCTTCTTCTTCAACTTCCTCCAACCATTTCACAAAAGGGACTAGCGACTTCACAAAGGTTTACCCAAAATGCCCAAAATCACATCAGATATTATTTTCACCCTAACAAGACTCAAACTATAAGAACAATATTAGCTTTATGAAAACCCAAAAGTTGCTTAATCAAGCATTTCAAGTATAATTTTAATAGAGTTCAAAACTCTCTAAATCATACAATTAGATTTGTATAAACCTAAATTAATTGAATTTACTCCTAACAAAAAGGTAAAAAAATAAAAGGATAAGAGAATGTTAGGTTTTTAATAATTTCCCTTTGGCTTACTACCTTTGCAAAACCAAATCAGAATAGTATCTTCAGCAAGAACTTGCTTGTAATAGAGAGACCTAACAATTTAAGGAAACAATTTCATGAGTATAACATCCTCATAACATTGAATTTTAATCTTGTACATTATCTCCAACTGTATTTTTGTAGTTGTACAGAAATTTTCAAAGCGTTTTTCCCATTTCTTATCCAGATAATTCAACAAAGTAGAGAATCATTTTAGTAAAATATGTAAGCTTCAGACAGTTTCCAAAAAAACCATGTACAAAACTTCTAATAACTGAATTGTTAAGACTCGAAATAAAATAACTAGAAAACTAATGAATTCCAAATTCCAACAAAAATAAAAAGATGATGTCATTTTACATGAAAAAAGGAAAAATCCATGTCATATGGATAACCATCATTAGAAATATTGCACACAGAATTTGATAAGTACATTATGGTAACCCAGTGGTTTAGCTCAATCAGTTTGAATCGATACATACTACATACAAAAAATGCAATTGCAAGATAATAATTCCCTCAAACCAAAGGAGATAGCTCTTGACATTAAATGCATGCCTCGACTATTAAGTTTTATCCATGTAGCACCTTTGATGAAAAATGGAATTAACATCCAATCTATCACAAGCATGAAAAAATTATTGACTTATGAATTCCAAGTGAGATAAAATGAAAACAATAACGGATGACTTTAAAAATGTAATATATGTTAGAAAACTTAGTGTAACCATATTTATGCCCAAGAAAAGACACACACTCTTTACATTGAATGAAACCTTCATGGAAACACAAGTTGAAGGATTCAATATTAATATCCATAATAACATCCCATAAGATGCACACTACTTAAATATAAGGTAACTTTGACTCTTCAATGCACTGCTTTACAATTTTAATGACTTATGAAATATCAACATTCTTTGCAATTAAATTTGTTAATGCACACTTCATGTCCTTCAATTTCACATCAAACATATTCTTTTCATTATATTTGACAATAGTTTCCAAACCCTCCTTATTGTTACACAAAAAGTAAAAAAGACATATGTTAGTAAAAATTGACGACAAAAACATGTGACTTTAAGTAGACAGTTTGGTTCCAACAAAAAATTATTCCCACCTGAAGTGTTCTGCAAAAGCTTCAGTGGTGCATTTTTGTATTGGGAATAAATCAAGAAGATTATATTATATCTTCTATCACTTTAGCAATGCTATGAGATCGTCAAGAATATTTTCAACCAGACACTCCTTGAAAAAATATGTGATTAATGAAAGCAAAATCCCCTTGGAAATAAGGTTGTCTTTGAGAAATGGTTTAAAATTGGTTTCTCGTGGAAGCGCAGATAATTTCTAAGAGAGTGAGTGTAGTAAAAATTTTGAGTTTTTTCCTTTCACTGTCCTAAAAAAATTGAAGGGACTACAAAAACCTTCACATAGAATTTCCAATATTACTTATGAATAAATTCTTCATGTGAAGTATCTTCTATATATTCATAAAAAATGGCAAGATATTTTGCCTTGCATTTTCACAATTCAAAACAACATAAGGATGTTGATCCCATTTTTCAGGTTTTATGGTACCTGATTGTGTGCAACTATCAATGAACAATAGCATTAATAATTTTTTATAATTTTAGAAAAAATAACTTTATCGAAAAAATAATAGCTAAGTTGATGATCAATTATATTCCAATACCAAACCATGAAGATTTAGTGTGGGACACATATATTTCAAATGTAAGCATATAATTCATGATTGAGGGAAAAATGTCTCAACCTGCCTCTTTTGAGAAAGGAGGGCCAAGGAAGAGGGAAAGCATGGAATGCAACAAATAAAAGCCTAAGGAAGAGGGGAAGAATGACATGCCACAAATAAAAGCTTCTACCCGTCATCAGCCAACCCAAAACCCTCCCCATCAAACCTATGTTGTAAATGCTCTAGACCCTAGTTTAAAGGGCACATTTCCAACACTCTAAATTTTTTTATGGAAACAATCTACACCAATTAAACTATAAATATGAACATGCATAGGAAACTGATATTCTTCTTGGAAGAAAAAAAGAATGAATCCATGGAACAAAACCTATTCCTTTCATCATTACAAACAATAGAACCCTTGGTTTCCCTTGATACAATCACTGGTATGGGTGAAGTTGATACCTTCAAGTTTCATGCATATAAGAACAGAAGCAAAATGTAGCATTAAAATGTTGAATAAGAACATAAAAAAATATTATTTTTATCATTCTGGAAAGAAATGACACACCTACAGCTTCTTAAAAGCACAGGGAAGAAGAAATATTCTTAAAAATGACTTCATCGTCAAAAGAAAAAGTAAAAAAGTTAATCATTATTCACTCTACCTTACAGGACCATAGGAAATTATCAACACATCATTTATCATTATAAATGGAGTATAAGAAAACAAGAGTGCATGCAAATTTGAGGATGTACCTTTTCCTTTCAAAGTTTTTGAATTCTACCAAAGTGGAGTTGTGTCTTTTCTTTTCTTCCTGGAGTTCAGTTTCTACATGCTTACATTACCTCTCAAGAATATGTGTCTGCATTTGAATTCCTAATACCAACCTCTTATATGCAACAACTTTGAATGCTTTAAATATTTCAAACATGTTTACAATTCATAAGATTTGAATTTTTTGTGCCTGGCTTTTAATTTTTGAATTTTATGGTTCCTTCCAATAGATAATGCAAACATATAACTAAACCAAAACAAACAATTTGAAGATGACACTATATTTATTTATGGAAAATAATATTTCATTACTAAACAATAAAGAATCATACATAATTGTGCCAAGATATCCTCACTGGCCCCAATGTCAAAAAAATACAAATATTTTATTAATGGTGATTGAAAACCTATGTTGCACTAGTTTTTGGGATGTGGAAAAGGTGGGGGAAAGGTATGCTTCCTTGGGAAGCTAGAGCACACCTGAAAATTTTCAGGGGACAACATATCATGCTCTATTGTATGCTATTATGCACAACTCTTACATTTTCCCATTCTTAAAAAGCTTTGGCAACTTAAAAAAGAGTTGAGTGACATTCGGTTACTGACCAGTAGACATGAGCAAAAGGAATTTTATCTTTTGGAAACTTAAGTGCAACTATTTTCGAATTGAACAAGGTCCATAAAAGGGTCTATGAGACAAAGAAATATCTCTATAGCAATTTTATTCCTCATATTTTTTGTTAATGGTTATTATGTTAAAAATTTGAAGGAATTTCCCCCTCAATAGGTTCTACAAATTGTTATAGTTGCCTTGAAAAACACTACAAAATATCTTGGTTCTGTAAAGATATTAAATTCATCTTTGAGATTAAAAGGGTGATTGAATAGGAAATTTGATCATACATTTAATATGCAATCCAAGTCATAACTATCTGATTGTTTCCACAATTTTTGAGGTTTGGATGATGGAAGAAATGAAATTGAATTACTCCTAAAAGCCCATTCATAATATGTAAAAGATGAGATGGCCCAAAAAATAAGAACAAGAGGAAAATCCAAAAGGATCAACCCTTTGAAATGTTGCAGTTCTTGGTTTTTTGACATGCAGGATTTGCTTGTTGTAATGTTTTCCCTGAAAATAGAATAATTAAATAACTGGAATCCCAACTTGAATCCCATTATACAAAACAAATTTTTTGGGATGAAAATTTTATAGAAAATTTAAACCCAGTGTAATACAAAATAAATGTGAAAAATGTTCATATTGTCCAATAATCAATGTCCATTGTCAAACTGAAGATACATGCTCAAAATAATCCTGGATCTGCCCAAAATATATCTTAAATCTTCCAAGAACATCCCCTGTAATTTGTCTTGAACATCATGGACATGGCCAGCAAGTCCCTGATAAAGTCCCTAGTTGTTCAAGGACACTTCCTAGGATTCCCCATGTCCCCAAAGTGCTGAAACATCATGTATGGGATTTTTTTCAATGGGACAGGTCCCTACACATCCTAGTTGAAAATATTATAACCAATATAACCTACAAATTGGATTCTTACATAAACTCAAAAGGAGTAGCATCCATATTTTGTAGCACGACATCACCAATTTGTTGAAAGAAAAAGATGAATTAACCTTATGGAATTCCAAATACTTCTTCCCAATTAGATCCTCCAACCACCGTTAAAAAAAAAAATATTCACGGTGAAGGGGAGAGAAATGAGAGCATTGGATTCAACAATAACCTATTCCTAGTGAAGGGGAGAAAAAAGAGAGAATTTAAGTCAATAAAAACCCATTCCCAGAAGACTATTTCAATTGGGATTTAGAATTTTTAAAGGAAATAAATTCTTCGAGAAACACATCTCGCAAAGCTACATTGCATACTTCCCCTCACTTATTAGGTGCAACTATATTTTATCCAAAAATGGAAATCTTACCCAAATGAAATGGTTTTAGGTGTAGCATCCCATTATGTGGAACAACCTCGATATTTCTGCAAAAATTAAAGACTAGTCAAGTTTACATCATTCCAGATACCTTCTCATAGACAATCAGACCATCCTACCATCCCCTAGAGTGGCCCCTTTCGTAGTGAAGGTCATTGGCCTATGCATTTTATCATCATGTATGTGCTTAACTGTTGCTTGAAATTGCTAATATTCCAAATTCAACAATATGTTTGACACATTTTGGTAAATATTGCATGTTTACAACTATAGAAGAATCCTCCAAAATCAATCCAGACTCCAGACCAAGTTGATGGAGATTGATCTTGAGAAGCCTCACTGAGGATTGTTGTGAAACCAGCTCCAAAAAGAGAAGAAAAGAGATATCAACACCTTAGAAATAAGCCACTTCGAGCGGGAAACCTCCAATACATTACATGAATGAACAATTCTTGGATGATTCAAATTACAAATCCTCCTTTCTATATATAGGAGTCCATGGAGCCACAATGTAATCCTAGCTGACCTAACAATAATAATTTAAGGGCACAATAATAACAATATGGGGGTTACAAGGGTATAATAATAACAATAAGGGGGTTACACTAACAACAATAAGGGACTATACTAGTAATATAGGGACCTAACATGCCCCTCTCCTTCAAAAAAGTGTTGTCCTCAACGCTTGAGTAGCTCCAGGTGCTTCTGTATAAAATTCTCATCCTCCCATGTAGAATCTTCAGTGGGTAAGTTCTTCCACTTGATGAGATACTCTGAAATTGATCGATTCCGTAGCTGTCGAGTTCTTGTTTCCATGACCGCTTCAGGTTCCAATATGATTTTTTCTTCCTCATCAAGTTCTGGCAATATTGTTTGAACTGGAAGATTTTCACCTATAACCTTTTTTAAGCATGAAACATGGAAAACTAGATGTACTCGCGAAGAAGCAGCAAGCTCCAATTTGTATGCCATAGAACCAATCTTTTGCAACACCTTGTAAGGACCATAGTACTTTGGTGATAATTTATTATCCTTCTTAGCTTGCTTGAGGGACATTTGTTTGTATGGTTGTAGCCGTAAAAATACCCAGTCTCCTACATCAAAAATTCTCTCGCTGCGATGTTGATCCTCCTGTTGTTTCATTCGATTTTGTGCCAAATTTAGGTTGTCCTTTAAGAGTTAGAGAACTTCTTGTTGATGCTTGATGTGATCTTCCATTGCTTGAACCTTCAAATTTTCTCTTAAAGATGATGTGATGGATGGTGGATGATATCCATAAAGTGCCATAAATGGGGTCATTTTTGCTGCAGTATGGAAGGAAGTGTTATACCACCATTCAGCAAGAGGTAACCACTTGACCCAATGTGTTTGTTTATCAGATACAAAACAACGAAGATATCCTTCCAAACATTTATTTACTATCTCAGTTTGACCATCAGATTGAGGATGATAAGATGAGCTATGAGCTAATTGAGTACCCAAACAAGAATATAACTCCGTCCAAAAATTTCCAGTAAAAATGGGATCTCTGTCGCTCACAATAACCCTTGGGCTTCCATGTAGCTTTTGAATTCTGTCCATAAATGTAGTAGCAATCGTACTTGCTTTAAATGGATGAGATAATGCACAAAAGTGTGCATACTTGGTAAGTCTATCAACTACCACCATGATGACACTCTTTCCTTCGGACTTAGGTAAACCTGTGATAAAATCCATTAAAATCTCCTCCCAACGTTGACTTGGAATGGATAAAGGTTGTAGAAGTCCTGGGGTCTTAATTGTTTCCACTTTATTCTGCTGGCAAACCAAACATTCCGCCACAAACTTTCTAATATCAGATTTAAGGCCATCCCAAAAAAATTCTTTCTTCACCCTGTGGTAAGTTTTTAAAAATCCTGAGTGTCCTCCTAAAGGAGAAGTGTGCAATTCCAGAAGAATCTTTTGTTTTAGCTGGGAATTCTTGCAAAGATATAAGCGATCTTTGTACCATAAGGAATCATTTTTCCAACTAAATGTATCAGATGTACTAGGATCTTGCTGCAACTTTTGAATGAGTGTCCATACATCTTTGTCCTTCTTCCATTCATCTTTTTCTTCGGTTATCCAATCTGGTTGGATAATAGAAATGGCACAAAGCAATGCTTCCACCTCTTCATTCTTTCTTGAGAGTGCATCTGCAACAACATTAAGCTTTCCTTTTTTGTAGATTATTTCAAAGTCATAACCCAACATCTTTGTGACCCATTTTTGCTGCTCTTCTGAAGATAGTCTTTGTTCCAAAAGTGTTTAAGACTATCATGATCAGTTTTTACCTTGAAGTGTCTTCCCATTAGGTAAGTTCTCCATTTCTTTAGTGCATGCAGTATTGCTAACATTTCCTTCTCATAAATAGGTTTCTGTAAATAATTTCCTTTGATTGGACGACTTTCAAAAGCAATGGGTCTTCCTTCTTGCATTAAAACAACACCAATTCCATTTCCTGAGACATCACATTCCACAATAAAGGTTTTTGTGAAGTCTGGCGTAGCTAAGACCGGTGCTAGGCACATTGCCTCTTTAAGATGTTCAAAGGCCTTAGTCGCTTCAGGAGTCCATGAAAATGCATCTTTCTTCAATAATGTTGTTAGAGGTGCTGCTATTCTCCCATAATTCTTAACAAACTTTCGATAATACCTTGTTAACCCGAGAAATCCTCGCAACTGCTTTATGGATTTCCATTCCTTAATGACTTTAATTTTTTTAGGGTCTACCTTAACACCCTCATGAGATACAATATGACCCAAATATTCCACCTCTTGTACTCCAAAGAAACATTTGGATGTTTTTGCATATAATTTTTTCTCCTGCAATAGTTTGAGCACCCTGTCAACATGTTGAACATGGTCCTTCCAAGACCTGTTGTCGATTGGTATATCATCAAAAAATACTAGCACACATTTTCTAAGGAAGGGTTTGAAAATGGAATTCATCAACCCTTGAAATGTAGAAGGTGCATTTTTAAGGCCAAAAGGCATGACCAAAAATTCATAATGACCCTCATGAGCTCGAAATGTTGTTTTCGGAATATCTTTAGTCTTCATTCTAATTTGATGATACCCTGAACGAAGATCCAATTTTGTAAAAAAAATTGCTCCATGTAATTCATCCAATAATTCATCAATCACAGGAAAGGGAAATTTATCTTTAATGGTGAGCTTATTGAGCTCCCTATAATCCGGACACATGCATCATGATCCATCCTTCTTGTGTACCAATACTATAGGAGCAGAGAAATAACTTTGACTAGGTTGAATTATACCCGCCTCTAACATTTATGTAATCATACATTCAATTTCGCTCTTTTGGACATAAGCATATCTATAAGGCCTGATGTTTGGAGGAACACTTCCTGGAATCAAATGAATAGCACGATCATGATCACGAATAGGTGGGAGTCCTTTTGGAGTTTCAAAAACCTTGGAATGATTGTCCAAGACTTTTTGGAGATCTGCATAAATAGATGATTTTGATGTTGGAACTTCTAGTGAGCATAATTGTGCAATTATGCCTCGTTTTTCTTTCTTTAGAAGTTTTTTCATGACATTAGAGCTTATTATCTTTCTTGGCTTCCCTACAATACCCCGTAATTCAACTTCCTTTCAATCTGAAAAAAATTTCAAGAAAAGTTCTTTAAAATTAAAAGCTATCGTCCCCAAAGATTGTAACCATTGTACTCCTAGTACAACCTCAACACCTCCCATAGGAATGGAAAGAATTGGACTATTCAATACATATTCCCCCATGGTTAGCTTGATATTATGGAATTTTCCAGAGCAATTTATAGTTCCTCCATTTGCAACCATCACTTGACATTCTGGTGCTGGGTATAGGAAACAATTCAATTCCTTGGCTACCTCACAATGAATAAAATTATGGGTACTACCTGAATCAATCAACACTATTACCTTTTTCTTCTTGATATGTCCTTCTATCTTGAGAGTTTGAGGAGTGGTAATTCCTGCCAATGCATTACACGATATGGTCGGACTCATTTCTTCCTCTTCTAGGGTTGGTTCCCGGTGTATATCCTCTTCTTGTTCATTTTCTTCTTCCTCTTCACAATTTATGTAAAATAATTTCTTCTCAGCACACTTATGACCTTTAGTGTATTTTCTATCACAACTGTAGCAAAGCCCTTTTGCTCTTTTTTCTTCCAATTGTTGTGGTGTAAACCTTGTAGGTTGTGGAAATCTAGGCGTAGCAACACTTCCTTCTTTATAGAAGTGAGTGGTAGGCTTCCTTGTCGCCATAATTTTACATTCAATTTTTCTTGCCAACCCAAATGCCTTCTCCAATGAATCAGGTTCCAAAACGCGAACTTCATGTTGGATGTTATCCTTTAAAGTACCTATGAAGAGATCAATCTTGTGTTCCTCTGGAATATCAGTTACCCTTATATTCAATTTTTGGAAGTCCTTAATGTGCTCCCCCATTAAACCCTTTTGTTTGAGATTTATCAATTGGCTAAATAAGGTGTTTCTCTTTGTATCTTCATAATGTGCTATCATTTCCTCCATAAAAATTGACCAAGTGACAATTTTTTTACGGGAGAAAAGCCACCAATACCATACAAATGTATTTTGCTCCAAATGTAAAGTTGCAGTGCGTACCTTTTGTGTGCTTTGCACATTATGGAGATCAAAATATTGCTCCATCTGTAGTATCCATGTTACAACATCCTTTCCATCAAACTTCCTCATATCCATGTTTGGAATATGGTGGTTCTTCCCGCCAACATTAGATTTTATGAAATCACGATTAACATTTATTTTGTTCTCATCATGAGTTTCCTCTACTATCTTTTCATCATTAGGAAACATTTCTTGTATCAATTTTGTCAAACCTTCCATGTCTACTTTTAGATCATTCTTCATGTTTTCCATTTTCTCATCGATCTTAGCTTCCATGTCATCCATGTTAGATTCCATGCCAGCTTCCATGCCATCTATGCCATTAATCAAACCATCCATCTTAGATTCCATGCGTTTATTCAAACCATCCATCTTAGTTTCCACGACTTTCTTCAAAATTTCCATGTCACTTTTTGTTACTCTTTGCGAGAGCGAAATTTGTTGCACTTGCTCTTGCAATTTTGATATGTCATGTTGCAATTCTTTGTCTTCATGAGTCATAGTAGAGATTTCTAAAGGCTTAATGGGTGTTGAATTATTTATAGGGGAAATTTTAGAATCCAATAATGATATATATTTTACAATATGCCCTTGGAATCAATTCAACTTGATTCTTCAAACAAGACTTATGCAATTCGGAAAAAAAATACACACCTTTTACTTGCTTTTAAGGAGCTCGATATTGAAATTGAATTATCTCTATAATTGTGGATCCTAAATATTTGAAATTCAGTCCTGTAGTAGCCATCTGAAGCTTCTTTCAAATGCCATAGGTCTGATCTGATTTGGATTCTTCAAGACAAAGTTATGTCCAATATCCCACACTAACCCAATTTTGGACTAGTTCAGTAGAGCGAACTTGTATGACTTGCCACGTGTCATTGTTTCTTCCTTTAGCTCTGAAATTGATAGAAAAAAAACTACAGTTTGTTTACTTATGGCCACTTTTTACAACATTCTAATCCGATGCTCAGAGAGAGAGATATGAAGATTTTCCCACGATCACCTCTTTGAGATGAAATTTAGAAGCCTAAAAAAGCCCTAACTTCCACAGATCATATCTTCGACAATATTGCGAACCAATATCTAAAATTTTGCGAAAATGTTCCTTAGGATCGCGGCTTCGCACTATAAAAATTTCAGCGTCTAAACCTTAGTATAAAAAAAATTTATTACGAAAATACCACGATGACCTGTTTAGGTAAAATTCAGGAGCCTGCAAAATGACCTAACTTGCACAGATCATATCTCCAAAAATATTGTGAACCAAGCTTTGAAATTTTGCAAAAATGTTCCTCAATATTTTTTCTTCGCACTCTAAAAATTTTAGATTCTAAACCTTCTTATAAAAAAATTTATAGCGAAAAGGCCATGATGACCTGTTTGGAGCAGCGAAACCCTAGAATCTCAAAGCTTTGATACCAAATGTTTTGAAACCAGCTCCAAAAAGAGAATAAAAGAGATATCAACGCCTTAGAAATAAGCCACTTTGAGGGGGAAACCTCCAATACATTACATTATGAACAATTCTTGGATGATTCAAATTACAAATTCTTCTTTCTACATATAGGAGTCCATGGAGCCACAATGTAATCCTAGCCGACCTAACAATAATAATTTAAGGGCACAATAATAACAATATGGGGGTTACAAGGGTACAATAATAACAATAAGTGGGTTACACTAACAACAATAAGGGACTGTACTAGTAATATAGGGACCTAACAGGAATGAAGTTGGTTAGATCGTTGGATGACAACAAGGCCATGTGACAGCCATAGGATTACCATGAAGGAAAATTCTAACAGGAAGCTTCAAAAAATAGGTGATATTGTACAAAAAAATTCACATATAGAGTTAAAGAAACATAATGAAAAATTGACCAACATCGATCACATAATATATGATCCATTTACTCCCCTTTCAAAATCCTCCATATCAAACAATGTGTCATTAATGAGCACAAAAAAAAAGAGTGATGACAATGTTTTTAAGTCAGAAAGACCAAGATACAACTCTCGTAAAAGTGTAGCAGATAAATCTTCTATGTTAGACAATGATAGCGTTATGATCTCTCCTAGAATTCCCAACTACATGGCATCTACAAAGTTTCTAAAGCAAAGGTCAGATCATTGAGTACTCCAAAATAGAGGCTCGGGGCTCCTGGCACAAAGCATATTTCATATAGAAGGAAAACGCTGTATTTTCCTTTTTCAGAGGCTATTTCATGCCCATACAAGTCCACTAAAGGCTCCATGTTTCCTCATACAAGTCTCAAATTGAAAGGGCTTTCAAGACCAACGAAATCAAAGAACTTTGCCAGTTCTTCAAAAGATCTTAGTATTGAATAAGACAATTCCTCTTTGACTTGGGGTCGTAGAAAACCTTTTAGATAATTATTTGTGTAGGTACATGCTGCAACTACTGTAATCTGGATTGACGTAGCTAACATGATAAAGGAGATATATTTTTTTCAGAGTTACAAAATGTTGCTCTAGTGGGATGAGCTTGGAAGTTCAGAGTAGTGCCTTCTTATGGATTCCAGTGATATTTATTTCTATTTTATATTTCAGCTAAATTGATCTACTTGCAATAAGATATTTATAGACACCCAGTGAAATCTCATTTCATTGAGGCTGCATGTTGGGGCATTGTCAAGATTTGGGAGGGTTGGAAATCTATAAAATGATATCTTACTAGCTTCTAGGTATGTTACAATAGGTCTAGAAAGGATTCAAAGTGGATTCAAAAAAGAGATGAAATTAACATTGTTAGTAATTTGTACTTAGAAGAGTGTATTGAGGATCGTTACAAATTTAGGATAAATAGTTAATTTAAAGGGATTCGGTCATTGTATGAGGTGAGATGCCAAAACTGTGAAGCCATTTCTTCCTGTCATTGGCTGCAAACCGTCACGAGCTTTGAATTTTTGTTACATTTTAACATTAATTATCAATCACATTATTCACCTTTTGAAACTTCCTTTATTGTCAAAATACAATAGTACCATTGTTATGGAAGGTGGACCTTTCATAGTAGGTTATATTTTTTTCTTACCAGACTAGATCTTTTTTATTAACTTCAAAGTGATGTTAATAAATTTTCTATAATTATAGACCTTTCAAAATGAAATCCCTTCATTATTCATTGGATTTGAGCTATGGAGGAATGGGCTATTGGCTTGTTTCTTTAGTATTGATTTCCCTATCTATACTTTTTGGCTTCTTTGAAAATTTTAAATAGAGAATTGGAAGAATTGTACATGTATTATCATATGATATGATATAGAATATGAAATGCAAAAAGGAACTCTTTTTCACTCTTGATCTTGAGAAATGTTTTTGAAGAACTAATTTTCACCCTTGGTCTTGAGAAATGTTTTTCAAGGAGTGTGGAACTCATGGTTTTCTTAAACTATATATTTTGATCTTGTTTGGAATTTTTTTCCTAATGGGAATTATATTGCTAATCATAGCATATTTCCTACTAAAACATATCAAATTATGTACTTTCTAACTTTAGGTTTGTAGGGGACAATAAAAAATTTGTTCAGGTGGAAAATTGAACCAAATCAACTACTATCTATGAGAGATGTATTTTTCACCCACTATTCATTAGGTAACGTGACCAAGCCGTAATCTTGTTGAAGTACCTTTTTGGGTTTTCAATAGAATGTGCAGTTTTCTAATGTATCCATGATATGCTTGTTGGAACAATGTATGTTATTTATTGTGCCATGTATGGAATGAAGATGAACCCCCGCTAATATATGCATATCAAAAGGTTTCAAACAAATCACATCATAAGCTAACCTAATATAGACAACTTCATAAATTTTTTGGTCAAAATGTAATATGTGATTTATAATTTGTAGTTATTGCTTAATAAAAACATTAAGCATTTAAAAAAAATATATAATACCCTTAATGTTGGTTCTTTGTTTTAATTTATGCATACAAGTAGCTTCTTTACTAGGATTTATCTACATATAATTGAAGTTGAATAATCTTGTTTACAATTGACTAGTTTTTTGCAAATATATGGAAAATTAACCCTGAGGGGTTTGGAATTACTTATTCCATCTTCTCATTTTTATCGATTCATGAAGTCTCTCCCATGCAAGTGAATATGTTATATGATGCTCTTAAGGTAAAGCACAATTTCAGCTTTTTTTGAATTGATTTATTTCTATTCACTGGAATGAAGTATCTAGCCTAATAAAGAGTAGAGATGTAACAACCCTAGTGAAAACTCCATGTACTAAAATTTAATAAAGGAAAAATAATAGACAAGGTCATGGGACACGTATTCCAAGTTAAATTTTGGGAAAAACATCATAGTGCACGTGATCATATGGTTTATGATGGCTATGGAAATTGGCAAAGGGAATGACTAAGGATTTGGAAAGGAAAAGTGGAATTTATTGGCAATTATTATGAAATTAATGGAAAATAGGAGAAAGGGGAGGTGAAAGGTCAGAATTTTCATGTGAGGAGGAAAATGAAGGAAAATGAAGAAAATAGAGGCCTCGTTAATAAAAAAGGATATGGAGGATCAGTTCACGGCTTTTTGTCAGTGCAATTTTGGAGCTCTCATTATTCTCTCTCTCTCTCTCATACTCTTGGATACTTAGAGTTTTTGGAGCACTCTTGGAGAGTGTGGCATACTTGGATATTTGGAGCAAGAAGGCAAAGGAAGAGTATAGAATCACAAGAGGACATCGAGATCAGTAGCTACAACAGATTTTGTTTGTAGCACTGAGTTGCATGTATGTTTTCCTCACTAGTTTTGGCATGCACGACATATGCATGTGATTTCCTGGTCATGATCTGTCATTGGCATGGAGGATTTCCTGGATTGACAGTGGATTTTCCTAGCATTTCCATTTCCTGGATAGCCATGATGTTGTGGGTTTATTTCTTTTTTTTTTTCCTGGTTGGTTCTCATGTGTTTTTGGTTGTGGGTTGAGTTATTAATTCTTAGAAGCCTTGGTTGGATAAATGCTTTGGAATACCTATAACACCTTGGGTTGAGTTACTAGTCATGGAATTCCTAGTTGGAAAAACACTCTGGAATCCCTTAGTGGTTTGAGTTACTAGTCCTGGAAGCCTTGGTTGGAAAAAAACTCTGGAAGCTTAGCGGAAGCTTTGGGTTGAGTTACTAGCCCAGGAACCCCTGGTTGGAACAAACACTCTGGAGCCCTAGAAAACTTGGGTGGTGTAATGTTCCAAAATTCTAGCCTCTGGCTGAAATGAACATTATAGTTTGCATATTCTCATTTTGTTGAATAAAATGGGTAAGGAGACACCTTAACCGCCTTAGATGGAGAAATAACACTCCTTGTGTGAAATGATGAATAATAAAGTAGCTGATTTGAGCACCACATGGTGTGAACAGGATTGGATCATGCTTGATCTAGTAATTTTGATCGAATCCACATGCACTGTCTAGATACAATGTATCTCCTTGATGGATTACGTAGTTTTAGAGGAGGATCACTTGCATGAGTTGGAAGGCACATGTGAATGGGACCCATGGTGGAGAGGAGCACTTTCTATATATGAGGAGGAGGAGAGCCATTGTTATTCATGCTTGATTATTATTTTCTGTGGTCTGTTGAGACTACACTCCTCTTGCTGTTTAGCAAGGGTGTAGTGCTGCATAGCACAAGGGTGTTCCTGGTCGGGAATCCCTACCTCATCCTCAGGGAAGGAGAGGTTCTGGATCTACATTTCCTCATTCCAGAATTTTTCCAAAGATACCTCCTTCAGTCATAGTGTTATTCCTGGCGCAGGATAACTTTGTGCTGCAAGGTGTAGCGACAGAGGATCTCTTGAGTCATTCCTTGGCTTTTTTTCCAGTGGAGGGCTTGGCTATCTATTGGAGGATCAGTGAGGAGGTCTCCCAGGCTTATTTTCATATCATTGGAATCAAGCCAATCACCCATATTCCCTCACAGCACAGTCTCCAACTAGATCTGCGTCATTTTTGCAAGCAGTTGCTGGGAGGGTCATTTGAGCTCATCAGGATGAGTTTTTTCTGAGTAAAGGGATCAGACTTTTGCTTATATACACTATTAGAGGAGGGAATCATCATTTCATACCTACTACAGCCTCATTTCATATTTTTATTCAGTTGCAGTGACAAGTTAATTATCACATTGTACATTCTCCAGCATTTCTAGCAATCTCTCCTAGATTGGCTAGAAATCTTGTATTGGAGCCCATTCTTATATTCTTGGGAATTTATTTGTATTCCTCAGCCTCATTATAATTTTTTATGTATTCAGCAACTTCTACTCTCATAGATACTGCGCAGTCACTGCTCTCCGACATTTTGTGCAGTTACAACATCTCATGTATTTCATAGTGTGATCATTAGAGATTGGTTCCAATAGCTTGAGTGGATTTCCCCTCATGATTTTCTTGTGTATTATTGCTGAGATATCAATATAATGTTGGCTACATCACATTACCTCTTATGGTTATGTTCATAATTGCAAATTTTTATGATTGTGTTCATATATTGCTGTAGGCTCACTCTTTTGAGCATTTTCGGAGAGGCCTAGGTGTGGGAGATCTATTTAACCCACCTAGAGAAATTTATTTGAGCTCAATTTCTATAAGTATAGTGTATGATGTGTTAAAAAATGGATCCAAGTCCCCTTTTACCTTTTTTTTAAATATCTTCCTTATATAGCGTCCTTTTGGACCCTATTGCAGAAAATCCTGAAAAAGGAATATTACAATGGTATCAGAGCATTAATCTTGGCTCAGCCTGTGCATCCAAGATAATATTCCAATATAATGAGAAGCTCCTTGCATAGAAGAGGAGTTGTACAAAGGAAACAAGAAAAGAGGAATGACGGAAGAGGAGATCTCCCTGCTTCTTTTCCAAACTATGGAAGCTATTATAGAAGATATCAAGGAGATAGAAAGGGAGAATTGCATAAAGTTTCTGAGAGGGTTTGAAGGTGAATTAAGCCCTAGCTATTATCATGATGGGTGTTGGTATTCAGCCACACATGCAGATCCACAGCGCAGTTCATTTCCCACTTGCACTGCAGGGAGAATGGAGGAAGAAGATGAGGCCATTGGAGGAGAAGCGCTGCAACCCAAAGGTATGACTCATGATTGGTGGTTTGAAAATTATGTTTCATATTGTCATGAAAATGTAAAAAAATATGATGAATTAACTAAGGGATTGGTGAGGAAATTTGATAAAAATCACCGTGAAACATCATGTATAAAAACTTCAAACACTTTGCATGCATTGCAGGGAACCATGAAACAAACTCCATTCCATATTTCTGAAGGGGATGAAAACATGTATGATGGCTTGTTAAGGGCAAGATCCCCATTGTGTTAAGGGCCCTCTTCCATTTGTGGAGACATGGAGGCACTTCCCTCAAGAGATGACCAAGATCTAGGGTCTCTCCTTGATGATGAGGTATTCTCAATTATTGATGGGGAGGATGAGCAAAAGAGATCTAACACCGTTGTCCCTTTGGGAGGAGATCCATCACCACATGGAAGTGAAAGGGGAGCCATTTCTTCCATTAGAGGAACCCTTGTATCTTTACAGGAAGTTCCAAATGATTCAACATGTGGGAACCAAGGCACAATTCCGGAGCCATATGCTGCAGTTTTTGGGAATTGTGAGACGGAGGAGGAAGAGAAGGATCAACATCAAGGGATGATACACCCTTATCTATTCCGGGGAGTTTTTGCACAAGAGAAGGATACTATACTACGTAGTGAAGAGAGGGAAAAATTAGTCCACTCATATATACAGTCCACTTCTGAACTAGATGTCTCACTATATGGAGGCATTCCACTTGGGAGGTCCCCTGATCTAGAGTTGATGAGGGAAATCTTGTCAATTAGTTCACCACTCTTGGATTCTAGAGAGGTGAATACTTTGGAGGAGTCGAGCACAACAAAGAGTTTGGGATAGACTCAAGGAGGATGGAGACAGAGGATACTTCCTTTGAGGAAGGACTCTTTCACACATGGGAGTGGATGGAAGCCACTCATGCCTACTTTGGCCCAGCTTGGGAGATTCCTTTTGGATGATAGCTTCTCATGGGAGGCCAACTTCCAAAGGCAACCATAACTCTTAGAGCATGAGCAGCTACATGATGGGCCTGGAAGCATTTTAGAGGATAACTATGGCATGGGGGATGTCAAAGTAGCAGGCAACAACATGAGGGGAGCTCAACATTGCAGATCACCAACACTGTCTGTGAGGAGGATAGATCCAGATTGGAGGTCTCAAATATTAGTAGAGTACTCCAAGGATCTATATGCATGCATGATTCTTTATGACCCAGGTAGAGATGATAGATATATAGTAGAGGATGTGGTCATTTATTCATATGGCATAATCTTCTTGACCAAAGCTTCTGAGCTCAAGAAGAAGCTGCTACATGCAACACATGAGGGATCTCTAGCTATGCACTTTGATGCATATTTTGCTTTGCTAACTAAAAACTAACTAAACCCATTTGAGAGCTCGGTGAGATCTATCCAGCGGTGCTGACGGTTCGTCGAACGGGGCTACGGTGTGGTCGCAGCAGTCGAAAGGAGAAACATGGGTTCTCTTTTAATGAGGCAGTTTTCCCTCCAAAGTCATTCATTTGCTATTGTTGCTGTGGTGAATGTGGAGAGGAGAGAAGGCCCTAAATCTTGCGGCGAACGTAGCGGACAAACCGACCGTTGGAAGCGAGATCTGTCAGTTGGAGGTAAGAGGCCTAACCTTGCTCTTGCATTTTGGTGGATGACATTTGCAGTTTAGGGTCCAAAACCCCCAGAAACAGCCCCTCCTTCATCGCTATGGCCGGGTCGCACTTTTTGGGGCAAAAAGTACGACCCAGGGCGCAGGTATTAGGGCAACAAGTGCGACCTGGTCCAGAAAATGGCAGAAAACTGCGACCTGGGAGATGAGGGTGGTTTGGTGCTGTTTTATGGCTGGGAGTTGGATTTGGGTGAAGTAGGAAAAATGAAAAAAACAGATGCTGGCTATCTAAAAGAAAATAAAACATGCATTTCAGAGGGGAAATGCTAAGGGTAATATTTCTTAAGATAGAGTGCATTGCGAGGGTTAGGAAGGGGATGGCCTTCGAAATCCTCTAAGAGGTATGCCCCTTTTGCCAATATCCTTACAAATGATGTAAGGGCCTAGCCATAATGAGTCAAACTTCCCATGACCTAGGACATCATGGGCCTGGTCATATACTAGAACAAGGTCGCCTTCGCGAAAAGTGCGAGGTTGGACTTTTCGGTCATACTGAGCTGTTGTGCGTTTTTTGGCCGCTGCCATGGTTTGCAAGGCAACACGGCGGTCTTCGGAGGCACGCTCAAGCATGATAAGTCATTGTTCTAGTGGTGGGGTGTCAGGGAGAAGTTCAACGGCTAGTTGTAGAGAAGGAATTTCACACTCGATTGGTAAGACAACCTCCTCTCCAAAAACGAGGTGAGGAGGGTTATGGTTGGGGGGCCGAGGTGCCCCCAAGCATGGTGTGGTCATGCCAAAATGTATCTAGAAAAATGGGAATCTAAACACATTTTAATGATGTGGTGTGCCATTTGTTCTAGTTATGGTTATGCAGTTTGAGATAGGAAATGGAGGATTACCAATCTCTTTTGGTACTGCATATAGGGATCAAATGGACTTTAAGTTTCCGAATTGGCATACCTGGTGTCACTATCCCAAAAAGGAGGATTTGGAGATAATGAACTGATGCTCTCGTAAAAAAGCTATAGGTTGGTCAACAATAATGTCTAAGAGACTGGGTTGCTGATGTAAGATGAGGGAATGATAAGGGGTATCGTCCCGAGAGTGATCTGAAGTGATATGGGACTCTAGAGGTTCTTCTAAATGTGGAAGAATACTGGGTCTAGAGTCAACATGACCAGATACACTAGGAGAGTGGTGGAGAATGGCGTCTCGTGGTCTCTCAAATGTGGGTGCCCCCTTACCCAAACATTGGGTTTTGATGTAATGGCCACAAGGTGGATGTGGTGTCAACGCATGGGTTCGATGTAAGGGGGAAGAGATAAAGTCAGGGGTGGGAATTTATTCCATAATGTCGTCGTCGTGATAGAAGATGGGGTGACTGGTGGAAGAAGAACCACCTGACATGGTGAAGTGGCCTGAATCATCATCATGAGAAGAGAGGTTCACATGCGTATCGTCACAATGGGTGACCGAAGAGTAAGTAGATAACGGATCTACCGATGTTGAGCCCAAGATGACCGCTGAAGGAAGGTCAAGCGAAACAACAGGGGAGGATTCAGATGGAACGTTCCCCAATGGTCTCATGGATGATGACAGGTACAAAATGGTGACTGAGGGCTCCGTTGGCTTAAAAGCGGGAGGCGGAATGTGAATGTCCTTTGGTCCGATCGAAGCGGCCTTGAATTGGCGGTACAAGTCCAAGGAGGAACGGTACTCGTCAAGGCGGGGACAGAGGTGGGTGTAATGGCCGTGAAAATCGCACAAGGCACAAGGGCGGTTTGTGCGCAAGTGTTTGAGTTTTGGGAGGGAGTCGGGGATAGTGACATGTACTTCTGGGAGATCAGAGTCGGGGAATGTCTCGTTGACCAGAAGCTTGAGGTGGGGCAATTCAGGACACATGTGAGTGGCATGATCGACGACATCACACAAAGCGCATCAAATGGCGGGCTTTGGTGGTCGTGAGGGGGTAACGGATGTTGGGGGGGCCGGATCGTGATGGGTTGCCCCCCTTCGGGCTTTGCCTGTCTTCCCGGGAGCCGTCACAACAGGAGAAGGGTCCTGTGGAGGTGCTGGGGGCACAGTGGCTATGGAGGAAGCGAGGGGGACCGGTTGAACCGGTGTCAAAGCCATGTAAGGTTTGGGGTGACCAGGGGGGGTGGCGGCTGGGGGGTCAAGGTACAAAACCGGAATACCCAAGGTCAAGTTAGGGAGAGAAAGGGTGGCCATGACGGGGACGGAATATACTCCGGGAGGGGGAGCCAAGAAGGGGATCTGTCCAGCAGGGTAATGACCAGGAGGTACGGCTCCGAGATGGTTAAGGCCAGGGGGAACCGAGCCTGGAGGATAAAGAGGTTCGGGGATACCAGCTGTAGGGGGAGGGCCAGAAGGAGGAGGTCCGACTGGCTGAGATGAATGGCTAGGAGCGGGTTGCGGAGGGCGGGGAGGAGGTGGCTGACTAGCCGAGGCAGGCCGTTTATGGGCAGCCTGAGACGATTGCATCATGCAAACATTCGACAAGCTGGGATCAGTAACAGGAGGGGGGGGAATATGAGGGAAAGTACCAAGCAGGATGGAATCTTTATAGACGCCGGGGGAGACACTGGTCAAAGAATCGATGGTTTGCTTGTTGGCTACAGAAGAGATGGTCGTCTCGGAGGAGGTCTGAGACGGCGGCTCATGATAAGATAGCTGGTCAATGGTGACTATCTTCCCATTATGTGGAAAAGACATCTTGCGGAAAACCGCGGATGGGACAGCAGACATGGCATAGGTGTAGCTTCGCCCCAATAGAATGTTGTAGTCTAGAGGGGCATCAATGACTTCGACATCAACGCAAACAGTCTTACCGGCGAGGGTGATGGGGCAGTTACGAAACAGGCCAATAGGCTGGGAGGTATGACCGTCCCACGCTCGAAGGGTGATCGTGGAAGGGGCTAGCTCAGGGGATCCGAGTTGCTTCCAAACCGAAGCGGACATCACACAGGTGGATGCCCCCTCATCAATTATACACCGGGATACAGTGGCGTTCCGGATTTTGACTGGGATTTGGAAAGCAACGGAAGGAGGAAGAGGAGGATGGTCCGATTGAGTGGCGTCAAAAACAATCATTTGGTCATGAGCAGGATCAACAGCGCCCACGGCATATAGTAGAGCCTTCTTTTGAGAAGGGCACGACCGGAGGAGTTCCAGTGTGGAAATGGCAGCAGGGGATTGCGCCAAATCATCTACTATACTATACGATTGAGCGGCTCGACCGGAAGCAGCATTTCGGCGTAATGGGCCCTTTGGAATCTTTGGATGAACCTCAAATTTGGGTTGAGGGATGTGTAAGGGGCCACTGGATGTCGAAAGAGGCTCTGTAGAACCTGAAGATGGAGGCTCGGGAGCAGACTGAGCAGGAGGCTTGGGGTACTGGCAAGACCGAGTTTGAAGGTGAAGGTCGACGGAAGGGGAAGGATCGGAGCGCATCATAAGGATCTGGTAGTCAGAGGAACCAGAAATGGACGAGGGGGTGGCTACATGGCTATCGGGGGATTGGGTAGCCACGAATCCCTGTTGGGGGAAAGGATCAGTGAACACAGCTGGCTGGGTAGTGGCCACATTAGGAGGAGCATGAGGGGAGGCGTGTTGTCCGCGCAATGTGGCTTGAGACTCCCACATCTGTCGCATCCGGGGTAAGAGAGGACAATCGTGAGTGTAGTGACCGTAAACACCGCAACACGAACAGGGCTTGTTTGTGCGAAGCGGCCTGTCCGGCCTGGGCGGAATGCCCTGAGGCTGGTTGCTAGTGTTAGGGTCCATACTAGAATTGGGTCCTCGGTTACCGGGGGCAGATGGGTTCTGGTTGCCTCTCCGCCTTCTTTGAGAAGAAGGGGGAATAAACGCACCCTGCTGTGCAAATACTTGCCCTGGAGGGGGTTGTAAGGGCTGTTGCAGGTGGTGAGGAGGCAAGGGAGGCGGAAACGCATATGCTGGAGGAGTTGGCGCACCAGGCTGCGGATAAAAGTAAGGGTTGGGTTGGGCAGCGTTGAGGTAAGCAGGAGGTTGGGCAAAAGGAGGAGGCATGCCGTATCCTGGATACATGTTGCCGGGAGGGGGCAGAGTGCTAGAGGTGCTGGCCCCTCCCTGAGGGAGGTCATGGCTCATAGGAGGGTGAGCAGAGGGGTGGGAAAGAGATCCAACAATACCGTCGGCGGAATGAGATGCCCCCGGGGCGTTAGCGCCACCGGGCCTGGGGATGTCAGGAAGAACGGTATAAACATAACCGGATTGAGCGTAGATCAGGTCATATTTTAAAGCTATTTGGAGGGCGGCTTCTTCAGATTGAGGAAAGTGAGAGGCGACATCTTTGCCGATGGGAGACGGGAGGGTGCGAAGGAACCAATCCATGTAAACCCGATCTTCAAAGGGAGGGGCTCGACATAAGCTCCGTCTTCGTCGCCATTCCTGAACATGGGCAGAAAGGCGTGTGGAAGAGGATTGCTTGAATGAAGTCAAGAGCTCCGTGCCAGTGTCGTATCGGAGAGGGAGCTGGAAGTACGACAAAAAGGCTTGGGCAAGAGTCTCGAACGTGGTATGGGAGGAAGTGGTCTGCTCGACATACCATTTAGAAGCTTCGCCGGTAAGCGTGCGTTGGAACAAACGAAGACGGATGGAGTCATCGGTAATGGAATTGGAGGAACACCACATGTGGAAAGACCGGACGTGATTGGTTGGGTCTTCGCCATTAAGGCCCTCAAACTTAGGGATATCAGAGGGTAGCTTGGTGGGCATAGCGGGCCAGGTAGTATTATGGTGAATGGGGTCATTAATCAACCGATGGAAATCGGGGAGGCTGAGGCCTGCAATGTACGGCAGCACAGGGGTGGCCGGAGTAGTGGTTGTGACGGTTCCGCTAGAAGTAGGGCCGACATTGGGGCCGGGAGAACCGCTAGCATTAGGCCCTGATCCGGACATGGTGAAGGTAAAAGGAGTCGGAGGGGGAGAACCGGAAGGAGAAGGGGGACCCGATGAATCAGGAGAGGAGTCGGAGTGCGGACTCGAAGGTGGACTGGCTCGACGACGGCGGTGCGGAGTAGGTCGATCAACCGGAAACCGAGGATGAAGGCCAAGAAGTCTCCGGGAAAGATGCCTTGGGGGCGCAATGATGACAGGAAGAAGGAAACCGACAAGGGCAGAAAGGGACAGAATCAAGAAGGTCAAGGGCAGATAAGGTGCAGTGACAATTGATTTTAGAGTCTTTGCCAGGCGGTGTAAACCAGGCGCTTCTTCACTTAGGGTCAATGTGTGGTGTGCGTTAATTTTAATTTTTAAACCCTTTCCGTTGTTGAGAGCAAAAAAGTGTGCTGCGTAGCTGAAAATAAACCTACAGAGAACAGAGTAAAATGCTGAAATAACAGAAAAATAACAGCTACGTATGCATCTATCTAACCCAAGAAGGTGGGTCTCTCAAAACTATGCTTGAAAAGAAAGGGAAAAACTATGGAAACACACACAAGGGAAGCTCAACAGATCTAGGGTCAAAGGGGACAGAGATCTGGAGGATAAAGCTGCAGATAAGGGGTGCAGATCACAGCCAAGAGACAGAGGCAAGGTGGCTGGAAAAAGGGAAATCAGCAAAAAACCGGGGGGGGCAAGGCAGAGGCCTTTAGAAGAGGTCCAAACAAAACGACAAGAGGTGATTTGAAAGGAAAAGAGGCTGATTTCAATGGATCTGAAAGTGAGGTAACAGATCTGGAAAAAGAGGGGGCTGAAGCTCTGAAACCGACGGCTGAAACAGCTGAAACTCTTCCACAAAAAGTGGAGGGTACTAAAGCCCTAAGGGGCTGGGTTCCCACTTAGATGAGTAAAACAGATCAGATCTTGGTCAAGGCGGGCTGAGACAGAGGCTGGAAAACCCTGGCAGAGGCTGCAGCAGAACCCAGAAAAATTACAGAAAAAATGCTGGAAAAAAGGCAGGTCGCAGGTTCTGACCTGATCTGAGTTGAGGTCGCAGGAAACAGGCCAAAAGGTGCGTCCAGGTCGCAAGTTTTGGGCCAAAAGGTGCGACCCCCCCGTTCCGGCTGTTTCGGCGGCAGATTTTCTGAAAAATTGCCGTCTCAGGTGCGGCTGGTGTCGCTTACCTGCGCAATAGGGCCATAAACACACGGAAGTTAGAAATTTTAGGTTTTTAGGGTTTTATGTGAGAAAAATGACATGAAAAGAGAAAAACTAAGCAGCTAAAAAAGAAGCCCTAGGGCCTGAAGTAGCTGGATATGCAGGAATATGAAAAACGACAGCGGTCGTACTTTAAAACCCGTGTGGAGTCGCCATTTGTTAGTATGAATTCTTCGTCGAAGTGTACGAAAAAGAACCACTTTAGCTACGCATAACTAATAGCCCTAACAACAATAGAGGCTGCCAAACATCTTCAGATCTGCGATTAGTAGTTAAAATGCTGCAACAAACAGATCTATAAATGGAAAGACATTAAGCAGTAAAGTAAAGAGTTTGCTCCATGTATCCAACAGACAAGACAAGAACACGATTTTTGAATGAATTTTTATATTACAGGGCACCTGGGAGGAAACAAGAAGGTGTATCCAGATCTCCTCAATGGGATGGGTTCTTTGTAGTCCTCAGCACTTCAGATCTAAGCTTTCTCTCTCTTGTAGATGTAGAAAACTCAATGTAGAAGGTAGAGCTCAATGGGAGCAAAATGGCAGAAATGAGACCAAGTGTATAGATCCAGAGTGATCTAATATGCAACAAAAGGTGAAGAATGAAGGAGAAAACCCTCCTATTTATAACAAAATATTGGGTCATTCTAGATCTTGGTGCATGATTAAAATAATGTTAACCAAATCTAGATCCACCTCTATGGAATATTTTATTATTATTTGTTGGAGGGAAAGGGTGTTTGACTTGGGTCAAATCCCTTGATTAGTGAGGAATAAATAAATAAATGATTTATTTATCCTTTTAAGGAAGTGGTTGGGATATAATCAAATAAATAATGATCTATTTAATTAATAGTGGTTGATTTGGTCATATTTAACAAGGAATATTATTTAAATAATTATTCCTAGAAAATAATAAGATAACTATGGGTGTATCTCATTAATTTCTTTGTTTTTGGGTTAAATATGACTGGGAATAATAATTAAATTATGGTTTAATTAATTATTCCTTTTGGGGCTTCCTAATTAACATAGTGAAAGCAGTTTTACTAGGGGTAAAACTGGTCTTACATGGTGTACTTGGGTCCATCTAATGGTGAAAGGTTAGATGACCAAAAAATGGTGTAACAACTTGGGAGGGAATTAAACATGATATATGTCAGCATACAGACAGATGCATAGCTTGAATGATTTGGAGAGATTGGCACAGCCATTCCCTACTCATTGAGGGTGAGGGAGAGCATTCAGATGAGCCATTTCAGCTCAAGGACCGGAGTACATAGTAAGGAAGGTATATAATTTCATTTTGATTTACCTTTCTTTGCTTTGTGTGGACAGCTTGATAAGCTAAGGATGATCACATCTCCTTATGCTCCTTATTATTATGTACTTGTGGCCCATTGCAGCAATGGGGGTGGCTATTTTTATGATGGTTTGTGGGGGAGGCCACATGCTTCGTGGTGTGCACCATTGGCACTAATCTGTATTTTCATGCTTTTATCTTGTGATATGTTTGTGGCAGCAAACAAGTGTCGGGGAAAGCACTTGTTGTTTTTAGTTATGATGCAGGCAGGAGGCTCACTGTTTTGGTCCCATGAGTGGAGCAGTGACCCACTCTCTAGTTATTTTCTAACAGCTTGTTTTCATTACATATTGATTCCTGGTGTTGCTGATGTCTGTACATTTATAGGGAGAAATATTTGGAGAGTGTTGGAGGTATTTGGATAGCCCATTGGGAGAATGATTCTCCCCATTGTACATGTTTTATATTGTAGGAGACACCGTGGGAAAACCATGATTGCCACATTGCTACTTTTCTCTTCTTGTGGGGAAAACCACTTGGAGACCTTGAGGGGGCATTTCATGGCTGATTTTCTTGATGGGGGATCTTGGGCCATTCTTGGAGGCCATACCATTTCAGCCCAAGGATAGAGGAAGCCCCATGTTTACTACAAATGGAGAGAGGCCCATCTTGGGAATCAAAAGCCCAAATCTCCATTCAGCCCCAACACATTGCTTAAACCTGGGGTTGATATTTTTATTTGGATGATAGCATGGATTAGAGAATCATCATTGGAGAAAAAATTTTTCCCATGCATTTCATCACTTCCACCTTGAGGAGGCCATAGCACAGCAAGAAGGTTTCCACCTGTTAGCACTCAAATCTACCTCAGGCTGAAATGAAGTAAAACTCGAGGCTACATCAAACCACGCTCAGCCTCGTAGCTAGCCCTACGAGGACAGGAGAGGGCTCTCTCCGTAAATCTCGAGAAAATAAACAATAGGATGCGAGATGACTTACAATAAGAACTGATTTTAGGCTAGTAAAGAGATAGGTATGTTTGTTTTTTGGTTTTTCGCTGGAGTAATGGGAAAACAAATTTTGGGTCCGGGGATAAGGTCAGACCTTTGCAGAGTTCAAGCTGGGGCGAGGTAGGTGATGATATTGATGCTTTAAATTGGATGTATGGATAGATTAGACCGACGAGGAGCTGAAGAGGGCAAAGAAGAACTTGGATCCTCTCCAAACAGCTGAAAACATATAGAACTAACTGAATTCAAAGGCTAAGCACCGTAAACAATGGATTCAACCTTAATCACTCATTCAACTTAGTTCAGAAGCATAATGAAAGGATGGCATACATTAAACATGAAGAAAATTACAGTAAACAAAGGAGAAACATCATCAAGAATAGAACACCACAAGGATCCCAACAAGTGCCGCAAAACCCCTGATCTTTCCTTAGCCAAAATATGAAAAGTATGTACAATAGTATCAAAAGTATCCCAAGAGTCCAACCCGTAGAATGCCTCAGAAATTACAATATATAGATCACTCTAACCCCTTTCCCCACCTCTAGGGGTCGAATTCCCTCTTCAGGGATCAGTTTCAACCAATTCTAATCATGGAACTACAATCTAGGCAGCTAACAACTTGCCTCTAAAAGAGAGGAAACTGATCCATTACATGATTTTTTACTCATTTGAGAGTGAATCTTCTAGAAGAGATAAAAACAAGCCAAAGTTACATGCCAAACATGAATTTACATCATAAAAACCCAAAAATTCTACCCATAAGCAAAACTGGTCCATAATAGGCGAAATACTGAGCTGGCAGCTGAAAATTCAGAAAAATTCCTAGGTGGGTCGCTCCTGAACTGCGTGGGTCGCTCATGTTCCAGGCTGATTTTGAGGTAGCTCCCGACATCCAAATTGAGCTCATGATATCTCGTTGGAAAGCCCTGGATGTCTACTTTCCAACCCAAGTGGAATTTCTGAATTTGGAGTTGATTTGACCCTTCAAAACCTCATTCTCCCAGAGGTACTTCCTGCTGGTGCAAAAGGTGGCAGCAAGGTGGTTTTCATGGTGTTTTTGAGCTGTTTGACCATCCAGATTTTGTTGAAATGCTAAGTTGACTTCAGAGGATGCATAATTAACCATGAAAAATCCAAAAATGTAAAAATCTCCTCCAAAAAGTGTCTCAAAAAAATGCGAGCGCATGAGCGCGCGACCCACGTAGCTGCAAAACCTGTTTTTTAGACCAAAAATTTGGAAATGACAAAATTTTCTCCGAATTTGCCCAAATTCGGAGCGGAGGTCCTCCATCATGTGTCTTGCCTAGTCAATGAAGCCTCGGCCAAAATCCGAAGTGGATTAGGCCTTTTCCGCCGTCGAAGTGCCTTGCGCAACCTCCTCTTCATGATCCTCATCCTCGCTTTGCAAACATGCATGCGAGCCCAGTAATGGCCTTTCATGTGGCGAAGCATGTCTTTGTCTCGTTTGGCCTTCGCCAACAGCTTCTCCAGATGTATATTCACCCGCGTGAGTACAGTATCTCTGTCAGCTGGTGTCATGTCACCGGGCCTCTTTCGATTCCACTGCCTGTCCTCACGGATTTGGCGCACCTCATAAAATGTGAGCTCATCCTAGAGCTGTTTGTTGCGCTGCTCCAAATAGTTAATCACCCACTGAGCCTTCTGCAATTGGTCTTTCAGCTGGTCATTCTCGGCCCTTTGCTCCTGGATGACTTCCCTCAGCTTCGAGCTAGGAGAGCTCGTATCAACATCAATGACTGTCATATCGGTGTCCCGGCCTCCTGATGGGCCCTCATCATGCATGGGCCTCTTGCCCCTGTCTTGTACCTGTACCTGCACTGGAGAAGAAATCGAGACCCTTTCCACATCACGTGGAGATAGTACTCGCCGTGTCGATGAAGTCAGCAGGACCCCTTCCACCTCACGTGGAGATAGTACCCGCCGTGTCGCTGCAAATAAGGCCCTGTGGCCTCGCTGATATGTCTGAACCAAAGGAGTGATGATATGCTCAACCTCAAGCATGTCCGGCTGGTGTGAGGGCTCTCCTGCATCATGAACTGCCTCGGGAGGCTGTTGTGGCACTCTGAAAAAGTCTCTAGAAATGAAATCTTCCCAAGTGATGCCCTGCTCTGCCAACTGATGTGACACCAAGATTTTGATCAAAGCGAAATGATATATACTCCTGTACTGCTGCATTGGGCTCGTCTTCTTCTGCACAAATGTAACCATCCTCTCTATGTTGCGGTGTATGAAATACGGAATATTCATCATACGCACCCTTGTGAAGTGCATCAGCAAACGAACATGATATGAGAAAAGACGAGCATACCTGCCCTCACAACTAAAATCCTGAATGATGAGCCTCATGAGTGGTGCATACTCATCTCTCAAGAATCTGAATGGAAAAAATCTGCTCAAGTAAGCCACATATCCAGTTTTAATGTATGGCTCATAGTGAAATTTCTCTAACTGCTTACCCTTGCTCCATTCCTCGCATATGTTCGGTATGCCAGTGGCTTGAGCAATAGTCAAAGGTGATACAATGAAATCAACCCCAGCAAGGTTTACCCGATCACCCCGTAAATGAAGAACAAACAGACGTGCTAATTCACGATGAGGTCGGGTTTGTACAACCATCTCACAAAATCTGAAACATGACAAGAATCGAAAACAATCCATAGCTAATGGACATGCCCGCAACCGAGCCAAAGAAGTAGGCTCCTCTCTGCGATGATCACCACTTCTATTTTCTCTGCGGGAACCCCGTGGCACATTACCTTCAGCCACCGAATCACTGCCTGACCCTGGCTCATATTCTGACTCTGTCTCTGACATATCTCTGATCAAGTTTTTGGCAATGTGTACACTGTTTGAAGGTAGCTTGAGTCGATTCCAAGCCAAACTGGGCGCGCAAACTAAATTTCAAAACCCTGTATCTGCGTGGGTCGCGCAGGCTCTGCGTGGGTTGCGCAGCCCAGGTGGGTCGCGCACCTGCAAACCTACACTGCTGAACTGACTCTGCGTGGGTCGCGCAGCCCAGGTGGGTCGCTCTCCCTCAACGTGGGTCGTGCAGCCCCAAAACTCTGTCCACGCACTTCAAAATTCTGAAATCGGCCCTCCACTTTGCAAACACAATTTGGGAGCTATGAAATTGGTTCAAATGAAACTTGTTTGGCTTTTATACATGTCACAAATATCTTCACAATCAGATTTTATTTCAAATCTAATTTCAAACCCATATTACAAATGTTTTTGTAATTTTCACTTTTGGCTTTTTCAAATACAAACTTCCTTTGGCTTTTTTTTTGAGGTCGATACTAATGATTTTACTATCTTCTTTCAGGGATATGACTATCTTGGCTAGAGAAAAGACCAGGGGTCTGCTTTTGACAATGTTTTCATGGTGGAACAATTACAATTTATTACAAAATGATAATGACAAATTTCTAGTTCCAAAACAGAGTTTTGGACTAGAAATATATATTTTTTTTAAAATGCTGATGATAATAAAAATAGAAATCACAAGTACTGGACTTTCCTCACCTTGCAGGCTTTATGACTAGTATATAAATGACTCAAAAAACCCTAGACACCAAGACCTAGGACACTTATTGACATTTTTAATGACCATATATATAATGACAATGACTATGAATAATTTTTTGAGGAAATATTTTTAAAATAGCGCTGCAGGTATAAACATGAGGAAACATAGGACGACAGACCCCCTCGTCAGTTCATGGCATGACCCTAGTGAAATGCAACGAAGTGGAACAAGCGAGACACCTAATAATGAATATGCAAAGAACGAAATGATCACTGACGGAGGGCTGCAAGGACCGACTCTAACATAATGGGGATGGTGGCTCCATGGAGATGCCAAGAACAGCAAATTTCTGGGGGAGTCAGACAGTGCCTCTCATCCATTGGGCGATGGAATCATTATTTCAACTGACAAGACAAACTTTGGACAATTTTATTGACTGCAGATTTGACTAATGATAGACTGAAATTTGACCAAAACTGACTAGACTCAAACTGACATGACTTTAAACAAGAAGACTGATAAAACTTAACTTTACAATCTCAAACCAACCAACCTCTATTTCCAGAATTATAGCCTTCGCTCCGGGCCCCAGACTGAAAATGATAGATCAGTGCACACTTGCAATGAAACAAAAGTAAAATGATATATACAATGACAATGAGATCAGCAGCAAGTACTCAGAAATAATAGCGCTTCAGCAACCGACCATTGATCGGTCCACCAGGACAATCATCTCCATTCATTTCTTTGAGAAGAAATGCATTCTGCCCCCGATACGCTGCAATCTTAAACGGTCCCTTCCACAAATTCTCAAATTTGCCGTGCTTTCCCTTGTCTTTATTCCGAGCATCCCATTTCAAAACTACTTCATCCAACTGAAACTTATCTAATTTTGCCTTTCTGTCGTAGATCTTCTTAATGCGCTCCTGCAACTTGAAAGTATTTTGAAATACCTCCTCACGTGTCTGCTGTAAATGAATCATCTCATTAATCCTCCGCTGCATAGGATCCTCTTCACTTCCAGCCTCCTGAAGCAATCTAACCACCGGGACAGCAAGTGAAGTAGGAAAAACTGTATCCGTCCCATACACCAACTCGAAAGGAGACATACCAATAGACCTTTTCTGACTTACCCTATCAGCCCATAATGCATTTACCAACTTTTCCATGATTGCCTTTGGCATCAAATTGTGTGAAGCACCCGAATCGAGCATAGCATTATGCAATATATATTCATGCAACCTCAAACTGATGTAAAAAGGAGGAACATTATTGTCAGGAGACTCACCATTTAATGCAGGCCCAAAAATCAATTCCGGCTGATCATCCTCAACATTTACTGTGTCAATCATTGGATCAAAGTTCAGAATTTTGGTGACTTGACTACGGTAACTGCTGTTCTTCATAATCTCCGTCAAAGGAATAGATATTTTCAGTTTAGAAATTTCATTTTCCAAGCTAAATGCTGAAACCTTCTCGACCTCTTTAACTAGAATTTCCTTCCTTTCAGCCTTGTCTTTCACTATACTTGACTGATTTACCTTCTCAGCTGATGATACTTTACTTGCTGCGGGGTCAATTGTCTCTTTCCCTCTTTTCTGTGGTATTGGTGAATCTGCCTTCGGTGCTGAAGCTTCCTTTCTTTTCTGAATGGGATTTACAGGCACATCTCGATTTCTCAATGAATACTGCTTCTGCTGGGCAGTCAATGCATTCAAATATCCTCTTTGGTATTCATCTGACTGTTCTTCTAAATCAGCATCATTTGTTAGGATAAAATCCTCATCTTTCTGAACAACTGAACTTTCACCATACTCCTCTTCCTCAGTAATATAAATAGGCAAATCATCAGGAGTGAAGAAATGATTTTGCTCACCTGACACATCATCATCATCATCGGAATCATGACTCACAAAATTCTGCAAAAGAGGAGTCTTAACCTGCTGTTGGGCTGCTGGCTCTTGAGCTCTTTGTTCACGCTGCTTAATTCTGAATTGTGGCTGCTGCTGGCCACGAAAATTTGGGTTCCGAAACTGTGTTTCTGCTTTGTCAAGATTTATTCTTCTTAAAGCCTTTTCCAACTCACGAGCTAAGTGCTGTTCTGATATAGATGTAGAAGGCTCTTCCTTTATTGTCACTCTTTTCTCTGCTTTCAACCGTGCTCTTTTATCATTCAAATTTGCCTCAACACTAACAGCGACCTTCTGCATATCTTCTAAAGTAGGTGGATCTCTATCACGAAGGGAATAAGCCATCTCCGGATCAAAGCCATCCGGGAATTTAAGGAGAGAAGACTTTTTGGAGGGTCTCAAGTCATTTGGAATAGCATTATACACTGTATTGAATCTATGTTAGCGCTCTAATCTGCCACAGGCTGAAAGAGGCGAGGCTCGAGGCAACATCAAACCAACCTTAGCCTCGTAGCTAGCCCTACGAGGACAGGAGAGGGCTCTCTCCGGGTCTATCTCGGCGGAAAATTTTCAATGGGGCTGAGATGACCGATAAGGAAAACTAATCTTAGGCTAGTAAATTGATAAAAGGGTTTTTAATAAATGATGGGGTTTTTCTGGGCTGTGTGGGGCAAAGACAGCAAGAGCAGAGATCAAATGAAAAACAAAGATTACCTCCTGAGGCAAGGTAAGCATGAAGCTTAACAATCAAATTGGAATTTAAACGGAGTGAAAGACTGCTGCGGAGTTGACAAGGGCATAGAAGATGAATCCTTGTCCAACAGAGGAAAACATTGAATAGGAACACTTCCTCAAGACAGAGCAAATAAATTGAATTCTGCCTTCCTCACTTAAAAGTATTCATTTAGAAAATGGCGATTACTAATCATGGAACATAACGATAACAGAAACAAAGAAGAAACATTTGTCAAATTTCATGCCACAGTAATCTCAACAGACAGATCTTCCATTAAAATCTCTCGTCTAAGACTCCATAAATAAACTTAATTTCTCCAGCACTAATTAACTTCCTACTTTTCTACAAATGATTTTACATAAATAGGACCAAGAACTCGACCTAAAATGTAGGATCCGTTTTATTATCATTAACAAATAAAACTAGAAAACCAATCAGCTCTCCCCAAGACAGAATAGCACTCCTTCTTCCACTCGAATCATGGATGACTTTGATGAATAGCAACTGGGCCGAACTTTCCGAATCAGAATTTGAATACCCAAAATAGACCAAGCAATTCGATCTCCTTGCTGGAATAGTGGTCTATGTAGCTTTCGACATTTATTCACTCCCATTACCATTATACCATCCTCCCAAAATATCATGACAAGTGTCTCTGCTGAGGGCACGTTTCCATGCCCAAATGTTCTGGAAATGCGTTGGCCCTTCGAATTAGGAAATCTGGAGTTATAAATAGGAAATTTAATCCTATTCTTCTGCTGTGTTCGGTAATCTACATTTTAATTTGGGTTTTTACTTTGATTCTATCCTTGAATTTTCACCGTGGCAATAAAACTAAATGGAACTGACTTTTAACACAATTGACAAGATTCCGTTGGAGTCACCAAAGAAAGGCTTCGCCTAATGTCACTCTCTTGCCATGTGTCTAGATTCCAAGTGTTTGTGCATAGTTGACAACTCTAGTTCAAATGTAAAGCCGAATATTTCATATGCATACTGTAAGAAATCCAGCACACCTCCAACCTCATCTTTGATCCGAGATTCCTGTAAAAGATATGTGCATCATCCTCATGAAACTGCCGAACAACAGCTTTCCAAGCCAAGGCACCACTAAGTTCGTTGCGATGCAAAACCCCAAAATCAGCCAAGCGCAATGGTAATTCTCTGTATGATCGCGCTCTATGTTCAAACATCAAACAGTGCCCTGGACAAATTCATAGGTTTAAGACCAAATTCCTGTTTCTCAACCTCAAACACAAACATGTTTTCTTTGTAATTAGCTGCATGCCCTGATTTTTCCCAGAGTTGCATATTGAACATGTTTGGAGTTATCACCTCGTGGTAACCCCTCTTCCTGTATTCATTGCGTATAAATTTCATCAATGTATTGTAGATTCTTGTACCATGAGGTAAAAAGAAGCAACTACCAGGGCTAAGTGGATGAAAAAAGAAAAGTTCTTGATTCAGTCCCACAACCCTATGATCACGTTTCTTAGCTTCTTCTAACTGTGTAAGATTTTCTTTCAACTTTTTGGAATCTGGGTATGAAATCCCATAGACCCTTTGTAGACTTTCACGATCTGATTTGCCTTTCCAGTAAGATGCTGAAGCCTTGAGACAAGCAAAAGCTTTCACATGAGATGTATTGGGGATGTGTGGCCCACGACAAAGATCTACCAGTGGTCCACATCTGTACACTGTTATTGTTTTATCCTCAGGCAGTTCCTTTATAATTTCAACCTTGAAAGGATTCTCAGCGAACATTTCAAGAGCCTGTTGCCTTGATACCTCTATTCGTTCAAAAGGTTGTTTTTCCATAGCAGCTTTTGTAGCTTGGGCATGAATCTTTTTGAACTCATCATCGTTTAAGGTAACATCGCCGTAGAAGGCATCGTAATAAAATCCCTCTCCTCGAGTCGTACAGGGTCCAATACAAAGTTTGCAGCCATACTCCATTTCAAGAGACTCCCCAAGGATGTGAGCACTAGAATGCCAAAATGTATCACGTCCTTCATTGGTGTCAAATGTGAACAATTTCAATTGACAATCGCCCTCTAGAGGCCTCGACAGGTCCCAAAGAGTACCATTCACCTCTGCATAACAAGTGTATCTTTGCAACACCTCCGAATTATCGCGAATTACCTACCATATATGCACCAGTAAGAACACCGCCCTAGCTGACACACAATATCCTGGGTGCTGTTGTTCTGTGGGTCGCTCACCTCTGCGTGGGTCGCTCACGTTGCAATGTTAATATTCATTTATTGCTTGGAACCTTGGTTTTGATTAGCAGGTGAAGCAATTAAGTACACTGAACATGGTTCTTGAGATCTGCATTCAACATTTTGAACCACTCTGTTATTAGACACGGCTCTGTCTCCATGGCAGGTACCGTCTTCAACAAGATGTTGATTCTGTCCTGCCCAGCATTTGATGTGCAAAGGCCGAGTTTTCTCTTTACCCTAGAGTAGTTTGAACTTGGTTGAAAACCTTATGAAGTAGTTTCTTCAGAATGGCATTTTGAAGATTGTAGACAGGGTAGCTAATTGTACTCATATTTGAGTCGTAGTGTCTCCTCGAAAAGCCCTATTTATTGGAAGAATCCAACAGCTGGGTGCATATGAGGAAAGCGGTGAAAAACTTGTGTGCTTGAAGGCTCTTGGGAGGCAGTTGAGCAAGATTTCAATAGTGAAGGAGTGGTTTGAAATAGATAATCTCAATCAAACAAACCCGTTGATGGACATGAAATCAAGGAAGCAATGACACATCTCAAGGAGGGACAGATTGGATATTTTTGAACAGAATGTCAGCTCCATTGTGTTGCATTGAACTGGAATAGCAAGGTGAACAACTATTAGGATTTAGGTCAACAAGATTAGTTATGCAACACAGTCATCAAATGGCAAGTTACAATATGATTATCATTGGTTCAACCTCTCATACTATTCAATGTGTTAGCGCTCATAACCAAAGTGCTGCTTGTGAATAACATAGCCAGTTCCTTTTCTCTCATCTAAAACCAACGTAGCAAGTGACTCCTCAAGAGATGAAGACTGAAGAATATATTTAGAAATACATGCCCCAATACAAGCTGGTGTTGCAACTACAATATTTGGGGGCCCAACCATAACAGCCCTAAAATCTGGCAGAAGCAATGCTGCTCAGAATGAACTCTTGCCTCAAAGACATATTACTCACAGTGTCACTACTAACAAGCACAAAATCACCTCGGATCACATTCCTCTGATCAATAAGACGCAGGGCATTCCCAGCGCTAACACAATCATTTGATTCAATAGCTGTGACAATGAAGTTTGTTTGGGCTTTCCAGTGAGACTTCTCCAAATAACTTGTAACTTACTTTGCCTCTGATTGCTGATGATGTTTTGTTTTCTTCTGCTTGTGCTTTTGCAGAGACAGAAGCTGCTTAAGCTGAAACAGGGCTGCCATTTGAAAAGTTGGAGAATTTGATACATATTCTAAAAAAACACATTTAATGATTTCTTCTTCAAAACAGGGTTTTGAAGAAGAATCAATTTCACATTGATGACATTCCTGAAATGAAGACTTACTGAAGCTTCCTCTGAAGACTAAACCCTGAATTTCAGAATTACTCTTTAATAACTGCAAATAAGGAGAAATGAACCTTGATGAACTTGATTGCAGCAGACTGACAGGACGGAGTCTAACATTGGCTCCAATGGGGATGGCAGCTGCCACTTCTTGGAGGTGCCAAGAACCGCAGAGCTTTGGGAGAGCAGACAGTGCCTCCATCCATTGGGCTATGGAATCATGATCAACTTATTAACTGAAAACTGACTTGAAATGATTTGAAAAACTGACTTGAAATGATTTAAAAAAATGACTTGGCAAACCTCAAACTAAACTGCAATGAAACTGGAACGAAATGTTGCCTTTTGGCTGCTTATTTATTTACAAAGCTACCCTACTCTGCTGCAAAAACAATAGAGCAGGTAATACTGAAATGCCAGATTAACCATTCAAGTAAACCTGAGAATGATGCCGCTTGAGAATGCTTCCACCAGATCACAGATGTAATTGCTGGCAGCCTTTCATGCACGTACTGAGCCTGGTCACGGAAAATACAGCCTGATCTATCAATCAAACTGAACAATGTGTCCATGTATGCCACAATAGGATCACGGAAGCTGGACTCTGTTGGCTGCCCCAACTCTGCAATACATACCTCCAGCTGCACACTGTCAATGCAATCATCCACAGGTAACTCTATTGTTTCCTGTTTTGGAGGAGGAAGAGCTTCCAAGAACTTTTTGGGATCTAGGAAGTCATATGACTGGATCTGCTCATTTAAATTTTGAATCTCCTTCTCAAACTTTTCAACAATTAACTCACAGAACCTAGTTTTAGTTTCAAGAGGAAACTTTGGAGATTTCAAACATTGAAGCAAGACACGGACAAATTGCTCATTAATTTCAAAATCCGCTAACGAATTTCTCACATCTTCTACAGCTTCAGAAAGTGCATGGTTTGCCACATACCCTACCATTGCATGAGTGGATCAGTGAGCATTGGAATCTCTGGATCGAGCTGGAGTCGCCGGGTGAAAGTTTCAGCCTTCATATGTGTCTGACTGCTGTCCACCATCAGCATCAGATCTGCAACTTTGTTATCCTTTACCGGGGAAATATCTTCCCCAGTATGGTCGCCACTATGTTAGCACTCTGATTCTGCCACAGGCTGAAAGAGGCGAGGCTCGAGGCAACATCAAACCAACCTTAGCCTCGTAGCTAGCCCTACGAGGACAGGAGAGGGCTCTCTCCGGGTCAAACTCAGTGAAAGATGTCCAATAGGATCTGAGATGACCTAAATGAAACACTGATATTGATTTTAGGCTAGTAAATTGATATGGATGAGGTTTTTAATAAATGATGGGGTTTTCTGGGCTGTGTGGGGCAAAGACAGCAAGAGCAGAGATTAAATGAAAAACGCAGATTATCTCCTGAGGCAAGGTAAGCATGAAGTTTAACAATCAAATTGGAATTATATGGAGTGAAAGACCGCTGCGAGGTTGACAAGGGCAATAATTGAATCCTTATCAAACAGAAGAAATTACACGAAACATGGATGCTTCTCCAGGGCAGAGCAGCAAGCTGAATTCTGCCCTTCTCACTTAGAATCATTCAATATTGAAATGGCGATTAATGAACTGTGAAACATAACGATAACATATGAAAACAAAGAAGAAACATTTGTCAAATTTCATGCCACAGGAATCTCAGAAACTGTTTGTATCTCTCCATAGAAAGATCTGTCTAAGGCGTACAAATTTGCCTCATTCTCTCCTACACTAGCTCTGAATCTCTCTCCTACTCTTCTACAAATGATTTTACATAAATAGGACCAAGAACTCGACCCAAAACAGGGGATCTGTTTTATTATCATTAACAAATAAAACTAGAAACCAATCAGCTCTCCTGAAAATAGAATAGCGCTCCTTCTTCCACTCGAATCTGTTGATGACTTTGATGAATAGGCAAAATCTGGGGCTGAACTTTCTGAACTGTAATTTGAAAACCCAAAATAGACCAAGCAATTCGATCTCCTTGCTGGAATAGTGATCTATGTAGCTTTCGACATTTATTCACTCCCATTACCATTATACCATCCTCCCAAAATATCATGACAAGTGTCTCTGCTGAGGGCACGTTTCCATGCTGCCACAGATGTTCTGGAAATGCGTTGGCCCTTCGAATTAAGAAATCTGGAGTTATAAATAGGAAATTTAACCCTATTCTTCTGCTGTGTTCGGTAATCTACGTTTTAATTTGGGTTTTTACTTTAATTCTATCCTTGACTTTTCACCGTGGCAAATAAAAACTAAATGGAACTGACTTTTAATACAATTGACAAAGATTCCGTTGAAGTCACCAAAGAAAGGCTTCAGCTAATGCTGCCTCAGCTCTTTGCCATGTGTCTAGATCTCCCAAGTGTTTCTCAGGCATAGTTGACAACTCTAGTTCAAATGTAAAGCCGAATATTTCATATGCATACTGTAAGAAATCCAGCACACCTCCAACCTCATCTTTGATCTGAGATTCCTTGCAAAAGATATGTGCATCATCCTGTTGAAATCGTCGAACACGAGTCAGCCCAGTCAAGGCACCACTAAGTTCGTTGCGATGCAAAACCCCAAAATCAGCCAAGCGCAATGGTAATTCTCTGTATGATCGCGCTCTATGTTCAAACATCAAACAGTGCCCTGGACAAATTCATAGGTTTAAGACCAAATTCCTGTTTCTCAACCTCAAACACAAACATGTTTTCTTTGTAATTAGCTGCATGCCCTGATTTTTCCCAGAGTTGCATATTGAACATGTTTGGAGTTATCACCTCGTGGTAACCCCTCTTCCTGTATTCATTGCGTATAAATTTCATCAATGTATTGTAGATTCTTGTACCATGAGGTAAAAAGAAGCAACTACCAGGGCTAAGTGGATGAAAAAAGAAAAGTTCTTGATTCAGTCCCACAACCCTGTGATCACGTTTCTTAGCTTCTTCTAACTGTGTAAGATTTTCTTTCAACTTTTTGGAATCTGGGTATGAAATCCCATAGACCCTTTGTAGACTTTCACGATCTCATTTGCCTCTCCAGTAAGATGCTGAAGCCTTGAGACAAGCAAAAGCTTTCACATGAGATGTATTGGGGATGTGTGGCCCACGACAAAGATCTACCAGTGGTCCACATCTGTACACTGTTATTGTTTTATCCTCAGGCAGTTCCTTTATAATTTCAACCTTGAAAGGATTCTCAGCGAACATTTCAAGAGCCTGTTGCCTTGATACCTCTATTCGTTCAAAAGGTTGTTTTTCCATAGCAGCTTTTGTAGCTTGGGCATGAATCTTTTTGAACTCATCATCGTTTAAGGTAACATCGCCGTAGAAGGCATCGTAATAAAATCCCTCTCCTCGAGTCGTACAGGGTCCAATACAAAGTTTGCAGCCATACTCCATTTCAAGAGACTCCCCAAGGATGTGAGCACTAGAATGCCAAAATGTATCACGTCCTTCATTGGTGTCAAATGTGAACAATTTCAATTGACAATCGCCCTCTAGAGGCCTCGACAGGTCCCAAAGAGTACCATTCACCTCTGCATAACAAGTGTATCTTTGCAACACCTCCGAATTATCGCGAATTACCTACCATATATGCACCAGTAAGAACACCGCCCTAGCTGACACACAATATCCTGGGTGCTGTTGTTCTGTGGGTCGCTCACCTCTGCGTGGGTCGCTCACGTTGCAATGTTAATATTCATTTATTGCTTGGAACCTTGGTTTTGATTAGCAGGTGAAGCAATTAAGTACACTGAACATGGTTCTTGAGATCTGCATTCAACATTTTGAACCACTCTGTTATTAGACACGGCTCTGTCTCCATGGCAGGTACCGTCTTCAACAAGATGTTGATTACTGTCTTCAACAAGATGTTGATTCTGTCCTGCCCAGCATTTGATGTGAAAAGGCCGAGTATTCTCTTTACTCTAGAGTAGTTTGAACTTGGTTGAAAACCTTATGAAGTGGTTTCTTCAGAATGGCATTTTGAAGATTGTAGACAGGGTAGCTAATTGTACTCATTATCAAGTCGTAGTGTCTCCTCGAAAAGCCCTATTTATTGGAAGAATCCAACAGCAGGGTGCATATGAGGAAAGCGGTGAAAAACTTGTGTGCTTGAAGGCTCTTGGGAGGCAGTTGAGCAAGATTTCAATAGTGAAGGAGTGGTTTTGAAATAGATAATCTCAATCAAACAAACCCGTTAATGGACATGAAATCAAGGAAGCAATGACACATCTCAAGGAGGGACAGATTGGATATTTTTGAACAGAATGTCAGCTCCATTGTGTTGCATTGAACTGGAATAGCAAGGTGAACAACTATTAGGATTTAGGTCAACAAGATTAGTTATGCAACACAGACATCAAATGGCAAGTTACAATATGATTATCATTGGTTCAACCTCTCATACTATTCAATGTATTAGTGCTCATAACCACAGTGCTGCTTGTGAATAACATAGCCAGTTCCTTTTCTCTCATCTAAAACCAACGTAGCAAGTGACTCCTCAAGATATGAAGACTGAAGAATATATTTAGAAATACATGCCCCAATACAAGCTGGTGTTGCAACTACAATATTTGGGGGCCCAACCATAACAGCCCTAAAATCTGGCAGAAGCATGCTGCTCAGAATGAACTCTTGCCTCAAAGACATATTACTCACAGTGTCACTACTAACAAGCACAAAATCACCTCCGGATCACATTCTGGATCAATAAGACGCAGGGCATTCCCAGCGCTAACACAATCATTTGATTCAATAGCTGTGACAATGAAGTTTGTTTGAGCTTTCCAGTGAGACTTCTCCAAATAACTTGTAACTTACTTTGCCTCTGATTGCTGATGATGTTTTGTTTTCTTCTGCTTGTGCTTTTGCAGAGACAGGAGCTGCTTAAGCTGAAACAAGGCTGCCATTTGAAAAGTTGGAGAATTTGATACATATTCTAAAAAAACACATTTAATGATTTCTTCTTCAAAACAGGGTTTTGAAGAAGAATCAATTTCACATTGAGACATTCCTGAAATGAAGACTTACTGAAGCTTCCTCTGAAGACTAAACCCTGAATTTCAGAATTACTCTTTAATAACTACAAATAAGGAGAAATGAACCTTGATGAACTTGATTGCAGCAGACTGACAGGACGGAGTCTAACACCACCTACACCTTCTATCCTTCCATGATGTGCACCATTTCGGTTTGCATACTTGGGAGAAAGCATTGGATGCAAACTATCTTGAGTAGTGGTGGAGATTGTTGATGAGGAGGCCACAAGAGAAGGAGGGGGAGGAATTTTGTTCTCTCTATGCAGTTGCTTGAGGGAAAGCAACATATGGGAGGGGAGGACTGTAATGTTCCAAAATTCTAGCCTCCAACTAAAAGGAACATTATAGTTTGCATATTCTCATTTTGTTGAATAAAATGGGTAAGGAGACACCTTAACCCCATTAGATGGATAAATAGCACTCCTTGTGTGAAAGGAGGAATAATAAAGCAGCTCATTTGAGCACCACATGGTGTGAACAGGATTGGATCATGCTTGATCTAGCCATTTTGACCAAGTCCACATGCACTGTCTAGATACAATGTATCTCCTTGATGGACTACACAGTTTTAGAGGAGGATCACTTGCATGGTTTGGAAGGCACATGTGGATGGGACCCATGGTGGAGAGGAGCACTTTCTATATATGAGGAGGAGGAGAGACATTGTTATTCATGCTTGATTATTATTTTCTGTGGTTTGTTGAGACTACACTCCTCTTGTTGTTTAGCAAGGGTGCAGTGCTGCATAGCACAAGGGTGTTCCTAGTCGAGAATCCCTATCTCATCCATAGGGAAGAAGAGGTTCTAGAGCTACATTTCCTCATTTCGAAATTTTTCCAAAGCTACCTCATTTAGTCACAACGTTATTCCTGGAGCAGGATAACTTTGTGCTGTAGGGTGCAACAACAAAGGATCTCTTGAGTCATTCCTTGGCTTGTTTTCTAGTGGAAGGCTTGGCTATATATTGGAGGATTAGTGAGGAGGTCTCCCGAGCTTATTTTCATATCATTGGCATCAGGCCAATCACCCATATTCCCTCACAGCGCAGTCTCCAACTAGACCTGCGTTATTTTCACAGGTAGTTGCTGGGAGGGTCATTTGAGCTCATCAGGAGGAGTTGTTTCTGAGTAAAGGGATCAAAATTTTTCTTAGATACACTATCAGAGGAGGGCATCATCATTTCAGACCCGCTATAGCCTCATTTCATATTTTGATTCAGTTGCAGTGACAAGTTAATTTTCACATTGTACATTCTCTGGCATTTCTAGCAATCTCTCTTAGATTGGCTAGAAATCTTGTATTGGAGCCCATTCTTCTATTCTTGGGAATTTCTTTGTATCCTTCAGCCTCATTATCATTTTGTATGTAATCAACAGCTGCTACTCTCATATAGATTGCGCAGTCACTGCTCTCTGACATTTTGTGCAGTTGCATCATCTCATGTATTTCATAGTGTGATCATTAGAGATTGGTTCCAATAGCTTGAGTGGCTTTCCCCTCATGATTTTCTTGTGTATTATTTCTAAGATATAAATATAATGTTGGCTGCATCACATTCCCTCTTATGGTATGTTTATAATAGCATAGTTTTATGATTGTGTTCATATATTGTTGTAGAATCACTCTTTTGAGCATTTTCGGAGAGGCCTAGGTGTGGGAGATATGTTTAACCCACATAGATCAATTTATTTGTGCTCAATTTCTGGAAGTATAGTGTATGATGTGTTGAAAAAGGGATCCAAGACCCCTTTTACCTTTTTTTTACATTATCTTCCTTATACAGCGTCCTTTTGGACCCTATTGCAGAAAATCCTAAAAAAGGAATATTAAAGGTGGAGACCAATTTGTTGATGTTTGTGATGTCCGACCGTGAGGTGGAATCACTGGTTGAGGGTTGAGGTGATTTGGATTCTGGAAGCCCTATTTTGGCTTTGATTGATGAGTTTTATGAGATCCCACATTCATGCTTGGAATATGGCATGGGGATGATTGACTGAAGAGAGATTTGGCTCAACCATGTCTATGGTCAGGTGGAACGTAAAATTCCTAGACTTGGTTGCATTTTTATTATGGAAATCAGATCACTTTTCCTCTTGTATTGACAAGTAAATATGCTTGTTATTATGCGACTTATATGTCTGTTAATTTCTCATCATTTATGTTGTTTATATGTTGGTTATGAATGTGTTTTATAATGGTGATGATGTATGGCTCTTGTCATGTTTTGATTTGTAAATGAATGAAAAAATGTATCTATACACAATTAGATGGTAATGCAAATAATGGTATGAGGAAACACTGATTCTTAGTGATCCTCAGATAAGTATGAGACCCCTATTCTCATATATTTTATTTAAACATGTAGATTACATATTTGTGACATGTTTGACAAACCTCTTGTCATGGCTAGTATGGGTCTAGTCAAGTCCTTGTTCAAGTGTTTGGTTTTTCATCGTTATTTTGTTGTAATATTTCATTTTTGAAAATTTCATGGTGTTTTGGGCAGTGATATAGGCTCTGGGCCTGAAAAAGTGGCTCAAATCCTGGGGGTTTTTCCATAGTCTGACGATAATGTTCCTTGGATGCATTCATGCCCATGCTGTAGAAGCGTACAGAGCCTCCAGACGCACCCTTGTCCATATCAAGGGAGTGTCCTAGGATTTAATGGTCTAAAGACCCAATCAGGCCTAGGGGTTGGTTACTCGAGTGGTTGCGATGGATCCTAGATTTTTTTTGACAATGTGATAGGTCTTTCTAATGTGTTTCCATCGATTCCATTTCCTTAAGGTCACATAGGAGGTCGAATCAGATCATAGTAGCCTCTCGTCGCATGTTTACCCTGGTTGGATAGTTACTTGGGTAGATGTGGGAGGAGGATGTTATAGAGTAGTATTAGAGCATGGCTCACCCCTCAGACTAGATGGGCAGTGTGTTGGTCATGCATTTATGTTGTTTTCATATGTGTTTCTCATACTTGTGGTCTATGTACTTTTTGCATCTGCAGGGTTTTGGTCATGGTTGCAGTGATGTCACCATGTGAAGACTGATGGTGTTGTTGTGAAATGTTTCTTCAAGAGTATATGGTTTTTCATGTGCTATTTATACATGTCAAATTCTTACACGTTGTTAGTGTACATTGCTTTGGTTGTTGTTTTCATGCATGAGGTCATAGTATGTGTGGTTGATATAGTCATGCATTAATGACTGGACTCTAGCTAGAATGATGTTTATGTGTTGATATACTTATGTGTTATATTTCTATATGATGTTATGATTATATTCATACATGTATTATGCTAGTTGGCTAATCTTGAAGATGATATATCCTCCCCCAATTATGCTAATGTACGTTGGTTTATTATGATTTGGTTTAGCTGACATGAGATGCCTTGCAGGAAGAAATCGGGATGACCAGCTTGATTTTTCATTATATTCCTTTTAGTGTTACAACACATATATACATATGCCGAAGCATACATAAACCCCAATCCATTAACCCTGGATTAGAACATAACCGTAGTTCCTTGACCGGATCTACAAAATACCAGGGGTCTAAAACCATCGTACCCCAAAAAACATGTGCAAAATCATGCACAAAACATGGGTGGGACAGCATACCAAAAAAAAATTTCGTCGGGGCGCTGCCGCCCCCCCTGTGACCCCCCTGCTACGCCCGGCACAACGTATAGCGTGTGGGGCTAGTCGTGGAAATAATATAACACATACCCAACATACTCCCACTTGTTGTTTTCTTTCCATAGGGGGCCATAGGAGAGCTTAGTCATTGGGCTAATTCTTCAACACCCATTGTTTCTCTACACCAAGAGAAATTCTGAGTGCTCACAGACTTCGTTAATGCATCTGAAACATTCTTCAAAGTGTCCACCTTTACCAGCAACACCCTTTTAGCCTCAACCATATCTCTAACAAAGTGATATTGAACATCAATGTGCTTTGTCTTTGAATGATAAGCAGGGTTCTTAGCCAAGAAAATTGCACTTTGGCTATCACAATCTATCCTTATAGCTTGTTGTAACAACCCCATACTTGAACACAATCTTTGCAACCAAAATGCTTCCTTGCTTGCATGAGTACGTTTAAGGTCAGAGTTGAGCGCCCTACTCATGACCGTCTTTCATCCAACCGACCGCACTCTCCAAATAGGCTAAACACATACTCCACTTCAGAGATCTTCTTGGTCCGCATCTCCAACGTCCGCAGAGATCAACAAACCACAAATGTCAAAACATTCTTTCCACCTTAAGCCTGGCACAAGCCAATCACTAGTGCCAGAAGACATTCGAAACCCGCTTCACTGCTGTCCAATGCTCCTTCCCTGGGTTTGACATAAACCTGCTCAATACTCCCACTGCATGTGAAATGTCTAGTCTAGTACAAACCATTGCATACATCAGGCTACCCACTGCACTTGCATATGGAACACGGGACATATCCTCCTCTTCTTCTTGTGTCTTGGGACACCGTTCAGCAGACAACTTTTCACCTAGAGGAATAGGAACACTCACCGGTTTACTCTCCTTCATATTCAACCTCTGCAATATAGTCTCGACATACTTCCTCCTCGGTTTAACTAGAGCTTCCTTTGCCTCGATCTCTCTCTTAATTTCCATGCCCAAAATACAAGCTGAAAGACCAAGATCCTTCATGTCGAATTTGGAGAACAGTTGGGTCTTCAAATATTGGATAATTTCTTTGTCATTTCCAATCAACAACATATCATCCACATGCAAGACCAAATAAATAACACGGTCACCATTTAATTTAAAATAAACACAATGATCCTCCTTTCTTCTAGTGAAGCCAAGTCCCCATATATAGGTATCAAATTTTTGATACCACAACCTTAGTGACTGTTTTAACCCATACAGAGACTTCTTCAACCTGCATACCAGTTCTTTCTTACCCTTCACTATAAAGCCTTCTCAAAGCTGTTTCATGTAGATCTCTCTAGATCCCCGTGAAGAAATGTCGTCTTCACATCCATCTCGTTCTATCTCAAAATCAAATGCAACAACAACAACAAACAGATAAAAGTAATCTAATAGAAGTAACCTTGGCAACAGGAGAAAAAATATCACCAAAATCAATTCCCGGCACCTGGGAATAACCCTTTGCTACCAACCGAGCTTTGTATTTCTCCACCTTGCCTTCTACATTCATATTCTTTTTAAACACCCATTTGCTTCCGATGGGCTTCCTTCCAGCCGACAACTCCACCAGATCCCATGCCTCATTTTTGTGCAAGGATGCCATTTCATCAACCATGGCCTCCTTCCAGAGTTTTCCATCCTCTGAATCTATTGCCTCCCTGACAGTTCTGGGATCATCATCAGTTATATTTAAGGCAAAACCTGAACAAAAATCAGATGGACTATACCTTTCTGGTTGCCTTCTTTCTCGAACTGATCTTCTCAAAGCTGGGGTTTGTGGTTCTTCCTCTTCTGAGTCTTCTTCTGTTGTAGAGTCCGATTCATCCTCCTTTAGCTCAAACTCTATCTTCTCAGGTTCCTTTGGTAGGAATTCATGTGTAACAACATCTTTCACCTCTCTAAACACCACATCTCGACTGTACACAACCTTCCTATTTTCTGTTTCGGGTTCCAAAGCTTGTAACCCTTTAAACCATCCTTATACCTAATAAATATGCACCTTTCAGATTTATTATCCAACTTGGTCCTTTTCTCTTTTGGAACATGTACATATGCATCACATCCAAATACCAACAGATGTGAAAGAGAGATTTTGTTACCAGTCCATACCTCATGTGGATTCTTATCCTCCAACGCTGATGAAGGTGATCTTTTAACCAAGTAACATGAATTTTCCACTACCTCTGCCCAAAATTATTGTCCTAACCCGATACCATTGAACAGGCTTCTTGCTTTTTCCATCAGTGTTCTGTTCATTATTTTTGCAACTCCATTTTACTAAGGTGTGTATGGAGTATTCTTCTGCCATACTATACCACACTTCTTATAGAAATCTTAAAATTCATTCTTGCAAAACTCCCCACCAGTATCTGTCCTCTGCTCCTTTATCTTCTTCTCTATCTGGTCTTCCACCGGAGCCTTAAATTCTTAAATCTGTCAAAGACTTGAGATTTCTTCCTCAAGAAATATATCCATGTATTCCTTGAGAATTCATCTATGAATGAAACATAGTACACTGACTTACCCAGTGATAGAACTGACATAGGTCCAAACACATCACTATGCACAAGTTCTAATATCTTTTTCGCCCTCTTAGCACTAGAAGGAAAAATCACTCGATTCTGCTTCCCATATAAACAATGTTCACAGAAATCGAAATCCAGAGAGAAATTAGACATACCTTCTACCATACCATTTCTATGTAGTATCCGAAGGCCCTTCTCCCCAATATGTCCAAGCATTTGATGCCATAGCATGGTCTTTTCTCCAGAGACAGCTAGGCTTTCCGCTCCACTTTCAGGAACCACATAACTGTTACACCCATCAATAAAAGTGCTACCTTGTAGCTTGTATAGAGTTCCAGTCCGAACTCCCCGCATTAATACTAGTGCTCCCCGAACCATCTTGCAGGCATCTTTCTCGAACACTATTTTTACACCTGCATCATCCATCTTGCTTGGCATGTAAATCAGAGATTTCTGCCACGTGTGAATATGCAATTCCCGCATGTTCTAATCCTTCCACCTTTCAGCTTTAGCTTGAATTTTCCACGTCCAATGATTCTGGCCTTCCTATCATCCCCTAGGAAGACATCAACATCATATTTTTCATACTCGCAGAACCACTCCGTATGGGGAGTGAAGTGAAAGGATGCACTTGAGTCAATCAACCATGACTCATGATCTACATGTGTATTTGAAGAAGAAGCCAAATACACATCCCCACCTTCATCTTAGGTGGTTTTTGCCTCTGTATAAGGAGCTTCATCAGATCCCTTTCCTTTCTCAGGAGATTTAGATCTACATTCCTTTTTGTAGTGTCCTTCCTTTCCGCATTTCCAGCATACCTTTACAAACTTTCCAGGAGATTTAGATCTCCCTCTAGATTTAGATCTCCCACTTGAAACCTTATTCTTATTTCTGTTTTGGGACTTTCCTCGTACAAATAAGGCATCTCCATTTTGACCCTCCATATTTCTCTGTCTCATTTCCTCCGACAGCAAGGCTGAGACAATGTCATCAAAATTCAAGGTAGTTGTATTGCTACCTATTGCAATAACCAGACTATCCCACGAGTCTGGTAGAGAACAAAACAAACTGCACTTATCTTCATCTGAGATTTTAATATCAACAGATGACAGCTGACTTACCACAGTATTGAAGGCATCCAGATGCTCTGTCACCGAGTCTCCATCCTTCATCCTTAGGTTATATAGCTTTTTCCACAAGAACAACTTATTCACCAGAGACTTAGATTGATACAAAGTCCCAAGTTTTTCCCACAAATTCTTCGCCATAGCTTCCCCAGATACATTCAACAATACTGAATCTGAGACACACAATCGTATTGTGCTCTTAGCCTTCCGATCCAGTTTCTTCCAGTCTTCATCTGACATTGTCATTGGTTTAGTACTTGGATCTACCACGATCCACTGATCTTTATCCACCAATAGATCCTCCATCTTGAGCTTCCACAACTCAAAACTCTGACCATTAAATTTCTCGATCTCTATCTTTCTGCCGTTCGCCATCTTCTTTCAAAGTAAGAATCGATCTCGTAGATCTCCCACTGAACAGGGTCTACCTCAGGCCCGAGCAAAAAACCATCAGCAGCAAAGGCGTCCCCTTGAAGCCGAAACAACTCTGATACCAAATTTAGGTTTTAACCCTGAACAGAAATTATCTACACACGAATCTTATAATAGAAAATTAACAATAGCGAGAGATTAAAACATAAAACAGATAAACACAGAGATTTTCCCCTGGATCCCAAATCGGGAAGAACAGCTTGATTTTTCATTATATTCCTTTTAGTGTTACAACACATATATATACATGTCGAAGCATACATAAACCCAAATCCATTAACCCTGGATTAGAACATAACTGTAGTTCTTTGACTGGATCTACAAAATACCAGGGGTCGAAAACCATCGTACCCCAAAAACCATGTGAAAAATCATGCACAAAACATGGGTGGGTCTGCCTATGAGTGGGACCGCATACCAAAAAACATTTTTTCCGGGGCACTACCCCGGACCCCGACAAGGAGGGCTGTCGTCCCCCCTGTGACCCCCCTGCTGTGCCCGGCGCAACATATGGCGCGTGGGGCTAGTCGTGGAAAGAATATAACACATACCCAATAGGTAGACTATCGAGACTCTCCTTATGAATTAGATGAGAAGCATGGTGTTGGGAAGTACTCTTCTGACTTAGAAAAAAAACTGATAATTTTTAAGGAAGAAATAAGGAGTTGTAAAGTAGATAATGATAGAATCATACATGCACAGGAAAAAAAATTGGACGTCATTGCAGTAATCCTTCAAGGTTTGTCATAGTTGCAGTGATAGGGACCACTTTGAATCAGCTATGGAAAGGAGGATGGGACTAATGGGGCATATGGAATTAGGTTTCATGGTGGTCATAGGTCATATATATATGACATGATTAGAGATGGCATGTTCTGGGACACTCCATATTGGAGATGTGACAGAAACATGTACTATTCTAGTTCTAGTTTTGGCAGGAATTATGATCATCATCATTATCATCCTTGTAGGAGGAGTCATAGGAGATATTTTCCGGAAGAGTTTAGTAAATCAAAGCCACCCAAATTTGACGGAGAGATGAAGAAAACACAGGATGCAAAGGCATGGTTGCTTGGTATGAATAAGTTACGTAGTTTGCATGATTACTCAGAAAACATGAAAGCCAGAATAACTACATTGAACCTCAAAGGTAAAACAAATATTTGGTGGGAATATGTGAATACTGTCACAAATATTTATGAGGAGGAACTGACCTGGAGTGATTTTGATAGGTTATTCGAGAAGAATTTTTATCAGAGAGATACTATGATGATAAGGAAAAATATTTTTATGAGCTAAAGATGGGATCTATGATCGACGAGGAGTGCACTAGCAGATTCCTAGAGTTGTTGAGGTACGTGATTTACCTCAAGGAGGAGAAGACCAATATTCAGAGATTCAGTAGTGGGTTTCCGATAGCATTTAAATATAGGATTGATTTTTATGAGCCTATATCATTGGAGGAGGTCATCCATAAAATAAAGCATTGTTGTGAGTAATCGAAGTGCATATATGAGGCAAAGTAGGAGATAAAATGTAATGATAATAATAAAGGAAAATGGGACAAGAAGTGAGCAAGACCTCAAGATACACGTAACAAAGAGAATGATGCACCACCTAATAAGTTCAATACATCTGGAAGAGGACGGGGAATTCAATATGAGGAGCAGAATAAGAATGAAGGCTAGAAACCTTTATAGTGTTGGACTTGTGGAAAATATCATCACAGGAGAGTTTGTCCACAACATCAGGGTGGTAGACCGCAAATCTACAGTGCATAGGAGGCATAGAAATTGGAAGATGTTGGAGAGAGTATTCTGAGGATCTATGCAGTGCTCGATAACATGCAGGCAAATCACCAGACGTATATTATCAAGATGGATGGTAATATTTTTGATCAATTTGTTTCTATTTTGATTGACCCTAGATCTAATTATAATTATGTTAATCCTGACCTGGTGGATAAGTGTGGTTTGAATAAAGAAGTGCATGTAGAGTCTTGGTTAGTGAAATTGGCTACATGTACCAATAAGAGAGTTCATCACTGGGTAAGAGCTTGTGCATTTGGTATTTCCACATCAACACATTTGAATGTATTGCCTTTGGGTTATTGTAACACGATTTTAGGTATGGATTGGCTATATCTTCACAGGACCAAGGTAGATTGTTATGACAATGATATTGAGTGCTTGGATGACAATGAGGAGAAAATATTTTTACGGGGTAATAAGAAAGAAACACTAGTGAGAATGGTTATAGCTATATAGGCCAAGCGCGGCCATAATAAAGGGTGTGTGTTGTTTGAAATTCATATTTCTAGTGACAAATGTAAGGAAGTTGAGGATGCAGATGTTTTGAGTAGGTACTGAGTTCTACAACAGTTTTGGTATGGATCTCCCATAGATATTTCAGATTTTCGACCTCACAGGGAAGTATAATTTTATATTGAGATTATACTAGGGGCAATGCCATCATCTAAGGAACCTTATAGGATGAGCACACCGGAGTTGGTAGAGTTGAAGTTGCAGTTGAAGGAAATGTTGGATAAGGGATAAATTAGGCCAAGTGTATCACCATGGGGCACACCAATATTATTTGTGAAGAAGAAAGATAGTAATCTCAGACTATGCATTGATTATAGGAAGTTGAAAAAAGTGACCATCAAGAACATGCATCCATTGTTGAGGATTAATGACTTTTTTGATCAGTTGAAGGGAGCAGCAGTGTTCTTGAATATTGATCTGAGATCGGGATATCATCAGGTACGTATTAAAGAAGATGATATTCACAAGAAAACCTTCCGGAACAAGTATGGGCATTATGATTTTTTTTTAGTTCCTTTCAGTTTGACTAATGCTCCAGCTACATCTATGTGTTTGATTAATAGTGTGTTGCATCCATATCTAGACAAGTTTTTTATTGTGTTCATTGATGATATATTGGTATATTTTAAGAATGAAGAAGAGCATGTTGAACATTTAGCAGCAATGTTGAGATTGCTAAGAGAGCATTAATTGTATGCTAAACTTAGCAAATGCATTCTCTTTTAAACAAAGGTGCATTTCTTGGGAAATTTTGTTTCCAAGGAAGGCATAGAAGTGAATCCAGAAAAGATAAGGGCCATCATGGAGGGGGCATATCCTAGGAATGTGTATGAGGTAAGGTCCTTCATGGGATTAGCAGGTTATTATAGGAGGTTCATTAGGAACTTCTCACTGATTACTTATCTTATCACATCATTGCAAAGGAAAGGTAAGAAGTTCAAATGGACAGAGGAATGTGTGACCAATTTTGAGTAGCTAAAGCATTTGTTGACACATGTTATAGTGTTAACGATTGAAGATACGGAAAAGGAGTTTGTGGTATGTACATATGCTTGCAATAGAGGGTTTGGTGGAGTCCTTATGTAGGAATTACAGGTGGTATGATATGATTCACAGAAACTGAATGAGCAAGAGAAGAACTATCTGATGCATGATCTTGAGCTAGCAGAAATCATACATGCATTGAATATTTGGAGGCACTATCTTCTTAGCAGGAGGTTTGTATTGATGAGTGATCATAGTGGATTGAGATATTTGTGTGACCAACCAAATTTGAATGCCAGGAAAGCTAGATGGTTGGCCATGATCATTGATTTTGACATTGAGATCAGGTATATTAAAGGTAAAGAGAACATGGTTTTAGATGCTCTTAGTAGGCAGATACATGTTAATCAGATAATAGCTATGAGTTCCTATGGGACATATCTATAGGGTAGGGTCTTGCAGGTAGGTCAATAGGATTTCAGATATCTGGAGCTTAGGCATAGATTGCAACAGAGTATGAGTATAGGTACATGTATAGGTATAGGTGCAGGAGCACAGGATGTGGATTATCATCTCACAAAATATGGCTTGGTCATGTTTAGAGATGGGATATATGTTCTAGGAAATAGTGAGCTCAAGAAGGCAATATTGACATAGTTTCATGTGAAACCATATTCAGGCCACCCAGGCTATCATAATACATTGAATTTAGTAAAGAAGTTTTATTATTGGAAAAATTTAAAGAGAGACGTAGCAGAGTTTGTGGCTAGGTGATTGGATTGTTAATAGGTTAAGGCAGAATGGAAGCATCCAGGTGGACTATTACAACCGATTCTGATTCTAGAGTGGAAATGGGATGTCATTTCCATGGAATTTATCACAGGTTTATCGAAGACACTAGATAACATGATTCCATCATGGTTGTGGTGGAAAATTTGACGAAGGTAGCACACTTCATTTCAGTGAAGTCTACATAGTCTGTGAATGATGTAGCACAAGTATTTATCAGGGATGTGGTCATATTTCATGTTGTTCCTCAGAATATTATGTCAGATAGGGATGCAAATTTCACTTCCAAGTTTTAGAAGGATTTGTTTGCAGGTTTGGGCATAGAGTTGGCCTTCAACACAACTTATCATCCACAAACATATGGACAGATAGAGAGATTCAACATGATATTGGAGGATATGTTGAGGATTTATGTGATGCATCACCAACGAAAGTGGGAAGAGTATATTCCACTGGTAGAGTTTGCTTACAAAAATGGGTATCAAGAATATTTGAGGACGAGTCCATTTGAGACATTGTGTGGGAATAGTTGCAATACACCCCTTAGTTGGAGGGATATATTTAACAAGGCATTAATTGGGTCTGACATGTTGGCGGAGATAGAAAAGGAAATTTAGGTAATCAAGAATAATATGAAAGCATCACTGTTGAGCTAATTTATGTACCTAAACTAACACAATTATTTATTATCAATCCGGGTTGTTTATGCTTTGAGGCAAGTTCACTATATGTGAAGATCAGATATAATCAAACCTTGAAAGATAAGCTATTCAAAAGCTGAAAGTAATACATTCTATAACTCTAATTCAATTAGTTTACAAAGAGGAAAAATATTGAAATGGTTCTTGACTCAAGAAGTCCACTTTCACCTCAATTACCACTTAATGAATCAGAGATTAAAACCAAGAACTTAAGATGGATAAATTATTAATGAAAGAAGCTCTTAACTTAAGAGACATATAAAGTATTCCATTATAATTCATTCATCTTAATATCAAAAATCTCAACAAGAAACTACTTGCACACAAACAAAAGAAATCAATTTTAATTCATCATTTTAGTAGAAGGGATGCTCAACTTGATACATCTGTTTTTCCAACTTGATAAAGTGATGAATAAGCTATAAACTAATGACATCAATCATTATGCATGAACCATGAAGCAATCTGAAATAAAGCTTTGAAAAACCAGTTCTACAATCATCAAATTACAAGGAAATAAAACTAGTTAACAAGAAAGTGTACTTAGCTTGGAATGGGGGCCCTTCCACCCTTGCCTTGCACACTTGATAAGTGATCTCAGAAGCTTAACTTCAGTTACACATCCATAGCATTGAAAAGCAGAATAATAACAACACAAGTCTTCAAATTAATTCCTCAATCCAAAGTTGTCACAATATAAAAGTATAAGAAGTCAATAATACATAAGCCATCAAAGTTTTGGCTTTAAATAAGAAGTCTCATGAAACAAACTGATATATTTTCACTCAAACAAACCCATCTACTCTCATCCACCTATCTAAGTCGAATTCATTATTCTTATCCCAAGAAATATGATCAATCCCATAGAATCTCAAAACTGCCCTATTTCTATGGGATTTCTGAATGACTAGTCATGATTGACTAGCACCAAATGGGCCTAATAAAGCTTGTTCTGTTCGAACTAAGCATAGCTGGCTTAGTCCTAGTTGCCAAGCTGTCCATCCATGCATTCAATTCGTGCCCAAGTGTCCTGCAACCACATCAACCATAGAACTATTACGGGAATTTCTGAATCTGCCAATTTTGCACTAAAAACCAAACTTTCATAAAAACTTTAGAAATTGAAAAATTAAAATTAAATACCTGAATGGATATCAAATATACATCAAAATGGAATAAATGAAGGGAAAATGGATGGGAAATAGATGGATTAGTAATTTTCTTTGAGCAAAAATAAGACCAAAACTAAGGCCCAACATCTCTCCCTTGCTTATCATCAAGCATGTCCCCATGCTTGCCTATTCCTCTTTGACCTTCTTCTTTCTGAAGTAGATGTTGTACCTGTAGATGCTTCCTGTTGTGCTGCCCTTGCCAAACAATCCAAACCTGTGTCATGTCTTTCTTTGAACAAAGCTGCTTTAACCTTCTGTTTTTCATACTTGGCCTGCCACATATTCTTTTCCTTCAACCACTTAAATGCTTGTTTAGAAATTAGATCATTTTTTCTTTTCAATCTCCCCAACTCTTCTTTCAATTTTTCATTTGTTTTGACCAATTTAGCATTATCTTTCCTGTTTGCTTTGTTCTCTTCTTTTAATTGTTTTTCCACAATTTTGCTAATTTCTAATTGGTCAGTTAAATCCCTGATTTTTCCATCGTTGATTTCTTTTTCAAAATCCTGAGTTGTTTTCATTAATGATGCTGCTGCTTCATCATCATATGAAGAATCCCTCTCAAATTCTTCTTGTGGAATGTTATTTTCTTCTTGTGGTCTTGGAAAATATGTTTCTTCTTCCCTGTCTAAATTAATGGGACTTTTATTTGTAAATCTTTTGGGAATAGACATCACAGATATTTCATTTTCTATGGCCATGTTATTTTGCTGTTTGGCTCTTGTTCTAGGATATAAGGGTGAACTCATCAATATTTTACTTTCCTGTTCTGTTTTATCTTGTACCTCTTTAATCTGTTCAGTAAAATGATTTTTAACCATGAATTCTCTCCACACTATGCCCTGCAATCTCACTTGATACTCAACTAGGATTTTAATCAATCCTTGATGATACATCTGTCCTGCCTTAAGCCTGTTTTCATGTCTTGCTGTTTCAATCATTCTTAAGAGGCTTTTATATAGGAAATAAGGTAAATTAATTCTATCTTCTCCCTTAATGTGCTGTAGAAGTTTAACATGATATAAATGGGCAACACTATATCCTCGGTCACAAGTCAAAAACTTTTGGATGATCAAGACCAATTCTCCCCATGGCTCATTAAACCATTCCCTGGGTATACCTTTTGTCCTATCAAATGTTCCCTTCCGGTTTTTCTCAAGGAAGAAAGTCCATGCTTTCTCCTTGAAGTGTAACCCTTTGTAATACTTCTCCCCTAGCATTGGCAAATCTAAGGCTTTGGACAAGTATTCTTGGGTTACTGGAACAATGATTTCTCCTACTCGAGTCTGGTCTTGATTGAAATTCTTTATAAAATCTTTGGTTATCTCCTCAGAATGGCCATTAAATTTCTGTAAGAAGCCTATCATCCCTGCCTGATAAAGTTTTTCTATAGTCTCTTTTCCCCAGCTTTCTATTTGAAATTTTGGCTCTACCCTGTTTTCCATTGTTTCTGTAAACCAATCAATGTAGGCCTCTGCTGTTACTAACTTCATTTTAATAAAAATTATGACTATCGTTTTTTAAATGAAATTTAGTAAGCAAAGAAGCTTACCTTCCTCTTCTGACTCAACTCAACTCTGCACTTTTTAACCTCTGATATATTCCCTTGCAATAGCACTCTCTGAATTCCCTGTTTAATGCAAACAACACCTGTATACTTCTGTTAATACACTGGTCTCTGTTTTTTAAATTAAATACACACGCAGCATCACAAATCACACAAACATGATTTACTGTGTATATATAAAATAAAAAAACTAAAGAGTGCTCTCGGCCTCATCAAAATTTCCGCAATGTTTTCGGCTTAAGCAAAGGTGTTTGCAAAAATTATTGCTTGCAGGCTCAGCATAAAAATCATAAATATGCAAAAAGCTCTCGGCCTCAACCCAAATATAAACACGGCTTCAGCAACCCGACTCCCTTTGGCAACCACAGTTTTAATGTGACAATCAGGCATTCGATCCTCTGTTTTAGTCAAAAACAAAAACAAAAACGCAGTGGTAGCAAGTGTTTATGGCGTTTTTCGTTTTCATGTTAACTGTTTGTGAAAATATTAATGCGCACAATTCACTCAGCAGAACACGGTTTAGTGCGCAATTAGTCAACAACCACTGCCATGCCACTTCAATCACAGTATTCCGTTAAAACTCTTAACGTGTTACTCATGCAATGGGTTTCCATCAAACTGCTGCGCATCAAAATCTATCAACAATCCTTAAGTGCTGTCAATCTGGAGATAATCACGGATTTGTAGTTACCTGACTGTCAACGAGCGCGTGGAGTGTAACCGGGTGCTCCAAATCCCTATTACTTCGGTTAATTGAGCTGGTGGAAAAGCACAGGATCTAAAAGTTAATGACAAGCAATATTCCATAATCGCTGAGTGTAAATGAACTTCAATGTTACCTGACTTAATCCTGAAAATCTGCTATCTCTGATCGTTGAACCCAGAGCAATTTCCTTTCTTAAATCCGCCTTCTTGCTTTTCCGGAGCGATTTTCACTATTTCGCTGCTTCAAACACCTTCTCTTCTCTCCGGATTGATGTTTTGTTTCAGAACGCCTTCCTTCTGAGCTCTGGAAATGAGGAATGAGGTCTAAACGGTCATGAATTGACCGAGTTCATGGTTGTACCGTGCCTATTGGTGTTATGATGCGCAGTTGGTATGGCTGTCCTCTTTGACCAGTCGCCCGACTGTGTCATGAGGATGCCACGGCCTTGTGCTATGTTTAAATGATATACACGTATTACCACCACCGGCGTATGCTATGTTTGAATGATATGCCCGTATTGTCACCACCGGCGTGTGCTATGTTTGAATGATATGCTTGTATTGTCACCACCGTGCACGTATGATTTCCATTGTCGTGTGCTATTTTTTTGAATGATATGCACGTATCATTGCCACCAACGCATTTTACTTTGAATGATATACCCATATCATTGCCACCTTCTGCATGAACTATTACTTCCGCCGTGTGTCCATACGTGCAATGATACTCCTGCGTTGTATATGCAATTATTATTTCACCATACCCTGTCAATCATACAAGCCTGTCAACCAGATCATAACAATCGTGCCCATTCTTCATTTTGTATGCGCCATATACCTTCGCTTATCCTTATACCATATGCGCGTTGATTTTATATACCATTAACCTTATATCTTTTGCGTATTAACCTTATGTATTAACCTTATATCCTTTGCACTGAATTTTTATATAGATGGTTTTAACGCATTCCTTATTTACACTATGGTATCTAGCGCATTATTTGTTTTGCCTTCTATGCACATCTTTATGATTTTAAAATGACCATCTTAGGTCATGTTTAAAATCATCACCATACTAATGCTTGATTTGTATATGCATGTGGAAAAAGTTGTCCTAGCTTTGGTCTTTTGCTCTTAAAGAAAAATTCTTAGGATTATAGGGAATATGTATGGGAAATGTGTATGAATGAAATGGAATATGTATAGGGGTATTATGAATATAGGATATGTATAGGGAATAATGAATATAGGATATGTATAGGGAATATTGAATATCCTCAGGTACTAACTTTAACTTAACAAAAACTAAAAATTCCTAAGAAAAATTTGAATTTCAAGCACAAAATGACTATACATATACTTCCCTGGATGATGTTTGTACAGGTGGAATGAAATCAGATGTTGTAGATGAATCAAAAAGTAAATTTTATTGCTGCTCCTTGTTCTTCATGCTCTGGTTCTTGAATTGAAAAATCAGGTCCCTTTGTAATGATTCTTTGTTTCAGGTCCCTCTGCAGTGCTTACATAATATGCACATGTTGTTTTGTCATTGGCAGGTCTCTCAGGTCCCTCTGTATTGATTTCTTCTTTCAGGTCCCTCTGTTGACAATACAAGTTCCTTCTATACTTCAGCTTTCCAGCTAAAGATCTAATACAAGTCTCCCCCTTGTTTAAGATATGACTTGTCCTCAAGTCAGTTGTTGATGGAGAGTACCTGTATTGAAATTATGTGAGAATAGTAGAACAAGAAAAGGAATTCATAGAGTCCAAGTTGCCTTGATTTTGCCCTATGAATTCGTGTTTGCCTAGTGCCAGTTGCCTGGTTTTCACTAGCAAACAAATTTTTATTTTTTATGTTTTTTTTTTATATATTTTATATATATTTTTTATGTTTTTTTTATATTATTTTTTATTCAACTACAGGACTGGAAGATGGCTGAGCCTGGTGTGCCATGACTTCCAGTTCTGTATCTTCTGTCAGTTGTTTCATAAATTCTTCTTTACTGATAGGCCTATTATAAACTTTGAGCCTATGTCCATTCACTATAAAGGAGGTGGAATCCTGGTCAATTGTCTTGATTTTGACTGCTCCATTGTCGAAGATTTCATCAATTTCATATGGGCCTAGCTAGTGTGTTGTGAACTTTGCTTTGAAATCTTTGAACTTGGAATCAAAAAGTAATGCCCAATCTCCCTTGCGAAATGTCTTTGTTTTGATATATCTGTCGTGCCACTTCATTCTTTGTTGTTGCACCAATGTAGTATGTTCTATGGCTTGTTGACGATGCTCATCCAACTGATTCAGTTCCATGATCCGCTGCTGTTGTGCTTCTGTCAGGTCTAGTCCTAATTCAGCTGCTAGTCTGTATGTTTGTATTTGAAACTCTATAGGCAATAAGGCCTCTTTTCCATATAGTAACTGGTATGGACTAAAACCAGTTGTATTCTTCCATGTAATTCTATAGGCCCATAGTGCATCTTGTAATTTTTCAGACCAATCTTTTTTGTTCAGCTGTACTGTTTTTGTCATGATATTCTCTAGGACTTTATTTGTTGATTCAACCTGCCCATTTGCTTGAGGATGATATGGTGTAGATGTTCTGTGTTTGATCTTGTACTTCTCTGTTAGATCTCGTACCCGTTTTGATGTAAATTGTGTTCCTTGATCTGTTACAATTTGTCTAGGTACTCCATATCTGACAAAGATTTCTTTAAAAAGAAAGTTGACCACTGTATCTTCTGTTGCTCTATTCACTGCTTTAGCCTCTGCCCACTTGGTTACATAATATGTACATACTAAGATGTACTTCTTTCCATTTGATGGTGGATTGATGGGTCCAACAAAGTCAAGTGCCCATTGCTCAAATGGTTCTATGAGGACCTGTGGCTTCAGCGGCATCTCATCTCTTGTGATTGGTCTCCCTGTTCTTTGGCAACTGTCACATTGCTTGACATATTTCTTAGAGTCCTTGAAGATGGATGGCCAGTAGTAGCCCAGTTGCAGCACCTTATATGCTGTTCGTTTATCTGCAAAATGGCCACCACATGGTTCATCGTGACATGCCCTTAGAATATCTAATATTTCATATTCTCGCACACATTTTCTAATTATCAAATCTGAACCAGTATAAAATAAATCACCATTTACCCAACTATACCTAGAACTCTCTCTAACAATTTTGTGTCTTTGCTTTTTAGTGAATTGGGTTGGTAACTTTCCAGAAGATAAATAGTTTGCCATGTCTGCAAACCATGGTGTTTTTACTGTGATAGCAAATAGATGTTCATCGGGAAAGTTATCTGCAACCGGATTTGGATCATTGGGTGAATGTATGCGGGACAGAAAGTCAGCCACTTGATTTTCCTTGCCTGGCCGGTCTTGTATTGTGATATTAAATTCTTGCAATAACAGTAACCATCTTGTTATTCTTCCATTGGTTATAGGTTTATTCATCAAGTATTTGATTGCTGAATGATCTGTATGAATGAAAACTTGATATCCTGTTATATAATGTCTGAATTTGTTTACTGCATGTATAACGGCTAACATTTCTTTCTCGGTGTCTGTATAGTTCAATTCTGCAGGTGTTAGATTCTTGCTTATAAAGTATATTGCATAATTGAACAAGTTCTCTTTCTGTCCAAGGGAGGCACCTATTGCGGTATCAGATGCATCGGTTGATATATGAAATGGCAAAGACCAATTTGGTCCACGGAGAATGGGTGCAACTGATAATTTTTCTTTTAGAATTTGAAATGCATTTTGACAGTCATTTGTCCAGTGAAATTCAATATCTTTTGCTAGTAATTTAAACAGAGGTTGGGCTATTTTACTGAAGTTTTCAATGAATCGTCTATAATAGCCTGCATAGCCTAAGAAACTTCTTACCTCTTTCTGTGTTGTAGGAGGTATTAAGTTTACTAGGACTTGAATTTTTGCTGGATCCACTTTAATTCCTGAAGCAGAAATATGGTGTCCCAGAACTATTCCTTCTGTCAACATTATATAGCATTTCTCATTGCTTAATGACAAATTTGTTTCAATGCATCGTTTTAAGACTCTCTCAAGATTATTTAGGCAATCATCATATGTGTTTCCATAAACTGTAAAGTCATCAATATAAACCTCTACACATTCATGGATTAGATCAGCAAAAATTGCAAGCACTGCTCGTTGAAAAGTTGCAGGTGCATTACATAAACCAAATGGCAAAACATTATATGCATAGGTTCCCCATGGGCAAGTGAATGTTGTCTTGTCTTGGTCTTCTGTTGCTATTCTAATCTGGTTGTACCCGCTAAACCCATCTAAGAAAGAGAAGAATTTCTTTCCAGCCAATGAGTCTAACACTTGATCGATAAATGGTAGAGGAAAATGATCCTTGAGTGTTGCTTTGTTTAGTTCTCGATAATCCACACATACCCTCCACTTTCCATTTTTCTTTGGAACAATAACAAGTGGAGAAACCCATTGACTATCTGAAATAGGATAGATGAATCCAACATTTAATAATTTTTGCAGTTCTTCTTTCACTATTTCTTTCATCATAGGATTCATTCTTCTTTGAGGTTGTCTTACAGGTTTAATTTGATCATCTGTATAGATGTGGTGGACACATGTGTTAGGATGGATTCCTTGCATGTCAGTATAATCCCCGGCAAAAGCTTTTGAATATTTCTGTAATAATGCAATTACCTCTTGCTCTTGTTCTGATTGCAACTCATTTCCAATGTTTAAATGTTTTCCAGGACCTACCTCAATTGTTTTTATTGTTGGATTGGAGATTGTGTTTACAGGAAAGATGTCTATAAAAGAATTCCGCAAAGTTTGAACAGTACAAGTTTCCTGAAAGCATTGATTCAAAAGATTATTGGCAGCTTCATATTGGACTTCTCTAAGCTGCTCTGAAATACTTGGTTCTGAAATGAAAAGATCCATTAAGTCTTCATTCTCTTCTTCTTCTCTTAAATCAAAGAATTTATTTATACTTAAAAATGATTTAGTTTGTTGTTTTTCTTGAGCTTCAAGTACTGATTCTAAAGAAGTTGACTGTGTAGGTGAATAAAGAGCAATATGTTTCCTTTCATCTCCATGTGAAATAATCATGCTTCCTGATCTGCATCCTATAAAGGCATCAGCGGTAGCTAACCATGGTCTGCCTAAGATTAGAGGATGTCCTCCCAAATTTGTTTTTGGTTGCAGAATAAGGAAGTCAACATGATACTCCCATGAATCCAAAGAGACTATAATATCTTCCAATATTCCTTCAGGAACAACTTTAGATCTGTCTGCTAATTCTAAGATTGTAGAGGTTGATCTAATGTTGTTCAAATGCAAAGTTTTCATTGTCTCCATTGTCATTACATTTATAGCTGCTCCCAAGTCTATTAATGTGTTTGGTACTGAGAAATTATTTATTGATATAGTAACCATAGGGATACCAGGATCAATATATTTTTCTACTTTAGTTTCTGTAGACATGAGGCTTGCTAGTTTACCAATGACTTGGATTGTAGTAGGATCCTTCTTCTTTTTCTGTGATTTCTTAATGCACAATTCCTTTATTGTTTTAGCATATATTGGTATTTCTTTAATTGCCTTCAACAAAGGAATTTTTACATAATCATTTTTTAACTCATCTAAAATATCAAATTCAGGAAGGGTTATTTCTTTTTGTTGTTCCACTAACCTTTCAGGATAAGGTGGTGTTTGAGTTGTAATGTTTGTTCCTTTCTGAATTTGTATCTTAGTTTGTGATGTTTCAGGTGATTCTCCTTGTTCGGTTGGTTCTTCTATAATTGGAGGAGAATCTTTTTTAAGCACTTTTCCAGACCTTAGATGGACTTCATTAAGAGGAAGAATTGAATATGTGGGAAAACATGTTGCTTCCTCTACAGTGTATGCAGCTTTTTCCACCTTATTATTCAGATTTGCAATTGGTTGGGCTGGTAATTGAGTTGGTCTGGGTTGATTTGTGGGTAGCTGTAACTGTTGTGGTTGGGTCAACAACGGTGGAGGATTCTGCTGCGGATATGGGATGGATTGTGGATATGCAGAATGTTGTTGTTGAAATGATATGGATTGAGGATATTGTGGATATGTGAATGGCTGTTGGTATTGTTGCTGGTATTGTTGTTGATATTGTTGAGGTGGCTGGTTTCCATAACCATATCCTCTCCAACCTTGTACAGGTTGTTGTGGATATTGTTGTGGAGGCCAAGCTTGCCATGGCATTGGAGGGGTCCAAGGATTTTGAGGTGGATAGAGGTAATTTTGTTGAGGGAATTGTTGCTGATTTTGTTGAGGCATCCTAGGTTGCCATGGTCTTCGTGGTGCTACATAATAAAAACCTTCCATTCCTGGCACTTCTTCCATTGAATTCATTTGTAATTCTTTCAATTTTAAACAATTTTCTGTGGAATGCTTTTCTATACAAAGACCACAAACCTGAACACTCTTAACACTATCCAAAGGACATTCTCTTAATGGATGTTTGTTTCTACATTTGGGACAAAAGATTGCTAAAGCTTGTTCTTGTTCTTCTTTCCTCTTATTTGCCTTTAGCACATCTACTTGTGTCCCTAATGTACTCAAAAGATCTGTTTTGAAATTCTCCAATAAACTTCCTATTTCAGCTCTTGTTATCCCTCCTGCAGCTGACTTTGCTGCTTTTGAACTTACTTCTCTTCTTCCTGTTTTTGCTCTTCCTCTAGAATATTTTTGACATAAGTCAACAATTTCATCAAATGGTAGGTTTGAAATATCTCCTTTACCCATCACATTCAAGATGTCAAGGTATTCATCCCTTATACCCTTGAGAAAGATTGTTCGAATGGTTTCTTGATTTAGAGAGTGTTGTTTAGATTTCTGTAGATTATATAAAAATCTTTCCAAATATTCTTCTAAACTTTCATCTTCTTGTTGTGTCATTATGAAAATATCTTCCTTTGAATCTCTAGATCTGCAATAAGCTTGATATTTTTTAAGGAAGACTGATCTCATATCATCCCAAGAAGCTATTGTATGTTCTCCTAAACCCATAAACCATTTCAAGGCTGCTGCTTTTAATGTTGCAGGAAAAAGACGAAGTTTATGAATGTCATCAGTGTATCCATATGTTCTACATAGAATATCAAATTCAAACATAAATGAATCAGGATCTTCTGTTGACATCCCATAAAAATTTGGCAATACAGAAGGTGGAATATTTTTCATTTTCACTTCTTCTCCTAATATTGCACTTGTGTCTATTATTGGAAAGCCAAAGGTAGTCTCATCTTCTTGTCTTTTCTGATCGTTTTCTATTTTTCTATCATTTTCTTGTTTTGCATCTTCCTCTCTCTTTCTTCTCCATTCTGCTTGTTGTCTTTCATATTGAGCTCGTTGTTCAGGAGTGAGAATAACAGATCCATGTCCCTCTTCTTCCATTGGTTGATTTGTTTCAATTTTAAGTGGAGTTTCAGGTTGGTCGAAGATAGGAGGATTTATGGATGGAAATAAAGATTGTTTTCCTTTGATAATTTCTTTTTGTTTTCCAGAAGTTGAAGATTGTTTTTGCTTTGCTTCCCAAGCTAACAAAGTTTGTCTCTCAATCAAAGTTAATCTTTTTCCACTTCTTTGTTTTTCTGCCAATTCCTCAATGATTGGATTACCAGTAACTGGGGTGTTTGATGATCCTATCTCTATTTGTGGGGGGTTTTTAATAAATCTACCATGAGGATCTCTATGTCTAGGCATAAAGAAACATAACTAAAAAGTGTAACTATTGTTTTTTTTTTTTTTTTTCTTTCTATTGACTATGCCGATATTTGCCTCCCCGGCAACGGCGCCAAAATGTTGAGCTAATTTATGTACCTAAACTAACACAATTATTTATTATCAATCCGGGTTGTTTATGCTTTGAGGCAAGTTCACTATATGTGAAGATCAGATATAATCAAACCTTGAAAGATAAGCTATTCAAAAGCTGAAAGTAATACATTCTATAACTCTAACTCAATTAGTTTAAAAAAGAGGAATAATATTGAAATGGTTCTTGACTCAAGAAATCCACTTTCACCTCAATTACCACTTAATGAATCAGAGATTAAAACCAAGAACTTAAGATGGATAAATTATTAATGAAAGAAGCTCTTAACTTAAGAGACATGTAAAGTATTCCATTATAATTCATTCATCTTAATATCAAAAATCTCAACAAGAAACTACTTGCACACAAACAAAAGAAACCAATTTTAATTCATCATTTTAGTAGAAGGGATGCTCAACTTGATACATCTGTTTTTCCAACTTGATAAAGTGATGAATAAGCTATAAACTAATGACATCAATCATTATGCATGAACCATAAAGCAATCTGAAATAAAGCTTTGAAAAACCAGTTCTACAATCATCAAATTACAAGGAAATAAAACTAGTTAACAAGAAAGTGTACTTAGCTTGGAATGGGGGCCCTTCCACCCTTGCCTTGCACACTTGATAAATGATCTCAGAAGCTTAAATTCAGTCACACATCCATAACATTGAACAGCAAAATGATAACAGCACAAGTCTTCAAATTAACTCCTCAATCCAAAATTGTCACAATATAAAAGTATATAAGTCAATAATAATCCTAATACATAAGCCATCAAAGCTTTGGCTTTAAATAAGAAGTCTCATGAACAAACTGATCTATTTTTACTCAAACAAACCCATATACTTCTCATCCACCTATCTAAGTCGAATTCATTATTCTTATCCCAAGAAATATGGCCAATCCCATAGAATCTCAAAACTGCCCTATTTCTATGGGATTTATGAATGACTAGTCATGATTGACTAGAACTAAATGGGCCTAATAAAACTTGTTCTGTTCGAACTAAGCATAGGTGGCTTAGTCATAGTTGCCAATCTGTCCATCCATGCATTCAATTCGTGCCCAAGTGTCCTGCAACCACATCAACCATAGAGCTATTACGGGAATTTCTGAATCTGCCAATTTTGCACTAAAAACCAAACTTTCATAAAAACTTTAGAATTTGAAAAATTAAAATTAAATACCTGAATAGATATCAAATATATATCAAAATGGAATAAATGAATGGAAAATGGATGGAAAATAGATGGATTAGTAAGTTTCTTTGAGCAAAATAAGACCAAAACTAAGGCCCAACAATCACAGGATAGGAAGAAGAGTTATGCATACCAGAACAAGATGGTTAAAGAGTTTCAAGTTGGGGAACATGTGTACTTGTGCATCAAGAACAATAAGAGTTCCTTGCTGGTTGGATCATGTGCCAAACTGACACCTTAGTTTTTTGGACCTTTCAAGATTCTTGAGAGGATTGGGGTAGTATCCTATCGACTTACACTCCCTCCAACAATGAAAGTCCATGATGTTTTCCATGTGTCATTTCTTAAGACATATGTTAAAGATGTTGATCATGTGATTGAATGCTATGTATTGCAGGTGGTTCCAAAAGGAGAATTCCACCCGAAACATCAATTCGTTTGCGAAGAAAGATGATCATGCTCCGGAATTAGGAAATCAAGCAAGTTAAAGTTCAATGGAAGAAATTTGGGCTTGATGAAGCTACATGGGAGATGGAGGATAAAATATGGGCTATGTATCATTCCTTATTCATTGGTTGAGCGAGTGTTTTGGTAGGTGTTTTGGAATGTGTTTTGGTATACGTTTTTGGTAAATGTTGTTATGTTGTTTTGTTATATGTATATATGTATATGGATGTAATTACCTCCATGAGATATTTTATAAAGATCTAATAACTGGTATGGGTATAATTTCATTGTGATGTTATGTTTTTCATGTTGGTTTGCTTCTCAGTAGGTTGATCATTGTAAATACTGCAACAAGCTAAGTTATAAAGCTCCATAGGCAGTATGTTTTTCTTACAACAGTCTTGTTGGTTGTAGGTGTCATTGAACACCAAGGGCGGTGTTCCAAAAAGTGGGAGTGTCATGTAACAACCCTAGTGAAAATTCCATGTAAGGAAAAATAATAACCAAGTTCATGGTACAAGTATTCCAAGATGAATGTTGGGAAAAAATTCATAGTGTAGGTATTCATATGGTTTATTATGGATATGGAAATTGGCAAAGGAAATGGCTAAGTATTTGGAAATAAAAAATTGCATTTATTGGCAATTATTTAAGAAAATAATGGAAAATAGGAGAAAAGGGAGGTGAAACGTCACAAATTGCATGTAAGGAGGAAAATGAATGAAAATAATGAAAAATGAAGAAAACAGAGGCCTCAGTAATAAAAAGGCTTCTGAGGATCAATTCATCGATTTTTTTCAGTGGAGTTTTGGAGCTCTAATTATTCTTTCTCTCTCTCTATTTCTCATACTCTTGGATACTTAGAGTTCTTGGAGCACCCTTGGAGAGTGTGGCATACTTGGAGATTGGAGAAAGAAGGAAAAGGAAGAGTAGGAAAGCATAAGAGGGCATCCAAATCATCAACTCTAATGGATTATATTTGCAGGTACCGAATTGCATGTATGTTTTCCTCACTACTTTTGGCATGCATGGAATATGCATGTGGTTTCTTGGTCATGATATTTCATTGACATGGAGGATTTCTTGGATTGACAGTGGATTTTCCTAGCTTTTCTATTTTCGGGATAGCCATGGTGTTGTGGGTTCATTTCATTGCTCCTTTTTTTCTAGTTTTTTATCGTGTGCATTTGGATAGGGGTTGATTTATTAGTTCCTTGAAGCCTTGGTTGGACAAAATCTCTGGAAGCCCTGTAATATCTTGGATTGAGTTACTATTCCTAGAAGCCTTGGTTGGAAAAACACTCTAGAATCCCTTCATGGGTTGAGTTACTAGTCCTGGAAGCCTTGATTGGACAAATGTTATGGAAGCTCGACGACATTTGTGGGTTGAGTTACTATTCCTAGAAGCCCTAGTTGGAACAAAAGCTATGGAGCCCTGGACAGCTTGGGTGGAGACCAATTTGGTGATGGTTGTGATTTTTGACCGTGAGGTGGAATCACTGGTTGAGGTTTGACGTGGTTTGGCCTCTATAATCCCTAGTTTGGTTTTGATTGATGAGTTTTATGATATCCCATATTCATGCTTGGAATATGGCACGGGGGTGACTGACTAAAGATATATTTGGCTCAGTCATGTCTATTTTCAGGTGGAACGTGGAAGTCCCAAACTTGGTTGAATTTTTCTTATGTCAATAAGAGCTCTTTTCCTCTTGTATTTATGGGTAAATATGCCTATTATTATGTGACTTATATGGATGTTATGTTTTCGTCATTCCTGTTGTTTATATGCTGGTTATGAATGCGTTTTATGATGGTGATGATGTATGGCTCTCATCATGTTTTTATTTGTAAATGAATGAACAATGTATCTATGCCCAATTAGATGGTAATGCAATTAATGTGTTGAGGCAACAATGCTTCTTAGCAATTCTCAGATAAGTATGAGACCCTATGCTCAGATCTTTTATTTAAACCTGTAGATTACATATTTGTGACATGTTTCATGAAATTCTTGTCATGGCTAGTAGGGTTCCAGTCAAGTCCTTGTTCAATTTTTTTCTTTTGCATTGTTATTCTATTGTTATATTTCATTCTAAAATTTTCATGGTTTTTTGGGCAGTGACCTGGGAACTGGACCTGAAAGGCTGGCTCAAATCCCAGGGATGTTGGCACAAGTCTAAGGAAAATGGTCCTTGGACGCATACATGGCCATGCTTTGCGAGCATCCAAATCCTTCGAGACGCACTCGCGTCCATATCAAGGGAGTGATTGGGGTTTAATGGTAATGGGACCCAAGGGCTTGTTACCAGAGTGGTTTGGATGGATCCTGGGAGTTTTGTTTCTGATGTGGAGCATTTTTTTGATGTGTTTCAACTGATTCCACTTCCTTAAGGTCACCTAAGAGGTTTAATAAGATCATAGTATCCTCTCATCGCATGTTTACTATTGGGGCCCTTGTTTTGAAATCAAATAGTTCTGAGATGCAGATAGTCTATGGCGGGACGCAACCACGATAGGTAGAGACCTGTCAAGGTTGCGAAGGAGTGAATAACAGGTGGCACATCTGTTGCGGGAGAAAGCATAGATGGTATAAGAACGTGGCAGGAGACAAGCAGTAGAACTCCCAATGAATAGAAAGAAGCAGAAGACAGCCGAGCGAGAAGAAAGGAAGAACTGTCAGTTGCGCTGGCAGCAAAACAAATAGGCAGCCGACCAGTGGAGAAAGGCGGTTGGCATAGGAGGAATCAGGTAACAAGAGCCGTAGGAGAGCTTTGTTCATGTTGTTCTGTTCTCTATCTCTCAAATCCCAGGGATGTTGGCACAAGTCTAAGGAAAATGGTCCTTGGATGCATACATGGCCATGCTCTGGGAGCATCCAAATCCTTCGAGACGCACCCGCGTCCATATCAAGAGAGTGATTGGGGTTTAATGGTAATGGGACCCAGGGGCTTGTTACCAGAGTGGTTTGGATGGATCCTGGGAGTTTTATTTTTGATGTGGAACATTTTTTTGATGTGTTTCAACTGATTCCACTTCCTTAAGGTCACCTAAGAGGTTTAATAAGATCATAGTATCCTCTCGTCGCATGTTTACTATTGGGGCCCTTGTTTTGAAATCAAATAGTTTTGAGTTGCAGATAGTCTGTGGCAGGACGCAACCATGGTAGGCAGAGACCTGTCAAGGTTGCGAAGGAGTGAATAACAGGTGGCACATCTGTTGCGGGAGCAAGCATAGATGGTATAAGAACGTGGCAGGAGTCAAGCAGTAGAACTCCCAATGAACAGAGAGAAGCAGAAGATAGTCGAGCGAGAAGAAAGGAAGAAATGTCAGTTGCCCTGGCAGCAAAACAAATAGGTAGCTGACCAGGGGAGAAAGGAGGTTGGCATAGGAGGAATCAGGGAACAGGAGCCGTAGGATAGATTTGTTCATGTTTTTCCATTCTCTATCTCTCTGTATCTCTGTATTCTAATCTACTAGATAGGACCTCTTTGCAATCTGTTTGGTTAAAGCTCATGTTGAGGAGCATTGTAATAGTCTGTTTCTGATAAGTGAATTATAATATGATCAGATTTTGTTATTCACAATATATGTTGTAGTCCAGATTGATTAGTGTGGTAGTATTTTAAAATTTTATTTATTGTCTTTCTGAATGTGATTCTAAGGGATATCACCCATGTAATGTTGTGTTTGCTTAAGCTCTAATATAGTTCTGGTTCATACATATCTAATCTGCTAAACTGATATCAATCTACTCCCAATATTAGTAAGGTCACGACACGCCTCGGGTGAGACTCTCTGCTCCTCAGAGCAGGGTGAAAATGTCGGCATGGCACTAGACTATAGCGGAAATCCTTGTTGGCCTCTAATTCAAACCTGGGTATTGCCTAAGAGACCTTTTTCCTTGCCAACAAATGGTTCTATTGTTGGGACCTAAAATATCATTTGGGAGCTAGATCATGGTATCTCGAATCATTGAAAGAGAAATAGGAAGCTGGTGGGATAACCTCCTAGATCAGTTCATCACTCAACAAGTTGAGCTGAGACAACAAAGGGAGAAAGAGGTCAAAGATCTGGTTCTATTTTCTGAATCCGCCAGCGATGTTTACGAGATATTTTGGGGAAAGTTCCCAGAAGAACTCTATAACTGGTTACGAAGGCTCCAGATCAAAGTAACCAAAATAAAGTCACAGAAAGTCAGTCGCAAGTGGGTGGACGAAGATATACTGGCCCTTCATCTGTTAAATACCAAGTTGACCTGAGCTGTATATTTCTGGGTGTAATCTACCTTGGACAGATACATAGTGGAGTTTGTAGCGGAGTGTTGCCAGTCCTTTTCGAGGGTAGAGGATATATTCAGATCTAGGTTACGAGGGAAGCTGTTGAAGGAGATTCCATAGTGGATTAAAGCCTTGATGGTATATGAAGGACTAATGGTGTTCAAAAAATCTGAGATGGAAGCATAAAAATCCTGTGCTGGGGGAAGGGACTGAGGGAAAGATGCTACAATAACAGTGAAAAAGGGGAGTAGGGGTATGGATTTCGAGACCTCTAATAGGCTAAGGGAGCGATGAGCACATCAGAGGGCACAGATCGCTGAGAAGTGGCGAGAAAGGGTGATAAAGGAGTTAAAGAGATAGGAAAGTAGTCGAAAGGAAAAAGAGCAGGCACCTCAGATGATGAAGGAAGATGAAATTCAAGTGGGTCCCTAGGATATAGGAGGGACCATTAAAGAATTTTGATAGGTGTATAGGAACCTAGCCCAGATGGAGAAAGGAAAGAAGCCTGACGGAGAAGATGCAGATGCGTGCCCCAAGGAGATGTCTGATGTGGAGTTGCACGTTGCAATGGAGCAACTGTTCCAAGAAAGGCTAGCATTCATATCTCAAGGTATTCCTAGTCACCAAAGTTCAAGTAGCTCTAGTCCCAACCTTCCCCTGGTGCTTTATCAACCACTAAGTGAAATTTTTGTTAAGTTGCATGAATTAAGCAAGTTGCATAGTATTCAGTCACCAGCAGTAATACACACTGGTAGTAGAATTACTAGTGGTACCATTTCACAACTAGAAACCAACGGTTTCATTTTAGTAATTCCTACTCAAGTGAACATGGCAGGATCACTTACCTAGTACCCAGAATTCTCTGGGAGGGGTAATGACGATGTAGAACAACACTAGTACCTCTGTGAGGCCATATGGAGGGCACGACAGACACCAGATGCGGGGAAGTTAATAGAATTTAAAACCATTCTTAGGGAGAGAACTCTATGCTGGTTTATAAAGTGGTCTGAAGCTCATTAGAATCCAATGATGGTAGATGTGAAGAGGGAGTTCGTTAAGGAGTTCAAACTGCCCCAAACAGACCAGAAGGGTCTGTCAAAAATGTGGGAAATCAAGCAACGGGAAGGAGAGACTGCTTGGGATCTAATGTGGAGATTCAAAGACGCGATTGGAAAACTCAACTATATAATCGATTCGAACCATCAGAGGGATTGGTTCATCAAAGCTCTGCTACCCTTGACAAGAACTCCATTAACTCAACAGAGGATCAAGACATTGTAGGATGCATTGGAGCAAGCAATGAAGATAGAAGCCATGGCAGGTTATCTACAAGATTTTAAGGGAGGAAAATTAGCACAGGACCCCTCTATAATGGGGTTTCAGCATCAAATAGAGAGCTTGACAGAGAAACTCAAGGAAATTAAACCAATGCGGCCAGCAAGACCGAATGTATGGTGCACACACTATCTAATGGAAGGACATGTGGTAACCGAATTTCCTTGGTTGCGGGGTCATAATGGGGGGACATAGGTTGCAGGGGAATAGGGGGCTCCACCAATGGGAGGAGTTGCGTAAATAAACACCCAGGGAATATATCCACTGCAACAACAATATACGGGGTTTCCTGCACAACAAAGTCCAACCACTACTGAGTATTGTGAAATATGTAAGAACATGGGTCATCCACCTCGCCTATGCCCTATTTTACAAAAATATTCCACCGTTCCGAATAAAACATACTGTGAGTTCTATGCCTCAAAAACACACAACACAGAACAATGTAGAGCTCTGGATGCATTGGCGGAACGATTGGACCGACCTTCATACCGAGTGAATGAGACTCCCCAAGGAAGAGGATGAGGCATGAGAGGAGGCCAAGCAGGGGTAGAGGTCCAGTAAGATGTTACAACTACGACCGAGAAGGACATGTATCTAGGAAATGTCCACTTCCTAGAAGACCCTGGTGTTCCCAGTTCTGGGTTAACACGCACGCAACAAAATATTGCCCTGAGCTCATTAAAAGATGGGAGGAAAGAACTAGACAGAGGGGAAAAAATTTAGTAAATGCAGAACCCAAGATAATGGAGAATCATACAATGTAGAACGTGGCCATAGTGACACGAGGAGGAAAAAGAACGAGGGAAGATGCACATACAGTAGACCTGATAAAATTGATTAGGCCAGCATCCCCAAAACCGCTAATCAAACCAGAAAGACAGAAGAAAATTTTTCAGGAAGCAGTAGAAGTATTTGCCCAACTAGGGGGAAACAGAGGTATTGAGTTATAGCAAACCCAGGAAAACAATGAAAACCAAGCCAATTCAAGTACTATAATTCAAGAATGGTTTGATCTATTCCTGAATATTGTTAACAATGCACCAATGTTGGAGCAGCTAAAGCAGAACCTGGAAGGAGTGGTGCAGAAGAACACAGGATCAAGGGAATTACTCGACGCAACCTAGAAGTATGTATAGAGAGTGAAAAGAAATGAAATAAGGACAAGAAAAGAGTTCCAAGTAAACACCCAGGTTGCGAGTTTCCAAATTAAAGACACCATGCTTGATTTGGGATACGATGTCAATATTTTACCAAGGAAAACTTGGGAAGCATTAGGAAGGCCAATATTAACAAACCCACCAATCCAAATTCGGATGGCAAACAAGTACTGCATTGTGCCCATAGGCAGACTGGAGAAAGTTGAAGTTGATATTGCAGGAGTAAAGACATATACAGACTATGAGGTCATCGACATCATGGAGGATAAAGATCCTTATCCTGCATTGTTGGGAATTGACTGGGCCTTCGAAAATTATGCAATAATAGATCTAAAAAAATAACTGATGATATTTGAGGATGGAGAGGTCAGAGTCACTCAGCCACTCAACCTGTATCAAGGTCCAAGATACACAAAGACTGTAGATAATAGAGAAGATGCTCAGCTTATGGACCAACTTTATCAAATGACCGCAGGAAGAAGGGAAGATTAAATCAACCCAACAACAGACGGATCTGTAAGCTGGAGAAGCATCCAAATCTCAAAATTAGGCTCAGATATATCTTGGGATGATTAACAACAAGGAGGGTATGAGATCAATACAAGGAGATGCGCCAACATCGGAAGAATCAATTGGATTGATATTGAGGTAAGGGATTACCCAACTTTATGCAATATGAACGATGTAAACATTTTCATAACAGAAATAGAAGATAAGGTACTAGAAGGAAATAGGGTACCACTAATGGACATGGCATTATAGTCCACATTGGAAAGATGGTGGAGTAACCATCGCAACTTACTGTCGCAATGGGGCATAGTTGCGGCATCATTGAAAGCGAGATTTAAGGAATAGGAAGGACCTCGGGTTAAAGAGAAATACCAAGGGGAATCAGACCCCAGAAACCATCTGAAGGAATGTGAGGATCAATGGAGAACCACAAGATATCCATAAGAGCTATCTGTACATAGATTTATCCATTCTCTGGACTTGATTCCATAGGTCTGGGACCTGACAGAAGAAAATAAAAGACGAACCAACACATGGCAGGAAGTTGCGGATAACTTTACACAATGTTTCTTGTTCGAAAGAAAAACAGAACTGGTCACACAAGATTTGTAGGATTTAAAGAAGGTATGTTCTTCCCAGAAATTCAAAAGGAGGATGAGCAGCCACTTCCGAACCTAGGCATCAGAAAAAAGGTAGCATGTCAAAAGCTAAACAATGAAATGGATGATGATAATATAGAAGATCTCAGGCATCTGTATTTTGAAGAGATAGAAGGGGAGAGGGATATCAAAGAAAAACTGACTGTTAGGGTCCTATAAATATAGGATTCATAATTTTGAATTGAATTTTGATAGTCTTGTGAAATATGTACATACCTTGCTTTCTGCAAGTTGTTTTCCCATATTTTGAAAAAAATAAAAAAATAAAAAATAAAAAAGAGGGTAAAAAGTCCTAAAATAAAGATCAAAGGACTTAAAAATATATATATACCCCAAAAGAAAAAGATGAAAATAAGACATGAAAGTGTGCAAGTCCAAATTCCACTACTTTTTACTTTTTTGCAAATGATTATGGCAGAGTGTTAATAAATGCCATAATCCATGATGAGTTAAACTGTCTAAACTTGACTTGTCATGTTTTCAATTTCCATGTTTTGGATAGTGAATAAAGATTGGTCAGATAGTTTAATACTGACTAATCAGTAGATAGGTCAAGAATAATAAGGAGCCCAACAGTTTAATCTGGGCCCTCGGATAAAACAAGGTAGATTTAGATAGTTTTTATTGCTTTCAAAAGAATAAATTTTTCAAGGTTGCTAACTCAAATGCTCTTGCTAAAAGAAGAAAAAATGTTAGATTTATATTGGGTAGGTAGAAAGAAGTGGGAAAAATCATGTAATATTCATCACCGGGCAAAAATAACTAATTTCCCTTCCCCTGTAAGTATTTAATATTCTATACTGTCAGTCAAAGAGGCTCAGAGAATTTCTCTGACTTCTGTTGGGACTGGACCCAAGGCTTAGTGACTCGATAGTAGAAAATGTTGATTTCTTATAACAAAACCCCCATTTACCACTATTTATGCATCATCCATACATTTTAACTCATATTTATAAGTAAAAACCCTTTTTACTTAATGAAGCATAATACCTCACTTGACTAATTTCCTTCATTCATAAAAACATAAAAAACCAACAAAAAGCATTATATCCTAAGTAAACATGGAAAAATTATAAAAAGATAAGCTTTGCTTTAATTTTTCACTTTACTTAGTCATCTAGTGTATTTTTGTGTATTTCATTTTCCCTTGTCATATTAATTTCTAACTTAGCTATTAAATCCCTAAAAAGACCTTATCCTATTATTATAACTCCATTTATTTAAATATCCCTTAAAAACCCACTATTATAAGATTTTTTGTCTAAAGCTATTATCCACATGGTAAATTAAAAGCCCAAATTATACTCCCTTTGGTATAAAATCTATCCTTAACCAAAATATCCCGCTCCCTATGGTTTTAGGCCTTTAAAGAGTCTAAAACTATATAATAAAATAAAAATACAAAAAGACTTTTATGCATATCCTATGTATATATAAGCGTAAAAACATTTCCCGACCTATCCCATTTTACCCTAAGTTTTGATAAAAGTTCCAACCCCCGCGCCTTTATAAATACATTCACCATCCCTCCCCGCATAGACTTAACCCGAGGTTAAAGTGTTACCTTTTCCCTTTTCCCTTTATGTAAACCTCACATTTTATATAAAAATCAACTCAAGGTTTTGTAACCCTGCCTTATTGCGCCTTCACCTATATATAAAAAAATTTGTTCACTTTATATATATATGTGTGTGTGTGTGTGTGTGTGTGTGACCACCTAACCCTGGTTAAACCTTATAATCCGCCTCATGTGCATTTAACCTTATGCCATTCCATATATATAGGCTCTGCTTATATATATGAACCCATTACAAAGCAAACTTTGGTTATAATAAAAAATTATACAAAGGTTTTAATTGCATTTTTTAACTCCGCCAACACATATCATTTATCTCAGTCCCACATCCATTTCGATCGCAACTTCCTAATTAATCTCAACCATTCGCTACCTCCCCGATGATCCAACGATGCGAGATCTGTTTCGCGTCCAAAAACCAATCGGCCGCCCACAACCCAAATGAATGCGAAATGGGTGGTTTTACTGTTCAAGCCTCCTACGACGTGGCGCATTTTCATTGCATCACGTTCGTTTGGAGAAAAACAACTTACCACCATTTTTAACGCGAAAACCACCGATGGTTTTACAATTTCAAAATCTAAACCACTCCCGCCAGCGGATTTGACCTGCATTGAATGCATTAAAGATGATTCATATATAAAAATTAAAACCTTTTATATATTGTTTCTTATGTTTATTCGTGCATTCCCGATTGATAAACACTCGACTCGACTGTGTAAAGACTCTTCTGCACAATTTTCAGACTTATATCCCGATAAAATCCCATTTTCACCGCAGATCCCCTGTTTAAAGACCTAGAAAGCCATTTTCTACTCCAACAAGTCGGACCAGAGCTCAAATTCAACCTCAAAACTTTAGAAACCCTAACAAAGCATCAAAATACCTGCGAATTGAGGTATTTTTCAAATTAAAACCCTACAATCAATTCTGAAACCGTCTTTAAGTAAAGTAGGCTTTTAATTTGAAGAATCCACTGGATAAATTGCCCCAAAATGCCCAAAAATAGGCCAAACCCTGGCCATTTTTTCCCAGAAGTTGTTATGTTCATAAAAGCCTTTGTTTGAGTCAATTTCCTCAGTTTAAGATCTCTGAAGATCAATTCCAAGACAAAAATGTTTTTCAGGCCTACCAAACTCCTTTTTACAGTCTCAACCATTCAGGAAACCCTTGTTTCCTGTCTTAACCTAGTTTTCATCTATCAGAAAACCTAATTGAGAAAAAATCCCAAAAGAAGCTATCCTTAGCCTAAATTTCTCAATTACCCCTCTGTTTAAAGTAAATTACTTCTGTAAACCATTTAATCTTACAGAAGAAGCCATAATTCCTAAAAAACAGAGTTAAACCTCCCAAACATACAGGGCTTTAATGAGAAATTGTTGGTCCAAACAGACTATGATAAGAAGATAAAGGACCATGCTAAAGAACAAGTGAACAAGCCTCTACCACAAGGTTCCCCCACTGGAAAAGTTATTCTACAATACTTTGAAGACTTATTTTTTCTTCAAAATGAGATTATACATATTTTCATTGTCAAACCAAATTTTGCAAAGTACACTGATGCAGATGAAAGCTACAGAAAGTTGAAGAACATGAAGACACCTGATGCAAAACAATGGCAAGAGTTTACAGATATGTTATAGTAGCATAGAAGCAGAACAATGAAGAAAATTACAAATAAAGTAGTCAAACTGAGAAGAAAAGAATAAAAAAGCTTATTTTATTTTATTTTTACTTTTGATGAGTCTCTTTATAGTAGTAAAAAGGTAAAAACGGAAATATAGTATGACAGAAAGATGATATGACAGTGAATTGAATTTTCTACCATAGTAAAAATTCCTTTTACAACTGTTAAAAGGTTAATACATCAGTTGAAAGTGTATCAGGATAAAGAGTAGGGTCAAAGAGTATCAAAGAAGAAACATCCAACTCATTTTTTACTATTGTAATTTCTCTATTTTACAAGCAGTAAAATGACAGATGAACAGAGTGAAAGAGTATCAGGAAGAAAGACAACGTTAAAGGGTGTAAAGTGAAAAGAGTATCAATAAAGCAATATTCAAAGAGATATTTTCCAAATATGCCAGCAAGCATGTACACCTAGTCAACAAATTGTTTTGATTAGATAATGTTAGTTCTATTTTTTCTAAGTAAGAGGACAACTTGCTAAGTTGTTAAGAAACTGTCCCTCCTAATGTGTAAAGATATTTTTATTTCCTAGAGTTATTCCTAGATTTCTCTAGGATATTTTGTAATAAACATTTGTATAAATACTTTAGTTTATGAAGTGTTTAGTGTGGAATAAAATTGCTGAGATTATTATAGACCATTTTGCTGGTACATTGGAGGCTTATGTGTTGATTTCATAGCAGCAGTCAGGACAATAGCCAATTGGACTTCATAATTCAGTATTCAAGGCGATAATTTGAAGAGTAAAGTGCATCTATCTTGTCATTGTTTACTTTTTGAGTTCCATTCATTTCATATATGTTGTTAAATCTTAATGATTAAATAGGAGTATTACTTCAGGATTAGTGTTAGAACTCCCTATCTTAAATACTTAATCATTTAAATGTTTTCTGCTGATTTCCAGATTTAGGAATTCTTAATTGCTCCTAGTCCCGTTTGACCTCTGCCTCCTTCCTCTTTTTCTGGATCAAAGGATTCTTCATTACCCTTTATCCCGAAGCAAGCCATCTCATCAAAAAAATATATCCAAATCTCTGAGGGTTATCTACCTTGCCCTTAATACATTAGCATCCTCTTGCCCTTGCCTTCTAGTTCTGCTTGCTAGACTCTGACTCCATAGCCCAATGGATTAGTAGATCCCTCTTTAATTTGTCTTCAAGTAATCTTATTTTACACCAAACATTTCAAAACTAAAACCAAATTGAATTATCATAACTAGCCTAAAATATTAACAAAATACAAAGTTAAATCATAAAGAGAGAGCCCTCTCTAAAATTTAGGAAGGCTAGATCCTAAATTTCTAAAGTAGGTTTGTGGTTACCTCGGACTATTTCTCTTGAACCTGGACAAATTACTGGGTGATAACATAATGAAGACCATACTGGGGAAGACTAAAATTTTCTTCAGAAATATTTTACAGGTTCAGATTTGATCTATGATGTTGGACAGTGATCAGACACACAAAGGTTAAAATCATCCACCTGGCGACTCCAAATCAATTTCACAATCAAGACTCCACTGGAGGAATGAACCTCAAATAAAAATATGGAAAGATCAAGCTTTCAACTTGGATCTTAATCCAAGACATTATGTTCTTTCTGATTAATAAAGTTTTTCAATGTATATTGTATTTTATAGAATATCTTAGATTAGTTTTTAATTATTTTCCTTTGAAGATTGTTAGTAATTCTCCTAATCTCTTTGAGCAGCTTTCTTCTGAATCTAATGATGATCATTTTCCAATTAAGGAGCCTCAAATAATCAAGACTGATCTTATAATCCTTGTACATATTCCTGTACCATATAAAGTTCCAGATAGGTATAAGCCCCTTATTTTACCTCCTATACTCCATGATTTTCCTAAAAACTACTACAAATATCTCCCTAGATTTGATGGAGAGAATGGTATCACTGCCCAAAAACATATTCAAGGTTTTGAGAATTATTTGGATTTATTTGAGATTGATGAAGATGATGTTAAAATCAGACTTTTTGCTCTTTCTTTACATAATAGAATAAAGAGTTGGTTCAAAAATTTGTCTAATGCTAGCATCTCAAATTTCCAGCAGTGTATTAAACTTTTCCTTGATAGATGGATAATCAAAGTTAATCATTTTGTGATCATGGAAGAATATAATCAGCTAAAAAGACATCCAAATGAAACAATACAACAATTTTCTAACATATTTAATTAAGTTTATTATTCAATGCCAGAAAATATTAGACCTCCTCATGATTCTGCTCTCTTGCATTACCCAAGTGCCTTTGATCCAGAAATAGAATTTCATTTAAGAGAAAGAGATCCAGAAACACTTGTACAGATGCAGAAAATTGTAGTTGATGTAGAATTTAATCTGAAAATCAGACAGGAAAAGTTGAAAGAAAAAGAAGAGGAAAAGAAAAACATTGTAGAGGTAAAACTCATCCTTCTGGTAAGAAAACTAGAAATAATACAGAAAATTACTATGAAAGATGAATTTTTTGTTCAAAATCCTTGATACATTTAGCGAAGAAATAGAAGAGGTTGATAGCCATGAACAAATTCTTGCTAATTCCAATTATCATATATCAGAAAATGGATTTACAGATCAATATGTGGAAGAGGAATCTACTGATTTAATATGTATGTTTGATGACATTCCTTATTTTGATGATTTTCCTAAGTATGATCATTATGATGATAGTTATGTTCTCCAAACTCAAGCTAACTTTACAGAGAAATCAGAAGCTAGTTTGTGGGATGAAGAAACTCAGTTTCAGCAAATTGAAGACAATGATCAGCTAATACAGATCAGCCATGAGAGTGAGGAAGAAAGAGCAGAATTACAGTTTCTAATAGGTTGCAAAAATAAAGTTTTGATAATAAACAAGCAAATGCAACAAAATATATCAAAGTACATAATGCTTGAATGGTTGCATTGGTTGTTTCGTTTTACCTAACCAGTAGTTAGACAGCTGATTAGAGTAAGTAGGTAGGATTTCAACTTATTTCAGTTTTCAGTTTTCAACTAGTTTGAAATAATTCATTAAGGTTTGAAGCCAAGGAAAAGGCCATAAGGTCTTGTTGATTTAGTAGTTTAGTTTGAAGGTTGCAGCTCCTTTTAGTCTCAGATCATATTTCAGTTTGTAGAAAAAGGTGTAAATTCAACTCAAGAGTTTTCAGTCACAGCATATGCACATTTGGGATTGGCCCAATGGATCAGGCTACTAGTCGACTAGGCTCTTGACATCTCACAAGGAGATGCCATCCCCATGTGAAGCTTTTGTTAGGGTCCTATAAATATAGGATTCATAATTTTGAATTGAATCTTGATAGTCTTGTGAAATATGTACATACCTTTCTTTCTGCAAGTTGTTTTCCCATATTTTGAAAAAAATAAAAAAATCAAAAAGAGGGTAAAAATTACTAAAAGAAAGATCAAAGGAATTAAAAAATATATAGACCCCAAAAGAAAAAGATGAAAATAAGACATGAAAGTGTGCAAGTCCAAATGCCACTACTTTTTATTTTTTTGCAAATGATTATGGCAGAGTGTCAATAAATGCCATAATCCATGATGAGTTAAACTGTTTAAACTTCACTTGTCATGTTTTCAATTTCCATGTTTTAGATAGTGAATAAAGATTGGTTAGACAGTTTAATACTGACTAATCAGTAGATAGGTAGAGACTAATAAGGAGTCCAACAATTTAATCTAGGCCCTCGGATGAAATAAGGTAGATTTAGATAGTTTTTATTGCTTTCAAAAGAATAAATTTTTCAAGGTTGCTAACTCAAATGCTCTTGCTAAAAGAAGAAAAAATGTTAGATTTATATTGGGTAGGTAGAAAGAAGTGGGAAAAATCATGTAATATTCATCACCGGGCAAAAATAACTAATTTCCCTTCCCCTGTAAGTATTTAATATTCTATACTGTCAGTCAAAGAGGCTCAGAGCATTTCTCTGACTTCTGTTGGGACTGGACCCAAGGCTTAGTGACTCGATAGTAGAAAATGTTGATTTCTTATAACAAAACCCCCATTTACCACTATTTATGCATCATCCATACATTTTAACTCATATTCATAAGTAAAAACCCTTTTTACTTAATGAAGCATAATACCTCACTTGACTAATTTCCTTCATTCATAAAAACATAAAAAACCAACAAAAAGCATTATATCCTAAGTAAACATGGAAAAATTATAAAAAGATAAGCTTTGCTTTAATTTTTCACTTTACTTAGTCATCTAGTGTATTTTTGTGTATTTCATTTTCCCTTGTCATATTAATTTATAACTTACCTATTAAATCCCTAAAAAGACCTTATCCTATTATTATAACTCCATTTATTTAAATATCCCCTAAAACCCACTATTATAAGATTTTTTGACCAAAGCTATTATCCACATGGTAAATTAAAAGCCCAAATTATACTCCCTTTGCTCTATAATCTAACCTTAACCAAAATATCCCACCCCATGTGGTTTTAGGCCTTTAAAGAGTCTAAAAATATATAATAAAATAAAACTACAAAAAGGCTTTTATGCATATCCTATGTATATCTAAGCGTAAAAACATTTCCCGACCTATCCTATTTTACCCTAAGTTTTGATAAAGGTTCCAACCCCCGCGCCTTTATAAATACATTCACCATCCCTCCTCGCATAGACTTAACCCGAGGTTAAAGTGTTACCTTTTCCCCTTTCCCTTTATGTAAAACCTCACGTTTTATATAAAAATCAACTCAAGGTTTTGTAACCCCGCCTTATTTCGCCTTCACCTATATATATAAAACTTTGTTCACTTTATATATATATGTATCACCACCTAAACCGGTTAAACCTTATAATCCACCTCATGCGCATTTAACCTTATGCCATTCCATATATATAGGCTCTACTTATATATATAAACCAATTACAAAGTAAACTTTGGTTATAATAAAAAATTATACAAAGGTTTTAATTGCATTTTTTAACTCCGCCAACACATATCATTTATCCTGGTCCCACATCCATTTCGACCGCAACTTCCCAATTTATCTCAGCCATTCGCTTCCTCCCCGATGATCCAATGGTGCGAGATCTGTTTTGCGTCCAAAAACCAATCGGCCGCCTGCAACCCAAATGAACACGAAATGGGTGGTTTTACTATTCAAACCTCCTAAGGTGCGGCGCATTTTCATTGCATCGCGTTCGTTTGGAGAAAAAAATCTTACCACCATTTTTTAATGCGAAAACCATTGATGGTTTTGCAATTTGAAAATCTAAACCACTCCCGCTAGCGGATTTGACTTGCATTGAATGCATTAAAGATGATTCATATATTAAAATTAAAACCTTTGATATATCATTTCTTATGTTTATTCATGCATTCTCGATTGATAAACACTCTGCTCGACTACGTAAAGACTCTTCTGCACAATTTTCAGACTTATATCCTGAGAAAAGCCCATTTTCACCATAGATCCCTTGTTTAAAGACCTAGAAAGCCATTTTCTACTCCAACAAGTTAGACCAGAGCTCAAATTCAACCTCAAAAATTCAGAAACGCTGTCAAAGCATCAAAATACCTACGAATTGAGGTATTTTTCAAATTAAAACCCTGCAATCAATTCTGAAACCGTCTTTAAGTAAAGCGGGCTTTTAATTAGAAGAATCCACTAGATAAATTGCCCAAAAATGCCCAAATACAGGCCAAACCCTGGCCAATTTTTCCCAGAAGTTGTGTAATGTTCCTAAGTTAGCTTCAGATAATAGGAACATTAATTTTTCCTTGCTTATTTTTAATTTCATGTATTGATGAATAAATTGTAAGGGAGGACATGTAAAACTCTTGAAAATTAAGAATAAATCAATGCCTATGTGAAAAGACACATATCTGGGCTATGTAAATAAACTCCTGCAGGTGTGAATGGGTTAAATCACAAGAATGGGTCATCTTTGACCAAGTCAAACATCGCAGTCTAGATGCATTGAACCTCTTTGAAGGACAACGAAGTTCTAGAATGAGGTTGTAATGTGAAAAGGGTTAAGTGATTCAAGCTGGTTTACGGTTTGGAAAGACTCCTATATTATAAAAGGAAGAAGAGGGAAGCAAGGAAAAGGTTGTTGATTGATCATATTTCTGAGTATTTGTCTGCTTAGACAAATACCATTCTCTGTTGTTTAGTGGAGGATTGTATCTGAAATTCCTATGCAGGGATTTCACCCCTTCCTTTGAGGATTCAAGGAGGAAATTTTGCTGAATTGAACCACTATTAGGCTTGAGGCCAAGCTCCTTCTTACATTACAATGCTACTCATCTTGAGGGCTGAGCTGTCTTGTGAGCTACATCAAGTGGGAGTCTAGATCTGTGGAGATATAGTGTATTTTGGGAGCCTCTTCTCATGGAAGGTGTTATTTAACCTCTTGAAAGAGTGTCTCTGCTTCTTGTACTTCAGATCTGTAATTTTACAATAGTTTTATGTGTCATTTGAGCTACAGCGCTGTCCCATTGAGTAAACTGCGTTATTTTTGTATGAGGGTTTACATGGTGTCTTGCTCATAGTTTAGATCAAAGATCTCTTATGTTGGGCTTTGCCTCCCACTTGGTGATCCACGGATTAGCTTGCTGATCTATGTCCTGTTCAGATCTGATCCATTATAATGAAATTTTATATTCAGAAATTTACTACAGCAGTTTCCTGATCTGTATCTTGTTTCTCAGATCTACTCTTATTCATGCATGCTTTTGTCAAAATTCCAAGTGGATCTTGAAGAGAAAACTATATAGTTTCCAGATCTGACATAGATCCGATGTTTCATCCACAGATATTTCCTAGATCTGAGTTGTAACTTCCAGCTGCTGAAGCTCCTAAAAAATAACGCTGTTGAAGCATTTTTGCAAATATACTTGTGTTCCTGCTCTCTTTTCTGAAGATCTATTGTTGTATTGGCTCATGAATTCTACTATATAATGAAAGGGATTTATCATAATGCTGATTTGCTAATTTAAGACTAAAATATAAGTTTCCTTGCTGATCTCCTCTGAAAATCTACTAAAACCACACAATTCCTGAAGCAGTGCTTGCATTTTGTTGCAACCTTCCTCTTTGGGTGATTTTTAGTTAGTCAAGTTTTTGAGAGGTCTGTTTAAATTGTCTACACTGATTTGTTTCTAATGAAATTCCATATATAAGTCTCATACAACATGAATGAGGGGAAACAAGCCTTGATATGCGTTATTTTTGCATAGTTTTACTTATACAGCGTTTCTCTTGAGCACATTGTTGAAATTCTTGAAAAAGGAATATTACAAGTTGCTATGTTCATAAAAGCCTTTGTTTGAGCCAATTTCCTCAGTTTAAGATCTCTAAAGATCAATTCCAAGACAAAAGGGTTTTCCAGGCCTACCAAACTCCTTTTTATAGTCTCAACCATTCAGGAAAGTCTTGTTTCCTGTCTTAACCTAGTTTTCATCTATCAGAAAACCTAAATGAGAAAAAATCCCAAAAGAAGCTATCCTTAGCCTAAATTTATTAGTTACCCATCTGTTTAAAGTAAATTACTTCTGTAAACCATTTAATCTTACAGAAGAAGCTGGAATGCCTAAAAAACAAAGTTAAACCTCCCAAACACACAGGGCTTTAATGAGAAACTGTTGGTCCGAACAGACTATGATAAGAAGGGACCATGCTAAAGCAAGTGAACAAGCCTCTACCACAAGGTTCCCCCACTGGAAAATTTATTCTACAATACTTTGAAGACTTATTTTTTCTGCAAAATGAGATTAAACATTTTTTCATTGTCAAACCAAATTTTGCAAAGTACACTGATGCAAATGAAAGCTACAGAAAGTTGAAAAACATGAAGATACCTGATGCAAAATAGTGGCAAGAGTTTACAGATCTATTATAGCAGCATAGAAGTAGAACATTGAAGAAAAGTACAAATAAATCATTCAAACTGAGAAGAAAAGAATAAAAAAGCTTATTTGATTTGATTTTTACTTTTGATGAGTCTCTTTATAGTAGTAAAAAGGTAAAAAGGGAAGTCTAGTATGATAGAAAGATGATATGACAGTGAAATAACTTTTCTACCACAGTAAAAATTCCTTTTACAGCTGTTAAAAGATTAATATATCAGTTGGAAGGGTATCAGGATAAAGAACAGGGTCAAAGAGTATCAGAGAAGAAACATCCAACTCATTTTTTACTATTGTAATTTCTCTATTTTACAAGCAGTAAAATGACAGATGAACAGAGTGAAAGAGTATCAGGAAGAAAGATAGCGTTAAAGGGTGTAAAGTGAAAAGAGTATCAATCAAGCAATCTTCAAAGAGATATTTTCGAAATATGCCAGCAAGCATGTACACCTAGTCAACAAACTATTTTAATTAGATAATGTTAGTTCTATTTTTTCTAAGTAAGAGGACAACTTGCTAAGTTGTTAAGCAACTGTCCCTCCTAATGTGTAAAGATATTTTTATTTCCTAGAGTTATTCCTAGATTTCTCTAGGATATCTTGTAATAAACATTTGTATAAATACTTCAGTTTATGAAGTGTTTAGTGTGGAATAAAATTGTTGAGATTATTATAGACCATTTTGTTGGTAAATTGGAGGCTTATGTGTTGATTTCATAGCAACAGTCTGGACAATAGCCAATTGGACTTCATAATTCAGGATTCATGTGATAATTTGAAGAGTAAAGTGCATCTATCTTGTCATTGTTTACTTTCTGAGTTCCATTCATTTCATATATGTTGTTCAATCTTAATGATTAAATAGGAGTATTACTTTAGGACTAGTGTTAGAACTCCCTGTCTTAAATACTTAATCATTTAAATTTTTTTTGTTGATTTCTGGATTTAGGAATTCTTAATTGCTCCTAGTCCCATTTGACCTCTGCCTCCATCCTCTTTTTCTGGATCAAAGGATTCTTCATTGCCCTTTATCCCGAAGCAAGCCATCTCATCAAAACAATATATCCAAATCTCTGAGGGTTATCTACCTTGCCTTGAATACATTAGCATCCTCTTGGCCTTGCCTTCTAGTTCTGCTTGCTAGACTTTGAATCCATAGCCCAATGGATTAGTAGATCCCTCTTTAATTTGTCTTCAAGTAATCTTATTTTCCACCAAACATTTCAAAACCAAATCCAAATTGAACTATCATAACTAGCCTAAAATATTAAACAAAAAACAAAGTTAAATCATAAAGAGAGAGCCCTCTCTGAAAATTAGGAAGGCTAGATCCTAAATTTCCAAAGTAGGTTTGTGGTTACCTTGGACTATTTCTCTTGAACCTGGAGAAATTACTGAGTGATAACACCGACGACAGAAGGGATCCAAATGCTACCATTAAGAACCAAGAAACTAAATATTGGAACAGAAGATAAGTCCAAACTAGCGACAATTAGAGATTATTGGGATGAACAGACAAGTAAGGAGATATACAGTCTGCTGCAGGAATATGAGGACTTGTTCCCTTAATCGGTAGCGGATATAAAGGGAATAAAAGGGGATATGGGGGAGATGCAGATAATATTGAAGCCCGACACAAGGCCTATGAAACATAGACCATATCGTCTGAATCCAAGGGTGAAGGAAATAGTTAATGCAAAGATTGAAAAGATGTTAAAGTCAGGATTAATATTCCCAGTAGAGGAAGCAGAGTGGGTAAGTCCTATAGTTATACAGAATAAGAAGGAGAAGTTTGAGATTCAAGTCTGTGTCAATTACAGGAGCTTAAACAATGTCTGTATCCATGACCCATTTCCCACTCCGTTTAGTGATGAAGTCTTAGACAATGTTGCGGGAAATGAGGCGTATTCATTCACCGATGGATTCTTAGGATACCATCAAGTAAGGTTAGCAGAGGAAGATAAGAAAAATACAACATTCACCATCGAATGGGGTTCTTTTGCATATAATGTGATGCCATTCGGATTGAAAAATGCACCTGCAGTATTTTCTCGCATCGTGATATCTGCTTTTCGGGAGTACATCCATAAGTTCTTAGAGGTCTACATGGATAACTAGACAGTCTACAGCTTATTAAAAGACCATACAATGTTATTGAGGATAATTTTTGATAGGTGTAGACAACTTTAGATCTCGTTGAACCTAAAGAAGTGTATCTTTGTAGTTCCATTTGGAACACTGCTAGGAAACGTGGTATGTACCCAAGGAGTTTGCGTGGACCTAGCCAAAGTAGTAGTGATAGTCAACATGGAGGCACCAAAAATGGTAAAACAATTGAGATCATTGTTGGGCCACACAGGTTACTACTAGCGATTTATCCCCAACTATGCCAAGATAACAGCCCCTTTATAGAAGCTTTTGCGGAAGTCGGAGAAGTTTCACTGGAAAGAGAGTTGAAGAACAACCCTAAATACCCTGAAAGAAAAATTACCAAGTGCGCCAATATTAGTTCACCCAAATTGGGACAAACAATTTCATGTACACATCGATTTTTCCAGCGTTTCACTTGGAGCAGTCTTGGCTCAACCAGGGGACACTTTAGTTGACTACTCGGTATATTTTGCAAGTCAAAAATTGTCCACAGCAGAACGAAACTACACCACAACAAAGCGGGAGGCATTGGCAATGGTTTATTCCCTTCAGAAGTTCCGCAACTACCTGTTGGGACATATGGTTAAATTTTTCACAGACCACTCAAATTTGAAATTTTTGGTAAACAAACTGGTCTTAGAAGGAAGAATCTGCAAATGGCTCCTACTCTTCCAGGAGTTTACCTTTGAGGTGATCTTAAATATCGAAAGATTGAACGTAGAGCTTTATCACCTATCTAGACTAGAGAATGGAGAAAATGGAGGATCTCTAGATGATCAGTTACCAGACACTGATATTTTCAGAGTAGAAGCCATACCAGAATATTTGGACCAAATAGCAACCTACCTCATGACAGGGCAGTGTCCATAGGAACATACATCAGTCCAAAAAATACACCTGGTAGTTCAAGCTGTAGAATATCAACTCATAGTGGGACACCTATATAAGATGCGACTGGACCATATTCTCCGGAGATGTGTCATGGACCACGAAATGGAAGCGGTACAATGGGAATGCCATAGTGGGGTTGCGGGAGGACATGTGGGAGAAAAACCAACGGTAAGAAAGGTACTACAAGCAGGGTTGTGGTGGCCGACAGTACATATGGAAAACAAATAATTTGTTAAGAAATGTGATGTATGTCAATAGACGAGACAACCATCCCACAGAGATGAACTTCCACTTCATCTGATAAAATTACTGAAGCCGTTTGAAAAATGGGAAATCGATTTTGTAGGACCAATTACACCAGATGCAAGACACTCGCAGGTGAGGTACAGAATAACAGCGAAAAACTATTTGACAAGGTGGGTAGAAGCATTTCCAGTAAAAAATTTCATGGCAGAGACTGCTGCCAAGTTCATATTTGAAAACATAATCAGCCGATCCGGTTGTCCAAAGAGCCTGACCAACAACCAGAGTACACACTTCATCAATGACACCACTAATTCCCTGTAAGAAAGCTTCATGATACAGCATCATAAAGGAAATCCATATCACTCACAAGCCAATGGTACGGTATAAGCATTCAACAAAATATTGGATAAGGGTCTAACAAAAATATGCAATGTGCAACGGGATGACTAGGATGAGCGGATACCAGCAACTTTATGGGCATACCGAACAACGATAAAGCGACTAGACAACCAAACACCATTCCAGCTAGTATATGAGAGAGAAGCAGTAGTCCCAGCTGAATTCAACATACCCAGCCTCCTAGTCGCAACATCACTCCAACTATCAGAAGAGGACTCGCTAAAGGAAAGATTGCAGGAATTACAAGCCCTCGAGGAAGAACGATTTTTGGTAGAATTTCACCAAACGGTACAGAAGGATAAAAAAAAATCTTAGCATGACCAACACATCAAGCGCAAGAATTTTCTGGTCAGGGGAAAAGTTCTACTCTACAACAGTAAGTACCAGAAGTTCCCAAGGAAACTGTAGATGCATTGGCTAGGGCCATTTTACGTGATAGAAATCAAAGATTCAGGAGTAGTTCGGTTAGCACAACTGGACAACCGAGTTATACAAGGATGGGTGAAAGGCGCACGCCTGAAGCCCTATTAAGAGTAATTTACTCATTTCCAATTCCAATAACTCTCGCAACCGAGAGGATTCAGTAAGGTAGAATATCATCAATAACTCTCTCGCACCTGAGAAGAGCATGGATAGGATTTGCACTTTAGAAAAAACAGAAAAATAAGTACATTTGTGTTGCGGAGACCGCAATGCAACCAATTATGGTCGGGGAAGGGTAGTGTCCAATGTGTCATCCACGTCAGATAGAAAAGCGTGTCGAACATCAGCCCATCATCATTACGCATAGTACTCGTGTCATTTTGTAAGATTACCAAGATTTGGAAATAATTGCCATAATTAGCATAACCCATATTGTAATAAATTTTCCATGATAAGGCATAACCACCAACCATCGCGTCTGCCCAAATCCCAAAGCCACAATCAGCATTGTCAGAGCCCACCTCAGCCAGTAACTAATCACATGATTGTAGCCACAGACGAGGCCAGGGGGAAATTTATTAGTTATGGGGCCTCATCAACCTCAGCCATGCCGGTTAGTTACATAACATGCATGCAAAGAAGTGCGAGAATGCCGGAAAAATATGAGTTAGAACCAGAAACATCCAAGGGAGCAAGAGAAGCAGAAGCAGAACTAGAAGAGCAGAGAAGGCACACAAAAGAAGGAATTCAAGAGAAAAGAGAAGGAGTTGTTCTACAGGTGTATCAGAGAAGAGCCAGAATGAAAAGAGCAACACCAGCAATTGTGGAGCAAGAGCTCGATAACGAAGTTCAAAAGATGGAATCACTAGTGGGGAAATACGACAGTGCATCATTGATCGACACTGACCTCATGGAATCTTTCAAGTTTCTAGCAACGAAAAGACAAGTATATATGGAGAATTATGCAACAGAAGCAGGGCAGCAAGCAGCAAGAGTCCTACTAGAGTTCCGGGGCATTCAACAGTCTACCATACTGAACTTAAGAAATCTTCTAGTGTTCGGTGTTACAGGTGCTGCAATGCAGTGCACCGAGTTCTTGTTGAGAAGAATTCATAATGGTTCGCTATGGCTAGGGAAAGAAATCCCAATTCATGTGGAGGACATCCACATTTTAACTGGACTATCATAGGAAGGGAGGGATGTCTCAGTAGCATTCCAGACTGTATCCAAGAGGGCGAAGAAAACCAGAGATAACGACTATTACACAAAGTATGACACCAAGAGGGGGGGGAAAGGAGCCGAAATTGACTTGATCGACAAGCCAGAGGTCAGGGTCACATGTTACTTAATTGCAAGTAAAATGATGAGGCACTATACAAAAGGAGAATGCATGCTAGATACGATTTCAGTTTTGGAGCATTGTGTCCAGGGGGCACAACTAAACTGGTGCTCATTTTTTTTGAACGAGTTGTTCGAAGCTTGTGAGGAAAACTACAAGAGGGAAACCAGATTCATCTATGGATATCTAATTATGGCACTGGCAATGTGGAAATGGACGTTTCTAGGCATTCGAGTACCTGTGGAGATAGCAACAGGACAACCATTGGCAATGAAGTTCGTGCCTTGGAAGGTATCTAGGGATCCTAGCATGAAGGAGGTAAACACAGAAGCTTTCAGATTATGGTACAGCCAAATGGTTGATGTCGTGATGAGTCAAAAAAGAGTCCCAGGGAGTCTGTTGGATGGTTATAATGCACAGATATGGTTTGGAGTTACCCACAAGAAAACCTTTATCATGCAAACATGTGTACCATAATCGACTTTCAAAATGAAGCCATTAAAGTTCCATATTGATGAAACAACCTTCCACACAGAAGTTTGTTCATGGCCAAGAGTAGAAATGGAGGTTAGAAGTGGAGTCTACACCTATATCTTCGATGGGATTCTGCCAAACCCACTGCTAGGAGAAACTTCAGAGCAGACGGTGATTAGGATGGCGTAGTTGCAGCTATCCCCGATCATTGAGTAGTTGAACACAAAGGTACAGACTTTTAATAAAGTATTTCAAGTGTTAACAAGTGATTCCAACACATTTCCTACACTTTCAGAGTTTCATGCATCCCACTCCAAACCATCTTCCTCCACGGCCTCCCTAATAGCACCAATACCCAACATTTTGTTTAGCTCACTGCCCCCAGTGACTACAGCGCTGGTCAGAAAGACTAAAGTTGTGAAACCCCCAGTAGAAGCACCAAAATAAAAAAAGGCCAAGATCGTAGTATCTAGTATAGTGGTTGATCTCACTGGGGATGATCAGCCGCGACCTTTGAGTATAGCAGTACCGATAAAGGAAGAGCCTGTAGTGGAGCCCTAGGTGACCAGGGGGCTACCACCCATCAACCCCCTCAATTTCTTAAATATTCGCATATCTCCACCTTTCATTCACCAAAAATTGGCCCTCGCCTCATCCACCATTTAGGAACCACCCATTACCACGCCTTCCATTTCATCAGCCACCGTATTAGACCCAATCGTCAGAGGAAGACCAAATGATGACCCTGAGGCGGAAGTTAACTCGGGTACAATAGAAGTACCCCTAGTTGGCCAAACCCTAGTTCAGCATGCTACGTTCATAGAGCTTTTAAATCAGATAAAACATTTTATGGAAGAAACAGGTGCTTCTCTCCCCGAGTAGAGTCCACTCCAATAGGCTAATCTGGTAGCCCAAGAAATGCCACCCGATCTAAACATGGCCAACTCTAGTAACTGGCTGCCGTAACAAACACCACCACAGTCACCGCAGGCACAATCAGAAAAATCTATCGCCAATTGACATCCACTTCGAGCACGACGGCCAGATCAGGGAACCTTTGGTTCTGAGAGCATGGAGACAGGGGGACAACCCAACTATACCATTTAATTCAAAGAACAACATAACAAGCAGAAGGGCTTCAATCAGAGCTCCAGCAAAGATGCGAGCAACAACAATTACAAATCAGCATGCTTACTGAAGAGAGTGAATAGCTAAGGACAGAAAAGGGTAATCTACAAGAACAACTGGAGACAGTGACAAGAATATTCCGAGACATTTGGCCCACAGTAATGGCCAAAAACAACCAAATACCAGAAGGGATAAAGGAGAATGATATATTCGAACGCTCGGTCCACATCAGGGTGGAATTTTTGAACCTCCATAACGAAAATGAGGAGCTCAGAGCAGCATTGGCAACCCAGCCCGCGTTTCCAGACCTAGCGGTTGTATATATAGAGAAGATATCCGAGAGACAGAGCCAGGTGACAAAAATGAAGGAAGTTCTGAGTACTGCAACGAAATAAGCGTATGACCTACTGAAGGGTCTACAGGAATGTTTGACCTTGCTCACATTGAAGTCTCAAGCAGTTTCATTACAGCTACAACAAGTATCAAGGGAGATCTAGGAGGCCATAGACCCTACTGCACTTGACCAACTATATGTTCAAGAAGACGCTCTGGAGGTCCAGATACAACAGATTGAAGAAAGCTCAATTGCAGCAAAGCAAGCCCTCCGGGAACTGAGGCAGTCGGTAAAAACCAGTGCCCAAACAATGCAACGACTGGTCTCCAAGGCCGATACGAAAATCCATAACGTTTTTGGTAGCCTACCAGTTGTTTCAGGGGAGGAAGTGGTCGCATAAGTCACAACACAAACTGAATCGCTCATGCAAGGATGGCATCACGCCATGACGACCTTTCAAGAACTCAAGGCATCATCTCTAACAAAGGTCCCAGAATTGGGGCCCTTGTTTGGATAGTCGGGAGAAAGGGGACAAGCAGAGCAGAACACAAGGCCGAGCGGATCGATAGAAATAGAGACAGTGAAAAACTACTGACTCGGGGCGAGTCAATAGGATGTGTTCGAGGCCTTTTGGGGCCCTTGTTTTGAAATCAAACAGTTTTGAGTTGCGGATAGTACGTGGTGGGACACAACCATGGTAGGAAGAGAGTTGTCAAGGTTGCGAAGGACTGAAGAATAGGTGGCATGACTGTTGCAGGAGCAAGCACAGATGGCATAATAATGTGGCAGGAGACAAGCAGTAGAACTCTTTATGAACAGAGAGAAGCAGAAGACAACCGAGCAAGAATAAAGGAAGAACTGTCAATTGCGCTGGAAGCAGAACAAATAGGCAGCTGGCCAGCGAAGAAAGGAGGTTGGCACAGGAGGAATCAGGGAACAGGAGCTATAGGAGAGCTCTGTTCATGTTGTTCCTTTCTCTATCTCTATGTATCTCTGTGTTCTAATCTACTGGATAGGACCTATTTTTAATCTATTCGGTTAAAGCTCATGTTGAGGAGCATTTTAATAGTCTGTTGCCGATAAGTGAATTATAATACGATCAGAGTTTGTTGTTCACAATATATGTTGTAGTCCAGATTGATTAGTGTGGTAGTATTTTAAAATTTTGTTGATTGTCTTTCTGAATGTGCTTCTAAGGGATATCACCCATTTAATTTTGCTTTTTCTTAAGCTTTGAGATATTTCTGGTTCATACATATCTAATCTGCTAGAATGATATCAATCTACTCCTAATCTTAGTAAGGTCACGCCACGCCTCGGGTGGGACTCTCTGCTCCTTGGGGCAGGGTGAAAATGTCGGCGTGGTGCTAGAATGTAGCGGAAATCCTTGTTGGCCTCTAATCCGAACCTGGGTCTTGCCTAAGAGACCTTTTTCCTTGCCAACATTTACCCCAGTTGGATAGTTACTTTGGTAGATGTGGGATGAGGGTGTTACAAGAGATCACTACTTAATGAAGGAATACAAGAATTTATTTAACTCAAAACATCTTAATAAAATGGTTTCAACCTATGAATTCATTGTGGTTTTAGTTATGAAAATAAATGCATAAGGCTAAGGATGTATATGTTACGTATTGCAACATGACAATTATTGACCAATTCAAGCTCTGAATGGAAGAATTGTACACAAGGACAAATGAGCATAATTGCTTCCAGAGTTGTGGAGGAAGAACACGGGATTATATTTGAAATGTTTCTTTTCCACATTTCGCACATTTCTCCTACTTAAAACAATTTTACCACCCTCCTACTCTAGTGTCATTCAGCATAACTATGGAGATGTATGTTGAATAGCCTCCCTAAAATAAATTAGATATGATGTATTCGATCTTTTTTTGTAGTCCAATAGTAGATGTAATAAAATAAATCCATTGTATGATTGGTATATTTTGTGTACTCATGTCATAAAAGGACTTCTATAACATAACTCTGCAGTTCAACATCATTCTCTATAACAGTAGATACCCAAGGAAACTTCTATATTTTATATTATGTAGCTCCTAACAATCATTTCATAGTAGAGGTAACACAATTTCCAATTTATTTTTGGATAACAATAACCTAGGTATATGCATGTAATTATGTGGCTCATCAGATCAATTTAGTATCTCACTCTATTGTTTCTTTCGACTATAAAAATTATGAGTTGCGACTTCACAATAAGCCCCTGTTTTGGTTACTCTTATCACTATTCTTAATTTTCCTGGAATTAAAATATGTACTTGTTCATATACCATGGTTTGGATGCATGATGGCTGTTTTGAGCCATTCGTTTTAATTGTGACACTAAAATTTAGGCCCATCAAATTCTCTCAAATCGGATAAGAGAACTTCTTTTCAGTTCTTGCATAGATTACCTAATTGGAGGACATGCTTCTGTTATTTTGGAAATGTACCCTTGTACCACCTAAACCCACCTTATCTATAGTTCAACATCATTCTCTATAATATTAGATATCTAGGGAACCTTATGTATTTTATTTCATGTAGCTCCTAACCATCATTTCATAGTAGAGGTAAAAAACTTAGTTTTCAATTTAATTTTTTATAACGGTAAGCTAGGACTATGCATGTAATTGTGTGGCTCATTAGATCAATTTAGTATCTCACTCTATATTTTCCTTTGGTTATAAAAAATTCTGAGTATGTGACTTCATGATAAGTTCTTGTTTTGGTTAATCTTTTCACTTTTATTTCCTAGAATTAAAACATGTACATATTCATAAAACATGGGTTGGATGCATGATGTCTATTTTTAGCCATCCTTTTTAATTTACACTACAATGTAGGCCCATAAAATTCTCTCAAATTTGATAAGAGAACTTATTTTCATTTCTTGAATAGATTACCTAATTGGAAGACATGCTTTTGCTATTTTGGAAATGTAACCATGTATATTGTCCCAAAGCCAGCTGAACCCACCTTCTCTTTAAAAATCATTGTTGATTGCTGAAGATATTTGTAAGAAAACTGAACTGGAGATCTAGAAGAATACTCTAAAATTGTGTACTGAGCTGAAAATCCTCCAAAGTTAGGACTGTCTCTGTAGAAATACCACCAAAATCTTGTCTCAATGATTACAAGGGCAAGCAAAACCATAACAGTAAGTGCATTTCCAATGAAAATTACTTTAATTGTACTTCAATATGTGGTTATTGGCATCACTAGAGGTGAAGGAAAAAAGTGTACTCACCACATACATTAATATAATATGTTCTTGGAATTTTTATGGATTTCTACGCACTAGTAATTTTTGTTGCCTTAAAGCGCCACATTCCCGAATCATCATTTAAGACTCGCTGCAATGCAACTCTCACTCTTGAGGAAATTTTTTTATAAATCTGAAACCCCTCCATAGAAGTCATCAGAATATGGAGGATAAGACAAAAATTCCATATGCTCCAACTCCACCATCCTCGGGTTGTTTCTACACTCCCCGATGTCAATGTCTTGCTCTCTTTTGCATCCTTGTTTGGATCTCTCAAATCCACCGCAACAAAATTTGAAAATGGGCACGTGAAAAAAGCTCTCATGCTGTTGTAAAATTACAACCCAAAGTTCCCACACCATCCATTCATAAGAAAAATGTCTTCTACCACACTCCATCCAACATGCCAGGATGTAGAGATCTCATGATAACCATACGACCTCAAGTTCCCATAAGGGTTTAGCTTGATTCTTCTCAAAGTAATAGAGCTAACAATGTAATCACTGCTCTGAAAAACCCATAGCTGAGTACCTAAGCATTGGTTTTCCAGAAGTTAAACACTTTTTGTCCTAAATCGGTTGCTTACATGACCAACTCATAATGAGAGCCCAATTGTAATTCTACTTTTGCTGCCTAGTGATCTAATATCATCCTACATTTTAATGTTTTTCCATTTTCATTAATTGTACACACAGAAGTACATATATAATAGTACCATACAAATTAGCCCAAACTCCTCAAGATTGCATATATTAAGTTTGATATATGCATCCTCTAGCTTGTGCATGTAATATTAATATTTAGATGGGTTTGGATAGTGTCCCTATTCAATGCACTTCTACACAAAGAGTTGATGAACCACCCCCACGTTCACCTGGGTAGTAGAATGCATTGTGATTCTTTTGTGTAACCAGCTCCAAAAATAGAAGAAAAGAGATATGAACGCCTTAGAAATAAGCCACTTCGAGGGGGAAACCTCCAATTCATTACATAAATGAAAAATTCTTGGATGATACAATTTACAAAACCTCCTTTATATATATAGGAGTCCATGGGGCCATAATGTAATCCTAATGGGCCACAATGTAATCCTAGCCGACCTAACAATAATAATTTAAGGGCACAATAATAACAAAATGGGGGTTACAAGGGTTCAATAATAACAATAAGGGGGTTACACTAACAATAATAAGGGACTATACTAGTGATATAGGGACCTAACATGCCCCTCTCCCTCAAAAAAGTGTTGTCCTCAACACTTGAGTAGCTCCGGGTGCTTCTGTATAAAATTCTCATCCTCCCATGTAGAATCTTCAGTGGGTAAGTTCTTCCACTTGATGAGATACTCTGAAATTGATCGATTCCATAGCTGTCGAGTTCTTGTTTCCATGACTACTTCAGGTTCCAATATGATTTTTCCTTCCTCATCAAGTTCTGGCAATATTGTTTGAACCGGAAGATTTTCACCTATAACCTTCTTTAAGCACGAAACATGGAAAACTGGATGTACTCGCGAAGAAGCAGGAAGCTCCAATTTGTATGCCATAGTACCAATATTTTGCAACACCTTGTAAGGACCATAGTACTTTGGCGATAATTTATTATCCTTCTTAGCTTGCTTGAGGGACATTTGTTTGTATGGTTGTAGCCGTAAAATACCCAATCTCCTACATCAAAACTTCTCTCGCTGCGATGTTGATCTGCCTGTTGTTTCATTCGATTTTGTGCCAAATTCAGGTTATCCTTTAAGAGTTGGAGAACTTCTTGCTGATGCTCGATGTGATCTTCGACTGCTTGAACCTTCAAATTTTCCCTCAAAGATGATGTAATCGATGGTGGATGATACCCATAAAGTGCCATAAATGGGGTCATTTTTGCTGCAGTATGGAAGGAAGTGTTATACCACCATTCAGCGAGAGGTAACCACTTGACCCATTGTGTTTGTTTATCAAATACAAAACAACGAAGATATCCTTCAAACATTTATTTACTATCTCAGTTTGACCATCAGATTGAGGATGATAAGATGAGCTATGAGCTAATTGAGTACCCAAACAAGAAAATAACTCCGTCCAAAAATTTCCAGTAAAAATGGGATCTCTGTTACTCACAATAACCCTTGGGCTTCCATGTAGCTTTTGAATTCTGTCCATAAATGTAGTAGCAACTGTACTTGCTTTAAATGGATGAGATAATGCACAAAAGTGTGCATACTTGGTAAGTCTATCAACTACCACCATGATGACATTCTTGCTTTCGGACTTCGGTAAACCTGTGATAAAATCCATTGAAATCTCCTCCCAACGTTGACTTGGAATGGATAAAGGTTGTAGAAGTCCCGGGGTCTTAATTTTCTCCACTTTATTCTGCTGGAAAACCAAACATTCCGCCACAAACTTTTGAATATCAGATTTAAGGCCATCCCAAAAAAAATCTTTCTTCACCCTCTGGTAAGTTTTTAAAAATCCTAAGTGTCCTCCTAAAGGAGAAGTGTGCAATTCCAGAAGAATCTTTTGTTTTAGTTGGGAATTCTTACAAAGATATAAGCGATCTTTGTACCATAAGGAATCATTTTTCCAACTAAATGTATCAGATGAATAATTAAGAAGATCGTTGTCTATAAGTGTTGATATGGAGGTCTAGGGAAAAATTATACATAATTAGACCTTTTTATTCAATGGATTAAGATCTAAAATGGAAAATATGTGATTATATATACATGTGTGATAGTATTTGGTGCAACACCAACCTAACCCACAAGTTTGTTGACATTTTGTTGGAGTTGGCCTAGAATTGTTCTTGACGTTATTGAACAATTAATGTGGGACAAGATTTTCAATACAAAATATAAACTGATAGGAACAAGGCCAACTAGTGAAAGTGTAAAAATTAGTAAGGTTTTAAGGGACCGATCCCTTTGAAAAGTATTAAATGTGGAAATTAAAAATGAGCAGTTTGTTCTAGAATCCCTTTGGGCATCCATCTTAGGAACTAATGAAGGATGTAATACTTCAGAATAATTTTTGTAGCACTAATGTGGACACTTGTATGGTGACATGGGGCTAGATTTGGCCTATAAAATCTCATTGGTCTAATTTGATATTACTTACTTCCTTTTTTTAAGGAAGGGACAACCCTTTAAGTGTCCACTTTGGAGCTTCTCCCGAGTGATGCCTTGAATGCTTTGGAGTACAATCCCCACTTTAGCAGATAGGATTTTATATTTAGTTTGCACTGAAGAGACTTTAAAGGCTGGATGGTGCACTAAAACCCCTTGTTTTGAATAGGGAAACAATTTCCTCTACACTCCTTTTGTCACTTATGGAGGTTGAAAGAGGCGGCAATTTGGAACACTCCACTGGCTCAATTTTTCGAAAGAAAATAATGCCAATGTGACAAGTGATTGTAATCTTGATTGATCAGTATGGATGAAAAGAGATAGTCATAGAACAATGGAATAATGGATTGATTTAGAATTGGACACCTTTCACAGAGATTTCTTATTGAGACATATATCAGAGTTGCAATATGGTAAATAAAATAACTATATATAGAATGGGAAGCCCCTTCTCGTTTATGAATATCTCGACAATGGAACTCTCCATAATATCTTACACATTTCAGATGATAGTGGTAAGAGATTGACCTAGAACTCTTTGGTGAGGGTTACACTAGGAACTGTTTAGGCTCTAATTTTCCTCACTATATCTCTTAAGAACTGAACAAAAGAAAGAAGGTATTTATTGTAAAAAAAAGGTGTGCCAGGAACTATAATATTCTAAACTCGAGTGTAACACTTAATTATGGAGGTGTTAGACTTAGCATTACTCTTAAATTCAGGGTGTTTTTGGCCCAAATATGAAGTCAGGAAAGCATTTGAAAGACTATTAAAGGTTGCAACATATAAAGCTAGTTTGGATTAATAAAAGAAGTGTAGAGGATGGATATATGCCTCCAAAGAAGCAAGTTGTTTCCACTACAACATTCATTCCAAGTAATCCAAACAACCTGAATTTCTGTTGGAAAAGTAACTAGGCTCAGTCTTCATTATTTCATATGATGTAAAGAAGAAAGAAAAAAATATTTTGGCAGGGGTTTCACTCTTATTACATTTTTTCATTAGGACAAGAATTAATTAAAATTCTTCTAGGATCATCATGAGTCAAAGTGTCAATGTAAATAATTTATTTGGAAAATTGTAATCATGTAACTCATGTATAAGCCATTATGCCCCTCCAATCCTGAGTCAGCCTTACCCTACTCAAATTGGCCTTGAAGAAGAAAAAAATGACCTTCAAAGAAGTGTATATAATCATGAAGAGCTTGAATCATTTTAAAAATAAATTTGTGGTTCAATATGAGGTGAATAGGAGAATAAGGAAAATGAGAAACATATGAAAGATGCAACCATGGAAAATTCACTATTTTTTGTTGTTGAAGTCACCTAATCAAGATCAAATTTGCAGGATGATATGAGTTAAATTCACTCATATAAGACCGACATGGAAGTCACCCATATATATTGAAGTGGGAGGATATGTTTCGAGGGCTGCTACCTTGAGATTTTAGAAGAGAGAATTCTTGATTTTTACTTTGACTCTTGAAAGAAAGACTTGAAACTTGGAGTTGGTTGGGCTTTGGTATTTGGATATTAGAGGTCCCATTTTGATTTGATTCTAAAAGAAGAAGATTGTTCAGTTTTTCCCCAATTTTTGGAGTTTTTCCCTAGCGTGGAGCCTATATCTTGTGTTCATTTTATCTTTGTTGTTTTGGAATTTATTTGATGAGAATAACATAAGAATAATCAAGCTAAGAAGAACCTAATAATCACATATAAATTTCAATAAAGGACAATGTAAAGTTAAAAAACCCGCCCTAATCAATTTTCCAACATGGTATCAGAGATAAAGTCAAAGTGATAGGCAGCTAGAAGATCTCTATTGATTGAGTCTCCTTGAAGAATAGGGCTACAATAAAACCAAAAGACTTCACATGCCCCAAATGACAATTAGATCAAGTGTTGAAAATATTAGCGAGAAAAGGGTTCCTTGATTTGTGCCTTTAATCATAGGAGCTAGAACGATTTCCTTCTTGTACATGGCTCAAGTTCCTAAAATTAGAGGATTCCCTATAAATCAGGAAGAGTTCCTATAATTTAGGAATCATTCCCTAAAAATTAGGACGATTTAGGTGGAAGTTAACTGATGTGGTGAAATTGAAGGTCGAGATTTTGGTATTTTAGTGTGAGTTGACTGAGGAAAAGCACAAGTGATAGAGTTTCAAGTGGATGACTTGAAATAAGATGAGTTGCATGAGGAGTTAACTCATGCTAACTCATAAATCAAAAAATAACTTTCCTTAATTATATAATTCACTAATTTTAGCCATTCAAATTGCTTTAAAAGAAGGAACAAAGACACAAGTTTAATAATTGTTTTGGTGAGCACGAGTCGGTGAGACCAAGCAATAGGAAGCACAAGGTTGTGCATGGAGCTTGTGAGAGCAGTATGAGCCTAAGAAAGGCTTGTAGGAATTGTAGAAGGAAAAATTCCTTGAGTAAGGAAGTAGAGATAAGAATTATTGAACAAGGTTTCAAGATTAGTTTAAGTAGGTAAAATAAGGTTGTTTTCAAACTAAAACAGTTGTATTGTAAGAGATCTACTCCTCAATTTTCTTCAATAAATTCTCAATAATAAAGTAGAGGGTTTTCCCAATTGGGTTCCATGTAACAATTGTGTTGTTCATCTGTGTGATCGTGTTTTTATTTCTATTCCAAATTCTGCTGCAAATTGAATAGATATTTTTATGTTTTTAAGAAAAGAAAGTGTTTTTATGATTGTTCTTATTAGCTAATAAAAATTTCATGGAAATTCTACATCAATAAGGAGAAGAAAAGACAATTTCCTGATTTTTTTTGAAGCACTAGAGCATTGAAGAAATAATATGAGCATACTTAACTTAAATAGGACATTAGGATTTTCTCAAAAAGGCTGAATTAAGGAAGAGGTAAGCCAAGCTAGCTAGAAGAATTATAGGCGCAAGATTGAGAGATTGCAGGTCCAGGAGATAATTTCTGTACAAATTTTGCAAAGAAAAATATCTATCTTGTAGGCCGAGTTTGGATCCCTAACTATGATTGAAGGAAAAATTTGTACCAAACCAGAGCTTGATTATAAATCATATTTCTCTGTACAAGTAGGCTAAAAGAAAAATAGTATTTCAGAAATACGAAATTGAAGAAGAGAAGTTTTAGAAGTCAAAAAGTTTCATAGGCGGTATAGTGGTTGTGTGAAAAATGGAGAAATGTATACCCATGTAATAGAGAAAATTCTTGAATGAGCGTAAAAGAGTTGGATTTATTACATATAAAATCTATATGGAAAGACCGTGATTCTATACTAAGACCTCATTTCCCGTGGAATCAAATATTTGAAGTAAAACAATTTATTGAAAGCTACAAGACCACAGCATCAAAGTTATTTTATAATAACCATGGTGAACCCTAACTAGAGGGCTGAAATTTTTAGAATAAGCTTAATTCCTACCATCTACAATAGGGAAATATTGACATACATAACTCAAGGTTAATTTCAAGAAATAAGCTATACTTGGAGTATAGTTTGAAAAAATGTTGCAACACCTACATGATAACTCTAACCAGACTTAGTGGAAGAGAAGAAAATGGTGAGAAGGTCTATGAAGATGTTGATTCCTTATTGAGAAGGTCGTCATGATGAGGTAAATCTGTTTTTAACATCTATTATTTGATATATTGTTAACATGTTTTTTTCGACCTAGAGGAATGTTACAGGTATTCATGATGATAGTTGAGGCAAGTTCAATTGTGTGGATGAAATACTTGAAGAATATTGAGAGGAGCTCAATCTCTGATACCTGGAAAATACGAATATCAAGATGTGTTCATATTTGGATTGGAAGGTATCAATGTAAAAAGATAGACTGAAGGTCAAGAAGGAAGATCACTTTTTTAAGGAAGCCATGATCAGCTTGAAGTTTGGGAAGGCTCAATAGAAATACTTCATTAATAAAGACGAGACGAAAATTGATGTGAAAGATGGATGACTTGGAATATGTCGTGAGAAGAGGGTTCTATAATTCGTAATACCATGAAAGGAAGCATGCTTTATACTATGAGATGTAGAAGAAATAGGGAACCATGTGATTTTATGAAATACAAGTAAGAGGACATGTGGTTGTGAAGTCAGGAATATCCACTAGGATTGAGAGGGAGTAAAAGGAGTCTTCTTGAATAGGAGAAGGATGTATTCTCTGATTAAAGGAGAATAGGGATATCCTCCCTGATTGAGTATGGTTAGACCCTGGTTCTCCCTATGTCATGTGCTAGGCAAAGACTAACAATTGTAAGTCTAGTGCATGCATCATAGATAGGGATAATGATGGCTTGTTTGGTTCTCCTTGTTTCAGGTGCTATGATAGATTAGGACAGATGTCCTAATTCAAGTACATTGGCATCGACAAGGAGAATTTTGATTGAATAATAATCTTGGATAGACATTCTTGATTCATGTAATGTGATGGATTAGGATGAATATCCTAAGTCACATGGACTTGGATAAGAATGGTCCGGTGGTATGATTATTCCAGGTACCCTAGGTGGAGTATGTACCATGATGAGGTAGTATGTTGTCCTATGAAATTCCTACCACAATTGTGATCTAATCTTGTGAGAGATATAGTATACTTGCCAAGGTCTTCGGTAATGTGACAATGTTGGCTATGATGAGTGATGCTTATCAATCTGTATCCCTTCCTGTGAGAATATTTGAATTTGAGATGGACTTGTTGAGTCATTATGAATACCTCCCTAGTTAAGAGGGAGTGTTGGAAAAGTAACTAGGTTTAGTCTTCATTATTGTCATGTGATGTAAAGAAGAAATACAATTCATTTTTGGCATGGGTTTCATGTTTATTACATTTTATCATTAGGTTAAGCATTGATTAAAATTCTTCTAGGATCATCATTAGTCTAAGTGTCAATGTAAAGAACTTATTTCGAAATTTGTAATCATGTATTTGATGTATAAGCCATTATACCCCTCCAAGCTTGAGTCAGCCTTACCTTTCTCAAGTTTTCCTTGAAGATGAAGCATTCAACCTTCAAAGAATTGTATATATTGATGAAGGTCTCTGTTAAGCCCCTATATTAATAGTGTAGCCCCTTATTATGATAGTGTAGCCCCCCTTATTGTTATTATTGTACCCCTGTAACCCCCATATTGTTATTATTGTGCCCTTACATTATTATTGTTAGGTCGGCTAGGATTACATTGTGGCCCCACTAGGATTATATTGTGCCCCCATGGACTCCTATATATAGAAGGAGGGTTTGTTCATTTGTATCATCCAAGAATGGTGCATTTATGTAATGTATTGGAGGTTTCCCCCTCGAAGTGGCTTATTTCTAAGGCGTTTATATCTCTTTTCTTCTATTTTTGAAGCTGGTTACACAACATTTGGTATCAGAGCTTTGGGATTCTAGGGTTTCGCTGCTCCAAACAGGTCATCGTGGAATTTTCGCTATAACTTTTTTTCTACGAAGCTTTAGAAGCTGAAATTTCTAGGGTGCGAATCTGAAATCTTGAGGAAGGTTGTCTAAAAATTTCAGATCTTGGTTCGCAATATTTGAGGAGATATCATCTGTGGAAGTTAGGTATCTTTTCAGGCTCATAAACAGGTCATCGTGGCATTTGCGCTATAAAGTTTTTTGTACGAAGGTTCAGAGTCTGAAATTCATATGGTGCGAAGATGAAATCCTGAGGAAATTCGTCAAAAAATTTCAGAGCTTGGTTCGCAATATTTTTGGAGATATGATCTGTGGAAGGTAGTGCTTTTTCAGGCTCCTGAATTTCATCTCAAAGAGGTGATCGTGGGAAAACTTCAATAACTCTCTCTTTGGGCATTGGATTGAAGTGCCGTAAAAATTTGTCGCAAGTACACAGACTGAAGTTTTTTGGCTATCAATTTCAGAGACAAAGGACAAAACAGTGACACGTGGCAAGTCGTACAAGTTCGCTCTACTAAACCAGGCCAGAATTAGGTCATTGTGGGAGATTGGACACAACTTTGTCTTGGAGAATCCAAATCAGGTCAGACCTGTGGCATTTGAAAGAAGCTTCAGAGATCTACTACAGGGCTGAATTTCAGATATCGAAGATTTTCAACTATAGAGATAATTTAATTTCAATATCGAGCTCCTAAAAGCTAGTAAAAGGTGTGTATTTTTTTTTCCGAATTGCATAAGTCTTGTTTGAAGAATCAAGTTGAATTGATTCCAATGGAATCTTGTAGAATATATATCAATATTGGATTCTAAAATGGCCCCTAAAAAGAATTCAACACCCATCAAGCCTTCAGAAGGCTCTACCATGACTCATGAAGATGAAGAATTGCAACATGATCTATCAAAATTACAAGAACAAGTGCAACAAATTTCACTCTCGCAAAGAGCAGCAAAAAAATGAAATGGAAGTTTTGAAGAAAGGTGTGGAAGTGAAGATGGATGGTTTGAAGAAAGGCATGGAAGCTAAGATGGATGGCGTGGAAGTAAAGATGGAAGGTTTGAAGAAAGGCGTGGAAGCTAAAATGGATGGTGTGCAAGCTAAGATGGATGGCATGGAAGTGGGCATGGGAGCTAAGATGGATGACATAAAAGACAACATAGAAAACATGAAGAATGATCTAAAAGCATGCATGTAAGGCTTGATGACAAGCTTAAAACCAGAAATGATTCCTAATGGCGGAAATATAGGAGAAGAACCTCATGATGAGAACAAAATAAATGTTAATCGTGATTTCATAAACTCGAATGTTGGTGGGAAGAACCACCATATTCCAAAAATGGATATGAGGAAGTTTGATGGAAAGGATCCTGTAACATGGATACTACAGATGGAGCAATATTTTGATCTCCATAACGTGCAAAACACAGAAAAGGTACGCATTGCAACTTTACATTTAGAACAAAATACATTTGTATGGTATCGATGGCTTTGTTCCCGTAAAAAAATTGTCACTTGGTCAATTTTTACGGAGGAAATGATAGCACATTATGAGGATACAAAGAGCAACACCTTCTTTACCCAATTGATAAATCTCAAACAAAAGGGTTTAGTGGGGCGGCACATTGAGGACTTCCAAAAATTGAATATAAGGGTAACTGATCTTACAGAGGAACACAGGATTGATCTCTTCCTAGGCACTTTAAAGGATAACATCCAACATGAAGTTCGCGTTTTGGAACCTGATTCATTGGAGAAGGCATTCAGGTTGGCAAGAAAAGTTGAATGTAAAATTAGGGCGACAAGGAAGCCTACCACTCAATTCTATAAAGAAGGAAGTGTTGCTACGCCTAGATTTCCACAACCTACAAGGTTGACACCACAACAATTGGAAGAAAAAAGAGCAAAAGGGCTTTGCTACGGTTGTGATAGCAAATACACTAAAGGTCATAAGTGTGCTGAGAAGAAATTATTTTACATAGATTGTGAAGAGGAAGAAGAAAATGAACAAGAAGAGGATATACACCTGGAACCAGCCCTAGAAGAGGAAGAAATGAATCCGACCATATCGTGTAATGTGCTGGCAGGAATTACCACTCCTCAAACTCTCAAGATACAAGGACAAATCAAGAAGAAAAAGGTAATAGTGTTGATTGATTCAGGTAGCACCCATAATTTATTCATTGTAAGGTAGCCAAGGAATTAAATTGTTTCCTATACCCAGCACCAGAATGTCAAGTGATGGTTGCAAATGGAGGAACTATAAATTGCTCTAGAAAATGCCATAACATCAAGCTAACCATGGGGGAATATGTGTTGACTAGTCCAATGCTTTCCATTCCTATGGGAGGTGCTGATTTTGTACTAGGAGTACAATGGTTACAATCTTTGGGGACGGTAGCTTTTAATTTTCAAGAACTTTTCTTGAAATTTTTTTCAGAAGGAAAGGAAGTCGAATTATGAGGTATTTCAGGGAAGAAAAGAAGGATAATAAGCTCTAATGTCATGACAAAGCTTCTAAATAAAGAACAAAGAGGCGTAATTGCACAATTATACTCACTAGAAGTTCCAACATCAAAATCATCTATTTCTGCAGATCTCCAACAAGTCTTGGACAATCATTCCAAGGTGTTTGAAACTCCCAAAGGACTCCCACCTATTCGTGATCATGATCATGCTATTCATTTGATTCCAGGAAGTGTTCCTCCAAACATCAGGCCTTATTGATATCCTTACTTCCAAAAGAGCGAAATTGAACGTATGATTGCAGAAATGTTAGAGGCGGGTATAATTCAACCTAGTCAAAGTTCTTTCTCTGCTCCTGTAGTATTGGTACACACGAAGGATGGATCATGGCGAATGTGTCCGGATTATAGGGAGCTCAATAAGCTCACCATTAAAGATAAATTTCCCATTCCTGTGATTGATGAATTATTGGATGAATTACATGGAGCAATTTATTTTACCAAGTTGGATCTTCGTTTAGGATATCGTCAAATTAGAATGAAGACTGAAGATATTCCAAAAACAACATTTCGAACTCATGAGGGTCATTATGAATTTTTGGTCATGCCTTTTGGCCTTACCAATGCACCTTCTACATTTCAAGGGTTGATGAATTCCATTTTCAAACCCTTCCTTAGAAAATTTGTGCTAGTTTTTTTCGATGATGTATTAATCTACAACAGGTCTTGGAAGGATCATGTTCAACATGTTGACAGGGTGCTCAAACTATTGCGGGAGAAACAATTATATGCAAAAACATCCAAATGTTTCTTTGGAGTACAAGAGGTGGAATATCTGGGTCATATTGTATCTCACGAGGGTGTTAAAGTAGACCCTAATAAAATTAAAGCCATTAAGGAATGGAAAGTCCCCACAACCATAAAGCAGTTGCGAGGATTTCTCGGGTTAACAGGGTATTATCGCAAGTTTGTTAAGAATTATGGGAGAATAGCAGCACATCTAACAACATTATTGAAGAAAGATGCATTTTCATGGACTCCTGAAGCAACTAAGGCCTTTGAACGTCTTAAAGAGGCAATGTGCCTAGCACCGGTCTTAGCTACACCAGACTTCACAAAAACCTTTATTGTGGAATGTGATGCCTCAGGAAATGGAATTGGTGCAGTTTTAATGCGGGAAGGAAGACCCATTTCTTTTGAAAGTCGTCCAATCAAAGGAAAGTATTTACAGAAACCTATTTATGAGAAGGAAATGTTAGCAATGTTGCATGCACTAAAGAAATGGAGAACTTACCTAATGGGAAGACACTTCAAGGTAAAAACTGATCATGATAGTCTTAAACACTTTTTGGAACAAAGACTATCTTCGGAAGAGCAGCAAAAATGGGTCACAAAGATGTTGGGTTATGACTTTGAAATAATCTACAAAAAAGGAAAGCTTAATGTTGTTGCAGATGCACTCTCAAGAAAGAATGAAGAGGTGGAAGCATTGCTTTATGCCATTTCTATTATCCAACTAGATTGGATAAACGAAGCAAGAGATGAATGGAAGAAGAAAAAAGATGTATGGACACTCATTCAAAAGTTGCAGCAAGATCCTAGTACATCTGATACATTTAGTTGGAAAAATGATTCCTTATGGTACAAAGATCGCTTATATCTTTGTAAGAATTCCCAACTAAAACCAAAGATTCTTCTGGAATTGCACACTTCTCCTTTAGGAGGACACTCAGGATTTTTAAAAACTTACCACAGGGTGAAGAAAGAATTTTTTTGGGATGGCCTTAAATCTGATATTCAAAAGTTTGTGGCGGAATGTTTGGTTTGCCAGCAGAATAAAGTGGAGACAATTAAGACCCGGGACTTCTACAACCTTTATCCATTCCAAGTCAGCGTTGGGAGGAGATTTCAATGGATTTTATCACAGGTTTACCTAAGTCTGAAGGAAAGAATGTCATCATGGTGGTAGTTGATAGACTTACCAAGTATGCACACTTTTGTGCATTATCTCATCCATTTAAAGCAAGTACAGTTGCTACTACATTTATGGACAGAATTCAAAAGCTACATGGAAGCCCAAGGGTTATTGTGAGCGACAGAGATCCCATTTTTACTGGGAATTTTTGGAGGAAGTTATTTTCTTGTTTGGGTACTCAATTAGCTCATAGCTCATCTTATCATCCTCAATCTGATGGTCAAACTGAGATAGTAAATAAATGTTTGGAAGGATATCTTCGTTGTTTTGTATACGATAAACAAACACAATGGGTCAAGTGGTTACCTCTCGCTGAATGGTGGTATAACACTTCCTTCCATACTACAGCAAAAATGACCCCATTTATGGCACTTTATGGATATCATCCACCATCAATCACATCATCTTTAAGGGAAAATTAGAAAGTTCAAGCAGTGGAAGATCACATCGAGCATCAGCAAGAAGTTCTCCAACTCTTAAAGGATAACCTGAATTTGGCACAAAATCGAATGAAACAACGGGCAGATCAACATCGCAGTGAGAGAAGTTTTGATGTAGGAGATTGGGTATTTTTACGGCTACAACCATACAAACAAATGTCCCTCAAGCAAGCTAAGAAGGATAATAAATTATCGCCAAAGTACTATGGTCCTTACAAGGTGTTGCAAAAGATTGGTACTACGGCATACAAATTGGAGCTTCCTGCTTCTTCGCGAGTACATCCAGTTTTCCATGTTTCGTGCTTAAAGAAGGTTATAGGTGAAAATCTTCCAGTTCAAACAATATTTCCAGAACTTGATGAGGAAGGAAAAATCATATTGGAACCGAAAGCGGTCACGGAAACAAGAACTCAACAACTACGGAATCGATCAATTTCGGAGTATCTCATCAAGTGGAAGAACTTACCCACTGAAGATTCTACATGGGAGGATGAGAATTTTATACAAAAGCACCCAGAGCTACTCAAGCGTTGAGGACAACACTTTTTTTGAAGGAGAGGGGCATGTTAGGTCCCTATATTAATAGTGTAGCCCCTTATTATGTTAGTGTAGCCCCCCTTATTGTTATTATTGTACCCCTGTAACCCCCATATTGTTATTATTGTGCCCTTACATTATTATTGTTAGGTCGGCTAGGATTACATTGTGGCCCCACTAGGATTATATTGTGGCCCCATGGACTCCTATATATAGAAGGAGGGTTTGTTCATTTGTATCATCCAAGAATGGTGCATTTATGTAATGTATTGGAGGTTGCCCCCTCGAAGTGGCTTATTTCTAAGGCGTTTATATCTCTTTTCTTCTATTTTTGAAGCTGGTTACACAACAGTCTCGACTCATTTAAAAAATAAATGCATGGTTCAATATGAGGTGAATAGGAGAATAAGGACATCAAGAAAAATGTGAAAGAAGCAACCTTGAATAATTCACTTTTTTTTTTTTTTTCTTCTATTGAAGTCACGCATTCAAGATAAAATTTGCAGGATGATCCAAGTTACAGTCACTCATATAATACTGAAGTGGTAGTCACCCATATAGAATGAAGTATGAGGATATGTTCAGAGGGATGAAACCTTGAAAGTGTAGAAGAGACACTCATTGATTTGGAATTTGAAACTTGAAAGAAATATTTTAAGCTTGGAGGAGGTTAGGGTTTGGAATTTGGGTCATAGACGTCTCATTTTGATTTTATTCTAAAAGAATTATAGTGTTTTGGGTTTCCCCAAGTTGTGGGGTTTTTCCCTGGCATGGAGCCTATATCTTGTGTTCATTTGACCTTCATTGTTTGTAATTTATTTGATGAGAATAACATAATCATAATAAAATTAAGAAGAACCTAATTATCACATATTAATGTCAAGAAATGAAAATTTAAAAGTTAAAATTGTTTCCCTAATCAATTTTCCAACACTTTCCTCTTGGAAGATTTTGAAGCTACAAGAGTAAATATGGAACTAATTTCTACCATTTATGTGTTCATGTTTGAACCTTGATTGAATCCTACCATGAAATAACAAGTAATGGATTCAATGCATAGAGTTTATGGTCTGCCACTTCTTCATATGTTATTGCTTCTTGTTTTGATACATGGACCCGTTTATATATCTAGTGTAAGACACATGTGGAGATTGTTACCCAACAACAACATCGCTATGGTAAAAGGTGTTTTGTCAAAGGTCGCTCCATCAAAATATAAAAACCAACAGGGACCCTAATGTGCACACAACTGATAAATTAAGAAGATTATTACCTATGAGTGCTGATATGGAGTTCTGGGACATAATTATGCAGGTAATGAACCTCTTTGTTCAATGGATCAAGATCAGGCCAACCTAACCCACAAATTGTTTTACATTTTGATTTTTCCGGAGCTGACCTATAATTTTTATTGAAGTTAATGAACAAGTAAAGTAGGACTAGTTTTTCAATACAAAATATTAAAATAATATTTTCAAATCCAACTTGTGAAAGTGTACAAATTCGTATGTTTTGAAGGGATTAATCCCTTCGAAAAGTACCTCTACACCAAGTATATCCCTGGAAAGAATCTACGCCTCAATGTTAGTAACATCTCAACACATTCACCAATTTCAAGAACTTTCGTAGGTAGGCAATGACGTATGTAGGGCATCTAGCTCAGTGGGCCTTGTAGTTTGTGGGAAGCTGCCGATTTTCCGATCCTAAGTGCCACTCTACCTATGATAAGCGGGTGGCTTGGATTATGATAGAGGTGCCTTTCGCGGGAGGATTGCCTGCAGAAATTAATCTCATGTGGGATGGTGTGAAATATCGACAGAAAATCGATTACTGGCAGGTGCCCTTCCGCTGCCATCTTTGTCATAAAACTGGGCATCTGATGCGCCGGTGCCAAAAATGGCGTGCAGATTACAAGCTGTCGAAGAATATTCTGGTTTCTAGGGCGAGTTTGGATGTGGTGGATAGGACTCAGGAGTACTCTGATGCTATGCTGTCGGTTGAGGAGGCTATGGCAAGTAAGTCTTCTTATAACATACCTCTGACTGATACATGTGTTTTTAAGAAGATTCTGACTGTGCCTACATCATGTAATTTTTCTGTGTCTCCGGTTACTGGTCAAGGCTCGTCATATTTACCTGTATCTGAGTCATGTGGGGTCGATTGTAATACGCTAGGGCCCTCCCTTTCAATTTTTAACTCTGGTTAATCCTCTTCTATCGATGATATACCCTTGATGCTCGGGCCCTCTTCTGAGGGGACTTTACCAAATGGAATCAAACCTGTTGATGACTGATCAGCCTTACCTTCTAGGTCGTTGGTTGTGCCTTGCTGGGATCCAAAGTCGGGGGGGGGGGGGGGTTTAGGGGTCTTGAGGACACTCCTGGGGCCTCAATTTTTCTGGATCACTCGGATGTTTTCACTTCTTCGAGGAACTCGATAGGTAGTGAAATTGAGCTCATGTTATCAAACCTGGAGGCAGGCTTGGTTCCATTGAATGTGTGTTATGAATTCCCTTCCCCTACTATAACCATTAGCCCCTCATCGAGATCAAATGTCACAATCCGCAGGGGGAATGGTAAATCAAAGCGATGGTTGAAATCTTTGTCGGAGTCTAGTCTACAGGTTTCATCCTCGGAGGGTGATTACCGGGATGTTTCGGTTACTCAAGCAATTGACAGGGTACTTAGAGCTTTAAACCATGCACCTGAACCCCCTATATGAAGATAATTTCATTAAATGTGCGTGGGTGGGGGGGGCATGACAAGTTTTTAGCTCTTAAACATTTTTTTCTCTGTAATTTTCCTTCTATTGTTATATTCCAAGAAACGATGGTGGAGGTTGTTCGCTCTACTGATATCTTACGATCCATGTTTCCAGCCTGGAAAGTGGTGGAAACTAATGCTATGGGATTTTCTAGTGGTTGTGCCGCTATTTTGGATCCAAATGTATTTTACATAAAACCATATGGCTTTTTCAGAGGCATCGTCATTTCTGGATATTGCAGAGGTTTCAGCCCTCATTTAACTATTATAAATATTTATGCGCCATATGCTGAAAAGTGTGCTTTCTGGTCGAGAATGGAGGATTGTGGGTACTTGAGTCTGGGGAACACTATTATGGTGGGTGAATTCAACTGTGAATTTTTTCCGAATGAAACGTGGGGAGTTAAGGGTATACCTGACCCTTTTGTTGTGGTATTAAAGGATATCCTTAGGGATTCAGATCTGGCTGATGTGTCTATGATAGAGAACAGTCCTTCTTGGCTGAATGGTAGACAAGGACTGGAGTTTATTAGGAAGAGAATTGATCTATTTGTGATCAATGAGGGTATCAGACCATGTATGATGGGCATCAGGGCAAAAATTGAAGATCTTCTCATTTCGGATCACAGACCGATTTTGTTATCATGGGATTTTGAAGGAAATTCACCTGGTTATCCCTTCAAATTCAATCAAAGATGGCTGGGTGATGCTGGTTTTAATTCATTGATAAAGGATTTTATAAAAACCATATCCGGTGGGCAGGCTCTTCTTCCATGTCACACTTTTCTACTATGCTGCTGGAATTGAAGTTACGGGTTCGGACTTGGGAAAGGGGACAACTGAAAAAAGTGAAGGATCAGTTTCGGGCCATCATCTTTGAACGTGCTCGAATACTGAAAGAGGTAGCAGATGGTAATAATAGCAATGATTACTGGGAGAAGCTAAAAATTATTGAAGCAGAGTACAAAAATTTCCTGCTGAATGAGGAGAATTTATGGCATTTGAAAAGCCAGGTTACTTGGCTAGCCGAAGGAGATAAGAATTCGAAATTTTTTCACAAGTTTGCTTTAGGTAGGAGAAAGGCTAATTATATCTGGGAAATAGAACATGGTGGTCGGACTCTCTGTAAAAAGGCAGATATCAAAGCGACGACAGTCGAGTTTTTCGGTTCATTGTATACACAAAAGGAGACTCCATTATCAGAAGACCATTTGGAGCTGATCGGTGAGTATCCAGTGATGTTCACCGCTGATGATAATTCTCAGATTATGGAGAAGGTGTCCTCTGATGAGATTAAACAGGTATTAAAATCTTTTGCAGCTGATAAAAGTCCGGGGCCGGACGGTTGGACCCCGGATTTTTTTTCTACACTATTTTGATGATTTCTCTGCTATTCTGACTAAAATGGTTGAAGAAGCTAGGACCTCCGGCCGGATCAGCGGTGCTATCAATTCCACCTTTCTGGTTTTAATTCCCAAAAAGAAAGAGAATCCCTCTTTCGAAGATTTTAGACCGATATCGTTATGCAACACGATATATAAGATTATTTCTAAACTGCTTGCATAGCAATTGAAGGGTGTGTTTTCACAGTTTATTACTCCCCAAAAATTCGGTTTCTTGAAAAACTGTAACATCCATGATGCGGTTGTCATGACTTAGGAGACTATCCACACTATACAATCTGCAAAGCTGAATGCGGTTATTATGAATATTGACTTAAAGAAAGCCTATGATCGTGTGGACTGGGTTTTTCTGTGGTTGGTGCTGTTTAGGGTTGGCTTGGATCAGAATGCTGTAGCCTAGATAATGAGAAGTATATGCAATAATTCTATGGCGATTCTTATCAACGGATCGACATCGAATTTTTTTCATCCCAAAAGGAGATTAAGGCAGGGTTGTGCCTTATCCCCACTCCTATTCATTCTAGTTATGGATGCACTCAGTATAAGAATCAATAAATTGGCGGAGACAGGAGGCTTTAATGGCATTAACATCGGTCCACATATGATTTCAACTCATAGTTTCTTCATTGATGATATTCTTATTTTTGGTTTGTTGGAAAGGACATGTTGGATTAATATACAAGGAACCATTAATTTGTTTTGTGAGGCTACAGGGATGCAGGCTAGTGTGGATAAATCGTGCATTTACAACAATGAGGGGGATGAGGAACAAGTCCGGGAGATTTGTGGTTTGTTTGACTTCCATTTGGCAAACCTGAAGGATGGGTTGATATATATTGGGTTCCGAATGAAGGCAACAAACTACACTGTGGAAGACTGGAGGTGGTTGATTTCTAAATATGAAAATAAGCTTAGTAATTGGACTACTAAATGGCTATCAAGAGGAGGGTGATTGATTCTATTAAGGGCCTTATTACAACAAATATCTGTCTATTGGGCTCATTTGTATTTATTGCCAATTTCTATTATCATTGAAATCAGGAAATCAATGGCTAAATTCATTTGGGGAGGGGGGTGTGATAGAAGAGTTATACATTTGGCAAGATTGGAATGTTTAATGAATCCTGTCGAAATTGGGGGTTGGGGAATCCTCGAACTGACCATTTTCGGACATGCCCTCATCATAAAATCCATTTGGAGGGGCATATTTGGAAAAGGGATATGGCATAAGATCATAAATCAGAAGTATCTGGCAGGCATATCAGTTGAGGATATGGTTACAAATGGGTGGAAAGAACCCAGATGCAGATCTAATATCTGGAAGGGCTTTGGCAAGTTATGGCCTACTATCAGGATGCACATGAAATGGCTTTTTGGCAATGGTGCCAAAATTCTGATTGGCTGTAGGTTGATGTTGGGGATGGACGATATTTATCATCCTCCTACGCTTTTGATTCATCACCTTAACCAAATGGGGATTTTCTACTTGCAACAAGTCTTAAAAGAATGGAGAGGAGAGTTCCAGTTTGGAAAAAATTTAGTGACTTGGGGCTCAATAATATTTGGGAGGAGCATTGGGTGGATTTTACATACAGATTGACGCAATCCGGAATGTGTTGGAATCTAAAAAGGGATAGGCTTCAGTGGGGAGGTAAAAAAGTGAATGATGACTTGAAAGTAAGTGACATATATGCCATTCTCATTAAAAATAGGAATCCACAGGTTCATGAATTTCGTTTTAAATTCTTCTGGAAAACTAAGGCTTAGATAAAAATGACTATATTTTTATGGCTCGTCTGGAAAGATAAGAACTTAACATGGAATAATCTACAGAAAAAAGGGTGGCTTGGTCCAGGTATGTGCATACTTTGGGGACATGAAGAGGAGAATAATAATAATTTTTTTTATTTATGTTCATATGTATAAGAGACTTTAGATATTGTGTGCAGGTCTTAAAAGATTAATTATCTAGATTACATCAATACGGAGGAATTTTTGTACTGGTGGCTACATAGAGGGCTTAAGATGAGAACAATCCTAATTATCTTTCATTGGTTTATATGGTGCACCAGAAATAGGAATCTTTTTGAAGGGAGGCCCTATCAACCCAATTAGTCAACTTTTCGCATTCTCAGCACTTGGGAAAATTTGAAGGGTATTGATATGACACCAGGTGACCTCTCAAAAATAACACTACCTTTCGAGTTCCACTATCCTAGAGGTTTCTTTGATGGGGCCTCACAATAGTCAAATTGTGGTTGTGGAGCTTGGCTCATCATCTCACCTGGCTGTTACTACAAGATTTATTGGAATGGCGGAAATGGTACCAACATGAAAGTAGAAGTGATGGCATTGTGGGGAATCTTATGGTTCGCCAGGCAATTATTATTGGACAGTTTGTGGACTATTGGGGATTCAAAAGTTCTTATTTATTACATGAACCAAAAAGTCACAATTAATGTCAATTCCATTATACAATGGATGGAGAGAATTAAAACATTAAAGGAATCCTTTGAGGAAATTTCTTTCCATCACTTCTACAGAGAAAAGAATATAGTGGCTGATCGGTTATCAAAGGAAGGACTTGATGTCAGATCTGGAGTAATGTTTTACCAGTTCACCAGTCTAGACGGCAGCGTAGCATATGGAGCCTTTCCATTTACATAACTGGGGGTTTTTCTGTTTAACATACTTATGTTTATGCTATTGTTTTTATCTGTTGCTACTTTTTGTAATTTCTACTGAAGTGAGCCGAGTTGGGGCTTATTTTTTGGTTTTTTTATGTTGTTGAAGAAATTATTCCTTTTCCTAGAACAAGGATTTTTTCTTTCATTAATGATGTTGATCCACGAAAATATGTTGTTACTTTTCATCATATATGCTGAAAATGATTGTGAAGGGGATAATATTTTGTTTTGCAAAAGTTAGCCCTTGCCTTCTGAATATATGTATAATTGTCTTTTTAGACTGGCTTATCTAAGGTTATGGTTTTATCCTTATTATAGCACATGTCAAGTATGTTGACTGTAAATGTAATATTACATCTTGGCTGATGGATTATAAGTTGAAATGTACATCTAATATAAACCAGTGTATTTTTCTTGCTAAAAAAAAAAAAAGTATTTTCCTATTTCACTCCTTGCATAATATCTACAAATTTTTTAAAGATTTTTAATTATGAATCAAACATTTTAAAATTAAATTCTACTTATTTTCATATTTTTTAATGGTTTTTGATCATGAAATAGTAAATGAATTAATGGAACATGATATTACTGATTGTGGCATCATCGTTGGTGATCTCAAACATCTTTTCCATTCCATTAGGGCTCAGTGAGGCCTGGAGGATTCTTGCAACAGCCTTGGTGGCCACACAGTTGGCCTTCTAAACATCTAATAATCTTACTAGGGTCTTCTTTTCATGCTCCTTTACTATGTTAAATGACCTCCTTAACTCATGAAATTCCAATCCCATCCCTGTAAACAGTAAAAGAATGCAACACAGAGATTAAAGCCTAAAGATTCAAGTGTGGCTGAAAAGAAAAAATCATGGATTTTGAATCAAGGACCTGAAGTGCATGTACTCTCTTTGTGGAAGACTAAATGTGGGGTGGAAATTCATTTAATTAAAAAATGGAATACCTTAGGCGTCGCCAATGGACTGAAGATCCCATGGTGAGGTTTGATATTGGGTCTGCTAATGGTAAAACCCAAATTCCCAACTCTTTGTGATATCGTTTTCGCTTCATCTTTGTGAAGAGTGAACAAATAACATAAATGAAGTTGTTTTGGGAGGGGTTTGTAAATAAAAATTAATAGGAGGGGTTTTGTAAGGCCAAATTAGCTCAACTTTTTTCCAAAATGTTGAAGTTTCCCTCCGTGAAAAAACAATAGAGACAATATTTGATTTTCACTTACATCATATTTTTTGTTGTATTTGAGAAACAAAGGGTTTTTACATGTTTTTTTCACCTATTAGGTGGTATTTATAATACTATAATTTTAAGGTTATGGTTTTTATGCAATGATTTTTCTCTTAAAATTTATGGAAGTTGTTGTAGCTCCTAGAGACAGCCTTGAGTTGCAAAAGACCAATGCCTAGGACATCTTAAAATCATAGGTTAAATGTGGACAACTGTGTCAATTCCTCTAACAGAATATGGGTCAAGAGAATAATGGTTTTGGTGGTTCAAGAATGGAGAAGACCATTTGAGCCTGATTCATGTGAATTCCCTATACTGTGAGAGGGCTCAAGAGGCTGTGAGGCTTGATGGCTTTCAAATGGGCCAAGTATAAAACAATGAGCAGAAGCCTTAAAAATATGTAGAGGCGTTGAGAAAGAATGGAGAAGGAACCCACAAGAGACAAGATTAAGAGGATTAAGAATTTTTCCCCCGTGAACTCAAAGGAAATGGATATGAATGAGACATGGACAATAATAGAGGTTCGTGGAGCACGAATTAAGGGAGTGCAACAAGATTAATACATGAGCGTTAACACCTGAGCGCTATACAAACAAAAATTCATGAATAAAATTTTAAGACCACCAACAGCTACATTACACGAACCATCAAAGCAGTAGAGCATGAAAGATGATTATACATAAAAAGGAGATTACTGATAACCGAAGAAAACAGATACATACTACTCATTGCTCCATATGGAATCCAAATAACAACACTATATCATATTAATTTCAAACAGCTCTCCCAAAAATGTATCTCAGAGCATAGGGAGCACAATCATACAAAACTATAGCAAAATTCTCCAAAATTCTAGAACCTTTAGTTCATTTTTTGAAATCCATAAATATAGATTTTTCTCTGAGGGTCTACAATCCTAATAATTTATGATCGACCCATACCTATGAAATAAAAATATCCTACCTAAATTGTAGAGTATACAACGATCAATTACTTATGTATCGAGAGAATTAAAACAGGAATGGGTGAAATTGAGATTTCACCAGCAAAACATCAAAATCAAACAGTAAACAAAAAATTCATGGTTGACCATGGAGGCCAATTATGGGAGCCTTCAAATGGTATGGAGAGGAACGGTTGTAGGTGGGTAGGTTGGATGTCATCATACGATTCCATATGTTTCTTGAAAGTCTCCACTCCCTCAATCTTATGATTTCAACTTAATCCGTCGTGAAGTGGCTAGTCGTACTGCACACGCCTAGCTCTTTAGTGGAGGTTTCCTGAGCAAACTAAATAAACCATAATTGCATGCTCCACCCAAAATTCCATGGTGTGATTTAATTGCAAACTAGAAACTGGATTTCGGAGGGGGGAATGGATGGTTTTTGGTGTTGGCTAGGGGGTGCGAAATCACTACAAGCTACCACGTAGCACCGGAGGCTGTATTAGAAACCGACCGTTTCGGACCCCCCCCCCCCCCCCCAGCATTAATGTTCGGAAGGTGGATGGGGTGAAAAATAGATTATGAGTCATCGGATGCATTGACGTGGAGTGGAGCTGAAGACAGGATGGTAGAAGTGGAAGTGGATTTAGCGGGACTCATTAACACTGAAATGAGCAAGAAAAAGGCCACATAAGGGCTATTGATGGCGTCGCAAGGAGATGGGACCAAAACTCTGCCCACACATCGAAAATCTTAGGATTTATGTGTATGAAACAAGGAGTAAAAGGTAAAAAGTTCGATGTGTGAAGTGCAGGGGCGGGGAAGGTGACGTGGCACAAACGGAGGTGGGAGCACGCCCACAAATCACATATCTTAAAGTTTATATGTAAGCGGAGGGTGGTAAATTTTAAAAGGTGCAATGTGTGAAGTGTGATGGAGGGGAAGGTGATGTGGCACAGATGGAGGTGGGACCACCCGTAGATCTCATGTCGCAAGGTTTAGCTGGGAGCAGCAGGGGTTAAATGTTATGTTCTGCGAAGTGCGAAGTGTGGGGAGGTAAATGTTAAAAGTTGCGGTGAATGATATGCGATGGGTAGGAGTGACGTGGTAGAAGGAGGTGGTACCACCCGCATATCGCAAATCATAAGATTTATATGTGAGCGGCAGAGGGTAAATGGTAAGATTTGTGAAGTGCGATATGCGATGGAACCTATGGCTGACATGTGGTTCTTCTCCAGAATCTTCGATCCATTAACACTCATGCACATTTATTTGCAATATCCATTATTGACTGCTTATCTCTAACTTAGATCTTGCGATCTAATCTTGTCCGTCCATTTGACCCGCATTCCAATTCTATGATCTTCATTGTCCATCTCTCCTCTTCAATTTTGCGCTTTGATCCTGATCATCTATTTTCCCCTTTACGCCTCCTCCAAAACCCTTAAGTTCTTTTAAGGAAAATATGCCATTTCTCTGCTTTCTTTGATTTGAAATAAAGGGCATGGGCTCCAGATATCACCACGTAATTTCCTTTACTAAAACCTAAACCACTTACATTGGTACTTAAGTGGTTTTTTGTAATTTAAAGAGAGTTTTCCCACAGTTAATGTCAACCATTTATTTGCAGGTGAGCGGATTTAATGAGACTGCTTGCGGGGGCACTCCTTGGTATAAATATTGTGCAATTTGTGCTCCCAAGTTGTTGTTGGATCTAGGCAAAATGAATATGAGCCTTCACTATACTCAAACTTGGAAGAATTATAATATTTTTTAATTTTAACTTCAAGACATCTTCGCATTAAACGGTATTCTGTAGCGCTATTCTCTCCTGAGCTTGCGAATAAACCCGACTCGACCTTGACCTGTGTGTAATGTTCTGAACGTGTCCATTGGTCAGCCTCTTGAACTGTTATTTTTATGTGGGGCATCCTTCTGACCTGTTCTTGAATAGCTTAGCCTTCCCCTTAAAAATTCACGCCTCTGCCATGTGATTTCCTTATAGGGACCACTTCTCCATGTTATGTGCAGTCACAAGCCAACATTGGCTCCATCTGGGGACAACGTGCTATTCTAAGTGCATTGAGAACCTATATAACTTGAATGCATGTGCTTTATTGAGCTCATGGAGTCACAAATGCATACTATAATCTTGAATTGAAACTACAACTGAGTTGTGCACTTCCAACTATATAAAATAGAAATCGCTGCTGCCCGTTGAAAATCTTAAATGTTGAAATCTGAACTATGCTGAAACTGGAAACTGAAACACACTTGAACTGAAATACAAAGTAATCTGAAACTAAACTAGAAAAATTCTCATATAACTGAGCTTATTTTCACACCTACCTACCCTAATATGTTGGAATTACAACTATTCTAAATGATACAGTAATTCCAGTGTAACCAGGAAAGCGACTCCTCCAATAACTTTGTTCTTTCACTATTTGTCAGCAAACTCGAGAATGAACCTTTTAATGGTATTCGATAGGAATTCCTGGCCTGGTCTTTATTTCAAGGATCCTGGTAAAATTTAACAATAACATAAATACTGGAAAGGTACGGTGGCTTTTTGATGAATAATTTCTCAATATAGATGGCCATTGGATCAAGGTACACTTTTCCTGTTTCTGAATATTCTGACCCAATCGATCCAACCTCACAACTTGGTACAACACATGTCTTATCCATGTCTTCAAACAACTCGGAACATGTTTTCATTTTATTTGAGGAATTAAGGTATAAAGGTGGAGGAGAATCAATTGAGTCAATTCTTCCTCTGTTTTAAACTTCGCCTCTCTATTCACCAAGTTCACCTCCACATCAACTGCAATATTTGGTATTTCTTTAAGGATTTTAGTGTCTCTTTCTTTTACTTCAAATGCCACTTCTGGATTTAAGGCATCTAGGTATTGCAACAGAGCTACTCCTAGGGGTGGCCTTATATCAGCAAGCATTGAATGATACTTCTTATTTAACCTTGCTGAAAAATATGGTATTGTCTCCCTAGGATGTCTTTTTAAATGTCCATACTCTTTTATGATAAGAAATTCATTTCCCATGACTACCCATCGACCTAGGAAAACTTGCATGAATTGATAAAAATTGGTCATGCTAACAGCTGGAAGATTCTCAAACAAATTTTTAACTTTACCTTGTACTGAAAGAGAATTTGAGAGAAGTTCTTCATCATGAAAATCTGATGGGTATTTAATCTCTGAAGGAAACTTTGCTTGCTGAGGATGTTCTTGTGAATCTAGACAATGTTTTTGATTTTTAGTGTTGTCCCTTAGGAAACACTCTATCTCTTCCCCTTCTTCATGGAGGGTAATATTGCCTCCCTCTTCTTTAGAATAGGCGAGGAAATGGTTTTCCACATGCAGTCCAAGAACCAACATGGGTCATTCTTCTTGGAGATTAAAGGGAGGGTCAAGCAGTTTCAAGGGTATGGATGTGGACTTCTTATCCTTGAGAGCATCAAATCCTTGCATTGTGGAAGTGGATGCAATGGCCTTACGATGGGATGACTCTTCTAACAGCTTCTTCCCTTTACTAGCACAACTAGGAGGGGTTTTTTCTCTTGATATTAACTCTTCATTTTGTTCTTGCCCTCAGGTTCTCTTTCTGGAGGACCTGAGGTCACACTTCTTGTGGATTTGAGCCTGCATGAAATCCACAAATTGTCTACAGTAACTGTCAATCTATTGATCCTTTTGAGGGAATTCCTCTTCTTCTTATTCCCCTTTCAGTATGGGTTCACCCTCCTCATCATCAGAGTAGGTGAGGAATTTATCTTCTTAGATATCTATGACTTCCTCGGCCTGTTGCAACACCTGTGGAGGGGGCCTCCGATATTGAGGATTAAACCCCCGCTTAGGAATAATTTCATTGGAACAAAGAGGGGAATTCTTGGCCTTAAATTCAAGATTAACCAACTTATTTAAGAGGTTCTTGATTAGCTTATTCATCTCTTTGACTCTATGCTCCTGTAATTCCCTCTCCTGATTTGAGGTAGAAGCCTCCTCCCCCTTCTTTCTTCTAGCTTCACACTCTATCTTCCCCATGAACTTACCAGTAGAAGCAAAGTTTGCTTCTACCTCCAATGCATCAGTCTGGATCTAATCTAGAGATGTGGATCTTCTTTCTCTTAAGGTGAACCCAAAATCTGGCTCGAAAGCTCCTGCAAAGACCACCTTAGTAGCTACTTGGGGAGGCTTTATCTCGGCAGGGAGATTATTATAGAGCTTATTGAACCTCTTTATAAATTATGTTACATCCTCATTGTGTCTCTTCTTGAGAGCATTGAAATCAATGAGAACATAGCCATGGTCCCTCTTTTTTCCCCATTTCAAAGTGACAAAAATTTCCATTTCTTCCCAGGTGTGGACTGTGTGGTCAGCTAGAGACTTGAACCATTTCTAGGCATCTCCATCCAAATATTGGATGAAAAGCCTTAAAACCACATCAAATTTCTCCACATTTACATTCTTAGCAAAGGTGCAAAAGCTTTAAATATGTCTCTGTGCAGAAGTACTATCTTCCCCGGTGAACCAAGGCAACCGCTCTAGATAGTCTTGCGGCATATAATTTAGAGGTCGAGGGAGGGCCAATGGGGAATAATTTTTCAAAAGGAAACTCGACACAACCATATGATTTAGAGGTGGGTGTAGATGATGGATTGGAATTTGGTGTGAGGCCTAGTGAAAGCCAAGACTACTTCTGATTAGGACTATTTTATAGTGGAGTCGCCAAGGTGAGGAATATGCAACTCTCAACCCCTCATGCTCACCTAATTGAAGGGTGAAGATAATTTCGTATCCTAGGGAAAATATTTCTTCATTCGTATCCCTGGAAATGATGCCAAAACGATGTTGTAGCTCCTAGAGACAGCCTTGAGTTGCAAAATACCAGTGCCTAGGACATCTTAAAATCAGAGGTCAAATGTGGACAATTGTATAAATTCCTCTGACAGAATATGGGTCAAGAGAATAATGGTTTTGGTGGTTCAAGAATGGAGAAGACTATTTGAGCCTGATTCATGTGAATTCCCTATACTGTGAGAGGGCTTAGGAGGCTATGAGGCTTGATGGCTTTTAAATGGGCTAAGTAAAAATCAATGAGAAGAAGCCTTAAAAATATGCAGAGTCATTAAGAAATAACAGAGAAGGAACCCACAAAAGACAGGCTTAAGATGATTAATAATTTTTCCCCCATGAACTCAGAGGAAACAAATATGAATGAGATATGGACAACTATAGAGGTTAGTGGAGAGTGAATTAAGGGAGTGCAGCAAGTGTAATACATGAGAACTAACACCTGAGCATTATACATACATGAATTCATGAATAAAATTTTCAGACCACCAGCAGCTATATTACATGAACCATCAAAGCAATAGAGCATGAAAGATGATTATACATAAAAAGGAGATTACTGATAACAAAAGAAAACAGATACATACTACTCATTGCTCCATCTGGAATCCAAATAACAACATTGTATCATATTAAGTTTAAACAGCTCTCCCAAATATGTATCTTAGAGCATAGGGAGCACAATCGTACAAAATTACAGAAAAATTCTCCAAAATTCCAAAACCTTTAGTTCATTTTTTGAAATCTCTACATATAGATTTTTCTTCGAGGGTCTACGTTCCTAATAATTTATGATCAACCCATACCTATGAAATAAAAATATCCTACCTAAATTGCAGAGCGTACATCGAGCAATTACTTATGTATCGAGAGAATTAAAACAGGAATGGGTGAAATTGAGATTTCGCCAGCAAAACATCAAAATCAAACAGTAAACAGAAAATACATGGCTGACCATGGAGACCAATTATGGGAGCCTTCAAACGGTATGGTGAGGAGCAGTCGTAGGTGGGAAGGTTGGCTGTCATCATACGATTCCATATTTCGCTTGAAAGTCTCCACTCCCTCAGTCTTATGATTTCCACTTAATCCATTGTGCGTGCCTGCCTCTTTACCGAAGATTTACTAAGAAAAATGAATAAACCATAACTACATGCTCCACCCAAAATTCCATTTTGTGATTGAATTGCAAACCAGAAAATAGATTTCGGAGGGGGGCATTGATGGTTTGTGATATTTTATGGGGGGGTCTGAAATCATTACAAGCTGCCACATAGCACTGGAGACAGTATTAGAAACTGACCATTTCGAACCGCCTCAGCATTAACCTTCGGAAGGTGGAGGGGGTGCAAAATAGATTATAAGTATTCAAATGCATTGAAATGGAGCGAAGCTGAAGGTAGGATGGCGAAGGAAGAAGTGGATTTAGTGGGACTCATTAACACTGAAATGGGCAAAAAAAAGGCCATAGGAGGGCTATTGATGATGTGGCAAGGCGGTGGGCCCCAAACTCCACCCGCACATCACAAATCATAGGATTTATGTGTAAGTAGCGAGGAGTAAAAGGTAAAAAGTGCGATGTGAAAAATGTGAGGGCGGGGAAGGTGATGTGGCAAGGATGGAGGTGGGATCGTGCCTGCAGATCGCATATCACAAAGTTTATATGTAAGCGGCGGGTGGTAAATGCTATTAGGTAGATGTGCGAAGTGCGATGGCAGGGAAGGTGATGTGGCACAGACAGAGGTGGGACCGCTCACAGATTGCATGTCGCAAGGTTTAGCTAGGAGCAGCGTGGGTTAAATGTTATCTTCTGTGAAGTGCAAAATGTAGGGAGGTAAATGTTAAAATTTGCGGTGAGCGATATGCGATGGGTGGGAGTGACGTGGCAAACAGAGGTGGGACCGCCCGCATATCACAAATTTCAATATTTATGTGTGAGCGATGGAGGGTAAACGGTAAAATTTTCAAAGTGCGATATGCGATGGAACCTATGGCTGACACGTGCCTCTTCTCTAGAATCTCCAATCCATTAACTCTCATGCATATTTTTTTGTGATATCCATTCTTGACCACTTATCTCTAACTTAGATCTCGTGATCTAATCTTGTCCATCCATTTGACCTGCATTCCTGTGTTATGATCTCCATCTTCCATCTCTCCTCTTCAATTCTGCGCTTTGATCCTGACTGTCTATTTTCCCCTTTGCGCCTGCTCCAAAACCCTTAATTTCTTTTAAGGAAAACATGTCATTTCTCTGCTTTCTCTGATTTGAAAGTAAAGGGTGTGGGCTCCAATTATCAGCATGTAATGTCCTTTATTGAAACCTGAAACCACTTGCAGGGGCACTTAATCATTTTTTTGGAATTTGAAGAGAGTGTTCCCACAATTAATGTCAACCGTCAATTTGCAGGTGAGCGTATTTAACGAATTTTCTGTGGGGGCACTCCTTGGTATAAATATCGTGCAATTTTTGTTACCGGGTTGCCGTTGGATCTGGGAACAATGAATACGAGCCTTCATTGTACTCAAACTTGTAAGAATGATAATCTTGTTTAATTTTAACTTCAATACATCATAGCATTAAACAGTATTCTGTAGCGCTAGTCTCTCATGAGCTTGCAATTAAGCCCGACTTGACCTTGACCTGTGTGAAATGTTCTGAACGTGTCCATTAGTCCAGCTCTTGAGATGTTCTTTTGACTGCAGGGCATCCTTCCATCTCGTGCTTGAATAGATTGGCATTCCCCTTAAACATTCATGCCTCTTCCCTGTGATTTCTTTATAGGGACCACTTCTCCATGGTATGTGCAGTCATAGGCCAATGGAAGCAGAGCTTGAGGGAAAAAAGGGATCTTAACTTGGTTGTATTGAAAACATTTAAGTGTTCTTGCATATTAGGTGGGTGCAAACAAAAGAGAATATAATGTGTTCCATGAAGAAAAAAAACCCACAAGTTTGAGATGGCTTGACCAATTGGAATCGTAAGGTCTCTTATTCCCTAGTTTTCAAGAGACAACTGGAACCATCTTAGTGTGTGATGGGTTCTATCATGGAATTAGGTCCACTTACATGGGTTAAGGTGGAAATGTACCCCATGAGTTGAGGAAAATGATTACAATTCTTATTTATATAAAATTTTTATGATATAATATTAAGGATTTTTTTTTTTTTAAATGAAAGAGGAAGATAAGAAATAAAATACATTGACAACTAGTAGCAACCATTGTAGTAATGGAAGAAACAACCATGGGAGTAAAATATGTTTTAATAAATCTATTGTAAAGGGCCAAAACCTAATTTCAAAATAGAAACAAAAAGGTAGTTAACTTGTCATCTTTGAATTTGAATCAAGAAACTATTAAAATCCTCAACAAGGGTCTCGGGTTTGTTGTTGCCCTAGGACATTCCAAAAGAAAGCATCATCGACAACATTGAAGATGGGATTCATGGTTTATCCTTGGATGAAAAAGAGGAATTAAGACATGAATTCTCTCTTATAATGAAGAAAGAAAAATCCTCTAGGAGTAATCTAACCAAAGATGATCTTAGTGCTCTTAGGTCCCTTCGCAATAACAACAAAATTGTGGTCCTCAAGGCGGATAAAGGAGTTTTTGTGGTTTTGGATAAGGATGATTACATAAAAAAAATGAATGAGCATCTAAAATGAAGTAGTTATAAAATAATTAGCTCCAACACCATGCCCAAGGTTATAATAGAAGTCAAGAAGGCAATCATGGAATCTTGTCTTGATGATAATTTGAAAAAGAAGCCAATCCCTTCCTGTGAAGTTATCCCTAGAATTTAAGGATTACCTAAAGTTCATAAGGAGGGTGCTCCTCTCAAACCAATAGTTAATACCATCTGATTCCCCACCTATGAATTGGAAAAATATGTTTCCAAGACTCTTAAGCCCCTTGTTGGAAACACTGACTCATTCATAAAAGACTAAACATTTCATAAACCTTATTAAAAATGAGAGGGTAGAGGATAATGACATTTTTGTGAGTTTTGACATAGTGTCATTATTTACCAGAATTCCTTTTGATGAGGTTGTTCATGTTATAAAATAATTCATTGATCCTGAAACAACTAAGCTTGTAGAAATTTATTTACGTTCCACGTTTTTCAGTTTCCAGGGGGGATACTATGAGCAAGTATCTAGTGTTGCAATGGGATTACCACTCTCACCCATTGTCGCCAACTTATACATGGAATACTTTGAAAAGAAGGCCCTTGATTCCTTTCCCTTAAAATCATCTTGGTGGAAGAGATTTGTTGACAACACCAACATAAAGTGGAATTATGGGAAGGAGAATCTTGATAGATTTTTTAATCACCTTAACTCTATTTCAATGGAAATTAAGTTTACTATGGAGGTTGAGGAAAAAAAGAGAATTCCATTTTTAGATGTCCTTGTTACTGGGAAGGAGGATAGAACATTGGGGCATTAGGTATTTAGGAAGAAAACTCACACTAGAAGTTATCTTCGTGTTGATTCTTACCATCACCCGACTAAAAAATTTGGTGTCCTGAATGCTCTTATTGTTAGGGCCCTCAAAATATCTAACGTGGAGAACTTAGTGAGGAAATAAATTACTTGAAATTTGTATTTAAAGGTATAGGATATAAAGATAGGGACATTAAGAAATCCATAAAAAGAGCTAAGGGTTCGGTCCTTTCCCAAGAGCACCAAGAACCTCAAGCTATGTGTGGTAGGGTTTTCCTACCATACATCCAGGGAGTTACATATAAGATCGCTATTTTTTTGGGAAAGAAGAACATGTTTACAGTGTCAGGGACAATAAGACAAAGTATGTGGCCAGTTAAGGATAATATCAATCATGAGCCGCTTAAAGGAGTTTATAAGATTAACTGTTTATGTGGGAAAGTTATATTGGGGAAACTAGGTGTTCTTAGAAAAGGATATTGAAAGAGCACAGAGTCGATATTAAGAATGGGAGATTTAGTACCTCAGCCCTTACAAAGCACTTCTCAAAGACTAAGCATCATGTATGTTTAGAAAATGCCAAAATTATCGCTAGAGAAGAACACTATCGAAAAAGGAAAATCAGAGAAGCTCATGAGATTATTAAGCATCCTCATAATCTCAAAAGGGATGGATGGAGTGAAATTAGTGGTATTCAGCTTCCTCTGATTAGACAGATTGGTTCTTCTAGTTCTTCTTCCCAAGTATAGTTTCTCAGGTATAATTTTCTTTCCCTTTCATCATTTAACGTTTTATTTTTGGGATTAGGGTTTAATAATAAAAATAACAATAATAATAGAATAAATTAATTAAATATTTACTTATTCACTACCATAAATAAATATTAATAAGTTAATAAATAAATAAATACTAATAAATAAATAAATATTATTAATTATTTAACACTTAACACTATTTTTTTTAGTAATTAAAATTTAATAATTATTATTATTAAAACTTAAAAATAATGGTTAACTAATTTAACAAATTAAGTATTTATTAATTAATAATCAACAATTAAAATAGTCATTATTATTAATTATTATTATTAATTTTTAAAAATGATTATTATTAATAATTGTTATAGTTAATAATTATAATTATTAATATTGATTATTAATAATAATTATTCGCAATAAGTAAATATTAATAAGTTAAATATATCAACAACAATTCAAAGGATAGGAACATGTTGACGCGAAACCCTACCCACCGGCGTCTTCTGCAACCCTAGCCGACTGATCACGAGGCGCAGCTCTCCTCCAAGCGCTCTCGTTTGGGCAACGGCCATGGCAACAAGCTCGGGGGGGGAGGGCACGACCCCCCCTGCAAATAATGATTCCTCAGGCGCCCATACTGACCCGATCAACACCAGCGCTGACATGCATCAGAAAACGACAGGACCCCAGACGACTTCTGAGCAGGTACAACAGGACAAAGCGACCCCCTCCTCTTCCACCTGCAAGCCTATTGCATCAGAACGGCCCAAGATCGATTTTCCTAGCCATCGAATCAATGCCCGTATTCAATATATGCGAGATCATGCCCTAATAGGCAAATTTATTAGTTTCTGGCCCACAGAAAAGGCCCTACAAGGATGGATCGCTTCGAAATGGAAGCCTAAAGGACACGTTACTCTTCAACTCGGTCCGAAGGGGTTCTTCACGGCGATCTTCCTCTGCCTTGAGGATCGCAACAGAATCATGGACGAAGGGCCATACTTTTTCAATTCGGCTGGCCTATACCTTCGAAACTGGATCGAAAGATTCAATCCTGATAAAGAAAACTTCAACTGGGCACCTGTTTGGATCCGTCTATACTCGTTGCCGCTGGAATATTGGGACGAAGACACACTTCAGGAGATTGGCAAGGGTCTCAGGCAGTTTATCAAAATCGCTGAAGAGACCAAGCTTCGTCGATACACCTCTTATGCGCGGATCTGCGTGTACATGCATCTAGACAAGGCCCTTCCTGATGCTGTGAGCATATACCATGATGATTTTGAGTGGATCCAACCACTGGATTACGAGCATGTCCCTTTCAGGTGTCGACGTTGTCACGCCCATGGGCATCTCTTCAGAGATTGCCCCCTCAACGCTGCATCCCAGAACAAAGAAGCTGATACACAACCCGAAGCAGATGGTTTCACCAAAGTAGCTCCTCGCAGAAGGCACGACAAGAAAGCATCATCAGCAGGTAAAAAACCCTCTTCCTCCTCCAGTGTTCCTACTACCAGCAATAGTTTTGCCGTTCTTTCCAATGCAGAGCAAATGCCTAACTCGAGCCCGCTGCCTCCGTAGTCCAATCAAACCCCCAACGCGTCCACCCCGACTCCTGCCCCTCTGAACCCCTCCCCCTCTCAGCCAGAGACAAACGCCTCTACCAACCCCTCTTCTAAACCCCCCTCTGGCACGAAACTCTTAACTTGGCATCCAGAAACCATGGATCTGGATGATCCTAAAGTAGCAGCTGCTATCCTTGATAGAGGAAAAGATACCCAAAATGCCTCAAATCCTATGGAAGAAGATTCGGATAGTCTTGAGCTTGGGGATCTTGACATCATAGGCCTGGAGGATGCTTGCAAGCGCCAAGAGTTTGACAAAATCAAGCCCCATCAAATAGAAACCCTGGCAAAGGTACTATCCAAAGCACAGCAACAAGCAACTCTTGGTATACAAACAGGAAGTCATTGGGACAGCCTCAAAGTAATCAAAGAATCAAAAAAGAGGGGCAGAAAACCAGACTGGCAGCGCACAATTACCATTGGGGAAATACTAGTAAACTCCGGGCGCTACCCCAAGCTCACGCGGTTCTTTCCGCCCCTGCCAAATAGTTCCTCATGAAATTGATATCATGGAACATCAAAGGGCTTAACAGCCCAGGAAAACAAAAAATGATAAAAAATATGTTACAAAAAGAAAAACCAAATATTATCTTTCTCCAAGAGACAAAATGTAACAGTGACGTTTTGGGTACTTTTTTGTCAAAAGTCTGGCCTAGTAGCAGTTCTGCAGCAATAGATGCTTCGGGATCTTCTGGAGGGCTGGCTATAGCCTGGGACACTCAATCCATAGTCATATCGGATATGCATGCAGCTCACAACATCATTCAGGCCATCTTTCACCCCATTGGCACAAATATATATGGGCATCTCTCAAACGTTTACTTCCCGCAGGAACTAAACAGGAAGATCAGCCTCTTGAATACAATGGAAGCGCTCAACACTCACAGAGCCCACCCTCTCTGGATTGTAGCAGGGGACTTCAACATGGTAACCAAAATGGAAGAACGAACAGGAGGCAGAACCAGACCAGACCCTGAAAGCATCCACTTCAGAAATTTCATAACCAACAGCTGGCTGATAGATCTCCCATTTACCAATGGATCGTTCACTTGGAACAACAAAAGATCAGGGATCCATCATGTCGCTTCCAAGCTCGATCGATTCCTCATTTCAGATAATGTTATACACATGGGGGGTGACCTAGAGGCATCAATTCTTCCTTTTGCAGGATCAGATCACTGGCCCATTGCATTACAATGGCACAATCTTGGCTCTCAGATCAGAAAACCCTTCAAATTCGAAGCTTTCTGGCTTTCGCATCCATCCTTCCAAGAAATGGTTAAAGCAGCTTGGAACAACTTTACCCCCCCCCATGGATGCAAGATGTACCAGTTTCAGCAAAAAATGAAACACCTCAAGGCGCTCATCAAGAACTGGAACATAACAGTATTTGGCAACATTTTTCAAGAAATCAACATTCTCAAAAGACAAATGGAGGAAGTACAACAGAAAATCATAAAAGAAGGAAGATCAGAGGAGGCTAATACACAAGAAATGCAGATCCAAAAGCAGCTTGACGAAAGGCAACGGCAAGAAGAAATTCTTTGGAGGCAAAAGTCTCGAATTAATTGGTTAAAGGAAGGGGAACGAAACACTCGTTTCTTCCATTGCTCCACTATTCAAAGAAGGATGCAAAATCACATCCACAACATCACTAACCAGCACGGGGAAAAAGTAGAGCAGCATGAAGAAATAACGCAGGTCCTGACGAACTATTTCCAAACCACGCTTCAAGAAGAGGCCACCATAGACCGACAGCCAGCCATTGATGCAGTTACTCAGCTCATTCCCAAGCTCATCTCCGAAGAGCATAACAAAATGCTACTGCGTCCTGTCTCCATGCAAGAAGTTGAATTAGCAATGGCACAAACCAAAGATGGAAAAGCACCAGGGCCTGATGGATTTACTGCAAATTTCTTCCATCATTTCTGGGAGCTCATCAAAATTGAAGTCTGGGAACTGGTGGAAGAATCAAGGGCCACCCACTGGCTCCTCCCCTCTTTAAACTCCACCTTCATCGCTCTGGTGCCTAAAGAAGAACAACCCAGTACCCCGGAGAAGTATCGTCCCATTGCCCTCTGCAACGTGATCTACAAGATCATCTCCAAAGTCATTGCTAACAGATTAAAGCCTCTGCTGCCACTCCTCATCTCGCCAGAACAAACAGGATATGTGGAAGGTCGCCAAATCATGGATGGTATCATCATGACTCATGAAGTCATCCATTCCCTCAAGAGCACTAAAAAACCAGGTATGCTTCTTAAAATCGATCTCTCCAAAGCATTTGACAAACTTTGCTGGCACTACATTCAGAGCACGCTCAAAGCCTTTGGTTTTGATCAGATGTGGATTCGTTGGGTCATGAGTCTTATTTCCACCCCTCTCTTTTCCATCCTGGTCAACGGCTCCCCTTCCCACCCTTTTGTTTCTTCTCGAGGCATCCGTCAGGGGGACCCTCTCTCTCCGTTCATTTTTATCCTTATGTCAGAAGGTCTCAGCAGGCTCATTCATCAAGCTGTCCAAACCGGGGATTTACGTGGCATTTCACTTTACGGTTCTCCCGCTTCTACTCACCAGCAATTTGTTGACGACACCATGCTCTTTGGATTCCCTTCAGCCCAAGAAGCTAGGTCTTTCAAGCGCATTTTGCACCTTTTCTCTCTCGCCTCTGGCATGACTGTCAATTCTTCCAAATCCCAACTCTTCTTCTTTAATACCCCTCCTCTAATCCAATCTTGTGTAGCCCGTATTCTTGGATTTGCGATTGCCCGTCTCCCCGCCAAGTACCTTGGCGCCCCTCTCATTGACTCAGCTCTCAAGCATTCTGCTTGGTCTGTTCTCCTTGATAAACTTGAGGCTCGCCTCTCCTCATGGACTTTCAGAGCTCTCAACCTAGCCAGTAGACTTATCCTGATCAAAGCGGTTCTGCAATCTATGCTGCTGTACCTCTTTTCGGTGCTTGCAGCACCCAAATGGGTGCTTAACCAAATCAGAAATCTTCAGCGACGCTTTCTATGGGGCTCCTCAACTCACACCCGGAAATGGGCTTTAGTAAATTGGAATACAGTCTGCTCCCCCAAAGAAGCCGGAGGACTGGGGCTCAGAAATCCCCATCAGAGCAACGAAGTCATGGGTGCACGACTTTGGTGGAAATGGCTCACGAGCCCTCACGCTCCTTGGGCTAAGTTGTGGGCTGCTAAGTATGCCAACAACAGACCGATGAATGATTTGATCAGACTCAAACCTGAGACAGCGGGATCGCTCATCTGGAACTCTGCCAAGCAGCATCACGCCCTCATCCACCAGCACAGTTTTTGGGAGGTTCGGAATGGCCAGACAGCACGATTTTGGGTAGACTCCTGGCAACAAAGGCCGAAGCTTGTGGACACTCTAAATTTGCCTAACGTGGAAAGATACAATGGGCCAGAAGAGTTGAAGGTCAGTCAATGCTGGACAGCTAATACTAGCAGCAGCCATCAACATTGGAAACACCCGTCTCTCCTCCAACCTACCACTCCCAGCAACATTTGGGAAATTCTCCAGGAGGAACTACAACGCAGCAGAATTCATTGCTCTGATGACCCGGATATCCTCAGATGGGGATACTCGCCCAAAGGCATATTCACCACACAAGAAGCCTACAGCCTAATGTATCCTACTCCTCACCCGAAAGACAGACTCTGGAATTTAGTTTGGGCTAAAGAAACATGGCCCAAAGTCTCCACTTTCCTCTGGCTCCTCAGCCACAAAAGAATTTTAACCTGGGACAATTTGCTAAAACGCGGCTTCTGTGGCCCATCACAATGTCCAAATTGCAAACAGGACACTGAAACCATTCAGCACCTCATGCTAACATGTCAGATGGCCAGCCAGCTTTGGAACAAAACTTTCTTCCGCAGCCAACGGAGCAAACCACAGGGGGACATCACCAGCATACTACGACATTGGCCGCAGCGCTCTTACAATAGCACCATTCTCAACTTTCTCTGGCGAATCATTCCAAGTCTCCTATTCTGGGCCCTTTGGAAAGAAAGAAACAGAAGAGTCTTCAAGCATCAAGCCACTCCCCTGGACATTCTATGGAAAAACTTCCACAGCAACCTTCAGGAGTCTCTCTCTCTTACAACTTGGCAGGAGGAGGATATGCCCAATCATCCTCAAGAGCTCAGCGTATGGCGAAACTGGCAACTCACCATAAATCCTGTGCCCAAAATCAACAAGAAGAACCCTCCAGATTCCATCTCTTGGATCCCTCCTCCACCCGGGATAATCAAATTAAATTTTGACGGGGCTTCCAAAGGGAATCCAGGCCCGGCGGGATATGGAGGCATTTTCAGAAATTCCCAAGGAGAACTTCAGGCCATCTTCTACGGATCCATTGGTTGGGACACAAACAACTCTGCTGAGCTGGAAGGGCTCTGGCAAGGTCTCAATCTAGCTCGCCTCTACAACTTCCTGCCCCTATTTGTGGAAGGTGATTCTCAAATTCTGATCAGCATGGAAAATCAGTTGCTCCATGGAACCAATTCAGCCAAAGTAGCTACCAGTTGGCGATTAGCCTCCAGAATTGATGCTCTTAGCAATTGGGTAAAAGCAAACCAAGCTATCACCTTTACTCACACCAAGAGAGATGGCAACAGGGTCGCGGATCTCATGGCCAATCTAGGAGTTGACAGTCCGGACTTTCTCAAGCACGGCTCTATCCAGATCATCAATGATAGAAACTCTACTCAGGAATGCATCAAGTTGGTGCGAATGGATCAGACACTTCCGGATGCGGATGACAACATGGGTTAAGAGGCCTCCAGGCCTGGTGCACACACCAAGGAGGTTCACCTGGGGTGGCCACATGGCCCCCCATGGTGTTATTAATGGCAAGCTCATTAATCCCGAGCACTTGTTAATTACTCCTCCTCGCCGTCATTCAAATTGTCCTGCTCGCCGCACCAGTCTTCAAATGGAGCACCATTGCTCGCATTCCTCGGATTGCTTCGGCTCTGCTCGCCGACCTTTGTCACCTCTGCGCTCGCATTGCCCGGGCGGCTGTGCATTCAGTGAGGCTTGCATTGGTTCAGGTCGCAGACGCTCTTTGCATTGTTGTTTGGACGCGCTTCCAGGCCATCGGTTTGCTTATAGTAACTTCTGCCCTGTTCTGTTCAATTCTCATTCTTCTCCTATTAATATTGGTCAAGTTTACTCCATTCCTGCAGCTCCTTCTGGCAACTGGTCGGATTCCTCCCGGAATTTCAGTATGCCCAGGCTCAGGCAAAGAATGTCTTGCAGGAAAAGTGCCTCTCGAGGCAGGTCCATGAGCGAGCGACCCTCCAATTCTAATGCAGGTTACTCCATGGACCAAGCTGAAGGGCATCACATTCCTCTGTATGTTGATCTTGCTGGTCGTCTCCATGACAGCGTTGCCCCGGCGCCTCCTCAGCCCTCGCACCCGCCTCGTGCTCCCGCTCTGAATGTTCAGTCGCCTCCCCCGCTTCAGGCTTCCGCCCCCCCTCTACGCCCTGGCAGTCATTTTACAAAGAACTCAACGCAACAAGTGGAGCTGCGTTTCGACTGTGCCTACGACTGGCCCTCCATTACTGCCCTCATTACGATTTCACTGCGGGAAGAAACCACTCTCCCTCCTGTTCTACCGCTTAACCCTGTGCACTCCCCTTCTAAGCCTAGCTTTGAGCCCCCCTCTGGCCCTGCTCCCGGTCCTAGCTCGCACCCCCTCGGATTTCCGCCTGTCTCTGCAACTGCTCATCCAGGACAGGCGCACTTGCTGATGGAAGCTGGCCCGTCTGGTGAAGATGCTGATGAGAACGATGAAGAGGATGCGGAAGATCACTATGGCTGCCGAATCGAGGAAGAGAATCCGGAATCCGACTAATTGCTCCAGGATCGATTCTCAGTATGATTTCTATGCTAGAATTTTTGCTAAATTTTTGTTTTCAATAGTCACTCATAGCAGACAAAGCTGCATGTATTTTTTGGCACTTTTAAGTTTTGATAATCTGTATGTAAATGATATAAGTGACTTAGCACCGGTTTCCCAGTTCCTGGGCGGTGGCAACTTTGACAAAAAAGCTGGTTTCCCGTTAATGGGCAGCTCCATTGCTAGACAGACAGTGGATTTCAAGCCCGGTATCAGGCTTCCTCAGCTGAACCGAGGCAGTTTTGTACTTTAATGTTTATAATAGAAATAGAGTAATTTAGAAAAAAAAAAAATATTAATAAGTTAATAAATAAATAATTATTTTTAACACTTAACACTATTTTTTTAGTAATTAAACATTTAAATAATTATTATTATTAAAAAATTTAAAATAATTATTATAGTTAATAATTATATTTATTAATATTAATTATTATTGTTAATTAATTAATAATTAATAAATGTTATTAATTATTAAAGAAATATTATTAATAATTTATTTCTTTCTTTAAAAAATTTAATATATAGTTTGTTAAAATAATTCAAAATTCTCTTTGCATAATTTAGGTTAAGTTTTTTTCGGCTCTCTTTTAATAATTTTTTCTCCTATTACTATTTATCCCTCGTTTGATCCCTTTTTCAATCATTCATTCAAAAAAATCTTGAAGATGGATCCTCATTGTGATTCGAAACGTCGACAAATTTCTTGTAACACTGTGGATAATTCGGATCATTCTTCTCCACACTAAGGTTTGTTGTAAACCATTCAAAAGGAAGGAAACATTCCTCTTTTTAGGAGGATTGTTCAAGTTTTATCTTCAATAGGACTAAATTTTAGTTGGGGCTAGGGATTTGGCTTCAAAAGCATTGATTAGGCACTCGAAATCCAAGACATGAGATATCTAAGCTAGTCCATTGGATAGATTTTTTTTGGGAAAAGGTTTGAAAGGATAAGGTGCAAATATCCCCTCTTTAATGTGGGTTTTAAATCTTTCATTTGAGAATGCTAAAACAAGATCACAATCTTGAAAGGAGGTCCTTGATTTTACCAAAACTCAATGTGAATGCTTAATCCATAGTGTGATTCTTTCTATTTTGGTTTGGCCTTGAACAATGAGCTCTATATTTGGGTCCATGTAATAATTTTGTTGTTTCATTCATGTGTTGAGAATGTCTTAAGGGCTATATGGGATAAGATGGCTATTTTTCAATACCCCTCCCTTGAAACTGTTAGCCCTCCGTAATTTGTAAGATTGGCAAGAACAAATGACTGAGGACAACATCAAACCACTTTGGAGTCCAGGACCTAGCCTTCCTAGACTTAGAGAGGGCTCTCTCTGTTTTTATGATTTAACTTGATAAGTGTAAGTGTTGATATTAGGCTATTTACAGAAATTGTGAGGATTGTTTATTCGATTGATTGTGTGGTTGGACAGATAGAGCTGTCAGACTTAATCCATTGGGCTATGGAGTCATAAAGGCTGAATTGTGCATCAAATTTTCAAGGGCATTCACAGGGAAAGCTAACTATGCAGACTAGATCTTACTAGTAGTGTGAATTTGAGATGAAAGAAAATAGTGAGTTCAGTAATAGCTAAACAACAGTTAAGAATTATTTAACTAAACTTTAGAGGAAAACATAGAGATAACAAACACAAACAGAATTAAGGTTCTCTCTCATAAAATCTTAATCTAAATTTTATGTTCTGCAATCAGAGAAATTGATGCACAACATGAAAAGGCAGAGGAAAAACATTAACACAGAGGAAAGAAAATCACCATTAACATAGCTCAAGGATCTTGTGAACTGTCTCTTATTATTGATGCCCAACTCAAACAATTATAGTGCTCCAATACAAGGATCTTCTATATGCAGAATCTAACAAGTTCCAACCCTTGATAATGAAAATTCTAGCAGTACTTAACTCAAACTTGAGTTGGTTTCCCTAATATACTTTGGAAAACTTAATTTATTACAAACAACTGAAATTAAATAGGTGTGGCCATGCAATATACTTCTGTCAACACATCACATGTAAAATTAATTTCGAGTAGCTCTTCATGTATCCAACAACTTTGATGGCTCTTCGTAAGATCAAAGGTAGGCTTGAAAGTGGCATGTGATGATCCTGAAGAGGCAACGAATGATGGCTCTGACATCTAGACTTTCTTTTCAAAATATCGACGTTGGGTAATTAATTTTGTTGTAGTGCTACCCACTTTTCATGGATTAGTGATTGTGTTGATGTGATTTGTTTCCTTTTCCATTTATGTCATTATAACATAACATTTTTTGTAAAACCGCCTTGCCTGAATCGACCCTTGATGTATTTTGCTACCCGAATCCTTTTTGTCGTGTTCTAACCCTTTTTCTAAGAAAAACATCGTAAAAACTCAATATACCAAATCTAAAAACCCTTATATTTTAATCCTAAACTTTATTACATCCATGGAAATATCGCATATCGCACATTTTAGATTTTATGATATGTGGAATGGAATCAGCGATATGATACGAAGTACGGAGATGACGTGGCGGGATGATGATGATGTGGAGAAATGGAATGGGAATGATAGCAAAGGAATGGCGTATTAGCGGTGAGTGGAGTATTATGATGGGGCCAAACCGCATCGCAAAATCACAATCGGAACAAGATATGCTTCGGGAATATGATTTAAACTTAAATTTTGTGAAGTGCGATGGAGAGAAAATTTATAACATGCACGATGTGATATCGCACATCAGCGATCACAATATTTAACTTTTGACAAAAATGGAATGAGTTATAACTCGCGAAATGCGATGACGTATGGTAAGTAAAGCTGTGATCTTACGAAGTGGTATTCATTGCAAAGTTCGATGGATGTTGGGGCCAAATGCATCGAAAATTGAAATAAGGACTTAAAAGTTAAGTGGAAAAATGTGCGAAGTGTGATTTGTGGGCACTTAAGGGTTGGGGAGTGAAAAATAGCGGAAGGTAAGGAAAAAGGCGGAATCAAGGTTTGCATGTAGTTTCGATAATGTGGTAAGGTATGATGGGTCCCACTTCACGCATCAGTGGAAAAATAAGATTTAGCATAAGTATTAAGAGGTAAGGTTTAAAAATTTTCGAGCTGCGAAGTGCAGGTAAGAGGTAAGGTTTATGTTGTATAACATGGTTGCTATTGGGTGGGTAGAGCTATCATAATAGACTTTCAGACTTTTAATATAAGTGGGTTTTATAAAGTAATAATTCCAAAAAGGTCTTGGGGTTTAAATGGGATTTAGAGCATTGGAATTTAGAGTTTGGGAAAATGAAAAGTAGGAAGAGGGTGGATGGAATGAATGAAGACAACAACATTTTCCCCTTCTACTGAAATGAAAAAAACATATATTTCTTTTGAAGCTCTTGACAGTCAAGATTTCCCCCTTGGCCATGGAATATTATTTTCAGTATGAAAGACCCTAGAAAATAATTAGTCACCTAGTCATACTTTGAATTATAGGAGTCTAACAGTGCCTCCAAATAGGGATGACAGCTCCTTCAGGAGGTGTCAATAACACTATAGACTAGTAGCCCGATCCATTGGGTTGATTTCACATCTCTTATCTTGATCTGTTAGGAAACTTAGTGATTGGAAACTAACTGATTGTTCCTCCTAAATTTGAATGATAAAAATAGGCCACATTCTTGGCCATCCAGCTTATTAGCATACTAAAATTGGAACTGAAACTACGATTTAACTTATTCACTGTAATCCATCAAGATGAACATACTATTGCACCTTGAAAACTTGAATGGTGAGACCAACACTAAGCTGAAACTAAAGTCTAAAACATACTGATCTAAAATTGAAAAGCAATCTAAAACTAAAATTTTAAATATTCTCTGAGTACCGAGCTTATTTTCACACCTACCAACCCTAATCTAACTTGGAGATGATATATACACTAAGTGAACTCCTTTTTCCAATGCAACCAATCAAGTAAATAACTACATGATTGATTCTTATTCACTTTTTTGAGTAGGTTGAAAAACAAAAGGGCCACTCTCATCTTACTTGCCTTTGAACAATAGAGCTCAAAATTTTCATTAAACTTTGCAACAAACCATTCCTAGCATAGCATACTCCTTATTTAGATGATTCTAAGAAACAAGCAAAAGGATCTTGGAACAATACATGGCCTTGAGAATTTAAATAGAAAACTTCATCTAGGGTTGCTCCTTGTTCCACTTTGTCATGCTCAGGATCCTTTGAAAGAGAATATCTACACATTCTTCATGGTCATCTAACATGGCATCCCCATTATATACCACTATGTTGTCCTCAAGCAAACCTGATATGTATTGACTGAGTTGGTTGAATTATATTTGAAAGCCACCATTTTGATGAATAAGAGCACTTTTTGGCAGTAGGCCTTCTTGAGAAGGTAGAACAACATCAATATCAATTTTTTCTTTTGTTTCTTCATGAGGAAATTCTTCAATACACAAATTAGCAGTAGAACAAATAGAAATAATCTCTTCATCACATAAAATTTTAGAGGTTGGAGCCTCACACAAGAGAGAAGATGAATTACCACCTGTCCCCTTAGAGAGGTCTTGTGGATCTTCTTTCATTTCCTGATTGATTTCATTTTCAACTAACTTCCCTTGGTTGTGATGACAATTAAATTGAGAATGAAAGTCATGAATTGCTGCTAAGAGATCCTCAGGATGCCAATTTCCTAAATATTCATCAATATTTACAAGATATTGTATGATATCCTCAGATTGATCACAACAATTTTCAGCTAATGATAAAGATGGAGAATTTTATTTATAATGCTCATAAAACACCTTGTGGAAATATTTTAAAGAAAACAAACTACCAGGGTTCAGACCTTCATAACATTCCCTTGCTTTCCCTTCTAATGTTACCATGAACACCTTCATGAGGAAATAATCATGCCAGTCGACTTTCAGCCTCCATGAGTGTATATGAAATCTAATGAGATGTAAAAAAGCATCATCAACCTTATCATCTTGAAAAATAGGAAGATTTATTGCCCAATATACCTGAGGTATTTTGTGTGGGAATCCAGGAATGTGATCTCTATTCATTGGAGCATACCTGCATTGTATTCTTGGATCCATCTTGTCAAACATTCATAGGGTGGGGTCACTATATATTCACCATCAATATGGATTATTTTACCAGTGGAGTCTTTAGGTTAACTAAAAATTGTGGAGTCGCCGGGTGGATGATTTCAAATTTCTTGTGTCTGGTTGTTGTCCACCATCAACAACCAGATACCAATCTTCAAACATACTTGAATCATACAGTATTTTGACTGGGGTTTCTGAGTTCTGATGAAATATTAAGCTTTTTCAATAACTCATTCCCCAGTATGGTCACCATTATGTTATCCCTTCATAATTTATAAGATTGGCAAGAACAAATGACAGAGGACAACATCAAACTACTTTTGAGTCCAGGACCTAGCCTTCCTAGACTCAGAGAGGGCTCTCTCTATTTTTATGATTTAAATTTATAAGTGTAAGTGTTGATATTAGGATACTTATATAAATTGTGAGGGTTTCTTGTTTGATTGATCGTGTGGTTCAACAGATATAGCTGTGAGACTTAATCCATTAGGCTATGGAGTCATAAAGGCTGCATTGTGCATCAAATTTTCAAGGGCATTCACACAACAAGCTAACTATGTAGACTAGATCTTACTGGCAGTGTGAATTTGAGATGAAAGAAAGAAATGAGTTCAGTAATAGCTAAAGAGAAGTTAAGAATTATTTAACTAAACTTTAGAGGAAAACATAGAGATAACAAACATAGATAGAATTGAGGTTCTACCTCAGCAAATATTAATCTAAATTTTCTATTTTGCAATAAGATAAATTGATGCATAGCATGAAAAGACAAAGGAAAAACATTAATACAGAGGAAATAACATCACCATTAACATAGCTCAACAATCCTGTGAATGATCTCTTATTATTGATGCCTAACTCAAACAGTTACAGTGCTCCAATACAATGATCTTCTATATGCATAATCTAATAATTTCCAACCCTTGATAATGAAAATTCTAGTAGTATTTAACTAAAAATTGAGTCGGTTTCCCTAATATAATTTGGAAAACTTCATTTATTACAAACAACAGAAATTAAACAGGTGTGGCCATGCAAGGTTTTGAGCAAAAGATTTATGTCAACACATTGCGTGTAAAATTAATTTCAAGTAGCTCTTCATGTATCCAACAACTTCGATGATCTTCTTAAGATCAAAGGTAGGATTGAAAGTGGCATGTGATGATACCGAAGAGGCAACGAATGATGGTTCTGACATCTGGCCCTGCTTTTCAAAAGATCAGCATTGGGTAATTAAGTCCGGTGTAGTGCTAGCCACTTTTCATGGATTAGCGACTGTGTTGATGTGCTTTGCTTCCTTTTCCATTTCTGTCGTTATAACATAACATTTTTTTGTAAAAATTCCTTACCCGACTCGACCCTTGGTGTATTTTGCTACCTGAATCCTTTTTTTCATGTTTTAACCCTTTTTCTAATCAAAACAACATAAAAGCTCAATATACCAGATCTGAAAACCTTTAGATTTTAATCCTGAACTTTATCACATCCATGGAAATATCACATATCACACATTTTAGAATTTATGATATGTGGAATGGAATCAGTGATGCGATGCGAAATACCGAGATGACATGGCGAGATGATGATGATGTGGAGCAATGAAATGAGTGATAGCGAAGGAATGGCGTATTAGCTATGAACGGAGTATTATGGTGGGGCCAAACCACATTGCAAAATTGCAATCAGAACATGATATGCTTTGAGAATATGATTTAAAATTTAAATTTTGCGAAGTGCGATGGAGCGAAAAGTTATAACATGCGCGATGCGATATCGCACATTATCGATCGCAATATTTAACTTTTGACGAAAATGGAATGAGTTATAACTTGTGAAATGCGATGAGGTATGATAAGTAAAGATGTGATCTTGCGAAGTGGTATTTGTTGCAAAGTGTGATGGAAGGTGGGGCCAACTGCATTGAAAATCACAATCAGGACTTAAATTTTAAATGAAAAAAATGTGTGAAGTGCGATCTGTAGGCACTTAAGCATTGGGGAGTGAAAAATGGTGGAAGGTAAGGAATAAGGCGGAACCAAGGTTTGCATGCAGTTTCGATAATCCAGTAAGGTATGACGGGTCCCACTTGATCGCATCAGCGGAAAAATAAGATTTGGCATAAGTCTTAAGAGCTAAGGTTTAAAAATTTGCAAGCTGCGAAGTGTGGGTAGGTAAGGTTTATGTTCAATAACATGACTGCTAGTGGTTGGGCAGAGCTCTAACAATAAAATTTTGGACTTTTAATATAAGTGGGTTTTATAAAGTAATAAGTCCAAAAAGGTCTTTGGGTTTAAATGGGATTCAGAGCATTGGAGGTTAGAGTTTGGGAAAATGAAAGGTAAGAAGAGGGTGGATGGAATGAATGAGGACAACAACATTTTCCCCTTCTAATGAAGTGAAAGGCACATAGATTTATTTTGAAGCTCTTGACAGTCAGGATTTCCCCTTTTTTCCTGAAAATAAATGATAGGAATGGAATATTATTTTTAGTATGAAAGGCCTGAGAAAATAATCAGTCACCTAGTGATACTTTGAATTACAAGATTCTAACAGAAACCTTTTAAGGATATGGTGTGTCTCATCATTTTTCCATAATATTTCAACCACGATCTCTTCTAGTGAGGATCCCCTTAAAGGGAGGGAATGCAAAGGAAATGGAAAAAACCAAAACTTCTCGTTGAGTCAAAAAAGGAATATATATTGTAGGTGTCTCTAGAGGTCTTAAAAAAGGTGAAGGGGAGTGGAGTTTATCTCGTATTGCAACACCTTCTATTCCACCATTCGAGGTGCTAGAGGGAATTGAATTTAACATTCATAGGTCAAAGCTCATAGAGATCTTTAAAATGAGAAAGTAGGTGTGATTTAACATAGGATTGATTATTTAATGGTTTACTTTTTGGGTGATATTTCCTAGAAAATGGAAAATAATGAAGCCCTACCACCAATATATTAAGTAGAGTATGAGAAAATGTTTCCTAATCTTCAAAGAGTTTGATCTCCATTTTTGGTCCATGAGATCCATGGCAGTGATGTTTGAGTGTCAATCACTCATGTCAATTTTTTCTCTAAGTAATAGGACAACATGGAAGGAGGTGACCCCCTTAGAAGAGTTCAAAAGGGGAAGACCACATAAGGCCTTATATAAATATCTAAATCAAAGGACCTCCCTCATAAAGAGGGCTAGACATGTATTGAAAGAATGTAGACAATGACCCATCCAAATATTGATAAATATAATAGAACATCCCCTCAATCTCATAATAAATGGGGCATCTATATATGAGGTGATCCTATAACTCTATTTCATGTATATGGAAAAGCTATAAGATGTTATAAAGAAGAGGAAGATCATGATGATTAGTTTCAACTTGACAAAAATGTAAACCCACTTCGAACCCACTAAGGTGGATAATTTTTTAGCGATAAAAAACATATATTTTTAACTACTTTATATAATATATACATATGTACATAAGTGAAATTGAAATATTTTACCTAATATGGACATTGACATATTTCATTTATAAAACACATTGTGTATATTAAAATACCATTCTTTTATTAATATATTTTAAAATACATGTCAATATTATTTAACCTTGCATAGTAAAATATTTTATTTATGACATACATTGAATATTTTTATTATTGATAATATTACTAATGTTCATCAAATATCTAAAAAAAACATTATCGTTGAATATCTAACGATAATTTTGTTCGTCAAATATCTGATGAAACTCAGCGCTTTCAAAAAAGATACAAAAAATGTAAGTAAAATATGATAGTACACTCGAATTTTCAGAGTATAGTGTTGTATTTTCCACCCATATGTACTAGTGCATTAATCCATTAACCACTAACCCCTAAAGCTCTTAGACCTAAAACCTTTGGCCCTCAAGCTCTAAGCTCTAACCCTTTACCCTTTACCCTTAACCCCTGACTCCTAAACCTATAAAACCATTAACTCCTAGAATCCCTAAGCCTTTTCCCAAACTATAGGTGTTATTTTGTGGCTTCAAGGGTTAATAATTAAGCACAAAAGGCTTGGGGGTTTGTGGATTTAGGGGTTGAGAGATCAATGGTTATGGGATTTAAGTGTCGATGGGTTAAGGGGTTAGGGGTTAGGGGTTAATTGTTAAGGTTTATGGTTTAAGATGATAAGGGGTTATGGATTACGGGGACTAGGGATTCTAGGTTAAGGGTTATGGGTTAATGGGTTAGTGGCTTAGGGTTTAAGGGATCAAGGGGTTAATGGGTTATGAATTATGAGTGTAGGGGTTGAGGGATTGTGTCTTAGTGGTTAAGGGGATAAGGAATTTAATGGTTATGGTTTAAGGGCTTACGGGTTGTGATAATGGGGGCCCTAATCCGCTTAACAAAATTATTGGGGGTTCCCTTATCAATTTATCTCATTTCCTCCCCTCTAGGCCCCCTAGCCCCTATGTCATTCAATGATAACTCTCTTCTCATTCTCTAATGCAAATAATATAGATATCAGTAAACCATGCTTGGAGTTCCCACTTCTACCCAACCATTCTATCATTATGTTCCCTTTCCCCGTTCAACACACCAACATATACCCCTCCCCTAAAATTCATGAGAATTGAACATTCTGAGGTGGTCATTTAACAACTTCCTATGAAAGTAAGTTTCATCAATTTTTTTTTGCAGGAGGGGGAGGGGGTTTATATGCTCTTTGTAACTGATAAAAAATCTTAATTATGTCTTGATAATTAGACTTGTAGCACATATAACATGGTTGAAAATCATTTAATGGCTATAGAAATTCACAGCTACTCACAATTGTTTTTTATTTATCCTTAAGTTTGGAAACCCAATTTCACTTAAACATGCTTGATAATGAAAAAACGCATTTTTCAATACTTCAAGTCTCACAAAATTTCTATAGGCAACTATCTCTACTTGGTAATCTCAAAAATATCAACAAATTCAAAATCTCATATATGGGTCAGAAGAGGACATCACCAAAGTGATAAAAATACTAAGAATGGTCTATGTTTACTAAAACCTATAATAACAATGTTGCCCTAATAAAAACTAAAAGCTTCTATAGTTAGTTATTGAACTTTTGCAACCAATTATAAATCTTCAACAACAAGTTGTTTTTTGATGAGGATTATGGTCATATCTTCCTCGGTTTGATGAGGAAAAGGAAATAAAATTTCATTTATTATCAAGGGCAGACAAAATTAATTTTCATACTTAATCCAAAACCTATGGTTTCTTATCCAAAATAGATCCTAAGCACATCAATAAAACCAACTCTGTTTTGATGTATCATCCAAACATTTTGTACAATTACAAGCTCACCTCTAATCCATTGTTACTGAAAATGGTGAATATTTTCACACATGATATCCTGAACAGTTGGAAAATACAAATAGTTGCCATTGCTATTTTTCCATTTATATGCTCTTTGCAACTAATTTGAAAGCTTTATTTTTATCCCAAGAATAAAACTTGTAGTGCAAAGAACATGGTTAATACATATTATTTGACCTAGAAATAATTAATAACAAAATTTAACAAAAACTTTAATACTAAGAGAGAAAAATAAAAATAAAAACTACCAAAATTTAACATTTTTCAAGTGGTAATACTAACACCATGATTACAACATGATATCTTTCTAGTACTAATACTGTTATTACAACAAGATATCCCAAGAGGGATATAAAATGCAAAAAGTTTAATAATAATATGTATGTAGAAGATGGTCTTGAAACTAGTGATTTCATGAAAATCCATGGGGCTGCTGTCAAAATATTTGTATGTTATTTAGTTTTTCACATAGATTGTCCAAATAATTGCATAAATAAAAAATTTTAAACCAAAATTTAACAAAAATGTTTTTGGTGCTAACATTAGAACCACCATTACAACAAGATATATTTTTAGTGTTGACACCACCATTATAGTAAGATATGCCAAGAGAGACAAAAAACATAAAAAATTTGATAGTAATGTGTATGCAGAAGATGATCTTGAAACTAGTAAGTTAATGAATCCATAAAATCCATAACATTGTAAGGTCATTGACATCATCATAATCATGGTTATCATCTTCATTATCGCATCATCGCTGCCATCATTGTGATCATTAGTGTCATCATTGCATTATCATCATAATCACCATTCATGCCATCACCATCATCATGATTATGGACATTTTCGTCAATTTTTCATGATTACAAGTGTCGCAAGAAATATCATCAACCCAAAAAATGTTTTGAGTGCTATAAAATGGTAGTTTATGACACATATGATATGTGCAAGAGAAATAATGACTCTATTTTTGAGAAATGGTCGATGATTATCATCATCACCACCATTTTCATCATTATTATCATTTTCATCATCCCCATCATCGTCATTAATTTAATTTCTATCATCATTTTTGTCATCGTCATCATGGACATCATCATCATTGGTATCGTCATCATCATTCATGCCATTATTGTTGTTTATGATTACCTGGATGAAAATGATGATAATGATGATGATGACTTAGATGGTGATGCCAAAGATAATGATTATGATTATTACAATGAAAACATTTAAAAATTGGGAAGTTTAGCATCGTCATCATCATAATCATTTTCAATATAACCACCATCGTCTTTATCATCATAATCACAATTGATGTCATCATCATTATCATCATCATCATCACCATCATCATGATTATTGACACTGTCATCATTTGTTCATAATTTTCAATGTCATAAGAAATAACATTAGTGTAGAAAATATGATGAATTTTGGAAATGGGATGCAAAAGAGAACATGAAAATGGGGGCAACAATAGATGTAAAATTGGATGAAAATTGGATGCAACATAAGTATATGCAAAACAAGATGCAAAACTTGACACAAAAGTGGATGTAAAATCATATGTAATAGTCAATGCAAACTTGGATGCAAAATAGGTTGCAAACACATATGCAAAAGTAGAAGAAAACATGCATGCAATAGTAGGCGTAAAACTTGGCACAAATTGTGGTGAAACAAATGTGGATGCAACAACATAAGAAAAGCATGGCACAAAATTGGATGCAAAAAGGAGGCAAACTTGGATACAAAATAAGATGCAAAAAGGGATGTAAACGTGGACACAAGCATGAGTGCAATAGTGGACACAAAATTATATGCAAAAGTGGATGCAATAGAAGTAGATGCAAAATGAGATGAAAAACCTAACGTAAAACTGGATGCAATAGGGAATGCAAAAAAATACACAATATTCGACGCAAATTTGGACACAAAAGAGGATGAAAATGTGGATGTAAAAGTGGAAGAAAATGTGGGTTTCAATAGTAGAATAATATATGGTACAAATTGTGGCACAAAAAAAGTGGATGCAAAAGTGGATGTAATAAAAAACACAAAAAAAGATGGAAACTTGGATGCAAAACAAGATGAAAAAAGGAATGTAAAAGTGGATGCAAACATAGATGCAACAGAAGGAACAAAATTGGATGCAATGGAAGTAGATGCAAAAGTAGATACGAAACGAGATGCAAAACCAAATGCATAAACCCGACACAAAAGTGGATGCAAAAGGAGATGCAATATACGATTCAAATATTGGATACAAAAGAGGATGCAAACATGGATGCAAAATTGGAAGAAAATGTGGGTAAAATAATAAGTGCAAAACATGGCGCAAATTGTGGCATAACAAAAGTGGATGTAATGATGGATGCAAAAAAATAAGCAAACTTTGATGCAAATGAAGATTCAAAAAGGGATGCAAAAGTGGATATAAACATGGGTGCAACATTGGATGCAAAATCAGATGTAAAAGTGGATGCAACAAGATTCAATGGAAAAGTAGATGGAAAACAAGACAAAACAAATCGATGAAAATCTTGAGACAAAAGTGGATACAAAAGGGATGCAAAAATAGATGTAAAAGCCAATAAAAATACTAGACACAAATGAGGATGCAAATGTGGATGTAAAATTAGAATAAAAAGTGGGTCCAAAGGGAGGTGCCAAACTAGGCCCAAATTGTGGCACAAGAAAATTGGATGCAATAATGGACACAATAATAGATGCAAAAGATGATGTAAATATTGATGCAAAAAAATATGCAAAAGTGGATGCAAAACTAGACACAAAACTCAACGCAAAACTTGGTGCAAAGGGGATGTAAAAAAGGATGCAAAAATTGATGCAAGTGTAGGCGTAAAAAGTGGATGCAATAGAGGATGAAAAAGTAGGTGAAACAAAATTAGGTGCTAAACTTGATGCAAAATATGGAACAAAACCTGGTGCAAAGTATGGCACAAAACTTGGCATAAAACCTGGTGCAAAATTTGGTGAAAAAACTATTGCAATACTTGGTGTTAAACTTGTTGTAAGACTTGGTGCAAAAATCGATGCAAATTTTGCACTAAGTTTTGCACCATATTTGATAAATGGAAGCAAATAGCACCAAAAATGAGATCTAGATGCAAAAAAGGAAGCAAAAATGGACACTAATCACAAAGGTTTTTTTAGTGGGATTTCTTTAGATTTTCTTTTGTTCTCATCACTAGCTCATTGGAAAAATGATTTTGTTTGATCATTGACTGCTTGAGTGAATTGGTGTTTTAGTCATCATTCTGGAAATTTTATTTGAATCGGTGATTAGACTTGCTTCTTAGTTTTCATTATATATATTTTATAATTAGGAGAAATTTAAAAGAAAAATCTTTGGATTGAAATATAGGGTTTTGTTAGTGTATCGATATTGGAACAGTTGCATTGAAAAGGGAATTGCATCTTGCATCTTGGTTGCTACATTTTGTATGTTGCATACTCTTTGTCTCTTCCCTTCCTTAGATATATTTTCATTGAAAGAGAGATATTTTTTTTCTCCATGCTAGTTTTCATCTTAGGGAATTCATGTGAAACTTGTGGTGAGTCATAAAACTGAAACTTAATCGAAGATAAAAATTAAAATTTATTGAATCAACCTAAGGAATGTTTGTAAAATTAACGCAAATATTTATAGGTCTAGTCTAGAGACTTGTTCCAGTTTTTTTAAACATAGGAGATGTCATTTTTTACCAACATTGCATCCCTGGGGTGATATCCCATTCCACATACGTAAGTGTATAGGATCATACTGCACGTACCTTTGGGTATATTGGATGGCACTCCACGCATGAAAAATATATGGGAATGCTCTCATCGAATGGTTACGCATTAGACAACACTACTATGAACTGTAATCTCACGTAATGTCAATTATATTTTGGGAGTCCCCTATAGGTTGCTAACATTTCCATAGGTAACCGAGTCAACCATCTTGTACACTATGATACACCAAACAAAAAATTAAAGGAGATTGTTTGCTCATACGTAAATCCTTGGTTTACCAAGGTGGTATATTACAGTTCACAATGAATTGGTAATCCCTTTTTGCCTAGTTACCCCTTTGTTTTATTTGTGTCTTTAATTTCTGAAAATCAATCAATCGACTGCGGGACAACATCCTTTCCGTGGAAAAACTCCTTAGTGGATATTAGGTTGAGACTAATGGCAACATTTCCCGATTCAACCAATCAAGGAAAATCCTCTGATGGGAATCCTAGTCATTTTCCACCTTTTGGAAATATTGACGCTCTTTATATGACAATATTGTCCCTTCTTGCATTTACCATTGGCTTTCCAATTTGGTTGTTTTTGACCCCTATGGTTCCAAATGTCCAAACTGCTCCTCAACCAGGTTATACTCCACTTGAAAAATATCAACCTCATGTTGATCCTAAAGTTGACCCTTTTCATTCTTCACTTGTTGTTTCTTCATCCATTTCTTCCTCCTTTCCTGGTGAAATTATTGATTCTAGTAACTAGGAAGTTAAGAAGAAGAAGAAGAAGAATAAAAATATGCAGGGGGAAGCCAAGCAACCATTGTTACCCATGCAACTAGCATGGAGAAACCTTCCAATCAAGCCCACAAAGCTAAATTCCCTTGAAATTTACGTAAGGTTTTCCACCTTATTAGAGATTGTCCTAGTATTCCCAAGGTATTATAAGTGTGGTCTACACACTCACATCAGCCTTTTTCATCATCCTATGGAAATCATGTTGGTGATAAACCATCACCTAGTGATAGTAAGGTCCATGAGAAGAAGGGTAAAGTCAAATTTCCTTGTAAGCTATGTGAAGGGAATTATCCTATTCACCTTTTTCCTTATATGGATGAAGCCTCAAAAGTGTTGAAAAACCTTACATCTTCTCAACCTCGTCTTTTGGCTGGTTATTGAAATATTTTTCCCAAACCCCCACTAGTTGATGAAGTGATTGATCAGAATATTGATGAAGTGATTGATCAAAATCCTGATGAAGTGATTGATCAAAATTCATCTCCAGTTAATCCTACTCTCTCTGAATGTGAATCCCATGTGTCTGTTCTCGACCGAACATTGGTTGAGAAATTGGTTGACCCGATTCCACCTTCAGTCCATTGTAATTTTCCCATAGAGAGTGAAATTCATACCACTCAGGTTCTTCTCGTGTCTTTAGGATCCACTAAACATGGTGGAATTTATCCCTTTCCCATTGCATGAGAGTGCAGTTCTCCCATTCCGAGACACCCCATCCAAACCTGCCCAAGTAGTATGGTCACTTCCTTTTATTAGAGTGCAGCTCTCCCATTCCATTAGCACCATATTTTTTTGTGATCATACACTTTCACTTGGTTGTTTTACCTTTTCCTAAGGAACTAATATGATGAGTGGTGTTATTACCCAACCTCTTGACCTCTACATGTTTTGAGAAGTTCCATCATGCCCGGAAATAGTTGTTATCCTTTTATACCACTTGCTCCTCCAGGTGGAGTCCTCTTTCATCTCTTTTTAGATTCCCAAATATGAAAGTATTGTTGAGCACTTGTCTTTTTGAAATTTTTAAATTAAATGAAAATAAATATACTCAATATAAGTTTCACTCTTTCTAGACTAAGATAGAATATTTACGAAAAATGAATACCTTATTCGAACATGGCTAGGAGGTTCTCTTGGGAATTTTTTTCTTCCTTTTTAGACCCAAGGTACTATCTACGAAAAGGAACATTTGGAGTTTTCTTTTTCACCTCTTTTTAAAACTCTCTAAACATGAAAAATATGTTGAGTTTTACCTTTGTTGGACTCGTTAAAACATCAAACCATTGATGGAATTTTTAAACATGACGAGACTGAACCACTCCTTCTCAAGTTTCGTTAAACATACTCGGAGGGATTCATCTAAAGGATGAAATTACAGATCAAGCATATGTTATCCTCCTCAAACTTGTTAAAAAAAAATATGTACTGACCAGTATGGTTGGGGAATTTGGAAAAGAAATGCACTCCACTTGTTAATGGCAATGAGTAACTCTTGAACATGACACTCTTCTACTTCATCTTTGTGGATGTTAGGTTGGTAAATATTATTGTCTTTCGGTTCATCATACCATTTTCAAAGCCTCCATTTTCAGTTTTGGTTCAATGTTGCCAACTCCATTCAATGTCGCCACTATGTTCAATGGAATCCATTTAGTCAATATCTGCTACAAAAATCTTAAGCCTTCATTTAATGTCTGTCATTCCTGATCCAGTTCCATATCAGCATGATCCTTATCATTTTGTCTCAAATCATGATACATGTTTCGTCTCATTTATGGTGGATACATTAAGGCCCTCCTACGATGGGTCACAAACTGTCAATGTCAACTCATTATCTAGAAATTTGACCTAGTGTTGTAGCTCCTACAACACTCTCCAAAAAATACATAAAATCATAACACACACTTCAAAATTTTTGGAGCCCCCCTTAAAACTAAAAGGAAAAGAGACCAAGTAAAGTTCTAAAGGCAAGTCGCTAAGTCGCATATGCATTATTTGTGACCTAGGCGACCTATGCGACCCTGCGACCCTAAGGTCGCACAGGTCGCACAGGTAGCAAGAGTCAGAATTTCAACAATTTGCGACCTTGCGACCTAGCGACCTTGGGGTCACAAGGTCGCAAGGTCGCGAAGTGAAGTTTTAAAGAAATTTGCGACCCAGCGACCTTGCGACCCAGCGACCTGTAGGTCGCAAGGTCGCAAGGTCGCAAACTTGCAACTTGCGACCGCATTAAACATCCACACGTGTGACCTTTTATATAAGGTCGGGTCGCTAGCTCACATTTGTGACTCTCAGCGAAAACCGCGGAGTTGCTCTGACAGGTTGACTGGCGCGTTTTCTTCCGGGTAAGTTGCCTCTTTTTCCTCCCTATGTTTCCTGCATAAACATTTCTTGCCATTTTTGAGCCTCCCCACGGTCTTATTTATTTACTAAGAAGGATGGGGGTTTTTCTTTGGATTGTTGCCGTCATTGTGTTTCCCTCAAAACCCCAAGGTCGCCCGCCCCTTTGCCTAAATCCTCATGGCTATGCCTTATGGTAAATTCTGGACCTTTCAGACCGCAAGTTTTTTCCCATTAGCAAACACTTAGCCGCAAGGTCGCGCGCGCGCAAAACGCAAATGCGACCTGCGACCTAGCGACCAGGTCGCAAGGTCGCAGGGTCGCAAAAGTCCCACTCAGCGACTCTGCGACCCTGCGACCTAGTCGCAAGGTCGCATAGGTCGCGGGGTCGCAAAATTCCCACTCAGCGACTATGCGACCCTGCGACCTAGTCGCAAGGTCGCAGAGGTCGCGGGGTCGCAAAATTCCCACTCAGCGACTATGCGACCCTGCGACCTAGTCGCAAGGTCGCAGAGGTCGCGGGTGAGTCTTTTTGTGGAGCGGCGACCCAGCGACTCCCAGAAAACAGTAAATTATCTTTGCATGTTCAGACTCTATTTAGCCATTATCATCATGTCTTTCTTATCCTGTGATTCTGTTCTAAATGCAGCAGGTGAATTCAGAGCAGACACAGTACCGGTCCCCTCCGACTCAAGCAATATGGCACCCTGGGTATCCCGAAGGAGAAGCAGGCAGGTGGTGGAGGAAGAATCAGACGCAGACATACAAATATCTCCGCCGCCAATATACAGAGACACCCTTTGCACCTTCGCAAAGGAGGATAGCCTCAGGTGGTATGAGGTATACCATGAATTTGCCATGACAACAGAGGAGTTACCAGAAGATCTCCCGGACCGTGAAATATATCTGAAAGTCAAAAGGTCCAGACTGCACCTGGCTGGGCCTCATCCTGCCATCTTTCCATGCCCTGAAATGCTGGACTGGATCATACAGAAGACGGATCCGAAAAGCTTCGCGATCCGAGATAGTGCAGGGAAAGCTTTCGTAACATTGGAAAGTTCAAGAGCACAGGTCTACTACTCCCTACCCAAAGCAGAGGTGAACTTCACCCCAAGATGGTTTGCTGCAAATGAAGTGCCGATGGTTGACACGATCAGAAGATGGTGGGCAGAACCAGACAAATTTAAGATCAAAAAGGACCAGGAGTACCCGGTGGCCAGTCTGAGGAAAGTCTATAAGCTAGTGGCCGCCATGTTGTGCAGGATATACGGGCGTTCGGACGCCACCACCTTCAATGGAACATGGGCAACCATCATAGAACACGTAACAGTCCACGGCACTCGATTCAATTGGGCGGGAATATTAATGGGCTCCATGCACACAAACTTGGCTTCAGCTTTAGCCCCAGATGAGGGAGCTCCATCAGAATTCTACATGGCTTCGTATCTAATAGATGCTGTCTGTGCCCAGATGCATGTCGAGGGATGGCCACATAACTGGGACCCCGAACAGACCCAGGCAATACACTTGCAGACCGGGGTATTCTGGGAATCTAGGTACAAGTCGGACATCGAGCAAATCTCTCACATATTCATGCCCGCCCTCTACGAGAAACTATTTGGTCAAGATGCCCCCTGCATGTCTTGGCGAGCAATGGAAACACTGGGTCAGGTGGCACACTGGTTCCCATTCGCCGAATTCACAATCATCCGAGTATTTGGCTCGTTTAAAGCACCACACGCTCTACCTAAGTTTGTTACCGACAAGGTGCTCATACAAGAGGTGTGTTTTCAGATGACCTTGGGTTTCTCTAACGTCCTTGCCAAAGGGAAGAAGAAACCTTGGCCTGCTCTACCTCTCACCATTGGTTCCTATACGGTCAAAGACTCCAAAGAAGTAGCGCGTGAAGGGGAAGAGGTGAAAAGCTATCACTTCAGAAATCTGGACCGCCGAAATTACGATCCGCCCTCGGATAGTTCCCGAATGACAAAATGTGGCCAATTTCGTATGAGCATCAACACGCCGAGTCTTGATGAGGATGAGAGAAGAAATCGGTATAACGCAAACCGGCCATCTCGCACCGTGAATCGAATTCCCGACCGAGAAGGAGCAAGTAGTATCGTAACATTGGAGGTTCTTCTCCTCCAAATATAAAAGAACACGTACGGGCAATGTGTTACCTCGACGTCGCATCAGCACCTCCTACGTGCTTCAGTGCCAAACTGGAAGAGGAAAAGAAGAGGAAGGAAGATGAAGAGAAACGAAAGAAAGACGCCAGAACAGAACGGAAAAGGAAAAAAGAGGAGGAGAAAGAAAGACAGGAAAAGGAGGCACAAGCGGCGGCAGAACGGGCACTGAAAGAAGAGCTCGATAAAGTCGATCATCAGAAAAAGGCAGAACAGGCCGCCGCAGCAAAGAGGAAACAGGAAAAGGAAGCAGAGGCAGAGGCAAAACGCCGGGAGAAGGAAGAGCATGACAAGGCGGAAGCAGAGCGCCAGCAAAAGGAGAAATAAAAGGGTCAAACGCAGGATGTAGAAGACGAGCTAATAGATGACATTGATCTATCACCCCTGAATATCCCTGCAGGTGGCGCGGGAAGTAACCTCAATGTTGATGACTTTCTGGGGGAGCAAGAAGAAGAAGTCTTCGACTTGACCAGATTAACCTTTGACCAATTCTCTTTCAACATACGGCAAGAGAAGAGGAAATCCTTGACGTCAAGCTATCCTGCCATCTCCACAGTCTCCACCGGGAAGGACATTGTCCCAGACACAAGGACAAATCCGGTTATGATAGCGTCAGCAGGCACCGCTTTTGCCGCAGCCACAGAAGAAAATGTCACAAGGATGAGCAGAGAGATTATTTCTTTACAGAACCGGCTAAAAGCGGCAGAGCAAGAGAAATCAAGGCTAGAAAATGAGATGCTCCAGCTCCAGGGTAGGCCCGCTCAAGTGAATGAGGTTCCGCTGGCGATCAAGAAGGAATGTGATGTGTTGGAGATGACAATGAGGCAAGTATACCAGGAAATGTTCACCCTGAAACAAACAGTGGCCCCATTGGCAGAGGCACGGAAAGAAACCAAGCAGAAACACGAACAACTCAAGGAAGCCTCGACAGCCTTGGACAAAATGATGAATTGGACAGCCCAGTATCAGCAAGCTCCCGAACACGTGCCTCGAAAGGATTGGAGTCATACGCAAGAGGACAAAGTGCAAATTCGGATGAGTATGCAATCCAAAGACAAGCTGTCCAAAGATCTGGACAAAGTAGTGTCCGCGTATAATCACCTAATCAGTGGTATCGACTCCATGAACGCTCTTCATCACATTCCATCATTAGGGGCACTAAATGAAACTAAAGGCTGGGAACAGGTAGAGCAGGAAATTCAGTCTTTTCTGCAGCCAGTAAGACAAGCTGTCGCCGCACCGGAATTCGAAGCATCACAAGAGAACCTGAACCGGTTGCTTGTCACCCCAGTGCAAAGCTACACCAAGCTTGCTTCTCTCTCAATGATGATCTCCCAGAAGAAGGAGACTCTGGTGTCGAATGCTCTAGAATGTATGCATCGGATAAAAGAGGAAAGCCCTCTTGTCGCTCCTATAACGGCGGATTACCAAACTTGGAAAGACTTCATCAAAGGCAAGAAAGTCGACGCTCCAGGAACCTCGATTGCGCGACCACCTTCATAAGTTGCAAACGCCGGGTCGCAGGTCACATTTGCGACCAGGTCGCAGGTCGCATTTGCGACCAGGTCGCAGGTCACATTTGCGACCAGGTCGCAGGTCGCAATTTGTACAAACAGGAAGTTGAACCGTCGGAAGGCCATAAGTGCGGCTGTTGAATCTATAAATACCCCAGTGGGAAGCATTGTAAAGGGCTGCTCTTTTGTGGACTGAAAGGCATTATTGCATTGTAGCTGAAGAAGCATACTCTTGATATATGAAATACAATACATGTTAAAACCCCTTTGATTGGATGATGTGTTTAGCCGTGACAACATTGTGTGTATTCTGAATGTAGCTTCAGAATATCTTTTGATTAATGAATCTGTGTTATTAATAGTGTCATTCATGCACCATAGTTATCTGTGATTGTGTTGATGATTGCTCAAGTTATTATTTACTTCATGATGAATGTTAATGAACTATTTTATTAGCATCTCGTTATATCCTTCGGAAAGTTAAGGGATATTCTTACCACAAAGGATTGTTTCTTTGGCGGTCAGATTATCTCGCATGCATACCTCGTAGATGTGTTGCTAACGACATTTCCTGAGTTTATGCATTCTGTCTATTACCTTGCTATGCACAGTGTCATATATCGGTTTTATTCATCAGTCATGTATTCTATATCGTGTTAAGAAGTGTATGTTTGCAGTTTCAATCAGGTTGCTCGAAGCCGAAGAGATAGTCATTTAAGTGGTAGCCGGACCCACACCCCGGACGGGATCCCTACTCCAAACGGTTCAAAGTCTAATTGGGACTTTCTACCGGGGAGATCCCCTACTGTTGGCTGGACATATTTTCCCGTCAACAGATTTGGCGCTAGAAGGAGGGCCATGGCATCCTCCCAGCATACAACAGACATTCCATCACAAACTCCCCGCCGGGAGGTCATAAATAACGAAGTTGCCCTTCCCCCCTTAGAAGATATTCCAACGGTGGAAGCCCGATACTTCGAAATCACTAACGAACAGCTGAGAGCCTTACGCCCAGTTGCCCGTAATCTCATCAGGGATTTACGGTATACCCCTATCATGGAATTCCTAGCCCACACTAGGACCCCTGCCGATAACATCACTCGCAATGGCGTGCTAGTCCGTACCGTACCCGAACTTGTAAATACCATGATTGAGGACCTCGCACGGGCTGTCCAGGAAAATGACCCCGTTACCCACGATAGTGAAGGTTTCCCTGATACTGAACCTTTCCCCGAACCACAGCTTGACTCACATCAGTGGACCAACAACCAAGTATATTCCCCACGAGAAGGAGAAGGGGAGAGAAGAAACGAAAGAGAAGGTAACACAGCCCGAAGGAATGCAGAAGAAGTCAATAGGCCTCGAAGAAATGAAGGTGGAGTCAACAGGGGTCAAGGTCGTGGTGGTAGAGGGAATATCATTCACGACCTGAGACACCACGCCAACCATAATCACCACCAAAATCAAAACAGACCCCCCCCTCACAACTGGGAGCTGCTTAGAAACGTGAATAACCGTGAAAGACACCGAGATGAACACTCTCGTCGTCATGAAGGAACCTCGGTGTTAGGGACGGGAAGTGAGTCTGAAGCAGAAACCCGAAACCATCAACGCCCCAGGAGGGTGCAACCTCTGGCCTGGATGGCTCAATCCCCTTTGGCCCTTTTAGGTCCTCTCCATGATATGCCCAGACACCCAGAGAAGCATCTTCCTAAGTTCGATCCAGAGAAAGGCACATCGACAGAAGACCATATTAGTAGTTTTTATCTGTCTCTACAAATTATGAGAGTTCAGACCGATGACGTTGCGTGTCGACTTTTCCCACACACTCTTGTAAGCCAGGCTGCCTCCTGGTACCGCTCCCTACCCAGTGCGTCTATTGCTTCATGGGACCAGTTCCGTCGTGTGTTCCTGCAAAAGTTTGCGGAAGATAAAACACCCTCTATGCTCCTCACAGAACTAAGCACCATCAAGTGTCATAGAAAAGAGAAAGTTAAAGACTTTAACCAACGCTTCGCCACCATATTGCAAAAATTTCCTCCAAACTTAGCGTTGGACGATTCTATCACCATCGACTACTATACCAAAGCCCTCCCTAGGGATATTGCAGTTTTCGTCAAACGCGAGGCCCGCGCTACTCTTACAGCAAATTACGCGGCTGCTCTCGCAGTAGAAAAAGACATGTTGTCAATAGGTGTCATGGATCATGACGGAAAGGATGATCACAAGTCAACCACTAAAAAGGGTCAGTCTTCCACCCCAAATAGGGAGAGAGAAACTTTCGATTTCGAAAGTATGGCCAAGACCCTCAAACTGCTAACGAATGAGGTCTCTGACTTAAAGAGAAAAGGCGTTGAAACCTCAAATACAAATAAACCTCCCAAACCTTTTTTCAAGAAAAACAATCCCAACACCAGCAGGCCTCCGTCAAACACCAGTGCCGCTCTCAACGTGGAGGAAATAGGGAAGGACAATTTTGTTCTTTTCACCAAGCTGCCCATTCTGAAAAGACGTGCCCGCAATGGATCGGCAGCATGACCGCAGTGGTCAACCAGCTCCTGGATGATCAAACTCCAGGAAGCCTGACAGAGGATGAAGTTTCTGATCAAGACGAAGTTTCGCTCCTAGATGGGGAATCGGGAGCCTCTGTCTTAACTTTCGATGTAATCCGCGGGGGAGAGAGTCTCGCTCCCATTGATATTAATATGGCAGGAAGTCCCAAGGCTCAGCCCACTCGAAACTATAGTCTTAGAAGCAAAGGAGCTATTCCCGAACAATCATATGAAGACAAGAAAAGGGCTTTCCTGAGAAAAATTCTCCCCCCTAGCAACGAAGGACCAACTACGCCGGACAAGCCTACCAATAGTAACGGCAAAGCAAGTCAAAAGACCAAACTCCCAGTGGAACCATCGAAAACCACTACCGAACCTAGTCCCCAACCTGATACTAGCTACAACATAGTGGAGGACATGAAAAAGACCAGGGCTAATATCTCGCTCTACGAGTTGGCCCGCATCACGAACCAAAAGGAGCTTATCCTAAAAGCTTTCGCCAACAACCAAAATACGAAGACCGTTAGCAACACATCTGCACAAACTAGTCCAGATTTCCAATCTATAGTAAATGCGGTCAACACGAACTCGAGGGGGTCCACCCCTCCATTTCTCTTATCTTTCGAGATGTTCAATTTCAACGTTCACAATTGCCTCGTTGACTCTGGTGCTTCCACAAATGTCATGCCTTTATCTGTGTGCAAGAAACTCAACATCCTCCCAGAGAAAAATGACGCAAAAATCATTCAACTGGACAGATCACAAGTACCGGCAGTCGGAGAATTAAACAATGTCATCATCCGCCTCTCATCCGACTCGAGGGTTCATCAATGTATTGATATTGTGGTTGTCGACATCCCAGAAGCCTATGGTGTACTGCTTAGTAGAGACTGGTCTAGCAAATTGCAAGGATACTTCGCCACAGATTGGTCTCACTTATGGCTACCCTACAAAGGGAGAAACAACCAAATCAGAGTTGAAAGTGAACCATACATGAAGCACACTGTAACTGATTTTGATGCCACAAATGAACCCATCAGCTTCGCCCAAGAAGAACTTGGTATGTGTTTTCTTGATTCCGTTTTTGGATGTTACCAACCTCCCCAGTCTGCAGTAGGCCCCGAGGTCCTTTCTGAAATGACACTCGTCGCAGAGGAACAAGCTCAAACTATATCACACCAACCCAAAATTCCTCCGCAAGACACCGCCCCCAAGGACCCGGAAAATGATATATGGACATTGTATTACGACGGTTCCAAGAATCTCGATGGTTCTGGTGCCGGCTGCGTTTTGCTTGATCCACATAAGAAAAAATTCCTAGTCTCTTGTCGACTCGAGTTCCAATGCACTAACAACACTGCCGAGTATGAAGCTCTGATCCTCGGGCTTAAAAAGGCGTTAGATTTGAAGGTGAAATGCTTACGGGTTATTGGTGACTCCGAGATTATCACTCGGCAGGTACGCAACACTATTCACTGTTTGTCTCCACATTTGAAGGCGTATCAGCAAGAGGTATGGCGATTAATTTCTTCCTTTGATGCTTTTGGAATTAAGTCTATTCTAAGAATGCACAACGCAGCAGCAGATACTCTAGCTAATACTGCCGCCAGGTTTACCCCTTTGAGGGACGGGTTTTCTATTGAAGTTATGTATAGACCATCCGTGCCAGACAATATCACTAATCTGCGTGTTTTTGATGATGATCAACAGGTGCTGGAATTTATGTGCAACTCAGAAATATTCAAAGACGCTGTTATAGATGAAAATGAGCACGACCAGGCTATGCAAAAGGAGTACGAGCAGGTTAAGGGAAACCCCATGCCTAAAGGGGTGGTATCACTGGAAAAGCTGTTTGATCTGCAAAACCGGTTCCGTGGGCCCCCAAATGCAAAAGTGCAGAGCTCGATCTTGGCTCATCGACAAGTGAACTTAGGATCAAAAGATAATCCTAAATTCATCAACCTGGGGAAAGACTGCACCCCCCAAGAGGCTCAAGATTTCACTCAATTATTTCGCAAGTATCGCGACGTATTCGCTTGGACATATGAGGACTTACGCACATACGATACGCGAATTATACAACATGTGATACCCATTAAAGAAAACGTAAAACCATTCCAACAGAAACTTAGGAAAGTACACCCTACAATGGAGCCGCTGATTCTAAAAGAACTCAAAAAACTTTTAGACGCCCGCATTATCTTCAAAGTTCGCCATTCCACATGGGTGTCCAATTTAGTGCCGGTACGGAAAAAGTCGGGTGAGATTCGATTATGTGTAGATTTCCGGAACTTGAACCAGGCCTCAAGTAAAGATAATTACCCAGTGCCCCCTATGGAGCAGATATTACAAGCAGTGTCCGGCTCAGAGATGTTCTCTTTGTTGGACGGTTTCTCTGGCTACAATCAAGTACTGGTGGCTGAACCAGACCGGTTAAAGACTACCTTCCGGACTAAATGGGGAACCTTCGCATACCGACGTATGCCTTTTGGGTTAATCAACGCAGGAGCAACTTTCCAGAGAGAGATGGACATAGCATTCAGAGGTCTGATAGGCCAAAGTGTGGTGGTCTACTTGGATGACGTTACTGTGTTTTCCAAACATCGGGGGGATCACTTGCGTCACCTCAGACAGATTTTCGAAAGATGCAGAAAATACGGTATCTCGCTTAACCCAAAGAAAAGTGTTTTCGCCATAGCAGAAGGGAATCTGCTAGGTCATATCATAACGAAGCAAGGCATTGTCGTTGATCCAGAACGCGCAAAAGCCATTTCCCAAATCTCTCTCCCCAGTGGTAAAAAAGCAATGCAATTCTTTTTGGGCAAAATCAATTTTGTACGTAAGTTTATATCAGATTTCGCCCAGATAGTGAAGCCACTACAAGGAATGATAAACAAAAATGCCATTTTCAAATGGAATCAACCCGAAAAGGAAGCTTTCGACCAGATCAAGAAAGCTATAGCCGAAGCGCCTTCTCTCCAGAGCCCAGATTTCGGCAGAGATTTCAGCCTGTACACGTTCGCTTCGGATTCATCCCTGGCAGCCGTGCTCACACAAAAGGACCGAAATAATGACGAGTGTCCCATTTCGTTCATGAGCACTGGCCTACAGGGAGCTGAATTAAATTATCCTGAAATCGAGAAACAGGCTTATGCGGTGTACAAAGCGGTTAAACATTTCAGACCATACATCTTGAAGAACCATGTCACAGTTTACGTTCCCCATCCAGCTGTTCGATCACTATTCATGCAGCAAGAGTTGGGCGAGAGGAGAGGGAACTGGGTTGCGTGTATGCAAGAGTACGACTTAGAGTTTAAGCCAGCACGCACGGTTAAAGGACAAGGTTTATGCCAAATGGCCGCGGAGGCCGCAGGTTCCCAAAAAAGTGAAGAAGATAATTGGGAGCAAGAGATTGACATGTACCAAACTGACGTCATGCCCTAGGAAAGGAACCCGTCTTGGTACTCGGACATCTTGGGATATTTGGCGCACGGGGTATTGGAACCAAATCTAGATGCCCGGCAGAAACGTGCAATCAGACTCAAAGCCGCGTCCTACCGGTTAATCCAAGGGAAGCTCTTCAAGAAACATTCAAACGGAGTAATGTTGCGCTGCCTAGAACAGGATGAAGCTCAGAAGGTCTTAACCGAGTTGCATGATGGACCAGCGGGAGGTCATTTCGCCGGGGATACCACTGCTCATAAAATTATGCGTGCAGGTTATTATTGGCCAACCCTGTTCAGAGATGCTCACGCGTATGTTCGGAAATGCATTCAATGCCAGAAATTTGCAAGCCGAGAAGCGCGTCCGGCTGCTCCGTTGTTGTCAGTAGCAGTAGAAGAACCTTTTCAACAATGGGTTTTGGACGTCATTGGTGAGATTCTACCCCACTCTTCTAAGCAACACAGGTACATTCTGACGGCCACTGATTACTTCACCAGGTGGGTTGAAGCGGTACCATTACGCCAAGTCAACGATCAGGAGGTAATGCAATTTGTCACTCACTCCATCATTACCAGGTTTGGCGTTCCAACTTCCTTAGTGTTTGATAATGCAACGTATTTTTCATCTTTTAAATTATATGATTTTTCATTAGAAAATGGCATTGTTCTCAAACACTCCGCAAAGTACTATCCCCAAGGAAATGGTCTAGCAGAATCAACAAATAAAAATCTGATCCGCATCGTCAAAAAGACCCTTCTGTCTCACCAACGAAACTGGCATAACGCTCTCCAAAACGCACTTTGGGCTGATCGCGTCACCCCTAAGTCATCAATAGGCACCTCACCATATTTTCTCGTATATGGGAAAGAAGCCGTCCTCCCGCCAAATTTGTCTCTCCCCGCTTTACAGTTGTCTCAAGAGTGCCACGGTACCCCTCGTCCCGCCTTGCAAATCCGCATCGACACCCTGCTGAAACTAGAAGAGGAAAGGCAGAAAACCCGGGAGAAATTCGCCATCCACCAGAGTCGGATCAAAAAATGGTTCGATAAAAAGTCTGCAGGAGATAAAAAATTTGAAGTAGGAGATCTTGTCCTAAAGTGGGATAAGGCGCACGAAGAGAAAGGAAAACATGCAAAATTTCAAGCACTATGGATAGGCCCCTTTCAGGTTAAAGAAAAGATAGGTTCCCATACTTTCCGATTACAAACTTTGGAAGGAAAAGTCGAGGTCCTCCCGGTAAACGGGCATGACCTCAAACACTATTTTACTTGAATAGCCCTCAAAGGGTTGTTTTCCCCCTGTATCATAAAAGTTGTTTTTTGTTTTGTTTAAAAAAAATAAAAAATAAAAAATAAAAACTCTTTCTCTAACTCTTCAAAGAAAACCTTGTCTAAAGCTGCCCGCAACCGGCTCACTCCTTGAAGAGGTTCTATGCTGATGAAAGGCCCTTCCCGCAAAGCACGGGGCAGTCGAAACTCGCTTGTAATGGGCACCTAAGGATAATACACGGTCTTGCCAGAGTCTTCAAGCATAAGGAACCACCTAGCAGCTTAAAGGGTGCAGGTAGAAAAGGTCTTGCGTAGACGCAACCGGATCGTGAGGGAACAGAGCTAACTCAAGAGAATTGCAGGTCATCCGGGAAAAACCCGAGTCCTCATATGAGACCAGGGGCAACCTCTCTGCAAGCAAAATAAGTCGGGATCCCTCAACCGCCCAGGCAAAATATTGCCCATCTAAATAAGTGCCACAAGCACATTCTCAAATAAGTGCAATCGCACACGAATAAAGGGTAAAGGTTTGAGAAAGGCTTCCTGCGCAGAGAGGTGTTGTAACGACTCCGCCGGGGTACTGACCAGGCTCGCTGGCAGCGGAGCAACGTTCACGACTCCTTAGGCAGTGACTCCGCCGGAGCCGAGAGGTTCGCTGGCAGCGGAGCGACACCATGAGGACGAAATAATTGTACCGGACCCTGCAGTTGTCCAAGGTTTCCCCAACCCTCTCGATCCCGGAGCATGAGGAATTAAAATTCGGTTGATCTGCACCCAACAAGCCAAAAGGAGCAGGTGACTACGCAGGGTGGCAAAGGAAGGAAAGTGTAAACTCTGAGGTAAAAAGAACAAGCAAGTACTAGATCCCCTCCCTCCTCCCTCATCGACCCTTCATCAGCAGAGATTCTGAATTCATCCAGTGAATCGCCATTTGTTGTAGCTCCTACAACACCCTCCAAAAAATACATAAAATCATAACACACACTTCAAAATTTTTTGGAGCCCCCCTTAAAACTAAAAGGAAAAGAGACCAAGTAAAGTTCTAAAGGCAAGTCGCTAAGTCGCATATGCATTATTTGTGACCCAGGCGACCTATGCGACTCTGCGACCCTAAGGTCGCACAGGTCGCATAGGTCGCTAGAGTCAGAATTTGAACAATTTGCGACCTTGCGACCTAGCGACCTTGGGGTCGCAAGGTCGCAAGGTCGCGAAGTGAAGTTTTAAAGAAATTTGCGACCCAGCGACCTTGCGACCCAGCGACCTGTAGGTCGCAAGGTCGCAAACTTGCAACTTGCGACCGCATTAAACGTCCGCACGTGCGACCTTTTTATATAAGGTCGGGTCGCTAGGTCGCATTTGTGACTCTCAGCGAAAACCGCGGAGTTGCTCTGACAGGTTGACTGGCGTGTTTTCTTCCGGGTAAGTTGCCTCTTTTTCCTCCCTATGTTTCCTGCATAAACATTTCTTTCCATTTTTTAGCCTCCCCACGGTCTTATTTATTTACTAAGAAGGATGGGGGTTTTTCTTTGGATTGTTGCCGTCATTGTGTTTCCCTCAAAACCCCAAGGTCGCCCGCCCCTTGCCTAAATCCTCATGGCTATGCCTTATGGTAAATTCTGGACCTTCAGACCGCAGTTTTTTCCCATTAGTAAACACTTAGCCGCAAGGTCGCGCGCGCGCAAAACACAAATGCGACCTGCGACCTAGCGACCAGGTCGCAAGGTCGCAGGGTCGCAAAAGTCCCACTCAGCGACTCTACGACCCTGCGACCTAGTCGCAAGGTCGCAGAGGTCGCGGGGTCGCAAGTCTCATCACACTGATAACACCGTTAATCGGCCCGGGCAGTATGTCTGCCGGGGCTCGGTGGTCGTGTGTTCAGCACTAATAACTGCGACCCTGCGACCTAGTCGCAAGGTCGCAGAGGTCGCGGGTGAGTCCTTTTGTGGAGCGGCGATCCAACGACTCCCAGAAAACAATAAATTATCTTTGCATGTTCAGACTCTATTTAGCCATTATCATCATGTCTTTCTTATCCTGTGATTCTGTTCTAAATGCAACAGTGAATTCGGTGAGTGTGCTTCGCTGTGGTCTCCGACTCAAGTAACATGGGCTATCACTATCCCAGAGTCCCGAAGGAGAAGCAGGCAGGTGGTGGAGGAAGAATCAGACGCAGACATACAAATATCTCCACCGCCAATATACAGAGACACCCTTTGCACCTTCGCAAAGGAGGATAGCCTCAGGTGGTATGAGGTATACCATGAATTTTCCATGACAGCAGAGGAGTTACCAGAAGAGCTCCCGGACCGTGAAATATATCTGAAAGTCAGAAGGTCCAGACTGCACCTGGCTGGGCCTCATCCTGCCTTCTTTCCATGCCCTGAAATGCTGGACTGGATCATACAGAAGACGGATCCGAAAAGCTTCGCAATCCGAGATAGTGCAGGGAAAGCTTTCGTAACATTGGAAAGTTCAAGAGCACAGGTCTACTACTCCCTACCCAAAGCAGAGGTGAACTTCACCCCAAGATGGTTTGCTACAAATGAAGTGCCGATGGTTGACACGATCAGGAGATGGTAGGCAGAACCAGACAAATTTAAGATCAAAAAGGACCAGGAGTACCCAGTGGCCAGTCCGAGGAAAGTCTATAAGCTAGTGGTCGCCATGCTGTGCAGGATATACGGGCGTTCAGACGCCACCACCTTCAATGGAACATGGGCAACCATCATAGAACACGTAACAGTTCACGGCACTCGATTCAATTGGGCGGGAATATTAATGGGCTCCATGCACACAAACTTGGCTTCAGCTTTAGCCCCAGATGAGGGAGCGCCATCAGAATTCTACATGGCTTCGTATCTATTAGATGCTGTCTGTGCCCAGATGCATGTCGAGGGATGGCCACATAACTGGGACCCCGAACAGACCCAGGCAATACACTTGCAGACCAGGATATTCTGGGAATCTAGGTACAAGTCGGACATCGAGAAAATCTCTCACATATTCATGCCCGCCCTCTACGGGAAACTATTTGGTCAAGATGCCCCCTGCATGTCTTGGCGAGCAATGGAAACACTGGGTCAGGTGGCACACTGGTTCCCATTCACCGAATTCACAATCATCCGAGTATTTGGCTCGTTTAAAGCACCACACGCTCTACCTAAGTTTGTTACTGACAAGGTGCTCATACAGGAGGTGTGTTTCCAAATGACCTTGGGCTTCTCTAACGTCCTTACCAAAGGGAAGAAGAAACCTTGGCCTGCTCTACCTCTCACCATTGGTGCCTATACGGTCAAAGATTCCAGAGAAGTAGCGCGTGAAGGGGAAGAGGTGAAAAGCTATCACTTCAGAAATCTGGACTGTCGAACTTACGATCCAGTCAGGATAGTTCCTGAACATTGTAAAAGGGCCAATTTCAGATGGAGTTATCAGCATGTCGAGCGCCCGGATGAGGACGAGAGAAGAAATTGGTATAACGCAAACCGGCATCTCGCGCCAGGAATCGACTCTGACCGAGAAGGAGAGGAGCATCAGAATATTGGAGGCTCTTCCTCCTCCAAAGATAAAAGAACACAGACCGGTACGGGACCTGACACTGCAAATCAGCAAAGGGAAGCAGAAGCCCAGGCCCAATTGGAAGAGGAGAAGAAGAAGAAAGAAGATGAAGAGAAACGCAAGAAAGAGTCCAGAACGGAACGAAAAAAGAAAAAGGAAGAAGAGAAAGAAAGACAGGAAAAGGAGGCACAGGCGGCAGCAGAAAAGGCACTGAAAGAGGAACTCGATAAAGTCGAGCGTCAGAAAAAGGCAGAACAGGCCGCCGCGGCAGAGAGGAAGAGGAAACAGGAAAAGGAAGCAGAAGCAGAGGCAGAACGCCGGAAGAAAGAAGAACATGACAAGGCGGAGGCAAAACGCCGGCAAAAGGAGAAAGAAAAAGGCCAAACGCAGGATGTAGAGGACGAGCTCATAGATGACATTGATCTATCTCCCCTGAATATTCCTGCAGGTGGCGCGGGAAGTACCCTCAGTGTTGATGACTTTCTGGGGGAGCAAGAAGAAGAAGTCTTCGACTTGACCAAATTAACCTTTGACCAATTCTCTTTCAAGATACGGCAAGAGAAGAGGAAATCCTTGACGCCAGGCTACCCTGCCATCTCCACGGTCTCCACCGGAAAGGACATAGTCCCAGACACAAGGACAAATCCAGTTATGATAGCGTCAGCAGGCACCGCTTTTTCCGCAGCCACAGAAGAAAATGTCACGAGGATGAGCAGAGAAATTATTTCTTTACAGAACCGGCTAAAAGCGGCAGAGCAGGAAAAATCAAGGCTAGAAAATGAGATGCTCCAGCTCTAGGGTAGGCCCGCCCAAGTGAATGAAGTCCCACTGGCGGTCAGGAAGGAATGTGATGTGTTGGAGATGACAATGAGGCAAGTATACCAGGAAATGTTCACCCTGAAACAAACAATGGCCCCGTTGGCAGAGGCACGGGAAGAAACCAAGCAGAAACAAGAACAGCTCAAGGAAGCCTCGGCAGCCTTGGAAAAAATGATGAATTGGACAGCCCAGTATCAGCAAGCTCCTGAACACGTGCCTCGGAAGGATTGGAGTCATACGCAAGAAACCAAAGTACAAATTCGGATGAGTATGCAATCCAAATACAAGCTGTCCAAAGATCTGGACAAAGTAGTGTCTGCGTATAACCACCTAATCAGTGGTATCGACTCCATGAACGCCCTTCATCACATTCCATCATTAGGGGCACTAAATGAAACTAAAGGCTGGGAACAGGTAGAGCAGGAAATTCAGTCTTTTCTGCAGCCAGTAAGACAAGCTGCCGCCGCACCGGAATTCGAAGCATCACAAGAGAACCTGAACCGGTTGCTTGTCACCCCAGTGCAAATCTACACCAAGCTTGTTTCTCTCTCAATGATGATCTCCCAGAAGAAGGAGACTCTGGTGCCGAATGCTCTAGAATGTATGCATCGGATAAAAGAGGAAAGCCCTCTTGTCGCTCCTATAACGGCGGATTACCAAACTTGGAAAGACTTCATCAAAGGAAAGAAAGTCGACGCTCCAGGAACCTCGATTGCGCGACCACCTTCATAAGTTGCAAACGCTGGGTCGCAGGTCGCATTTGCAGGTCGCATTTGCGACCAGGTCGCAGGTCGCAATTTGTACAAACAGGAAGTTGAACCGTCGGGAAGTTGAACCGTCGGAAGGCCATAAGTGCGGCTGTTGAATCTATAAATACCCCAGTGGGAAGCATTGTTAGAGGCTTCTCTTTTGTGGACTGAAAGGCATTATTGCATTGTAGCTGAAGAAGCATACTCTTGATATATGAAATACAATACATGTTAAAACCCCTTTGATTGGATGATGTGTTTAGCCGTGACAACATTGTGTGTATTCTGCATGCAGCTTCAGAATATCTTTTGATTAATGAATCTGTGTTATTAATAGTGTCATTCATGCACCATAGTTATCTGAGATTGTGTTGATGATGCTCAAGTTATTATTTACTTCATGATGAATGTTAATGAATATCCCTTTACTTTGAGGCAGTTATATGCCTTACATGTGATTGGGATATTCTTACCACAAAGGATTGTTTCTTTGGCGGTCAGATTATCTTGCATGCATACCTCATAGATGTGTTGCTAACGACATTTCCTGAGTTTATGCATTCTGTCTATTACCTTGCTATGCACAGTGTCATATATCGGTTTTATTCATCAGTCATGTATTCTATATCGTGTTAATAAGTGTATGTTTGCAGTTTCAATCAGGTTGCTCGAAGCCGAAGAGATAGTCATTTAAGTGGTAGCCGGACCCACACCCCGGACGAGATCCCTACTCCAAACGGTTCAAAGTCTAATTGGGACTTTCTACCAGGGAGATCCCCTACTGTTGGCCAGACATATTTTCCCGTCAACACCTAGAAACAACCCTTCGGTACCTTGTTTCTTACATACATCAATGAAAATTTTCCTCGCTCTCAGTGACATGTTTACATCATTGGACTTCGACTGAAATATTTTGTGTTCGACTTCAACTCATTTATTCACACCATACAGATTATACTGCAATACCTTGAGAGCCATTAACATCATTAGTGGATTCTCTCGCGTCTCTTAATGACTTACATCATTGGTCTGTAATAAGATTGTGTCTACCATGTTCAACTCCAAATCATTGATTCACATGGTTAGACTCGTACATTGTACAGTTTTGTGAATGAGATATAATTTCCCAAATCTAGTTTCATCCATCGTTGTGATTTCAGGATTAATACAAGATAAAAATGTATGATGGATATGATCACTCGGACAATCATCTAGTCATGGGTCCAGATTTATCATTATTAGACACGTTTGTAACACCCTCCTCCCATATCTACCCAAGTAACTGGCCAGCCCGGGGAAACATGTGACAAGAGGATACTGTGATCTGATTCAACCTCCTAGGTGACCTTAAGGAAGTGAAATTGATGGAAACACATCAAACATACCTTCCACATCAGCAAAAAAACTCCCAGGATCCAATCCAACCACTAAGGTATCCAAACCTTGGGTGCCATTGAGGTTTTTAACCTTTAAACCCTCAAACACTCCCACAATATAGGTGTAGGTGCATTTGGGAGGCTCTGGATTCTCCCACAACATATACATGTGTTCACCCAGGGACTTTTCCCGCAGACATGTGCCAACTTCCCCGAGATTTGAGCCACTTTTTCAGGCCCAGAGGCCAAGGCACTTCCTAGAACTCAATGACAAGTTCAGAAATGAAATACAACATCAGAGTAATGATGCAAAATCAAACACTTGAACAAGGACTTGAATAAACCCCTACTAGCCATGACATAAATTTTGTCAAACATATAAGAAATATGTAATCTACAATATTAAACAACATTTCTAAGCATATGGTTCTCATACTTATCTTAAAATCTATACAAAGCATTATCCTTTACATCATTAGTTGCATTATCCTCTATTAGGTCATAGATATAATGTTCATTCATTTAAAAATAAAAACATGAGGAGATCCGTATATCATCATTGTCATAATACATGATTAAAACCATCATAATAACAACAGAAATATCAAGGATACATCAACCATATAATCCACATATAAACTAGTACGTTTTACAAATTATATGTCAAGGAGAGAACCTCTTACTAACGAATGCAAAATCCAACCTAGGATGGGACTACCACGTTCCACCCGACCATAGATTGGTTGAGCTAAATATCTCTACGGCCAATCACTCCCATGCCATATTCCAAGCATTAATGTGGAACTCAAACCAAAATAACCAACCACGACATCCCGAGGATAAACCACCTCACCCTCATCAATATAAATCGAGCTTTACCACAATCCATCCTGGATCACTAGGCCAAAAAATACACATGTAATAACAGGCTTTACCATGATCTTCATCAGATCACTAGACCGAAACAAGCATTGATGCCACCATATTTCTCCACCTACACCTTGAGAAATTCTCCTGTCTCCTAGTCTCTCAGGATTTACAACGATCCACAGTCTGATCCAAGGATCACTAGGCCCTAACTGAGACTTTCTCTCTAGGATTTACCATATATCCCAACCCAGGAATCTTAGGCCTGATGGAGAGCACCCACCTCTCAGGATTTACCACAATCCACACTGGATAATTAGGCCCTAAATCGAGGAAACTTACTATTCGGCTTTACCGCAACCCACAGTTTAGTTTAGGGGTTACTAGGCCAGGTTTTATATCATTCATAGATCCAGCTCACTCAGCTTCAAATCTGTCCAGAAATCCAGCTCAATCAAAACATGAGAACCCCATCACACCATTATTATCTAGAAATGGAGAGGTTAGGCTGAAAACACTGTCACACTTGGAAAAACCCATGCCATGACTTCAAAGAACCACATGGAATACCATGCATGAAAAATCTAGAAAGGAAGTCACACATGCAATCGATACTTGCAAAGAATCCTATTGTAGCTGCTTGATATTTCTCTTCCTTGCTTGCTTCTTCCTTCCTCTTGCCTTCTTTTCCTTTCTTGATCTAATGCCAAAGTGATCCAAGAAAACCCTGTGTCCAAGAGAGAGAGAGAGAGAGAATAACGAGAGAGCTCCAAAACTGAACTAACAAAAGGTTTGAGAAAAAATCTTGCCAACCGATCCTCAAAATCCTTTTTATTAATCAGGTCTCTATTTCCTTCATTTTCAATTATTTTCCTCCTCACATGCAACATGTGACTTTTCACCTCCTTTTCCTCCTAATTTATTTTATTTTCATAAATAAATGTCCCAAAAATTCCATTTTTCCTTTCCAAATCCTTTGCCATTTCCTTTTCCAATTTCCTTAGTCATAATAACCAAAATGAACACCCTCTAGGATGTTTTGCCCAACATTAAGCTTGGAAGAAGTGTCCCATCAACCATGGTTATTATTTTTCCTTTATTAACTTTTATTACATGAATTTTCACCAAGGTTGTTATAGAACCCTCCCCCTTGGGGGAACACTATCCTCGATGTTCAATGACACCTACAAACCAGTAAACTGTTGAAAATAAAAAAATAATTTATATGCAGCTTTATAACATAGATCAATGTAGTATTTACAATGACATCCACATATACAACCATATTGTCTATGGATGTTTATAAATCCAACTTGATATAGTATTTACAATAATATACACATATACACATATGCTCAACCAACAAATAAAAGGATAAGATGTGTGTATCAACAAAAAGGAAATTCAGAGGCTCACACCTCCACTTCCTTCCCATGAATTCTAGAATCCACAGTTGGAGCCAAATCTGCATCCAATTTCCAGTGCTACAATCCTGTGTTATTGTACCCTTAGTGAACAATTATCAACTTATTTTTCCAGGGTGCATTCTTAATGTGCATCTGATTCCATCTAGCAATTCCAGTGACCAAAAAAAATCCATTCCACAACCTTCCCTTCTTTGCTATGAAATCCCTTGGGAAATACGGTCGTCCCCTTCTGTGTAGTCAGTCACCTTCCAAGTTCCCCAACATCCCCTATCTCAGGAAATCCATCCCTTTTCAAGGCTTCCTCGCATTAGAAGAGACAAAAAACAAGGCATATAACTGCCTCAAAACTATCATACCAGTCATAGAATGCTCATGGAAATAAATGGAAACTATTGGGTACTAGTGTCCCACAATGGCCTTGCTCTTGAAGTGCTTTACCAACATAATTATCCATGTTCCAATTCATTTTACTGATGTTTCTAGTTCTTGCACTTGGTTTCAATCACCCAACTAGAAATTCCAAGAATTCTTGTACTATGCACATAACTTCCATTAGATTCAAAATAAATTGAAATAAATTCAAATCATACCTCATTGGTAGCTCATTAATAAGGTTCACTTGCAATCATGTTTACTTCTTGTCACAATAGGTCAAACTAGTTGTTTTATCAAATCATCATGTACATACATATCACATATGGTTAGCTCAAAACACAACCATCAAAAATTAAAATCATGAATTGCATGAAATCAGCATAAACCATAATAATAAATCACATGTAAGTTATAATCATAGATCACATGCATAATAAAACTTAAATAAAATACTAATACTTATCCTTCATCGGTTTTGTTTACCTTGCCGCCTACACCTACCTACAGTTAGTGGGAAAAGCCATCAACCCCAATATGTGTGTTTGATGGCAAGGAACTAAGAGAAGGGGTTGTCACATATTCCCAGCTCTCTCCGTTTAAGCTGTATCCTAGGTTAGCTAAGAGGGGTGGTCCCTAAATAAAAACTAAATCAAATATGTGAGGTTTCTAGGAGAATTGATTAGAAGGAATTACTTATCAAAGATGACTCAATTCCAAGAAGTAAACAAGCATATAACTATATGAGCAATATTCAATGATGTGTTCAAAATATAGACCAGTGCTTTAAAGTGAATGACAAGTGATTGCTAAAAAATGAAATACAAGAAACAATGAAAATAATCCCGCAAAGAAAGTGTTATACCAAGCTAAACATATAAGCATCACTTGCAATAAATGAAAAGGTACTTGTAAGAGAGTGCTCAATTAACAAAGGATAATGACATTAAATATTCATGAGCTAAATAACCACGAAAGTAACAAGTACATGAGATAGAAAAATTGTGAGTAAATTATGTGATGTGAAGGTGCTCTTGGTTTATTTTATTAATATAATTCTACAACAATTTTCAATTTAACTCCTGTCCCCAAAACTCACCCTCGCTCAAAATCTGGATCTCATAGTGAGGATTCGATAGGGGTGGAGGGTCCCTAATGTCTATACAACCAACTTGAGTTGGAGGTTAATTTTAGAGATGAAAATTAGTACTAAAATGCCTACTTTAGTGAATGTTGTTGCTTCCAAAGAAAAATATTGATATCAAAGCTTAAAAATAAGAGGTAATGCTCATGTAAATGGTACCAATATCTTTAATGGAAAGTGAAAGTGAAAATTAGCTCAATGTAGCTCCACATGTTCCAAATAGATTGCTTGCAAGAAAATTAAATAGCTATCAAATTTCTTCAAATGAAGTGACATAAGAATGCTTTAAGAGACATCAACAATAACAAAAATGTCACATAAACATGAGTTGACAATAAGATGATGAAACAATGTATTCAAGAGACATGTGAAACCAATTACATGGATAAATAAACTAGTATAATCTTGCCAAATAGATATAAAGTACCTTTTTTCCCAAAAGAAATATTTCATGTGTTGTAGTAGATAACGCAATACAAGTATTAAAGAAATGGAAATGGAAAATCAAGCTCAATTTACACAAAATGAAATTAGATATGAGTATTATGTTAAAAGACTAATAATCCATAAATGAGATTTTCAAAAGAGAATTAGAGAAAATAAACTAAAGAGATTAGTCCACCCACAAGTAAAGGTCATCCCTATAAATGAGGGGGTGGGATACCAAGGGAGAAACTCACAAGGCCCCTCAAGAAAAAAGTGTTTTTTATTAGAGTAATTTGACAATGAACAAAGCCTTCCTTCTAGAGAGGCAAGGCATCCAATGGTAAAATAAAATAAAACCTCTTGTAGGGGAAAACAACGAAATTTTTTTGCCAATACTTTCATAATTAATTACAAGAGAAGAATCTTCCAAAGAGAGTCTCAAATTTTTTCCAACAAGGGAAAAGAAGACTTGTTCAAGACACTGTTATGACAGAATTTTATGGAAGTGTGTTGCACAAGAAGGAAAGAAGTGCCTCTTCCCAGTAATTCCAAGACCTAGGAGAGAAGGACAAGCTACCTTTTGTATCTCATGTCCAGCTAAGAAGAGGAAGCTCTAAGAGGTCATGGTCTATCCAAAAATGGCTCCAAATAAAAAATTACAGGTCTGCAATAAAAGGTTAGGATATTTCAAGCATGGCTTCCTTAATCCTGCCAAAACAGAATGTCAGAAAAACCCTTCAGCAAAGTATAATATTTCTACAAATCAACCCCAAAAAAATCAGTGATATATAACCGTTATATCTGCTCTTAAACTTTTGAAAAATATCACCAAAGTGAGTGAGAAATAGTGAGAGAGTGTGTGGGCCCCACATGGCTGTCACATCATATTTTGCTTCTCCACATAATTTCCATGTCAAAATTTGACTTATTTTGACTTTGGAAAATTTTCTAAATTTTTCCAATTATTCAATTTTGTTTGAATTTTTCCTCATTTTTTCCATTGACATTAGAAAATTCGTATTTTGAGGGACTATAAGTCATTTTTTGACCCTCAAAGTGGGTCCTAGGATAATTATGGATCTCTGAGGATGAATTTCGAGTAGTCACATGCCCTAGACATTTCTTAAGGCCACTTATTTACATCATTACATAGAAATTAATTAAAAAATCTCATTTTGCGGGAAATTTTTAATTATTAAAAAATTCTACTTAGACCTAGTCAAATTCCATGAAAATTCAGAGATGATATAGCATGGTAATATACATTGACTCTAGACACTAAGATGTGTTAGGGACTCAACCTTCAAGCCGTCACCCTGGCTTTGGGGTAATGCAATGAGTGAAAAAACCTAGACAATTATTCATCGTTGAAAAGAAGGAATAATTAACAAAGTAAAAAAAACACTCCAAGGTGTACTCGCTTGTTTATCGAGTCCCAATACCCTAGGCTTGTTACATGGCTTTATGCATCATGATAGTGACATTTATGTAATATCCCCGTAGCGCTGTGAAATATGAGAACTGAAGAAGAAAATGAGAAGAAGAAGAAGTAGAGTTTAAAAACTATGTTGAACTGATGATATATAATGGTACAAGTGTCTTATGGTTCATCCTTGGGCATGGAGTCTTCATATAATAATAAAGTGCCACTCCAATGGTCAACATTTGGCTCCATATGGTATGCATGTTAGATATGAAGTGATAGTGTGCAAAAACCTTGAATCTGCATCCACCACCAAAGATATATATTAGAAGTATCCATTAAATTTATCATCAAACAAAATCATGTACATAAATGGAAATTTTATTCTAAGAGTATAAAATAAAAATTTATTCGTGAAAGAAATCTATTTAAACAAAAATGACAAGGGATAAGGTTATAAATATGATACCAAAATATGCCCCATGGCATCAGATGTCTTCGGTGAAATCCATCTTGAGAACTTGCCTACTCATAGGAAAATCCATAGGATCTTTCTCTGATGTGCCTTGTCCAATTCTAACTATTTTGGGACTATTACTTGCCCTAATGTCAACCTGTTTGTGGTCATCAGATATACCAAACCTCTTCCTTTTCTTTCTTCGACTATTAATGTGTTGAGGCTTGATCCTACTCAAAGTCGGTGATTCATTTTTTATATCCTTTTTATTTTTTCGACTATTAATCTGTTGAGGCTTCATCTTGCTCAAAGCCGGTGATTCATTTTTTATATCGTTTTTTCTTTTTTCGATTTTTTCTTTTCTTTTTGGTTAGTTTTGATGACGATGATGATGCAATTACTATCAATTCTACTGCTTTGTCTTGAAAATTCTATGATGGAAGATTTGAAGTACCGCCACTTTTTGAGCTATGCCTAATCTCTTTGTTTTGAATCTATTCTGTTAAGGGCAGAAGAAATTTTTTCAATATCGCATCACTTCCTATCTAACATGATCTATAGATAATCTCATTGTTTGGTTTCCTTGGATCCTCAACATGATATCTTTTCTCTAACTCTAGATCAAGTCTGCATGTGGATGGTGGCATATGATAAGTCCATTTGAAGGCTACCACCTAAATAAGATGCCCATTTTCTTGATAGGAGCATTCCCCATGAATCAGGAACATCTATCACAAAAATATCCATAGTCATTATTCTGTCTCAGTATGCAGCTAGGTAAAATTGTAAATCTTTAATTATCCCACACACTTTAATTCTTTTAGAATCCATTGAAAATATGTTGTGATAGTACCTAGATACCCTTAAATTCAGTTGCTCCATGAATTTCTTAGTCATGAAATTTTATGAAGCCCCTAAATCAAGCATGCAATTGTGTAAAATATGATCATTCACCATCAAAGAAACATAAAATTATATATGATCTTCATTCCCCACGTAACAGTTCATACTTTTCAATACAATTTATTCATCTTTTGGTTCATTATTAAGCTTTTCTTCCCTTTGAGTAACTTCAATTTCCCTTAGTAACTTGGCCCTTTGAGATGGTATCTTTAAAAGTTTTGTCACTAGGATAGCAACCTTTGCATTATTCACCCAATTTCCCAAGTCAAAATTTAATTTTGAAGTAGGAGGAGAAAAAATTATGTGATTATTCTGACCTTGAATATCCCTTCTCTGATAATTCATCCTTTGTGTTTTTCCATAGCAATAATTTGTCCATATGTAGGATTTTCCCCAAAAATATTAGTGACTTTGTCAAAATTTGCAATCATATTGTCAAACCCAAGATCATTAGGCCTATGGTCAATCTCTTGATTTCTTTCAATGGTGTATATTTGATCTTCCATGGATAAAATATTGATTTGACCACTATTTCCTACATGTTCATCTCCCAAGATTCTACCTTCCATAATTCTCTTTACATATGGGCATGTGTCTTCTTCATGGAAGTCATTACATGGCCTACAAAAAGGGGGGGTTTGATCTACCATGCTGGTGGATTCCAATGAATTTGGAGGCCTATAATCTTGTTGACGGAATTTATTCTTTTTCCATCCATTATTTGGCCTAGGTTGGAATCTTTTCACTTGTGATATTTCCATGGCCACCAATCTATTTTGTATGGCTTGAATTTCTTTAGTGTGGTTTTCTTCCATGCTCTTGATGAGTTGAGTTAGTTCTTTAATAGAATCATGTGTAGTCTCTTCCTTGGCCTTGCCTTTGGAATCATTCGATTTTGATGGCCCTCTAGTGAAACCATGAATCTCATATTTTCCTGATTGATTTCTAGCCCTCTCCATCTTCAAGGTTTCAATTTGAGTTACACTCAAAGTTTCATGCTCCTTTCTCCTCAACTCACAAGAAGTTTCAACACCAAAAGAATCCAAATATGAACACAAGAGAAATTCATCGGGAGGTTTAACAGTTGTAGGTATGCTTTTAACCAATTCATTAAATATTTTGTTAAACTCCTCCATGGTTTCATTCTTGTTTTTATTCATGGTGCTAATGGCACTGATCAAATGACTATTCTCTCTTCTCTCCATACTTTTCCATGAAAGCATTACCAATTGCTTGTAAAAAATCATAAGAGCTAGTAGGTTGCTCAGTGAACCAATCAAAATCATCCTCTTCCAAAGAGAGAATGAAAAGCCTCATATTTACATCCTCATAGTTAGCGACATTACAACACTTAAAAATGAAAATATTAAAGTTATTCACGTGTGATGCAACGTTAATGCCATTTTTACCTTGAAAAGAAGGCAACATTTCAATAGCCTTTCCATGGATATTGTGAGGATAGCCATTAATGTTAGTAAAGTTACAAGGAGAAAAAATATCATTCACGATGCTATGCTCAACTTTTTCTTGAAATAGCAAATGAATGTCAGAAATAACCTCTTTCCCAAGACTAGTAAGAGTTCTACTATGAGAAATTCTATTTAACCTCTCTCTAAAAGCCCTTTCAGGAACAGGAGAGGGGCTAACTAAGCCACTTGAATTTCTCCTAGTAGAGACTTGTGCAAAATTAGGATTGAGTGGAGTCACCACTTGAGCAAGAATCTAAATCTAAAAATTCAAATACGCCAAAACCAAAAGTTAGTCGATTTCCAAGGTACAAGAAGACTTGTCCCCGGAAAATGCGCAAAAAATGTTGACCTTGCTGGCTACACCTACCTACCATTAGTGGGAAAATCCTTCAACCCCACAAGGTGTGGTTGGTGGCAAGGAACTAAGAGAAGGGGTTGTCACATATTCTTGACTCTCCCAGTTTTAGTTATCTCCTAGGTTAGCTAAGGGGGGTGGTCCCTAAAGGAAAACTAAATCAAAGATGTGAGTTTTCTAGGAGAATTGATTAGAAGTATTTAATTATCAAAGATAACTCAATTCCAAGATGTAAACAAGCATATAAGTATGTGAGTAATATTCAATGATGTGTTAAAAATATAGACCAGTGCTGTAATTCAGTAAATGACAATTGCTTGCTCAAAAATGAAATTCAACGTACAATGACAATAGTCCCACAAAGCAAGTTTTATACCAAGATAAACATATAAGAATAACTTGCAATAAATGAAAATGTACTTGTAAGAGAGTGCTCAAGTAACAAAGGATAATGACATTAAATATTCATGAGCTAAATAATGACAGTAAGGTTGTGATGTGAAGGTTATCTTGGTTTATTTTATTAATATAATTCTAAAACAATTTTCAATTTAAGTCATGTCCTCGGATCTCACCCTCTCCCAAAATCTGGATCTCACAGTGAGGAGTCAATAAGGGTGGAGGTTCCCTAATGTCTATACAACAAACTTAAGTTGGAGGTTAATTTTAGAGATGCAAATTAGTACTAAAATTCCTGCTTTAGTGAATGTTGTTTCTTCCAAAGAAAAATATTGATATCAAAGCTTAAAAATAAGAGGTAATTCTCATGTAAATGGTACCAATATCTTCAATGGAAAGTGAAAGTGAAAATTGGCTCAATGTAGGTCCACAAGTTCCAAATAGATTGCTTGCAAGTAAATGAAATAGATATCAAATTGCTTCAAATGAAGTGACACAAGAATTCTTTAATAGACATCAACGATAATTAAAATTCCACATAAACATGATTTGACAATAAGATGATGAAACAATGTATTCAAGATACATGTGAAACCAATTAGATGGATAAATAAGCTAGTCTAAGCGCCTTGCCAAATAAATGTAAAGTACATGTTTGCCCAAAAGAAATATTGCATGTGTTGTAGTAGATAACACAATACAAGTATTCAAGAAATGGAAATGGAAAACCAATCTTAATTTACACAAAATGAAATTAGATATGGGTATTATGTTAAAATACTAATAATGCATTAATGAGATTAGAAAAAGAGAATTAGAGAAACTAAACTAAAGAGATTAGTCCACCCACAAGTAAATGTCATCAAAAGTAAATTATGCCAACAAAGGAGATAAGAAGGCTTGTTCAAGACACTGTTATGACAGAATTTTATGGCAGTGTGTTTCACAAGAAGGAAAGAAGTGCCTCTTCCCAATAATTCCATGGCCTATGAGAGAAGGACAGGTTGCCTTTTGTAGCTCACGGCTAGCTAAGAAGAGGAACCTATAAGAGATCATGGTCTATCCAAAAATGGCTCCATATCATTTTTTAAAGGTCTGCAATAAAAGGTTAGGGGATTTCAAGCATGCCTTCCTTAAGCTCGACAAAACAAAATGTGAGAAAAACCCTTCGGAAAAGTTTGATATTTCTACAAAACAACCCCAAACAAATCAGCGATATATAACCCTTATATAAACTCTTTAACTTCTGTAAAATATCACCAAAGTAAGTGAGAAATAGTGAGAGAGAGTGTGCAAAATTATTCACAAGTAGTATACAAGGATTTTATCATGGTTTTAAAGTATAACTTCTATCCTGGAATAATCAACCATATGTTGTATGCTAGCTGATATATACCAATAAGAACTCAAAATAGGTTTGGGAGAAAAATAGCTTTGAAGTAGGTTGTTATCACAACTCAAGTATTGGGAGAAATCTGTATAATAATTTAGAGGATGAAGACTTGGGGAAGAAAAAATATGTGAGATGCTTCCACTTTATCGTCAAGAGTGGGATAATCCAAACTAGGATGTATCATCACACTTGAGATATGATCAAAAAAAATTATACAGAGGCTCAACATGATCTATTAGTTTCCATAAGGGATTAGATAATAAAATGAAAATGAAATCCTATAAATTCCACCAAAAATTAACTAAGATGTCCCATTCCAGATTAACTCTCTAATCCAAATGCTAGTGAAAGGTAGATCAACACTAGTAAATCAATGAAGCTAATAAAAAATAACAAATGGAAATTAGATCAAGTATAACATAAGCATATAATCACAAAATCATACCATCAAAGTGTAGGAAATAGACCACATATGAACCACAAAGTCTTGTTATTTCATTGAAAGATGAGTATACAAAGTGGTAGAACCTCCCCAAGCACAAGAACTCGTATTCTGCATCTAATATGAGGAGCATAGAGTACAGTTTATAGAGTTAAGGGAGAAAATCCCAATGAATAAATGAAATGACAAGTGGAGAATGGAGATAATCCCAATGCAAAAAATAATTTGTACAAGTGTCACCAAAACAGTCCAAGTGTAACAAATGCTCACGATCACTGTTATAGACTGATTTAGGTTGCCAACGAACTGTTGTTGGTGGTGGTGAAGATTGGATGTGTTTGCTCCCTTGAAGATCAACGCTGATATTTTTTTTGTTGCCAAGTATGAAAATATGTAGCTGATGGGGAGACAAACTCCCAACAAATCTTCAATGCAAAAATAAAGGGCGACACCCAAATTGAAACAACAACTACCATGCTTTGAGCTGCCAATTAACTTTGTACATTGTTTCTTAATTTGTTGCATATGACTGAGTATTTTCGCAGTGTATCACTATCTCCTGAGTGGATGCATATGCCTTTGGTGTGCATGGAATGGAGGGGGACAACATTTGTCCCATGTGGTAGTTTTGTCCCCCATTATCTCCCTTTACTTGGACTATGAAACTTAACCATATCTCTAATCAAATTGAAAACTGATTTTGACTGCTGAGTGGGTCATACTTGAGCTTCTTTTGTTGATTGCTAACTTGGCATTAGTTTGACCTCCAAAATGGTTGCCATATCATTCCTTTTGTCCCCCATTAACTTTTATGTGCACCACATATTTTCAACATGTCAAACTATTGAACTTTAGCCATTATATGATTTTTTTATGAGCTCAAGGTGGGACCAGCTTGACTTGATTAATTAGCATTTGACTTTGACTTGAGTTGTATCTTATGTGGTGGGCCCCACATGGCTGCCACATCATCTTTTTCTTCTCCACATAATATTTTGCTTCTCCACATAATTTCCATGTCAAAATTTGACTTATTTTGACTTTGGAAAATTTTCTAAATTTTTCCAATTATTCAATTTTGATTGAATTTTTCTTCATTTTTTCCACTGACATTAGAAAATCAGATTTTAAGGGACTATAAGTCATTTTTTGACCCTCAAAGTGGTTCCTAGAATAATTTTTGGTCTCTGAGGATGAATTTCGAGTAGTCACACCCTAGACATTTCTTAAGGCTACTTATTTACATCATTACATATAAATTAATTAAAAAATGTCGTTTTGCAGGAAATTTTTAATTATTAAAATATTCAACTTAGACCTAGTCAAATTCCACAAAATTTTAGAGATGACCTAGAATGGTAATATAAATTGAATCTAGGCACTAATATTTTTTAGGGGCTCAACCTTCAAGTTGTCACCCTGGCTCTGGGGTAATGCAATGAGTGAAAAAACCTAGAAAACTATTCGTCGTTGAAAAGCAAGAATAATTAACCAAGTAAAAAAAAACACTCCAAGGTGTACTCACTTTCTGACCGAGTCCCAACACCCTAGTCTTGTTACATGGCTTTATTCATCATGTTAATGGCATTTATACAATATCCCTGTGGGGCTGCAGAATCAAAGGACTGAAGACTAAAATGAGAAGAAGAACAAGAAATAGAGTTTAAAAACTTTGTTGAACTGATGATATCCAATGGTACATATGTCCTATGGTTTATCATTGGGCATGGAGTATTCACATAATTATTAGGTGTCACTCCAGTGGTCAACAGGTCCTTCTACCTTTGTTCTTTCTATACACACACCATATCGGTTTCCACACTCGGAAAGCACCCAATGCCCTTGGTTCTCTTCAATCATGTACACATGCACTCATTGTACAATACATACATCCACACAAGTCATACAACACCACACAATACATACACCCACTCCCGATATACAACACAACACAATACATACACCTACATTCGGTGTACAACACAACACAATACATACACCTACATTCGATGTACAACACAACATAATACATACACATACATCCGGTGTACAACGCAACACAATACATATACGTCCACATATTAAAACACAATGAATACATGTGCCATGATGCCATGATTGCACAATTAACATAAATAGTACCACATTACCGCAACAAAGAATGCATGATATGCACACACTACCACATGTACACTAGTATCATATGTACAACATGTACCCAGTACCACTTGTACATAGCACCACCTGCACAATGTGTGCACAACATCACATGTACATGACACCACCTGCACAATGTGTACACAATTCCACATGTACACTACATCACCTGTACAACATGTATGCAAAACCGCATGTACACAACACCACATGAATGACATGTACATGACACCACATGTAAACAACATCACATGCACGACATGTACACAACACCACATGTACAATCATGCACACAACACCATATGTACATCTCACCACATGTACAACATGAACAGAACGCCATATGTACATAAAACTACATATACAACATGTACATATAACCATACGTAAACAACACCACATATCCAACATGTGCACAACACCATATGCACACAACACCGCATATCAAACATGCACACAGTACGGTATGTACACATAACCACATATCAAACATGTACATAACACCATCTATACCTAGCACTGCATATGAAATATACACACAACAAATATATACACAACACCTTATGCCCATAACATCATAGGTGAAACATGTACAACATATATACAACAATAGTATGACACATCCATAGACTACACATTAACCTAAAAGGAAATCTTGCTTCTAGTGTCTCTCCACTATGCATGCATTCTTTAGCATGTCGTATATCACACTGCTCTCATTCCGCAGATGTACCCCTCAACATTACCTTCCATAACATATACATATACATAGTATAATCACATAATATAAAATCATACTCACATGATACTGACCTTGTAGATCTGTCAGGGTTATTCTTCATACTTTATCCCTCATAATCTGAAAACCTTTTCATGCCATTCACCTGCATAAGAAATCATTCCTCCACGAGAATGATTCCCGATGACCCTGTCATACAATGACATACATAAATACATATATACATATGAATATTAGCACAAAAAATCATAACAAACCTCTCAATCAACGACATACATACATACATACATATATGCATACATAAACATCAACATAAAAAAATCATGATCCCATCAAACAAGGACACACATACATGCATATATACATATATAGACATTATCATAATCATGATCACAACATAATTACCATATAGCATAAGGTTAAGGTTAATATAACTTCCTTTATTTTCACACAACATGCACCATGATTAGAACCACAGTTCCCAACTTAACCAAGGTATACAACACCTCAAATCCATTTACTTAACCTTACCTGATTACCTTTATCATGTCCACTCTGGCATCATCCATTTATCCCAATGAATCCCAGAAATCCAACCGACTGTCATATTCTTACCTTCCGTTTCCCTTTACTCATGTATCAAGCTTCATTTAGGCCTTAAATTACATGTTGGGTACCACACAAATCTTCCCAAGCTCCATTAAATTTCCTCTTTTCCAACCAATTCCCAAGACTCTCGAAACATAAAAGGAAATAAAAAGAAACAAAAACAAGAAAACCATGAAAATTAACAACAATGTGACACCGTAACAAAGTTCGTGGCCATGCACTAGACGCATTCAAGACCAAAAATCAAGCATAACAAATCACAAGAGACCAAAAGCACAAGATTGGAAACAAACAACATGACTCAATCCCCATCATTCCCAGTGCTTCCCAGGGAAAGATCAATCTGAGCCTTCTTCAATATTTCATAATATATTTTTCCATGCAATCCCTTGCATCATACTACCATAAACACATAAATGTCAGATCATAAAGAAACATAACAACATACTAGTTACCTTACCTTGTTGTGCCAAACACAATGCCATGTAACTGAACACACATGCCAGCCACATGTTCCAAATATCAAGATAACATATATATTAATTTGAAATAAAAAAATTACCAAATCTGACAATCATATCATAATAAACAATCAACTCATGTTCATTAGTCATAATACATACTGCTACAACTAGCATCTACTTACACTCAAGTATATGCTAGCTATCTCAGCACATAGTTGTTAGCATAGCCATCTTAAAACAAGATCATTCCTTCATGAAATATTATAGACACATATACTTATATCATGCAATTAATGAAACATTCAAACAAGTTACCAACATACCATGTTAAATAAATCAACTAGATGATGTAATAGACACCAAATCACTCAAAAACCAAATAGATGACATAATCAAACATTCAAGCACCAAGTATACGAAATAAGAAAACTCATACCTTAATGTATCTTAAGGGAGGTTGTCTTATCTGCAAAATCAATCCACATTATCACAATATAACTTCTCAACACATCAACTTAAACATAAATAGGTTCATTATATTCATGACAGTAACTAGCTAACATGTTCACATCATAAGCTCAAAAACAATTGTCAAAAAATCACATATGCACAATCAATCTAGATTATTACAACAAAATATCACAAATATATTGACTCATACATGAATGTAATAACCCTAACCATCTTCACAGGCCAATCCAAATCAGCATAATACATATAACATCAAGATCTTAAAGACATTAACACTAATCATCAAGTTAACTAACATATAACAACAAGAAGTTAATCATATAACATAATAATCAATAACATATAACATAGTCATCAAGTTAATACCATGCATGACCAACCAACCCATTTACATATGATCACACTATTTGACTAGCATATATCATTTATGTTACCATAACAATAATAGAATGGAAGGCACACACATAACCATAATGCATATAACTAAACTGATCAACTAGCATTTTTCATGCATGTAGCTGCAACAAAAATAAGATGACAAACAAGTACATAACCCTAATTTTTATAACAACCATTAACCAACAGTACTGCATGCAAAACGTACAATACCTGTATGATGGTTCGCTCTTACCCACAAAGTCTAATGCCACAACTTCACTTTGATGATCTACATCTCTTGCTCTATCTCAGCAAACACATTAGCATCATAACATACCAAAATGACCTAATTGCATACAATGACCTCATGGACAACAACCATAACCATGAAAATTAATGCATAACAATGTATAGACACTAACATGCATAAAAAATTCATAACCGACATTCATTCATAACGATCACATCAAAAAGCAAATGCCATCAACTTCTACATGGAAACACAACTGCAACAATGACCACCACCATGCGTACACAAAAAGAACATAATCCACCAAAATAAAAAACACATATGAAACTGACATGTATGCATGAAAAACACATCACAATGCATAACCAATAATATACTCATGATGACACACTTCACAACAACAACATCCTCTTTCACATGGTGACATCAGTACAACCATGACCGACACCTTCCATATGCAATAAGAATATATACCACAAGGATGATTAACACACGTGAACTGACATGAATGCATGACCAACACACACCGCCCATCCAGTCCAAGGGGTGAACCATGCTTTGATACCACTCTCTAACACCCTCTTCCCATATCTACCCAAGTAACTAGCCAACTGGGGTAAACATTTGACGAGATACTACTATGATATTATTCAACCTCCTAGGTGACCTTAAGGAAGTGGAATCGGTGGAAACACATCAAACATACCTTCCACATCAACAATGGAACTCCTAGGAGCCAACCCAACCACTCAAGTATCTAGCCCCTAGGTCCCACTGAGGTTTTTGACCTTTAAACCGTCAAATTCTCCCACAGTATAGGCATGGGTGCATTTGGGAGGCTATGGATGCTCCCATGGCATATGCATGCATGCATCTATGAACTTTTTCCCACAGACATGTGCTAGCTTCCCTGATAATTGAGCCACTTTTTCAGGCCCAAAGCCTAGGTCACTGCCCAAAAATCAATGACAAGTTCAAAAATGAAATAATATAGCAAAACAATGATGCACAAGCAAACACTTGAACAAGGACTTGACTGGACCCCTACTAGCCATGACATACATTTCATCAAACATATCACAAATATGTAATCTATAGATTTAAATAACATATCTGAGCATAGGGGTCTCATACTTACCTGAGAATCACTAAGAAGCATTGTTCCTTTACATCATTAGTTGCATTATCCTATATTAGGTCATAGATACATAGTTCATTCATTTACAAATAAAAACATGAGGAGAGCCATATATCATCACTATCATAATACATGCTTATAACAAACATAATTACAACAAAAATATCAAGGATACAATGGCCATGGAATCCACATATAAACAAATACATTTTACACATAAGATGTCAAGGAGAGAACCTCTTATTAATGAATGCAAAAGCCAACCCGGGATGGGACTACCATGTTCCACCCGACCATAGATTGGCTGAGAAAAATATCTCTTCATCTAATCACCCATGTGCCATATTCCAAGCATGATTATGGGACTTAAACAAAAATAACCAACTAGGGCATCCCAAGGCTAAACCACCTCACCCTCATCAACAAAAACCAAGCTTTATCGAAATCCATACCAAATTACTAGGACAAACAAAAAACATGTAATATTAGGATTTTCCATGGTCTTCACTAGATCACTAGGTCGAAAGAAGCATGGATGCCACTGGATTTCTCCACCTACAGCGTGAGTATTTTTCCTGTCTCCTAGTCTCTCAAGCTTTACCACAATCCAAAGTCTAATCTGGGGACCACTAGGCCCTAAATCAAGACTCACTCTCCAGGATTTACCATATATCCTAACCCAAGATTCCTAGGCATGATGGAGATAACCCAACTCTCAGGCTTTACCGCAATCCACACCAAATCACTAGGCCCTAAACCAAGGCAGCATGCTATCTGGTTTTACCGCAACCCACAGTCTGGTTTAGGGGTTACTAGGCCATGTGTTCTATCATTCATATATCCACCTCACTAATCTCTGAATCCATCTAGAAATCTAGCTAAACCAGAACATGAGAACACCACACTATGTCTATCTAGAAATGGAAAGGGTATGCTGAAAGCACTATCACGCCTGGAAAAACCCATGCCATGACAGGAAAGAACCACATGCAATACCAGGCATGCTAAATCTAGCAAGGAAACCACACATGCAATCGATACATGTAAGGAATCATGTTATAGCTAATTGATCTCTCTCTTCCTTTCTTGATCCTTCCTTAGTCTTGCCTTATTTTCCTTTCCTAATCCAATGCCAAATTGATCAAAGAAAAATATGTGTCCAAGAGTGAGAGAGAGAGAGAGAGAGAGAATAATGAGAGAGCTCCAAAACTGAACTGACAAAAGGTGTGAGAAAAAATCTTGCCAACTGAACCTTAGAAGCATTTTTATTAATGAGGCCTCTATTTTCTTCATTTTCCATTATTTTCCTTCATTTTCCTCCTCACATGCAACCTGTGAACTTTCACCTCCATTTTCTCCTAATTTCCTTTATTTTCATAAATAAATGTACCAAAAAATCCATTTTTCCTTTCCAAATATTTTTCCATTTCCTTTTCCATTTTCCTTTCCCATAATAACCAAAATGAACACCCACTAGGATGTTTTTCCATACATTAATCTTGGAATAAGTGTCCCATCTATCATGGCTATTATTTTTCCTTTATTAAATTTTATTACATGGAATTTTCACAAAGGATGTTACAACATATTTCGATCATTGTACATGTAATGTTAGCTTATGTGATGAGTATGGGTATGCCTCCCTAGGTAAATATGTCATGACATAAATGTATTGTAACAGAAGATGATCTCGCCAGATGTTCTTGATCTTGAATTTTCAAAAAGTAAAGCACTTCAGTCTTCAATTGTTGATTTTGAATTTTCACTTTGGGGGGAAATATTTTATAGGAAATTTTGTCACATCTGGTCAATCGACCTACAAAATGGATAAATCAACATGCTTTTACCCCTTGACATCATCATTCCACAAATCCCTAAGCATGAATCTCCTTAATCCCAAAGTTTCTACCTAAAATAGTCTTGAATCAACCTCTTTAAGCACCAACACAGTTTGTATGCCTATGGACCTGTGTTCACTAGCAGGTTTCTCCATGTTGGGTTGGTTTGATCACCAGTAGGTTGCCCTGTGTTGGGGTGCGTTGATTCTAGAAATTCAGGAAAAAGAGAGAGAATCCTAAAGCCTCTTCTTCCAGAAGCTTCCAGGATTTGTTTGAACTATTTACCTTAGATAAAACTCTTGAATCCTATCCTATCCTACCTTGGAGTTTCCATCCCTTATCCTTTGATCCCATCCTCCCATCAAGAGTGGATCTCAAGCCTAGATTGGTAAATGGATATTAACTCCCAACTCACTATCCTATTATATATATTTGTGGCCATCCATAAGCTAGGGGTTTGATTTTGGAGATAGATTGTACCCTCATGTTGTTTCTGTGAAGAGTCATTATTCGATGCATTAGGGTGATATAGAGGTACATTTTTTGGCAAAGAAGGAACAAGTCAACTAGAGGAGCTCTCTACAAGATCAACTCCTATATTTGGTTGTAACTCACTCCATTTCTATTAATGCAAATATTTGTTTGTTTTCCTATATATGATGTTATGAATTCATGTATTTTGATGCCATGTTGATCCATTTAATGAAGTATTTAGATGATGCTACATGTATGTCGTAGATAATTGGCTTGTGTTGTTTGATTATGCAGGTTCTAATTATAGAGATCAAAGCTAGGGTTGGAGAATTCAAGCTAAGAAAGGAACAAATCATACGACGGATAATAGATAGGCTTCATCTGATTATCTATTTACTTCAAGGGAAACATTAGCTACTTTGTATTTCTGTTGTTCTAAGCTAGGCCATCCAGTCTAGGGAAGATATATCTATCTGTAGTTGTAGATTCTGTATGACACCTCCCTTCATAAAAATACTGAAATATACTCTTTTATAGGGAAGCTTGGAACCATATAACACACACTTGTTAACTTCACTCACCATTTCCACACTTTAAATTCCTTAAGAATAACATCACATTCACTTGGATGGAAGAGACCATGTTATGCTTTGAATATTTGAGGGAGATCTTAGTCTCTCCTCCTATTATAAACCCCCCCTTCAATAATTTCCATGTCATCCTATACACCTCAATAATAAAAACTTTTGTAGGAGGGACGATTTTCTAAAAAGACAAAAATGGATTTATTACATCATTTATTATTTAAATTACACCAAATTTCTTACCCACGAGATCAATTTATGGAAACAGAAAGATAATGTACAAAAATAGCTTTAATACCAAGAATATTTGTCATTACATGTTGAAACAAATGATATGCATGATTATTTAACAATACGCAATCATTTATCTCCTCACTAAAACCAACCTTATTGGTCATTCACGTCGACGGTGGCCACAATTCCCAAAAAATGATTTGGGTGGGATACTACAATCGCACCGTGGTTCACAATACTTTACTCTATTTACATATTTTCTCCCAATGCCAAGAACGCAATAATTAGATTCACAAACCCTCTATGTCTATACATATTATATCACCACTTTTCTTGTTCATGACACTACAAGGAAAAGCCCCTCTAGGTGATTTTTTTGAGGAACCCCTTATAAAAATACCCCATACATATGTTTCTAGCGGAGATTACTAGAGGAGTTTGGTGGGCAGAGGGTTTTGCGGATGTTTTCCGCTCGGTGCGCTTATCATCCAAAATCACATCGCTGCTCTCTACAAGAGAAATCACTGGTGCGCACAAAACATTGGCAAACCAGACACCATGTGCTCCGTACACACCCGCCCGGTCCGTCGTATTACTGTATAGCATCGGCGCTTCACAACTCTTCCGTGCCAATGCATCATAAAACACCGCGCCAAAACAGAAACCGCCCAGTGCAGTATTAAAAAACCACACCGGTGCATCATAAAACACCGCACCAAAATATAAACCGACTGGTGCATTCGTAATAAACAACACCGATGTCCCTATAAACCACGTACACCGAAACAGGGTTAAATAAAAAAAAATTACGGCCAAAAAACCATTATTTTTACTTTTCTTAGTGCTCCAAAGCTCTCAAGCATCGGTGCGCTCTACAAGAGAAAGCACTGGTGCGCACAAAACATTGGCACACCAGACACCATGTGCTCCATACTGTAGGTTTTAACCCTGTACAGAAATTATCTACAAATGAATCTTTAAAAATAGAAAATAAATAGTAGCGAGAGCATAAAACATAAAACAGATAAACACAGAGATTTTCCCCTGGATCCCAAATCGGGACAACCAGCTTGATTTTTCATTATATTCCTTTTAGTGTTACAACACACATATATATATACATGCCGAAGCATACATAAAACCCAATCCATTAACCCTGGATTAGAACATAACCGTAGTTCCCTTGACCAGATCTAAAAAATACCAGGGGTCGAAAACCATCATGCCCCAAAACAATGTGCAAACCCATGCACAAAACCATGGGCGGTTCTGCCCACCGAAAAATAAGGACCGACATAATTACTAGTCCTGGAAAGAATATAACACATACCCAACATTCTCCCACTTGTTGTTTTCTTTCCGCAGGGGGCCACAGGAGAGCTTAGTCATTAGCCCAGCTTTGCAACACCCATTGTTTCTCTACACCAAGAGAAATTCTGAGTGCTCACAGACTTCGTCAATGCATTTGCAACATTCTTCAAGGTGTCCACCTTTACCAGCAACACCCTTTAGAATCAACCATATCTCTCACAAAGTGATATTGAACATCAATGTGCTTTGTATTTGAATGATAAGCAGGGTTCTTAGCCAAGAAAAATTCACTTTGGCTATCACAGTCTATCCTTATAGCTTGCTGCACCAACCCCATACATGAACACAATCTCTGCAACCAAACTGCTTCCTTGCTTGCATGAGTGGCTGTCATATACTCTACCTCTGTAGTTGAAAGAGCCACTACAAACTGTCTTTTACTCATCCAACTAATTACACCTCCAAATAGGCTAAACACATACCCACTTGTAGATCTTCTTTGGTTCAGATCTCCATCCTAGTCTGCATCAACAAAACCACGAATGTCCAACATTCTTTCCAATCCTGGTCTTCCTTGGTAGCACAAGCCATAATCACTAGTGCCACGCAAATATCTGAAAACCCGCTTCACTGATGTCCAATGCTCCTTCCCTGGGTTTGACATAAAAATGCTCAATACTCCCACTACATGTGCAATGTGTGGTCTAGTATAGACCATTGCATACATCAGGCTACCTACTGCACTTGCATATGGAACACGGGACATATCCTCCTCTTCTTCTAGTGTCTTGGGACACTGTTCAACAGACAACTTTACACCTATAGGAATCGAAACATTCACCGGTTTACTATCCTGCATATTGAACCTCTACAATATAGTCTCAACATACTTCCTTTGGTTTAGCCAGAGCTTCCTCTTTACCTAATCTCTCTTAATTTCCATGCCCAAAATATAGTTTGCAACACCAAGATCCTTCATGTCGAATTTGGAGAACAGTTGGGTCTTAAAATCTTGGATAATTTCTTTGTCATTTACAATCAACAACATATCATCCACATACAAGACCAAATAAATAACATGGTCACCAATTAATTTAAAATAAACACAGTGATCCTCCTTGCTTCTGGTGAAGCCAATTCCCCGTATGCAGGTATCAAATTTCTGATACCACATCCTTGGTGACCGTTTTAACCCATACAAAGACTTCTTTAACCTGCATACCTGTTCTTTCCTACCCTTCACCATAAAGCCTTCAGGTTGCTTCATTTATATCTCCTCTTCCAGATCCCCGTGAAGAAATTTTGTCTTCACGTCCATCTGTTCTACCTCAAAATCAAATGCAGCAGCAACAAATAAAAGTAGTCTAATAGAAGTAACCTTGGCAACAGGAGAAAAAATATCACAAAAATCAATTCTCGGCACCATGGAATAACCTTTTGCTACCAACCTAGCTTTGTATTTCTCCACCTTTCCTTCTACATTCATCTTCTTCTTAAATATCCATTTTCTCCCGATGGGCTTCCTTCCAGTCGTCAACTCCACCAGATCCCATGCCTCAATTTTATGCAAGGATGCCATTTCATCAACCATGGCCTCCTTCCAGAGTTTTCCATCCTCTGAATCTATGGCCTCCCTGAGAGTTTTGGGATCATCATCAGTTATAGTTAAAACAAAATTTGAACAAAAATAAGATGGACTATACCTTTCTGGTTGTCTTCTTTCCCGAACTGATCTTCTCACTGCTGGTGTTTGTGGCTCTTCCTCTTATGAGTATTCTTATGTTGTAGAGTCTAATTCATCTTCCTTTAGCTCAAACTCTATATTTTCAGGTTCCTTTGGTAGGAATTCATGTTTAACAACATATTTCACCTCTCTAAACACCACATCTCAACTGTACACAACCTTCCTTGTTTCTGGGTTCCAAAGCTTGTAACTCTTTAAACCATCCTTATACCCAATAAAGATGCACCTTTCAGATTTATTATCCAACTTGGTCCTTTTCTCCTTTGGAACATGTACATATGCATCACATCCAAATACCCTTAGATGTGAAAGAGAGGGTTTCTTACCAGTCCATACCTCATGTGGAATCTTATCCTCCAACGCTGATGAAGGTGATCTATTAACTAAGTAACATGCAGTCTCCACTGCCTCTGCCCAGAATTCTTGTCCTAACCCGGTACCACTGAGCATGCTTCTTGCCTTTTCCATCAGTGTTCTATTCATTATTTCTGCAACTCCATTTTGCTGAGGTGTGTATGGAGTAGTCTTCTGTCGTGCTATACCACACTTCTTACAGAACTCTTCAAATTCCTTCTTGCAGAACTCCCCACCATTATATGTCCTCAACACCTTTATCTTCTTCTCTGTCTGGTTTTCCACCAGAGCCTTAAATTCTTTAAATTTGTCAAAGACTTCAGATTTCTTCCTCAAGAAATATATCCATGTATTCATTGAGAAGTCATCTATGAATGAAACATAGTACACAGACTTTCCCAGTGATGGAACTGACACAGGCCCAAACACATCACTGTGCACAAGTTCTAATATCTTGTTTGCCCTCTTAGCACCAAAAGGAAAACTCACCCAATTCTGCTTCCCATATACACAATGTTCACAGAAATCGAAATCCAGAGAACAATTAGACATACCTTCTACCATACCATCTCTATGCAGTATCCGAAGGCCCTTCTCTCCAATATGTCTAAGCCTTTGATGCCATAGCATGGTCTTTTCTCCAGAGACAGCTAGACTTTCCGTCCCACTTTCAGGAACCACAGAACTGTTACACCCATCAATAACAGTGCTACCTTGTAGCTTGTACAGAGTTCCAGTCCGAACTCCCCGAATTAATACCAGTGCTCCCCGAACCATCTTGCAGGCATCTTTCTCGAACACTGTTTTTACACCTGCATCATCCATCTTGCTTACAGAAATCAGATTTCTGGCCAATGCAGGAATATGCAGAACACCAGGAAGTGTTCTAATCCTTCCACCTTGCAGCTTCAACTTGAATTTTCCACGTCCGACGATTCTGGCCTTCCTATCATCCCCTAGGAAGACATCACCACCATCATATTTCTCATACTCGCAGAACCACTCCCTATGGGGAGTGAAGTGAAAGGATGCACCTGAGTCAATCAACCATGACTCATGATCTACATGTGTATTTGAAGAAGAAGCCAAATACGCATCCCCACCTTCATCCGAGGTGGTTTTTGCCTCTGCAGAAGGAGCATCATCAGATCCCTTTCCTTTCTCAGGAGCTTTAGATCTGCAGTCCTTTTTGTAGTGCCCTTCCTTTCCGCATTTCTAGCACACCTTTACAAACTTTCCAGGAGATTTAGATCTCCCTCTATATTTAGATCTCCCACTCAAAACCTTATTCTTTTTTCTGTTATGGGACCTTCCTCGTACATATAAGGCATTTCCATTTTGACCCTCCATATTTCTCTGTCTCATTTCCTTCGACAGCAAGGCTGAGACAATGTCATAAAAATTCAAGGTAGTTGTATTGCTACCTATTGCAATAACCAGACTGCCCCAAGAGTTTGGTAGAGAACAAAAAAAACTGATGCACTTATCTTCATCTGAGATTTTAATATCAACAGATGACAGCTAACTTACCATAGTATTGAAGGTGTTCAGATGATCTGTCATCGATTCTCCATCCTTCATCCTCAAGTTATACAGCTTTTTCTGTAGGAACAATTTATTCACCAGAGACTTAGATTGGTACAAAGTCCCTAGCTTGTCCCACAAGGTCTTCGCCGTAGCTTCCCCAGATACATTCAACAATACTGAATCTGAGACACAAAATCGTATTGTGCTCTTTTCCTTTTGATCCAACTTCTTCCAGTCTTCATCTGACATTGTCATTGGTTTAGTACTTGGATCTACTGCGATCCATTGATATTTATCCACCAGTAGATCCTCCACCTTGAGCTTCCACAACTCAAAAATTGACCATTAAATTTCTCAATCGCTATTTTTCCGCTGCTCGCCATCTTCTTTCACCACAAGAATAAATCCTGCAGATCTCCCACTGAACAGGGTCTACCTCAGGCCCAAGAAAAAAACCTCTCAGTAACAAAGGCATCCCCTTGAAGTCGAAACAACTCTGATACCAAATGTAGGTTTTAATCCTGTACAGAAATTATCTACGAAAAAATCTTTAAAAACAGAAAATAAATAATAACAAGAGCATAAAACATAAAACATATAAACATAGATATTTTCCCCTGGATCCCAAATCGGGACGACTAGCTTGATTTTTCATTATATTCTTTTTAGTGCTACAACACATATATATACATGCCGAAGCATACATAAACCCAAATCCATTAACCCTAGATTAAAACATAACCGTAGTTCCCTTGACCAGATCTACAAAATGCCAGGGGTTGAAAACCATCATGCCCCAAAACCATGTGTAAACCCATGCACAAAACCATGGGTGGGTCCACCCATCAAAAAATAAGGACCAACATAAGGACTAGTCGTGGAAAGAATATAACACATACCCAACACGTACACACCCGCCCGGTGCATCGTATTACTATAGAGCACCGGTGCTTCATAAATCTTTCGCGTCGATGCATCATCAAACAACACGCCAAAACAGAAACCGCCAGGTGCAGTGTTAAGAAACCGCACCGGTGCATCATAAAACACCGTGCCAAAATAGAAACTGACCGGTGCGTTCGTTAGAAACAACACCAGTGTGCCTATAAACCCCGCACACCGGAACATGGTTAAATAAAAAAAAAATTACGGCCAAAAAACTGCATTTTTCACTTTTCTCAGTGCTCCAGAGCTCTCAATCACCGGTGCGCTCTACAAGAGAACACACCGGTGCGCACAAAACATTGGCACACCAAACACCATGTGCTCCATAAACACCCGCCCGGTGCATCGTATTACTGTAGAGCACCGGTGCTTCACAACTCTTCTGTGCCGGTGCATCATAAAATACCATGCCAAAACAGAAACCGCTCGGTGTGGTGTTAAGAAATTGCACTGGTGCATCATAAAACACTGTGCTTCATAAGAAACAGCACCGGTGTGCCTATAAAAACCTGCGCACCCAAACAGGGTTAAATAAAAAAAAAAATACGGCCAAAAAACCGCATTTTTCACTTTTCTCAATGCTCCAGAGCTCTCAAGCACCGGTGCAATTTATTCTTGTCTGAGCCACCCTGACATCGGTGCTCCCATTACACCCATTGCATGCACTGCTGCTCTGCATTGCCCACCAATCTCTAGCTTGCATTTTTCAAAATGGTGGGAAAATTTTCTTTTGCAAATTCTACAACCAATATGCCTCCTCAACGGCGAAATGTACAGGTATTTTTCTTGTTTTTCCATAATTAAGCTTTTAGCGGATTAGAATTTCAAATAACCTTAAAATTAACCATTTAAAAGAAAAAGAAAAAAAAATTGTCGCCCGGTGCGCACAAGTCATTCGGCTCGCACCGGTAAGCAGTGCTACCTGTAAAATTAACAGGTTGGACCGCAACCGATGCTAATGGTATCCACACCATGTCCGGGGTGGTACTGAAAGGTGCACCGTGTTATTTTAAAATTAAAAAAAAAAAGTGCGGTGCGGTCATTTAGCCAGTCGCATCATTGACCATGGGAATAACAACATGGTGCGTTGACGGAAATATCCACCCTGGTGTCTGTCAGCGCACCGCATTCAAAATTTCGATAGGGTCAAAGGTGTGGCCTGATAAAATACCGCACTGCTGACTATGTAATTTGTCAGGAAGTCAGTGTGTTGACACAACTATATGTGTCAGGGCATATATTTTAGTCAGTGCACTGCTCTTTTGACACCATACATAGTCAACGGTGCTTTAAAAATTTGCAGGTGCACTGCATACGGTGCGCTGAATGTCATCTGGGGCACCGCCCCCGGTGCATGACAAAAAAACAACGCATCGGAACCGGTGCATGACTGTTTTTTGTGGCGCATCGATTGGTCTTTTTTTTCCAAAAAAGTTATATATGTATATTCCTAAATACAAGTCTCATTTAATAAAAAAAATTATTTAATGTGTCAATGATTCAGAGAGAAGAAGGGGAAAAACAGCAACAACAGGCGGAGTAGTATGACATGGTTCGCCTATGGGAGGCATGAGAGAGGGAGAGAGATGTGTACCCTCACCCTATTACAACAGCTACCCAAGGGCTCCTAAGGTAGGTAGGCCTCCCCAAGTTCTATGAGGAGGCTACTTCCCTAAAGGTCCATAGTGTGTTTTTGAGACATCTTATCCACAGGTGGAATGCCCACCAATAGGCTTTCCAGGTTGGTTCTAACCAATGGTACACACCCACTGTGGAGGATATATATTTCATTATAGGGCTATTGAGGAGAGGGGTGGATTTTCCCTCGTTCCCAGAGGTTCCAGTTGGTTGTGTAGCACGGATTCAGTTAGTTTACTCCCAGATATACATTGGAGCATCAATATTGTCTCTTGCAGATTTTCAGGTCACTGGAGGTCAGTTACGTATTGGTGCATTTGGTAGTGAGGAGGTGCAGTGCCTCTCACTTCTCATTTCGACCATTTCACACAACACCAATGACGGGCAACACATTAGTTTCTAGCTTCTATATTATGTTGATTCTTTAGTACTGGAGCCACGACTTGTCAGGTGGTCTGCCATTTTTTTGCTGCAGTTTTGTACAGCCTTAGATAGATGTTGTGCTCATGCATAAGGGAGGGTTAACTTCCCTTTTTCTTCAAAGATTTTTTGTTCAATTTTTGAGATGTTTCCAGAGATGAGGCCTACTTTTGTTCGGCATCCTTGTATGCCGATGTTGGAGGCACGAATGCACATGTGGGGGTAGATGATGCTCAAGAGGGGCGAGACTATGTTTCCAGCCAGGATATTGCATGATGCATTGGACTTTCTAGCCAGTGTTGATGAGCTTCATCCATTCATTATGGTCCCATGTCCTTATGTTGGATTGGATTGGTGAGGGTGTGCCAACATCCTCTTCACATATGACGAGCCACCAGATGATAGAGGTAACATTATTGTTTTATTTAAATTTATTCTAACATGTTCTTTAACTTGTTTTTATTAAATTGTGTAATGAAATTGTCTAATTATTGTTGTGTACTTGTATATATTTTGCAGAAATTGGCACTTTTGATCGCGAGGAGATGCCAACACCACCACATGATCCAGGTGTGGATCTTGATGACAATCAGGGCATGCCAGATGTTGAGGATCATCAGAAGGCCAATGTAGAGAGACATGCTCCTGCTGGTGCGCCGGTATTGCCTTTTTCTAGGAGCGGTAGACTTGATACTAGATACAGGATGGAGTTGGGTGACCAACTTAGTGCATTGATTGTTGAGGCGAGCATCAGGCTTGCTCATTACAGAGACATATAGGCCGATGATAGGCTATTACAGATGTGGAGAGGCAAGTTGCGTGACATGTACAGCCTGATGTGGCATGTCATAGGAGCTACGACAGCTATTACGCGACTGAGGAGGATTGTTACATGTTATAGGCATGGTCGAGTCGCATCACGTGATGGAAATTCTGCGAGCAGCAACTCATCATCTCATGATCGTTCACCTCGCGCCGTGCCAGATGAGCATGAGCCTCCACTAGCATCTAACATCAGTCATCATGGAGATGAGGTTGAACCATTGGCCATGTCTAGTCAGCAGCATCCATTAGTACTCATGATCATGAGCAAGTTGGACCATCGACCGTCGAGGCTACACCATTGACTGAGCAGGCCTCCACTAGTACTGTTACTGATGTTGTACTACCACCAGCTGATCCATGAAATTTATATTACAATTGTGTATTTTTAACATTATTCATTTATATATATATATATAGAGAGAGAGAGAGAGAGAGAGAGAGAGAGAGAGATATATAGTCCATGTATTTTATATTCATGTTGCAGTTGTACTTAATTTACATGTTGGTGATCATCATGATGTGTATATTGTTAGGTCATGTTAGATATGTTCATTTAATGTGCAGCTTGCAGATAGATGTGCATGTGATAGCATGATTTATTTGACATGAGATGTATATTTGATGTTTGTGTTGTGATGATGTTAATATATAATGTTAATTGTGTTTTGTTAGATGATCACGATCACGATGATGTTAGCAATTTTGAATGTATTTTTTATTCAAATATGATGTTTGTGTGATGGTTATAATGATTGTGATGTTTATTAATTAATTTAATATCAAATTACCATGATATTTATTAAATATTATGTCGTGATTGTAATTGAAATTGAAATTTTAATTGTATGTAAAATTGTAAAATTGTACTTGTATTTTTAATTGTAATTTTAACTGTAATTGTATGTAAAATATTTAATGTAAAATTTTAATTGTAATTGTAATATTTAATTTATTGTGAAATGATTGTAATTGTAATTTTATATATGACAAATTGTAAAATTGTAATTCTAATTCTAATTGTATGTAAAATTCTAAAATTGTAATTGTATGTAAAATATTTGTAAAATTGTAATTGTAATTCTAATTCTAATTCTAATTGTTAGTATGAATATTAATTCCAAGTGTACGGAAAAAGACCACTTTAGTTGCGTATAACAAACAGCCCTAACAGCAGAAATAACTGCTAATATCTTCAGATCTGCAGTTAGGTGATCAAGATAAATGCTGCAAAAATCTAGATCTACGCATTAGAAGACATTAAACAGTAGAAAAAACAAGATTTACTCCATGCATCCAATAGACAATACAAGAATATATCAAATTAATTTTGTATTAATGGAACCTGGGAAGAAAACACAAGAGAGTGTTCCCTGTTCTCCTCAATGGGATGGGTTCTTGTAAGTTCTCAGCACTTCAGATCTAGAATTCCTTTCTCTTGATGGTGTAGAAAACCCAAAAAAAATAGCAAAACATGGCTATGATGGTGGATCAATAGCTAGACCAAAAGTTTAGATCCATAGTGATCTTTAGGCAACAAAAGGTGGTAAATGAATGAGAAAACCCTTCTATTTATAATAAAATGTTGATTTAGTCTAGATATTGGTGCATAATTAAAATATTATTAACCAAATCAAGATCCAACTTTTATGGGATATTTTATTATATTTGTTGGAGGGAAAAAGAATTTGACTTGGGTCAAATCCCTTTATTTGTAAATAATAAATAAATAAATGATTTATTTATCATTTTAAGTATGTGGTTGAGTAATAATCAAATAAATAATGATTTATTTAATTATTTAAGGGTGAATAAGTCATATTTAACAAAGAATATTATTTAAATAAAGTTTAAATAATTATTCTTAGAAAATAATAAGATAAATAATGATTTATCTAATTAATTTCCTTGTTTTGGGTTAAATATAACCAGGAATATTAATTAAACTGCTGTTTAACTAATTATTCCTTGGGGAAAATCAAACAAATGTATATTTATTTAATATTTCCCCATGGGGTTTCCTGTTTAGACCATAAACAACTTAATAAATATGGCTTACTAAGTTATTTTCATAGTGAAAGCAATTTTTCTTGGGGTAAAATTGGTCTTACATGGTGTACTTGGGTCCATCTAATGGTAATAGGTTAGATAACCAAAAAATGGTTTAACACTAATTCTAATTCTAATTGTATATAAAATATTTATAAAATTTTAATTGTATTATTGTGAAATGATTGTAATTGTAAATGTAATTGTATGTAAAATTAAAATTGTAATTGTAATTCTAATCGTAATTGTATGTGAAATTGTAAAATTGTAGCTGTAATTGTAATAGTAATTCTAATTCTAATTCTAATTCTAATTTTAATTGTAATTGTATGTAAAATATTTGTAAAATTTTAATTTTATTAATGTGAAAATTTTAATTTTATTAATGTAAAATAATTTTATTAAAATATTTAAATTTGTAAATTTGTAAATAATTTTAAAATAATAAATCTAGAATAATATGAATTTTTATAACATAATAAAGTTGAGAAAATAATGCAAATAAATTCATGTACTTTAGAATTATCATTATTTTATTATGATCTTACATACCAAAAAAAAATAACTTTATACAGTCTGGTGTGCTTATCATCATAACATGCACCGGTGTGTTTTAGTACTAAGACGCACTGGTGCTTCAAAACTCTTCCGCACCAGTGCATAATAAAACACCACGCCAAAACATAAACCTCGATCTTACGAAACCGCATCAGTGTGCCTATAAAACCCCGTGCACCAGAACAGGGTTACTTTGTAAAGTGCAACATTGGAGCAGCAGAGGGTTCGATCGCGAGCAAGAATTTTTCTGAGGAGATGAGGGTTTGTAAAGACAAGAGTTCAAATTTCGGTTGAGAAGTTTATAGCAAAGAAAATGAGTGATTCAAACAGAAAGACGGACAAAGACGCTTACAGGAATGCAGATGGTTACAGAGCTCGACAGAGTACAAAAGGAGAAAAGGAGTACAGGCTGAGACTGGAAGAGAGCATTCGATTAAGTTCGGTGATAGGGTTAAGAGGTCCCATGATGGAGAAAAGGAGAGCTGAGTTGATTGCAGAGAAAGATCAATTGAGGCAGTCAATAAAGCCAAGAGGCACCATGAAGGGAAGGATTCTCATTCCCTTAAAAACAACAGAGAAAGATCAATTGACGTTATTGATCGAGCTGGTAGGACCCATTAAGGGAAATATTCTCCAGAATGCCTTTAAAATCAGCTGGGAGTATTGTCTGAGCTTCAGTTGGCTTACATAAAATTTTATTGGCAAATCTGATGTCGCATAAAATCACATCTTCGGCTTTCAATTGAACCTGAATGGCATCTCTAACTTGTCTAAGTTGTGGTCTTGTGGATGAAACCAGTAAAAATTCTGCTTGTATTATAAATGGAAATCGACTGACCATTTATGTGGGAAGAAAATCATAGATACCTGCAGCTACCATATTTCCACCTGCAAATCGGTTTCCCATTGGAAAATCTAATTTAATAACCCATTTTTCAATGTCTTTCCTTTGCTCAACCCTATACTCATTTTCTATGGGAAACCATTTCCTCCACATGTAATAATTGCATCGTCTAGTATAAAATCGGTCTTCTTCCGCTAACAAATGTAGAATGAAGGACTCGTTTTCATTGCTCCCAGAACATTCAAGGTCAGTTTCTCATAAAATAGAGATTGTTCATGTTGGGGCCCTTGTTTTGAAAGTAAACAGTTTTGTGTTGCGGAGAACAGGTGGCAGAACGCAACCACAGTACATAGAGAGTTGTCACGGTTGTGGAGAACTGAAGACCACATGATGCGGCTGTTGCGAAAGTAGGCACAAATGGTAGAGGGAAGTGACAGAATACAATTAGTGGAATTCCCAATAATCATGGAAAATCAGTAAACAGTCGAGCAGAAAGGAAGGAAGGATTTTCAGTCGTGCTGGCAACGGAACAAATAGGTAGCCATCCAGTGGAGAAAGGAGGTTGGCTCAGTAGAGATTAGGGAATAGGAGTCGTAGGAGAGCTCTGTTCGTGTGGTTTTTTTCTATTCTCTCTCTCTCTGATTGGTTTTGTTATGTATTATGTGATGCGATTGTAATGAGTTCTTCCAGGAATGCTCTGAGGAGCATTGTAACTATATTTTGTTGTTAATGCAATACTTTCTAATATAAGGCGGTTTTTCTAAGTTCTATCTTGTGTTATGGTTTAGTGGAACATGTGGGCTATTTTAAATTTTTGTTTAACATTCTGATCATGTTCATAAGTATTGTTATCTGTCTTTTATTTACACTTCCTCGAAGTACTTAGTTCTGTATGGGTTATGCATCTGTCATGCTCGATTGATACCTGATCTGATCCCAACCTTAGTAAGGTTGCGGCACGCCTCAAGTGAGACTCCCTACTCCTCAAAGCAGGGTGAAAATTCCAGCGTTGTGCTAGACTACTGAAGAAACCCTTGTTGGCCTCATTCCTAAACCTGGGTCTCGCCACTGAGACCTCTTTCCTTGCCAACAAATGGTTCCATTATCAGGACCTGAAATCTTATCCTAGAGTTAGATCATGGTATCACGGATCTTTGAGAGAGAAATACGAAAGTGGTGGGATAACCACCTAGATCAGTTCATTACTCAACAGGCAGAAATGAGACAACAAAAAGAGAAAACTGTTAAGAACCGGATTCTATTCTCTGAATCCGCCAGTGATATCTACGAGATCTTCTGGGGAAAGTTTCCTGAGGAGCTCTACAACTGGTTGCGGAGACTACAGACCAAGACAGTCCTGAGAGGCTTACGGAAGGTCTGTCATAAGTGGGTGCACATAGATTTGGTAGCAGTCCATCGGTTAGATACCAATTTGACCCGAGCTGTAGATTTCTAGGTGCAATCTACCTTGGAAGGATACATAGTAGAGTTCGTAGTTGAATGCTACTAATCGTTCTCGAAAGTGGAGGACATATTCATATCAGGGCTGCGTGGAGAGCTGTTGAATGAGATCCCCCTATGGATCAAGGCTTTGATGGTGGATGAACAATTGATGGAGTTCCAAAAGTTTGAGATGGAGACCTAAACCTCTAGTACTGGGGGAAGGAGCTAAGGGAGAGATGCTGCAAGTACGTTGAAAAGGGGAATAGGGATATCGATGTCGAGACCTCCAGTAGGTTGAGGGAACAACGAGCACATCGGAGGGTGCAACTCACTGAGAAGTGGCGAGAAAGGGTGATGAAAGAATTAGAAAGACAATAAAGGAATAGAAAAGACAAGGAGGAGGCACCTTAGACGACGAAGGATATGGAAGGTCAGACAGGATCCCAGGATATAAGGGGACCACCAAGGAATTGCAACAAGTGTATAGGAGCCCAGCCCAAGCAGAGAAGGGAAAGGAGTACGACAAAAATGATACGCGCCCCAAGGACACATCTGATGTGGAGTTGCATGTTACGATGGAACAACTATTCCGAGAAGGGCCGGCACCCATAATCCCAAGTAACTCTATTCCCCAAAGTTCAAGTAGCTCTAGTCCTGACCTTCCCCTGGTACTCTATCAGCCACTAGGTGAAATTTTTGTTCAAGTTACGGGAACTGAGTAAGTTGACTAGTGTTTAGTCTACAGTAGTGATACACACTAGCAGTAGTGCTAGTAATACCATTTCACAACTCAGAGTCAGGGGTTTTGTTCTAGTAACCCCCACACAAGGAAGCATGGTAGGATCATTTACTCAATACCTGAATTTTTCTGGGAGGGGTAATGATGATGTGGAACAACACTAGTACCTCTGTGAAGCCATAAGGAGGGCTCGATAGACACTAGAAACAGGGAAGTTGGTAGAATTTCAAACTACTCTCAGGGAGAGAGCTCTGCGTTTGAGACTCATCAGAACCCATTGTTAGACAATGTAAAGAGGGATTTCGTGAAGGGATTCAAATTACCCCAAAAATATCAGTAGCGTTTTTCAGAGATGTGGGAGTTCAAACAACGAGAAGGGGAAACTGCGTGGGATCTAATGAGGAGATTCAAGGATGCGATTAGAAAACTTAGCTATCTGATTGATCTGAACCATCAAAGAGATTGTTTTATCAAGGCCCTTCTCCCACTAACAAGAACTTCGTTGACACAATAGAAGACCAAGACGTTGCAATATGCATCGGAGCAGGCTATGAAGATAAAGGCCATGGCGAGATATCTGCAAGAATTTAAAGGAGGAGCATCAACTCAAGACCCTTCCATATTGGGACTACAGCATCAAATAGCTAGCCTGATAGATAAATTGAAAGAAATTCAACCAATGCATCCAGCGAGGCCAAATGTATGGTGTATGCACTATCTAATGGAAGGACATGTGGTAACCAAATATCCTTGGCTGCAGGGCCAGAATGTGGAAACATCAGCAACAGGGGCACCACGAGCTCCGCCAGCAGGAGGGTTTGTGCAGATAAATACCAAGGGGCTATATCCACTACAACACCTGTATACGGGGTTCGCCGCGCAACAGAATTCAGCGACGACTGAGTATTGTAAAATATGTAAAAGCATGGGTCATTCACCTTGCCTATGCCCCATATTGCAAAAATAATCCAACGTTCTGAACAACGTATATTGTGAGCTATGTGTGTATACCACACACAACACATAGTAGTGTAGAGCTCTGGATGCCTTGGCGGAACGATTGGACAGACCTTCATATAGAGTGAATGAGGCTCCCAAAGGACGAGGAGGAGGCATGAGAGGAGGTCGAGTGGTAGGAAGGGGACCAATACGATGCTACAACTATGACCAAGAGGGCCACATAGCTAGGGAATGTCCAATTCCTAGAAGACCTTGGTGCTCTCAGTGCAGGGTTAACACGCATGCAACATAGGACTGCCCAGATCTCATTAAAATATGGGAAGAAAGAGCCAGACAAAGAGGAAAAAATCTGGTAAATGCAGAGCCTATAATAAAAAAGGCTCAAGCCATGCAGAACGTGGCCATAGTGATGAGAGGAGGCAAAGGAACTGGGGAATATGCACAAACTATGGACCCGATAAGTTTGATAAGGCCAACATCTCCAAAGCCAATGTTCAGGCCTAAAGACATAAGCATTTCTTTCAAGAAGCAGTGGAAACATTTTCCTAGCTTGGGGGAAGCAAATGCATTGAATTGCCACAAAACAAGGAAGATAATGAGAACCAAGCCAGTTCAGGTTCTATGATTGAAGAATGGTTCCGTCTATTTATAAAAATTGTTAACAAAACGTAAATGTTAGAACAATTAAAGAAGAACATGGAAAGAGTAGTGCAGAAGGCCACAAAGCCAGGGGAGTCAACTGACACAACACATAAATATATACAAAGAGTGAAGAGCAATAAGAGAAGGAAATGCAAAGAGTTCTAAGTGAATACTCAAGTTACGGATTCCAAATTAAGGACACAATGCTTGACCTGGGGTTCGATGTAAATATCTTGCTGAGAACGACATGGGAAGCATTGAGAAAGTCGAGGCTAACATACTCACCAATTCAAATCTGTATTGGCGAACCAGTATTGCATTGTGCCCGTAGGAAGACTGGAGGAGGTTGAAGTTGACGTTGCGGGATTAAAGACAAACACGGACTTTGAGGTCATCGACATTATGGGAGGTAGAGATCCCTATCCAGCATTGTTGGGGATCGACTGGGCTTTTGAAAACTACACAGTAATAGATTTAAAGAAGGAACTGATGACCATTGAGGATGGAGAGGTTAGAGTCACCCAGTCGCTCGACCTGTATCAAGGTCCCCGATACACAGAGTCTGCTGATAACAGAGAAGATGCTCAGCTTCTTGACCATATTTATCAAATGACTGTAGGAAAAAAGGAAGATTACATTAACCTGATGGTTGGAGTATCTATAAGTTAGAGAAGCATTCAAAGCTTATACTTGGGCTCAGAGATAGCCTGGGATGATTGGAAACAAGGGGGATATGAGACCAACACAAGAATATGCACCACCATTAGAAGAATCAATTGGATCGGAACTGAGGTAAGAGGTTACCCAACTTTATCTAATATGAACGCTGTAAATACTTTCATTAACAAAAGAAGATAAAGTACCAAAGGATCATAGGGTCCCACTCATGGATGTGGCCTTAAAATCCACATCTGCAAGATGGTGTAGTAACCACCACAAATCACTGTTGTGATGGGACAGAGTTGCAGTAGCACTGAAAGCCAGGTTTAAGAAAGAAGAAGGACCATAATGCACGCAAAAATTCCAAGGGGACTCGGATCCCAGAAAGAATTTGAAAGAGTGTGAAGATTAATGGAACATTGCAGGATACCTGTAGGAGCTGTGGGTCCACAAATTTATACACTCACTGGATGTGATTCCACAAGCCTGGTACCTAACGAGAGAAAGGAAAAGGGGAACTAGCACTTGGCAAGAAGTTACAAGGAAATTTACACAAAGCTTCTTATTTGAAAGAAGAACAGAACCAGTCACCCAAGAATTATAGGCCATTAAAAGGGTACTACTCTTCCCAGAGAATCAGGAGAACGATAAGAAACCACTCTCGAACCAAAGCATCAGACAGTCGATAGCATGCAAAAAGATAAACAATGAAATGGACAATGATTATCTAGAGGGACTTAGACATCTATATTTTAAAGAAACAAAGGGGGAGCGAGATATCCAGTAAGACCTAAAAACCAAAGGAATTCATCTGCTACCACTCAAAGCCAAGAAAATGAACATTGGGACCAAAGAAAATCCCAAACTGGCATCAATCGGGGATTACTGGGATGTTGAGATGACCAAGAAAATATTTAGTCTACTACAAGAATATGAGGACTTTTTCCCATCATCCATAGCAGACTTGAAAGGAATCAAAGGGGACTTGGGAGAAATGCATAGAATCCTAAAGCCCGAAGCAATACCAATCAAGCATAGACCCTATCGGTTGAATCCAAGGGTAAAGGAAAAAGTTAAAGCGGAAATCGACAAAATGTTAAAGGCAGGGTTGATATTCTCGATGGAGGAGGCAGAATGGGTAAGTGTGATAGTCATACAAAGAAAAAAGGATAAGTCTAAAATCTGAGTCTGTATGGACTACAAGAGCTTGAATAATGCCTGCATACACGACCCATTCCCTACTCCATTCAGTGACGAGGTCCTTGACAACATTGTGGGGAACAAGGCGTATTCCTTTACGAATGGATTCTCAGGATACCATCAGGTACGGATAGTGGAACAAGATAATAAAAAGACAAATTTCACCACTGAATGGGGCTCCTTCACATATCAGGTAATGCCATTCAGTTTGAAAAATGCACCAGCAGTATTTTCACACATTGTGATAGCAACATTCCATGACTACATCCACAAATTCCTGGAGGTTTATATGGACATCTGGACCATCTGCAGCCTATTAAATGACCATGAAATGCTATTGAGAATTATTTTTGTAGGTGTAGACAACTGCAGATTTCATTGAACCTAAAGAAGTGCATCTTTGCAGTGCCATTTGGGACATTTCTAGGACACGTTGTATGCAAGCAAGGAGTTTGTGTGGATCCAGCAAAGGTAGCAGTAATAATTAACATGGAGGCTCCAGAAACTATGAAAAATTTGAGGTCATTGCTAGGCCATATAGGTTACTACAGGAGATTCATCCACAAATACGCGAAGATAACAGCCCCATTGGAGAAGTTGCTGCGGAAATCAGAACAGTTCAACTGGACAGAGAGTTGCGCGACGACCCTAAACACTTTGAAGGAAAAGTTGGCGAGTGCACCAATATTGGTTCATATGGATAGGGACAAGAAATTTTATGTCCACATTGATGCTTCGAGCATCGTACTCGGAGCGGTTCTAGCCCAACCAAGGGACACTACAGTTGATCACCCAGTGTACTTTGCAAGTCGAAAATTGCCAACAGAGGAACAAAACTACACCACAATAGAGATGGAAGCGTTAGCAATGGTGTATTCCCTTCAAAATTTCTGCCACTGTCTGTTGGGAGGTATGTTCAAGTTTTTCACAGACCATTAAGCTTTAAAGTACTTGGTAAAAAAACCGGTCTTAGAGGGGAGAATCTGCGAATGGCTCTTTCTCTTCAAGGAGTTCACCTTTGAGGTGATCATCAAACCCAGGAGACTGAATGTGGGGCTAGACCACCTATCAAGGTTGGAAAACGGGGAAAATGGAGGGTCCCTGGACAATCAACTGCATGACGTTGATCTCTTTTGAGTAGAAGCCATCCTAGAATACTTGGACCAAATAGCAACCTACCTAACAATATGATAGTGTGCAAAATAATATACCGCAATACAGAAAAGACACCTAGTATTCTGAGCAGCTGAGTAACAGCTCATCGTAGGACACATGTATAAGATGGGGCTAGAACAAATTTTATGAAGATTCATTCTAGACCACGAGAGGGAAGCCATACTGTGGGAGTGCCACTCTGGAGTTGCGGGAGGGCATGTAGGAGTTAAACCGACGGTGAGGAAAGTACTGCAGGAGCGTTTATGGTGGCCTACGGTACACAATTACAGCAAGGCGTTCATAAAGAAGTGTGATTTTTTCCAGATGAAGGGACGTCCATCGCACAAAGACGAGCTTCCACTGCACCCAGTAAAGCACTACAACCATTCGAGAAATGGGCAATCTATTTTATAGGCCCGATTGCACCCGCTGCAAGACACTCACAGGCCTGGTATATCATCACAGCAATAGACTATTTGACAAGATGGGCAGAGGCAATGCCAGTGAAGGATTTCACAGCTGAAACAGAGGCATGGTTCATATTTGAAAACATAATCAACAGGTTTGGTTGCCTGAAAAGTCTGACAAGTGATTAGGGTACGCATTTCATCATTGCTACCATTAAATCCCTGCTTGAAAGCTTCATGGTACTACATCACAAGAGCAGCCCTTACCACCCACAAGCCAATGGTACAGTAGGAGCATTCAACAAGATCGTGGAAAAATGATTAATGAAGATCTGTAATGCTCAACGAGACGACTGGGATGAACGTATACCAGAAAATTTGTGGGCGTACAAAACGACTATCAAGAGGCTCAATAACCAAATTCCATTCCAGCTCGTGTATGGGAGAGAAGCTATAGTACCAGCAGAGTTTGTCATACCCATCCTTCTAATCGCAACCTCACTCCAACTATCAGAGGAAGACTCGCTAAAGGAAAGGTTACAGGAACTATAGGCGCAAGAAGAAGACATAATTTTAGCAAAATTCCACCAAAATGTCCAGAAAGAAAGACAGAAAGTGTGGCACGACAGCCATATCAAGCGCAAAACCTTCAAGGTCGGTGGAAAAGTTTTACTGTATGACAGTAAGTGCTAGTAGTTTGGTTAGCACAACTGGACGGCCAGATACTGCCAGGATGGGTGAACGACGAACGCTTGAAACCCTACCACGAGTAATTTATGCATTTCATTTTCAACAACTCTCACAAATAAAAGGATTCAATAGGGTAGATTAGAATAGAATAGATAGAGTCAATAACTCTCTCGCACCTGAGAAGAGATTAGATAGGATTCCCAATAAAGAAATTTTGTAGCACAAGAAAAACTCAATGTTGAGTTACGGAGATCGCAACGCACCCGATTGTGGTCGGGGGGGGTAGCGTCCAGCATGTCATCCACGTTAGAAGGAAAAGCATGTCGAACATCATTCCATCATCATTACTCATAGTACCCATGTCAGTCCGTAGGATTACTGATATTTGAAAAATAATTTCCATAATTAGCATCGTCCATACTGCAATAAATTTTCCATAATAATCCATAATCATCACCCATCACATCTACCCAAACCCCGAAGCCACAGTCAGCTTTGTCAGAACCCACCTCAACCCAGTAACTAATCGCACGATTATAGCTGTGGGGGAAGGCAGGGAAAATTTATTAGTTATGGGGCCTTATCAACCTCATGCATGGCGGTTACTTACATAAACTGCATGAAATAAAGTGCTAGAATGCCAAAGAAGTCCAAGTTAGAACCAGAAACAACAAATGTAGCAAGGGAAACATCATTAGAGAAAGAGCAGGGGAGGTGTCCAGAAGAAGGAATTCATAATGAAAGAGGAGGAATAGCTCTGCAAGTGTACCAGAGAAGATATAAAATGACCAGGGTAGTGCCAGCAGTTTTTGAGCATGAGCTCGATGAAAGGATTCAGAAGATGGAATCCTTGGTAGGAAAATATGATAGTGCCTCGTTAATTAATATCGACCTAGTAGACTCCTTCTAGTTTCCAGTGATGAAGAAACATGTCTACATGGAGAATTATGCTACTGAAGCGGGACAGGAAGCAGCAAGAGTACTTCCAAATTTTAGAGGTGTTTAGCAATCCAGCATACTGAACCTAAGGAACTTTCCAGTGTTTAGCACTACAGGGGCTACAATGCAATGCACCAAGTTTCTGCTGAGCAAAATTCACAATGGTTTGCTATGGCTGTGAAGATAAATCCCAATGGAAGACATTCATAGATTGACCGAGCTGTCGCAAGAAGGGAGAGACGTCTCCACAGCTTTCCAGACTATGTCCAAGAGAGCGAAGAAAGTAGGGGATGGTGACTACTACAATAAGTACGACACCAAGAGAGGGGGAAAAGGATCTAAGATAGACTTAATCAACAACCCAGCGGTCAATTTTTCCTGCTATTTGATTGCAAGAAAAACGATGAGACACTACACCAAAGGGGAATGTACACTAGATACTATCTCAGCTGCGGAGCATTGTCTCCAGGGGGCACAACTGAACTGGTGCTCGTTTCTGCTCAATGATTTATTCGAAGCATGTGAGGAAAAATATAAGAGGGCCACAAGATTCATCTACGGTTACCTTTTAATGGTGCTAACCATGTGGAAATGGACATTTCCAGGAATTAGGCAACCTCTGGAAGTGGCAGCAGGCCAACCACTAGCAATGAAGTTCACACCCTGGAAAACATCATGGAACCCCAGCACTAAGGAGGTAAACGAGGAGGCTTTCAAATTCTAATGCAACTAGATGGTGGATGTCGCGATAAGCCAACGGAGAGTTCCAAGGACCTTGCTGGACAGTTATGCCGTGCAAGTATGGTTTGGGGTTAACCATAAGCAAACCTACATTCGGCCAGCATGTGTGCCAGAATCGACCTTTAATATGAGGCCGTTGAAATTTCACATCGATGAGTAGGATTTTCACGCAGAAGCATGCTCATGGCTAGGAGTAGCAATGGAGATCAGAAGCGGAGTCTAAGTCTATTCATTTGATGGCATGTTGTCAGATCCATTACCAGGAGAGACTTCAGAGGAAGCGATGGCTAGGATGTCGTGGCTACAGCTGACTCCAATCATCAAACAGTTGAATACAAAGGTATAGAGCTTTATCTAGGTATTACAAACTTTAACAAGTGATTCCTCTGTGTTTCCCACATTTATGGAATTTCAGGCTGCAAATTATGCATCCTCTTCCATCGCAGTCCCCCTAGTCACCACCATACCACTGAATTTGTTTAATTCACCACTAGTAGCAACCACATCTCTTGTCAGAAAGAGTAAAGCCTCAAAGCCACTTGTAGCCACACCCAAGGCCAAGAAGGAAAAAATCACAATGTCTAGCCAAGTCGTTGATCTCATAGGGGAGGATCAAACGCAACTTATGGACACAAGGGCCCCAATCAGAGAAGAGATTGTGACAGAGCCCCAAATGACTCAAGAGCTACCCCCAATAAACCCCTATTCTTTTCTAAATGTTCGTATATCACCTCCTCGCACTCACCAGTCATCGGCCACCACCTCATTCACTTCCAAAGATCATCCATCTCGCACACCCTCCGCATCAGCCGCCATTTCTAACCTAGTCAGAGTACAAACTAAAACAAATGGAGATGCCGAGGAGGAGGTTAACTCTGGTGCAATAGTGGTACCTAAGGTTAACCAAACCCTAGTTGAACGGGCTTCTTTCCAAGAACTTTTAAGTCAAGAGGCATCTTTTGTTGTAGACACAACAACCCCGACAGAAGAGCTGAATCAATTTTAAGAAGAAAACTTGATACTTCAACAAGTGCAGCCCAATTTAAGCATGGGTAACCCCAGTAATCCACTACCACAACCAACACAACCACAATCACCACAAGATCATTCATTAAATTCCATTTCAAGCGGTCAACCGCTCTAAGAGCGACAACTGAATCAAGGTATATCCCGAGCGGAAAGCGTGCAGACCTGGGGAACAACACAGTTGTACAATTTCATTCAGCGGGTGGCACAGTAGGCCGAAAGGCTTCACACAGAACTTCAGAAAATATTCGAGCAACAATAGGTACAAATTATTGTGCTTATTGAAGAGCTCAAACAACTAAATATAGAAAAGGACCAATTACAGGGCCGACTGGACATGGTAACCAAGGTTTTCCAGGACCTCTGGCCCACGGTGACAACCCACAACAATTAGATACCATGTGACATAGCAGAGGATGACATAGTCAAGTGGTCCATTCATGTCCAAGTGGCCTGTTCTAACCTCAACCGAGAAAACCAGGCACTGAGGGCAGCATTGGAGACTAGGCTCACGCTACCGGACCCAATGGTCATTTACACAAAGAAGATAGCAGAGCGACAGACACAGGTAGCCGGGATGTGGGAAATTCTGAGTACTACAGCAAAGGAAGCGTATGACCTATTGAAGGGTCTACATGAATGTTCAACCTTGCTCACCTTGAAGTCACAGCTAGTTTCAGCAAAACTATAGCAGATATCAAAAGCGATTCAAGAACCCACAGACCCAGATGGACTAGACCAATTATACACTCAAGCGGAGGAGTTGGAAGTCTAGATATAACAAATTGAGGAGAATTTAGCCACATCCAATCAAGCCCTCTGAGAGCTCAGGAAGTCAGTGAATACCATTTCACAAGCAATACAGTAAATAACCGTTGAGGCTGACGTTCAGATCGATAATGTCTTTGGTAGTCTGTCGGCCATCGCAAGAGAGAAAGAGTCGCTCAGGTCACAATAGAAACAGAATTCCTCATGTAGGGATGGCAGCAGGCCATTGCTAGGTTCCAAGAGCTAAAAGCATCCACACTCACAAATGTCCCAGAGTTGGGGCCCTTGTTTGGACACGCAGAAGAAAGGGAGCAAATAGAACAAGCCACGAAGACAAGCGAACCAATGGAGAGCGAGGCAGCAGGAAACAATTGACTCGGACAAGTCAATAGGATGTGGTCAGGGCCTGTTGGGGCCCTTGTTTTGAAATTAAAAAATAATGTTTTGCGAAGAATAGGTGGCGGAACGCAACCATGGTAGACAGAGAGCTGTCACAGTTGTGGAGAACTGAAGAGCAGGTGGCGCAGCTGTTGCAGAATCTGGAACATATGGCAGAGGGAAGCGACAGAAGACAATCAGTGGAATTCCCAATAATCAGGGAAAAGCAGTAAATAGCCAAGCAGAAAGGAAGGAAGGACTTTCAATCGCACTGGCGACGGAACAAATAGGCAGCCATCCAAGGGAGAAATGAGGTTGGATCAGTAGAGATCAGGGAACAGGAGCCGTAGGAGAGCTTTGTTCGTGTGGTTTTGTTCTGTTCTCTCTCTCTCTCTGATTGGTTATTTTTTGTATTATGTGATGCGATTGTAATCAGTTCTGCCAGGAACGCTCTGAGGAGCATTGTAACTGTCTTTTGTTGTTAATGCAATACTTTCTAATATAAGGAGGTTGTTCTAAGTTCTATCTTGTGTTATGGTTTAGTGGAAGATGCAGGCTATTTTAAATTTTTGGTTAACATTCTGATCATGTTCATAAGTATTGTTATATGTGTTTTATTTACACTTCCTCAAAGTACTTAGTTATGTATGGGTTATTCATCTTTCATGCTCGATTGATACCTGATTTGATCCCAACCTTAGTAAGGTTGTGGCATGCCTCGAGTCAGACTCCCTATTCCTCAGAGCAGGGTGAAAATGTCGGCGTTGTGCTAGACTTCTGTGGAAACCCTTGTTGGCATCCTTCCTGAACCTAGGTCTCGCCCTTGATACCTCTTTCCTTGCCAACAGTATAAATTTTGTTAATATCAAGATAGAAAGCACAAAGGAGAAAAGAGGAAATTGGATGCTAAGATGGAGGAGGAACTTACAAATGAGCAAGCAGATCATGGGCCAGCTGCAAGCAGATCACGAGGCACCTTTTCTTGTTGCAAGTTATGGAAAGGTTCAAGTTTCTTTTTCTGAAAGAAGAAGAGGTGTAGTTTTGAAAAGAAATGGCCTAATTAGTTTCACAGCAAGATGTACATTTCCAACATGTCTAAAACTAAAATATCTCCAACTTCAATAAACTTCTCAGAAACAAAACTTTCCCAAACATTTGTGAAAACTTCCCACATCTTATCATAGCACAGGTTCACATGCCACAATTTCCCACTTGGGCCTTGTAGTATTGCATCTTCACACGCCTCACATTGCATTCTCTCCACATAATCAGTGGGGACCTCCTCCAATAAAAAAAATGCATTGGAAGAATAGTTATTTCCATCAAGAATTTATCCAATTCAAATTTTCAATTATAATTCTCAAGAATAAACAAAATTCTAATTCTCAATTTCTATGGTTGGAGTTCACTAAATTTTGGTGTACACACCTAAAAGTAATTTCGGTGCCTTAACCACAAATCGGTGCTACTATACATATAACCGCACCAGTGCACTTTAGTTACTGCGCACCGACACTGCGCACCGGTGTCGGTGTTACAAATGGACACACCGGTGCAGTGCTATTAAGTGACGCACCGGTGACAAATAAACACAAATAAAAAAAACACAACTCTATTTTCTTTAAGTGAAAAAAAAGCGGCAATTGAGAAATGAGCGGAAAAATCTTTTCGAAAATCTAATTTCATAAAATAATTCTTTAAATACTAAACACTTTTCATTATTTCACTATTTTTGCTAAAATTTTCAGCCAAAGATTTGCAGGAGACATACCTAGAGCAAGAAAGCACGAGAGCACTGTGGAGCAACAAAATATGTTCGAACAGAATTATTCAGACAATTAGAAACCAAACCTCTGGTGATTCAAACCATGTATCATAGAATTTCAAACTATCTTGTGATAAATTTGATTTTTTTTTTACTTTTTCTGTAGTTCTATCCACTTTTACCCTAAACCCTTCATTTTATTTTTTCCTGCCATTTCTTTTTCTTGTTTATATGATTTCAGAATTAGGTCTTTTCATCTTAGATTGATATCCAACCCACAGGACGACTTGCATAGTCGAATCCCAAACCGTTCGGCCCTTGCATGAATTTTTGGAAAAAATGGATTTTTTTATTATTGGTGCACCCTACGTAACCTAGTGCACTGGTGCACTGTATTATAAAGCGCATTGCACAAGTACTTTGTAATAAAAATTTTAAAATTTTTTTCTTTAATTAGTGCGCCATATCTGAATTAGGGCATCGGTGCTCCATGTTACGAGGATAGCACCGTACGGTCTATTACACTGTTTGTTTGGTACATTTATCATACCCCCACGCACCGTACGGTCTATTATATTATTTTTGCGGTGTGTTTCTAATACCCCCACGCACCAACATCGGTGTGTACATCATGAAAGGCACATTGGTTTCTTGATATTTATTTTTTACCTGAAAATTTGACAATTTATTTATAAATATACTAATGAATGATATGGTATAGGTTTCAGATTGATAAAGAAATGACTGATAAGAGATCAAGTAACAAAAATAATGATAACACATCAAGAAAAAAAAAAAAGGCAAGTTCTTTGTAAATTATTTATAAAAAATATTATTTTTGAACTATATTTAAGTTTAACTAATATGTATTGTTTACTGTATATCATGCAAAGCCACAAAATGACGAAGCTCGATAAGATTATTTTTGATCTAGGACCATAAGAGCGTAAAATCTTGATGGAAAAATTGCAAAGGGATGAATCAGGTGAATGAAAAAATTACTATCAATCCAATATGAATTTCTTTTTTTAAATATCATTAATAATATACTTAAAATTATTAGATAACATGTGTCAAACAGTCTATTAATTCACATCTGTTTAATGTTCTACTGGGACCAACAACTCAGAAAAGAAATGTTTTTCTAAGAAAGGAAAAAAATAGAACATGCAAATGAAAATGAATTGCTCCTTAGCTCATCTGGAGTGGTGCTGGAGGTTAATGAAAGGAGAAAAACTTTTACAAAAGTTTGAGTGATCTAGTGGAATGAATGTATAGACATTCTTTCCACTTACAATACAAAAACCAATCTAATAATTCCAAGAACCAAATTTTATCTAAACTACAGGAAGAGTTTCCAAAGAATTGGTCAATGAGACATGTTAGAGTTTTAATAGCAAAAATGTACAACAACAAAAAAGAAGGAATGAAAAATCAATATTCCTTTAAATGTTTGTCTAGAATTATTTATAAATATCACTTTTGTTATATTTACTTTTCATATATCAATATAAAAATTAAATATTTTATTTTCATGTTACATTTTCAAGAAGATTATGAAATCTCAAAGGATGAACGAGCTGATATCAGAAATATGCCAGTAGGAATGTCCAAAAAGGTGTACAAGGAGATGGTCAAAGAAATTGACAAAATTGCATCGCAGGAGGAGCCATCTCAACAACAACGTGCTTCAAATGTAATATGTAATCATTGAATTTTTCGATCATTAGGTACAATAAATAAAAAATTTAGCATTAAATATTATTTTTCAAGAATTTTCTTATAGAAAATAAAAGAAAATGGAACCCATTCAACACATAAAACAGGACAACAAGGAAGAAAAGGGTTGATATCTAAGTTTGTGAGTAATTGTTACTTCTTTATAACAAGTTAACTAGATTTCATTTTTGTATTTTTTTAATTTGTTTTACAAAAATCATCATTGAATGTCTTCAAACAAGTGCTAATGTACAAAGAAGAACCATCAGACGAATTGATTGAAATTGGGTTAAATATGGGCTGCGAGTTTATGTTGGCATATCAAAAATTAATTGTGGAATTTGTAAGCATCTATCGATCTTGTTTTACTTAGCTCCATCTATAATTAATAGAACAAAAACATATTTTATATTAAATATTTGATTTGTTATGGGGTATAAAACTTGTAGGAAACAAAGTATGGAACTATGTCATTAGATGAAATTTTGAAAGATGGCATGGTACATGGTTTTGAAAGAATGTGTGTAGTTTATGAGTCAATTGTTGCTATGGTACGTCATTTTTCTTTTCAATTTACATTAATGTATAATATTTAATATTGCAATTTTCATTATTTTCACCAATGTATATACACTCATTTCATTTTATTTGTATGTTTGTAGATGGAAGGTGAAGAAGAAGAAAACAATCAACACCGTGAACAAAACATTCCTAAAAATAACCCCAAGTCATGGAAGTAGCTCTAGCAATGACAGGAATACCAGGTTACATATATGATACATCGTTCATGTTTGATATCAAAGCAAAGGATGTTGTATTTTTTGGAAATATTTGTCTCAGTGACATCAGACATTTTGTTTAATTTAATGGACATAGTGTTCCAATTGAAAGACAAAGGGATACCAATAATTGTCCCATTTTGTATGACAAAGATTGTCTTATATATGTGTGTGTGTGTGTGTGTGTGTGTGTGTGTGTGTGTGTTTTAATTTATTCTACTGCATTCTCCATTATCGCTATTGCGTTCTCCATTATCGTTATCAAATGCATTAATAAAAATTTAATTCATATTAATATTGTTATAAGATATATATGTGTCGACTTAATATAAAGGAATTTTTGAAACGCTAAATAATGACACAGATATAAATTAATCAAATGATCATATCTAAATGTCAATATGCACTTGACATATAGTATTATTTATAATATGTCGATTTCGATGAATAAATAATTTAGAAATCACAATAATTGCAATCGTCGTGAGGTCGTATGTTTAAAAAATACATAATAACCACTAAAGTATGCTTGCTCGTACACCGGGTGCTTTAGCATGTCGTAAGTGCACCTACAGAGCTTACGAATGCAGGAACATAAAATAACAAAACCAATTAAAAATCTCAAAAGAAGTGAACATGACATCGTACATAAAGTTTGGTTTGAAACTACGCACTAGTGAATTTGTACGACGTGTGGGCACCGCAAAAATACCAATACCAATTATAAATATCAGTGTGTTTGTCTGATGCGGCACACTGGTGCGTTGAGACGACCTATGGGCACCGTACAAATCCCAAGACCAATTGGTACAACCCTGTGCATTGTATCACCAACATTGCGCCTAGTGTTGTTTTATACCTTGACGGCCTGGTGCAGGAACCTTCGACGACCCCGGGGCCGCCATCTAGATGACACACACCGATGTGTTGAAACCTTAGTAGCGCGCCGATGAAAAAAACATCCGTAATAACCTCCGGATGCCCAATTTTTTTAGTTGTGTTGAATTTCCGTTAAAAGCTCTGACAAAACCCCCGAAACCATAAACGGATGTTGTAGAAAATGTTTTTTTGACAATTTTGGCCAATTTTATAACACTAAAAACCTCCTTTATAACCTCTGCTAGAGGGTCTTTTCCTTGTAGTGTGACATAGGGTCCCATTCTAATTAAGAAGATTAGTATTAGCTCCCCATATTAACATGATACAATCATAGGTTCCATATAATATTTCATAAAGTGTGTAATTCATTCTCCTAGTAAGGGTTATAACCACACAATGTCAATGTTCATCTTCAACGACATTATCTTTTAATACAAATTACTTGACACATGATTATTTTTTATAATGTTGGCACCTTGAAGAACCATCAAATGGAAGATATTTGTAGGAATTACAAGATCCATCAAAAATTTTCATTTCTCAATTACCCCAAGATAATAGCCAACCCAATTCCTTCAATAAATCTCTACTCTACATCCTTAAAAATATTTTTTTAACCTTGGAAAGAGATTGGCACATAAAGTTCTATCTTTCGCTCCAGGCCTACCATTTTTGCAAACGCAAAAATATTCAAGTACCACCCCCTTTCCTTAATGTATAAGGCTAAACAAATTCTCTCCCTCGAGGTTGTGATTCCTTCTCTCCTAGTCACCTCTTTTTCCTTAACCTCGAAAAATGAAGTACTTGTAACTCTCCTCATGAACCTAGAAGTGTTGAATAAGTAGTTCCTTTGGAAATATATCCAACACAATGAAGTATATAAGAAGAGGTTGTTAGTGGTGTACAAAAAAAAAATGAACCTTATGTATTTAACATTCACATTATAATAGTTAAAATGTATTATTTTTACAAAAATAAAGGCAACTTTTTCTCCCAAGTGGGAAGCCTCCCTTCACCATCCCTAATATTCTAAGTAAGAGCACTTTTCACCTCATAGATTTCAAAGGAAACCCATGAAAAGATCTGATTAACTCATCTTATGTCAAGTAGTCCTTTCCAATCATTAACCTTCAATTTTTTTTCAATATCCAAGGTGACCATTTCCAATCTTGGGAGAATCCTTTCCTTTAACACGGGTTTCTTCAATTGAACGAAAACTCGTACTCCCTAAAGGGATATTTGTGGGACAAACTTTGTCCTCTTGTCATTATCTCTAGGCACATATCACCTAGTAGTGTTTGATCCCCTTATATTTCCATTTTCTTCCTTCTTTTACTGGATTTTCATGCCCTTCTATTTCTTCTCATGTTTTTCTAGTCCACTAGACACTCATGGCAAAATTTATCCTTTGACACAACCCCTCTCTCTACCTTTTCTTTGGTCATCACCCAAGTGGTTGGCTCTTCATCAAGTAAGCATCTTTAGTGTGGCTTGAGTCAAGTTTTCTTTGCATCCCAATGGGGTTAACTATCATTTCTTCTCTCCAAAGAAATGGAGGCATTTGTCACATCCTTTATTTGTACTTATAGGATGGCTTCTTCATTTTCCTCTTGGCTTCCTCTCCCTTTACTACTAGGCCATTTGCATTCTCCATGCTAACATAACTTCAAGTGATCATATTTCACCTCCATTCTTGTGATGACACACACTATTCTATGTTTCCTCTCATGTCCACATTAACTCTTAGTTACGATATGTCTCCTAGCCCCCTTTGTTGACCTCATGTCAACATCACATCCTTCCTTCTCTTGATTTGTTAAAATTTCCCTACCATTGCCACCTCCTTCCCTTTCTTGAGAGTTGGTGTTCATTCCTTGCTCATAACGGGGCACTAAACTTTGTCAATGTAGATACCTAATTCGATCCGACAATGATAGGCCTTCACCATGATGCCCCACTAACATGTATGTGTAGTTTTGGCACTCTTTCTCTCAAATTTTATGTGACTATTGAGTATATAGTTAAGTTACTATTACATTATTATTAGTTTCATTTGTGTTTTTCTCAAATATTCTGGTTATTATTTCACTCACATATTAATTAAAATTCATTGATCTCTAATCTTATAGATTAGTTATTTTATCATTTACATGTAGATAAATTTTTTTTTTATTTTTATATCGTTTACATTTAATTTTTTAATGTGGAATGAGAGCATGGGAAACCCTAAATTACTTCCCCATATTTCATGGATGGTAAATCAGGTAAACCATCGACCCTGATTACAGGACCTTGCCGCAAGGGAATCGAACATAGTTTAACCTGTGATTAGCAACAATATCAAATAACTTCACGTATAGATGTAGACCACTTGAGCTAACCCTTGGGACTATATCATTTACATTTCATATTTAAATACTATAGTAATTCGACTTTTTTTTTTGTAAGTTCGGGGTTGGTGATGCTACATCATGGTCATGTCTAAGAATAACACCTCAATAGGGTGAAAATTTGAAATAATGACTTAACATTTAGGAGTTCCTTAACAACACACCCAATCCTCATATATCCAAGACAATGTAGTAATTAAAATTATTCATAAATACAAAATATAAAAATAATTAAATAATTAAATCCTCATAGCACACAATAATGAGGTACATGTTTGAGGTCAAAATTTTGTATGAGATCTTTGAGAGTGAGCACACTCAAGAAATGGTCTGCCCCACTACCCATGCTAAACTGAGTGGGTATAACTGAAAGGCACATTTCCATACTGCATAGGGAATCTGGGACACCATTTTCATGACCATGGGAATTATCACTTATGTAAGATGGTCCTCCTTTGAGGAATCTATTTTCTTCTGGGCCAAGAATTCAAAAATCCTCAGTCCTCTCCCCATATTGGTGGCATGAGGCATTTGGCTCCTAAGAAATAGAATAATATTCATAGATGAAAGAGCTTGCCCGCATTCTCAATGTTCCAAGATAGTTTCACATTTCAGATACCATATCTATGAGCACCCCATAAAGGGTCCTAGAAGACACAATTTTCCAGTGATCCCTCTATATGCTTCTATTGACTTCTTCGACAAGGGTGCACAAGGGAATCTATGTTGAGGTGGGGGGATGATCAAACTATTATAGAACATATCCATCCAATATAGAATTGGAATTGGATTTGGAAAAAGCACCAAAGTAGAGCTCATAGCTGATTGGGCTCTCATGACAATTGCAAAGCACAAAAAAATGAAAAATATCCTAATCTTGGGGGATTCTAAATGTGTAATCGTTTGGATATTAGGTGCAAAAAATTTAGAAGTATTAAATTTGACTACCTATAAAGAAATAATTGGAGAAATAATAGGACACTTCTATGATATCAATTTCCAACATACACACATGGAATTCAACAAATGTGTTGACAGTTTATAGAAAAGTGCTCAATAACTGGGCCCTAGACACATTCTAATTGAAGATATGTTAGGTAGTCATATTCTTATTTCCTTCCACGCAACTCTAGAACATTTGGACCACCTCTCATCGTTACAACAAGCATAGAAGAAACTCCGAGAACAAGGAAATCTACAAATAATCATAAAGTTTCTACAAAAACTAGACTACATAAATATAGTCTACAATTCTCATTTTCTATCTTTCTACAACAAAATAGTCTACAACTCATTAATTTTTTATGTAATATTTAATGATGCAATTTTGTTGCATAATTGTTGTGTTGTCCACAGTATAGGGAGGAATATTAGTTTTTCTCGATTGTCAAATATACTTTTTTTTATTAGTAAGAATAAAAAAAAAACAACTGAAAGACACATAAAATGATTTGAGAGTATGATGTGGTGTTATATGTATGTGAAAGGACCACTATGATCTTAACACCATAATTCCTTGAGATCTTGGGTATGGTTCCCTTGGGTGTAGGATGTGAGAGGAAAAGAGACTTGTGTCATAGCATTTATGCGTGACACGTTATCACATTGAGATAATGATATTTGTAGCATAAAGGATGTTGATTGGCATGGCATGAAGGCCTATTAGGAACCGTGGGATGGCATGAAGGCCTATTAGGAACCGTGGGATGACATTAAATCCTAAAAGGAACCATGGGATGGCATTAAGGCCTATTAGGAAAGGAAGAAACATGAATATTCTAGCATTAGAGACACTATTGATTAGAGTGTGGTTCATTCTGCATGGTATGCAGAAATGGTGAAATCTAGATATTGTGCTAGTTTCATCGACAATAACGAGATACTTCCTAGTAGTGGAAGTACCTCCCTTGTGAGGAGGGAGTGTTCATTTGTGTAGCTTGAGAGGTACTCCCACAACCCTAGGGTATTTGGGTTGGGAGAATTTGACTCACGAAAGGACTTTGTGGGAAGTGCACCTAAGCATTTGATTGTGTACCCAAAGTTGTGAACACGAAACTAAGTGGAGAAAATGATATTTTATTCATTTATGCATGAGGAGCACCCTTGAAAGGATAAGGGGCACCTACGGCACCATGATGTGGCAGAAGGAGAATGAAATGGAATTTATTTTAATGATAGTGGGGTTTTTGTAGTTTGGTTCAAGTCAGTTTGACCAATATGACATAACCCTTGGTGGATGAAAAGGCCACCTAAGATCACTATAAATAAAGGTGAATTCAAGCCTCATTCTCACGATCCATCAAAATTCAATTCATTAAAGTGAATATTAATTTAGGAGTCATAGAATTCTTAAGGAGCCAAGCTAGAAGAGTGAATAAAGACAAAGGTTGAGTCTCTTTTCTGTGTTTTGGTTAGGCCGAGGTAAGGAGTTGTTGGACGTGTATATTTGAAGTGGTTTTGGGCTAAGGGTTTAGGTATATATTTTTTGTTCTAACCAAATTTTTTTTATTCGGGAGAGGAGGACCAAGACTCTTGCAATATCTATTTTGGAGGGTCATGAGGCCTATTTTTGAGCACCGAGAGGCCTAGCATGTTGTTTGAACAAGGCCACAAGTCCTGAAGGTGCAGTGCAAGGTTTAGTGGACTGAGTATGAGGTGATCACAACAAATAAGGATATCTCGTAAGGAATAAGTTAAGGCATCTCTGAAGTCGTTGTAGAAACCATAAAGAGTGTCAAAATTATTAGTATTCCAGTGTACATGACCGAGCTCTTTCAGGGTAGGAGAAACATCTCTAAAAGGAGGATTGTAGTGGGGAAATTGTTGGTGCCCTACTTTAGTACTTTGCAAGTGGGAAATATTAGTGATACAAGGGCAAATCGTTAAGGCCTAAGTCTGGTAATCTTTGGAGCAACAGAGGGATAAGAAGAGGAAAAATTTGAAGACACTATGAGTTGGAAATCTTGAAGGAGTAGGAGAGTAGCTAGAGGGAAGATTTGTATGAGCCTATGATTAATCACTCTTGGAGAAACAAGAGGGTCTCTATTAGAAAATTGAGCGGCTCGAGATACAAGCATTTTAAAGTTGCATAAGTCTTGTGAGAAAAAAAAGAGGAGGCAAAGGACCTGCTAGAAGTGGTCAAGGTACATGGACTGAAAGGGTTATGGAAGCGCTATATCAATAAGTAAGTCAAACGTACATTTTTTAGGGAAATATTGGTAGTCATAAGTTTTTGAAACCAAGCCCTAGTCATTCGTTTATGAGAGTTGATTGTGAGGGTCATGATACTTGGAACGAGAGGCCTATGTTTTTTGTATTAAGATTTGTAATATAACACGTTTTGTGTTGAAATTTTTTTTTTTGCACTAGTTGATTCACCATTGTAGTATTTCCCTTGTGCAAAGTTCTAGTGTTGTGGTATTTCATTGTGTTTGTGATCACGACCTTATACTTAAACCTGATTTTGAAGTGGTGTGGAAAAATCAACACAAATAACCTATAACAAAATAACCCCTCTTCCTCCAGATACCAAAGTGATTACAACACATTTACCTTCCCTTCCCAAGTTGCATGTTCATCCATTCGTCGAATCGACTTAAGTGAGATTGTAAGAAAAATGCTATAAATGTAAAATAACCTAGCCTTCTCAAATATACAACAAACGATAATTTATTTTTAAAATTAGAGCTAAATCGAGCCTAAACATGGAGAAAATAACTTAAAGAGAGATTACCTAAAGCCTAGGTTTTTTCGTGATTTCCATAATTCTCATTTGTAGCAATTTGTTGTTGACAAAATTGCAATAAGTGACTGAACATTATAAGGTTAATATTTGAACAACTAAAGATAGAAACACGTAATGACAATAGATAACAATGAAGCAAGTATGCACATGTCAAGAAACTCAGGTTATATTTGGGTGTTCGTGACAAAACAACTAGTACAACACAATAACACATTACTAAGAGACATTTCTAATACTCACCATTCACTCCCAACCATAAGAACACCACATGTACCAGTTAGTTTAATTTCATCCTCATAATAATGCACATGTATGAAACACTAAATATAGTTTCTCATATTAGTGATTTTTAGAAAAACAAAGTACTCATGCAAATATTGGAAAAAATGAAAGTATAAAAAAATGAAAATGAACAACAATGAAGATAATGGAAGTTACATTGATTCTAGTAGCTTTTGAATTTTTCTTCATCTCTACCCCAAACTTGTCCTTGCTAATGCACCCAATGTAGCTTATTTCACCACAACTCGATCCCCCAACCCCGTTCAACCAAATGACCTTGTTCATGAAGGCTGAATGTTGCATAAATCATGTGCTAGTTTAAGTTATAACTACAATGGTGAGGCCGATGAATTCCCATGCTCCCATTGAGAAAGGGCTAAGAACAAGGCCTGTGATGGTAGAGATAAAAATGGAGAGAAACTGGCAGCCCCAGGGGTTACCTCCACTAGCTTAGGGACCAAAGATAAAAATGGAGACTAATTGATAGGCCCGGGGTTACCTCTGCTAGCTTAGGGACCAAGAATCAGACACTATGAATGACCAAGGGCGTGAGCATTGTTAAATTCTACTAGAACACTAATAATAATAAATAATTTGTAAATTAAAAAAAATTAATGAAAAATAATAAACATATATATTAAAAAAAACATAAAACGATGTAGGTTAGACACTTGAGGCTTACATGTAGCCGACGTGCCCCTGTCCCTATTTAACCAAGCACCATCATAAAGATAACCCAAGTTGATCACTCACATTCGGTGCATCATATCGCTTTTGGAACTGGGACAATGTATAGTGAAGTTGCACTCATCCCCACTTTTTCCCTTGATGTGCTTGTTCTCGGTGTGGATACCTATGCTCTTGCCCTGACATTTGGATATGCAATTGGAGGGTACGAATCTTGAGTTTGGATATGCACCTGGAAGGTATGAATCTGGTTCCTTTTAAATAAATGAAAGCTCAACCGATTCAAGAGAAACTGCTTCCAAGTAAATTGCTTTCGACTCTACCTCTATTGATGGGTAGACCTGCATCATTTATGCACTCGTACTGTAATGTGAGGGGGACACAGATGGGTCTTACATCTCCCATATTCGATTATAGACCTAAGCAACATGTGAGTGATTTCAGGACAAAATAGTTGTTAGTCATTGCAGTGTGTTAATGAATTTTGGAAAGGGTATCTAGACAATATATGGTTTGAGATTTTAACTGATTGTAGGTGTTGTTACCTCCATGTGTCATCAACTCATATAAGTGTAAATCCTTTCACGGGAAACTAAAAGATTACTTTTCGTTTCCATTAGATTGAATCGCTAGCTGTCCGAATTTTAGGCCACCGATTTTCTTTTTCACATCAAGCCATTAAATTTATATTATGCCCTCCAATCTCAGCTTATACATACACTGTCGCATTGCAAAATTAAGTTTAATGAGAAGATACTACACAACAACACAATCGTTACTGTGAAATGGCACCCTTGAGATGCATGAGAGGGGTGCATAAATTAATTGAAATTCATGAAACAATGAGCCTATGCCTATCATGTCGAATATCACATGTCAGTTCTCAACAAGAATAACGAGGAATGAAAAGCTCCATTTTTTGCTCATATTTGGCCTCCAAAGGTATGGACTATGCAAACATAAATTCAAATTTGAAAAAAATCCCAAATTGTTAAGCATCGAATGCCCTTAATTGATTTTTTTTATTTTTATTTTTTATTTTTTCTCCTATTCTGAATTTATTAAATTTGTGTTCACCAATTTCCTCCAGAATCTTTGAAATTCAGGTTATTGAAATTTTTTTGTTTATTCATGGTAGAATTTGACTTGATTTGAGTATGTTTAATGTATGATTTGGGATTGGGGGGAGAATGTGGTATTCTCAATAGAGGAAATTGCATAGCTAAAAATGAAGCCCCTTTATTTAAGGTTGCAATTATTATGGCAGAGAGTAGGGTTGTAGTAACCATTTCAGTGCCAATTGCTAAGAGAGTATTCCTTTCAGTGGTCAACAATGGGCAAAAAGCAATATCAGTGAGTGCATAGCGTTAGTTCCACCAACCTCTATTTTAGAGGATTTATTTAAGAGGTTGGAGTTGGTAAGGAGTTGGTGATGTGGCGAGCAATAAGTTATTTACTAAAAAAAATATGTTATTTGCTCATGTTCATAATCTAGATTTATTCTTAATCCAAATGACATCCATGGTAATCATGCCTGCTGAAAGAATTAGTACTTGTGACACAGGCAATCGAGTTTCCATTTTCTGCTTTCAATAGTAGTTATCAGAGCCCTGAGATGAGTAGTTCAACAAACTAGACCAAATAAATTGAGATGTGTATCAAAATAAAAATAAAAACATTAAATATTCAAATGAAATCATATTTTTTCTTGAAACTGAACTAAAGACATGTAAAAGACAACTAACTTCAAGAAAGGTGTCAACTTTCTTTGGCCAAACTTTAATAAAAATTTACATTGACAAATGCTCTCGACAAATCCTTCGCCAAATTTTAGATACGAGTTTTCAAAATAAACTTTCGATAAAAACAATACAGTGAATCCAAAACTTTATTTAAAAGCAAAAGTCACAACAGATCCAAATCGCAATAAAAATCAAATAAAAATAATTTAAATACTTTAAAACATTCCCTTTTTGTAAAACTTTAATTAATTTGGTATTTTAAAAATCAACAAAATTAATTTCGAGTCAAAGCGACATCAATCGCTATAAACCTGTCCGCATCTCTCCTCAGCTTAAAAACAAGGATATTCCTTTATCTTAAAAACAACTACGACCCTAAGTACAAGCCATAGTCAAAGATATCAATCTGCCACGTGTTAGACAGTGATAAAGGGTCCATCCCATAGTCAAACGTATCAATCTGCCACTTGTTAAAGAGTGATAAAGCGTTTTCTTGATAGCGAATGTTTTATTTTTAAAAGAGGTGTGATTCTAGATGCTTCGGCATCAATCTGCCACGTGTTAAACTGTGATTAAAGGTTTTCTTGATAGCGAAATGCGGATATTGTTTTATTTTTAAAAGATTTGTGATTCTAGATGCTTCTTATGATTGTGCAGAGTGGGGTGTATCCACGTCATGACACGACTAATCTCTATCCGTCCTTGATTACGGTTCGAAAAATATTTGATTATTAATATTTGTAAAGTGTATATATATTAAGTGTTTAGTTTTGAATTTCTAATTTTGTAAAGTGTATATATGTTAAGGGTTTAGTTTTGAATTTATAATTTTTTTAAACTATAATATTTATTTGTGAACGTTAGTTAAATTAATAGTGGTTATAGGAAAATAGTATCTTATAGTCTTATTTTTAGAGAAATTAATAAATTGAGATGAGAAATGATAAATTAATTATTTGTTAGCCATATGGACTTGCATAAATTTTGGTGAGCAATAATCACTAGTAAGTCTATACATTTACAATTTTACTCCTACATAAATGCCAAAAAAAACATAAATAATGGTGAAAAGTACCTTCTAGTATATTTATTTATATCTTATTCCCATCAATTTTTATGCAAAGACTTGCTTGAATTATGGTGGGATGTAATTGATGATAAATATGTTATTTACTTAATTCAAAGCTTCAGAATAAAAAATCACTACACAAATATCTAAAATAAGACATGAATATTGCAACCATATTCATAAATTACGACATAAAATATGTGAAAGAGTTATCCACATGGCTTTATTTTGTGCAAAAACTGCAATAAGACCTTCAAGTTATGGTCCAATCAAAAGTTTGAAAATTAGTTTTTTTTTAATAATATTGAAAAATAAATATTTATTTTTCAAAGTTAAACATTATTAGTTGCATTGGTCAATGTTAAACTAATACTAATATATTTCTAGAGTCTTGTCTTGGTAGAGACTAATAAGTACATGTGTTGTCCTAGATTATTATCAAATCAAGTCTCTTCCCCACGAACCTTATTTGTTGGGGATTTAACTAATTAAATATAAATCAATCAATTCCCTCCTATTCAATCTCACCCTTGCTAACAATTTCACTCCCTCATAGTAGTATTTGACAAAGTGTTGGAATTCAACCTTGGGCACTCATGGTTTGACTTTGTGCTTATTGTCTATATACCTTCTAAGGGAAACTTCTCTTCCACTACTGATCATGTGCTCAGTTTTATGCTCAAAAATAAAAGTTCTAATAATGAAGTGAAACCTTAACGACCGCATAGTGCTCGTCGTTCTGAATCTTGTGCACTTTGTTTCTTGCGAAATGGACTCTATGTGCTCCCGGAAATGAGTTTTTTCTGTTTGCACAAACATGCAAAAAAATGGTGACAGGGAGCCCAATCAGCAGTTCATATTGTTGACGTGGCATGCTAACTAGGCAGGTTCAATGTCTGGTCAAATTCCTCTGGCGAATGACAACCTTCCAAGTGGCAATATTTGATTGGCTTTCAGAATTTGTGGTTATGTGACAATTTCTTAATGGTGGAAATTCGGACCAATGGGGAGAGGACATGTGGTGTAGCCTGGGGCCGCCACGTGCCCCCCCATGGTGCATGGTAAAAATTGCATTGTAAAACTTTGTTACAAGTCCAAGCAGAGGCACCGAGGTTTGACCCCGCGACCTCCTATGCAACACGCACACCATCTACCACCACACCAGGCATTAGTCCTTAACCTATCTACCATCGCATATATATTTATGTTTGAAATGTTGAACCGTCGGGGAAAAGTGGGGGCCAACCCCCAGCATGTGACCATAACTCTAAGACCATCGGTGAAGCCAAACACCTAATATGTGGAGTTAACACTAAACCTCAATTAATTACCGCTAATCCATATTTATTAACATTAATGTCGATTAGCACTAAGCATAATTTTAAATGATTAATCACGCTTAATTAGCACTAATTGTGCTTAATTAGTGTAATGCAGATTAATAATATTAAACGAGATTAGTTTGGCGGTCCACTAAATCCGACGATACTGCCAATTTAGTGCCAGCTAACCGGATTTAGCTCTAGTTAGCTAAATTTAAGCTAAAAATTGTGGAGAAACTGGCAATGGTCATAACTTTTGGAGCTTTCGACCAAATCAGGTGCAAAAAGAGGATATATGACCATTTTTAGGCATTCTAGACTCATTGGTGCATGTTTCAGGAGAAGAAAAGCATCATAAGCACATCATTTTTCAAATTTGAGCATAATATAGAGGCCCAAGTCATGGAAGCTAGACCAAGGAGATGTAGCCCAGGAGGGGTGAACTCCTTCATCAAATTCTTCTGTTGATGTGTTGTATGGTGATGTACTGTAATTTTATTTGCTATTGTTCAGCCTTTATTTTATGTTAAATTGTTCATAAAATTAACATGGAAAACACTCACGAGACTCAATAATTTGCAAGAGAACTTGAACCCGTAAGCACATATAAGACATTTGTTTCAAATTATGAAAGAGGAATTAGCACAACAACATTAACATACTTCATTCAGATCATTTTTTGTATCAGAGCTTTAGGTCTTTAAGTTTTGTTGTGCAAGAAGGGAACTAATTTTTTGCAAGTTTGTGTCATGCTTACAAGGTTAAATCTCAAAAGAGGAGAAGGGATGTTGGTTGAGAGCCCCGCAGTTGTTTCAAGAGAAAGAAGGGCAAGGTTTCCAAAGTCTTCAACACTAGCACGTCCTCAAGTTGAAGTTGAGTCTTCAGTGAGCATGTCTCATGATAGAAGATGAGAGAGCATTCAGGAAGGCATTCTTTGATATGACTGAGATGGTTAAGGTCCTCTATGAGGAGAGGAATTTAAGGATGCAAGGAGAGATTTCTAGGCCTCCTAGAGGAGAGGGTTCTCTAGGAGGAGGAGGCCATGGATATGGTAGGAAACCATCATCTACTCCACCATCATCCTCACCATCATCTACACCTTCCTCTTCATCATCTTCCACAACCACAACCTTTCAATTTGTTCATCCACATACTTCAAAAGGAACTAGTAAATCACCCTTACTTAAACTTCATGTCAAATTTGAACTACCGATGTATAAAGGCTAAGTGAATGCAAAGACGCTGGATAATTGGATTCATCAATTGGAGGTTTATTGCAGAATTCAGAACCTTCAAGAGGATGACATAAAGATTCAATTGGCCTCCTTGATAATGGACGACACAACACTTGTATGGTGGTAAGCAAGGACTCAAGATGAGATTAAAAACCATGGTAAGATCTCAATGTCTTGGTATAATTTTATTGCTGCCATTAAAAGGAATTTTTTCCCTCTAGATTATATGCAAAAATCCATTATGGTGGCAAAATTTTAGACAACTAAAAGGGAAAAGTGTGCAAGATTACTCTCATGAATTTAGGAGAAGGGCTCTTACATTGGGTGTCAATTTATCTTCTCAAGAAACTTTTTTAAAGTATATTGGGGGTTTTCACAACTATTTTGAACATACTATTCTCATGGTCAATCCCACAAACTTAGATGAGGTTTCCATTCAAGCCATACATTTAGAAGCAAGAGGGAAACATAATGTAGATGAGAAAAGTGATAGTTTCCTTGAGTAAGAAGGTAAATGAAAGGGAAAGTTTAATGGAAGAGGGAAGAAAAATGGTTCACTTAAAATAGAGAAAGAGAAACTCACATGTAAACATTGTTCGAAAAATGGCCATGATGAATACCATTTTTGGCAACTCCATCCAAAGTTGAAGCCAAACAAACTTAAAAACAAAGAGAAGGAGAAAATTGTTGCAATCATTGAACATGACTTAGGTTCATATTCAGGAGATGAAACCAAGATAAAAACAATGGGTTTGAAAGGTAAGAATATAGAAAGAACTATTTCTTCAAGTTATTCTAATGTAACTCAATATGAAGATACAAGAATTGAAGTCTTTCATATTAGAGTTGTTTCAAAGCATACCAAAATAGACACACTATTTGATAGTGTTTCTCAAGCAAATTTGATTTCTGAAGACTTACCTAAGAGGTTAAATCTAGAAACTATTACACATCCAAGACCACATCCTTTAGGCTGGATATGCAATAATTCAAACTTGCAAGTAACAAGGAAGTGCATCCTAAGGTTTGCAATCGATTCAAACTTTCTTGACGAAGTTGAACTTGATATAGTGCTGCTTGAGATTTCAAGTATTGTTTTGGGAAGTTCTTATCTTTATGATAGGAAAGTAGTATTTCATAGCCATGAGAATAATTACCACTTTTTCAAGGATGGAATTGAGTATATAGTTAGAGCACATAAGCAAAAGAGAAGTTTGTCTCTTATACATGTAGGAGAAATGAAGAGAATAGTGAATGCAAGTCAAAATTTGGTTTTGTTAATGTTCAAGCACAGTGATGTTTTGAATGAGACCTTTCATAAAGATGCATCAAATTAACAAGATGATTTCATTAAAGTTGCTAATGTTTGTAATAAGGTGTTTCATTACTCTAACATGTTGCCTAGGAAAATAGGTAAACAAGATGTGAAAGATTTGTGGTAGTCCACATCAGTGTTGAATAGTGATGGGAACGAGATGTCGGTGCAAGAGAGTGCAAAGGTCAAAGAGAAAGTGCCAAAAAAATTTGAAAAATAAGACATGGGTTCCACAAGCACTTGCTTTTAGTTTCAAAATGGTACATGGAAATGGCGAAAACACTTGGTCAAAAGTCGACGCAAGTGCAAAGCAAGACAAGCTAAAAATTGCCATGTAAAAATTGCCTAGGGTTGATTTGAGAAAATAATATATAAAGGGAAAATCAGTAGTTGACATAGATGAGTCAGATAACCAGGAAGAGCAGGAAAGAAGGAAGAGGCCAAGGACTAGAGGCCTCAAAAATGCACTTCAACAACATAGAGAAGCAACTCCACCAAGGACCCAAATGACAGTCAATGAACTCATATTGGCAAAATTTGACAAGGACAGGGAATATTGGCTTGATAGAGTCAATGGTCACTTGGAGAAACTCCTAAGGAGGGAAAATAAGAACAAAAACATACATAGGCATATGGCAATGCACTACTACACAAGAAATCAGGTCTCCAAGGTAAGGATCAAGCAATTGAAGGAAAAACTCAAGGAAACCCTAATGAAGGAAAAAGAGAAAGGTAAGTTAGATTTACTTGTTGATGCTTCACTCATAGCATAACTTACAATAATAGGTCTCCATGGAGAAACTCAAGAATAATTTTGAGAAAATTTGGAGAAATTTTGAATTTTTTTGACTTTTTGACAATTTTTGCATGGTCATGGGTCCAAAAACGCAACGAGCCTCACACTGCGATTTTGTGGGGGGCATCTAAATGGAATATTTTTTATGTTTTTTAGACTTCTCATGACTTGTACATCACTTTCAGTCCTTTGGAGAGCCATGTCAAAAAAATTTGGTGGGTGAAAAGGCCAAAAAACCACCTAAAAAGAACCTTTCTATCATGTTTTTCAGAAGCTCGTTGCATTTTTTTAAATACTTTTGGGAGAATTAATTTTTGGAGGGTTATAAGTAGTATTTTGCAGTGCTTGAGGATTATATGGTGTTGTAGACAGATAGATCTTTCTCCAACATCTTTCAGATCTTGATTTCGACCTCGGGAAGGCCTCCAAAATCCATTTTCACCCACTGCACTGCGTTTTCTCCTAGCACGCTGCGCCTTTCTGATATTTTGCTGCGCTTTTGCCTGGAAGGCTATTTTATCAGTTAACTCATTCCATCTCGACTTCTACTGATGTAATTTTTCTTTTATGATGTTGTAATGATTCATTGAGGTTTAAATAGGCTGGTTAGAGTGAAAAATAGATGGATTCATGCTTGTAAATATCTTTCATGGTCAAATGTATTAATTTCTCCCTAGTCTTTAGGTTCTAGGTGAGGGAATCTTGTGAACTATTCCTCCACTCTAGCATTCGACCTCTGAGAGAGGGGAAATTGTTTTTTTTTCTATATGTATGCATTTCTTAATCATTTTGATGGTTGGACATCAGAGGGTGAGATTATTGTAGCTTGTACTTTATCTTTTTATTAAGGAAATCAAAGGACCAGCTATAACTGTTATCTAGGAATTCATATGCAGTGAGTTTTTTATGTTGTGTTTTATTTGTTATAGTTTCATATAAATTATATACATGTTTCCTTCCATATATTGCTTTCTTCAGTGATTTTCCTAAAATATTCATAAGAAAAATTCTTTCATGAAAGCTTTTTTTTTTGGGGAATGTCATTTTATGTAATGTTCCTTCTGTTTTAATGAATTCATTACATATGCTCATTAATATCCTCTTTTATTTTCAAACCCTAAACTACACTGACAAAATCCTAAGCCCATTGCAAAGGCATTTCTATCTTGCTCCTCCATATCTTTCCAACTGTAACCCTTTGATAATTTGACCTAGCTACTTGGTTTTCATCCCTGATCCAACAGAAAAACCATGAATTTTTCAAAATGCTAGAGCTGACCTAAATAGCCTAAAATCCATTCTTCCTCCAGTAAAGCCCTTTGCCTGTGAATTTCATAGAGAGAGCCCTCTCTGGTTTGGTAGGGCTAGCTACCAAACTAAAAGCTTGGTTTGAGGTTACCTCCGTTGATATCCATTCTCAGCCTCATGAAATTGTAGAGGCTAACAAGGGTAGCATACAATCCCTTTCTTGTTGAGAGGGAGTGTTGAAATTGGAAACAAGAATAGCTTAATTTAATTTTCCCTTAATTAAATTAGAAGTAAATTGTAATTTCACATCACATCACAGCTTGTACGAGTTAAATGAGTTAGGAATACCTAGTTAGCTAAGTAAATTTGGGTTGGGGGTCAAACTGGAGGCATGTAGATTTATCCTTAAGTTTTAGGGGGTCCATTTGTAGTTTATTTTGAGTTGTAAATAGTTAACTTAATTATTTGAGTTAAAATTAGTTTAACTAGTTATAAACTGAGAGATGAGCTAGCGATAGGTCCAATGAATTAAATCTGATTTAATTCACATGCAGTAATCAATAAAATAACTGATAATTCACTATAAATATATGTTTCATGTCATTTCTAAGAGTGACCCAGTTGAGATTGGAATTAAAGGGAATAAGGCTATTAGTTGTACTATTAGAAAATTGTACAGGTCATGCATGAGATCATCAGGACGCCTTGGATGTATTGGGAAATCAATTGATGGGAATTTCCTAATTAATAGGGCTTTAATTATCCCAGGAATGCATGAGCAAGTGATGCAGGAGCATCAAGCTAAATTTTTATTATTTATTTGTGTAAAATAGGGGGTGAGGCTTTTTAATTATTTTATTAATTAATTTATTCATTTTAATAATTTAAGAGAGAAAAATGCAAAGGTGAGGATTATTGTATATATATTCTTTTAATAATTAAAAAGGATATGAGTGAAATAGAATTAGGTAGCAAATTTAGGGAGTAGGAATTCTATGTACGAGACTTTGTTGAGTCTACACCTAGAATGAATCTAATTTAAATCTAGTTGAGATTTGTGTGTAGACATTTTTGGAATAGATTAAATACATATTTATGTATAAATAGAGGAGTTGTGTAAGGAAGAAAAATAGCTGAGAGAGAGTGGGAAGCGAGGAGAATGTGAGGAGTGATTTGAGAGTTTTGAAAGGGCCAAGAGCTGAAAGAAGCTCTCCATTGTAATATATGGCCGAATATTTCTGATGTTATTTTATATCTGCGTTTTATTTGTATAAGCTCTCTTTCGATTATATGTATATTTGTTTAAAGAAAATAGCATTTTAATGAGTTTTTCTTAAGTGTTTAAGAAGGAGGAAGGATTCATTTTTTTTATATGCGGGAATCTGATTTAACCTAGATCTTCTACGTCATTTGGTATCAGAGCAAGGAGATGCGTTGGAGGATGATTCTCTTATACGTTTGATTGATTGGAATCCTGGATTGAGTCTGCAAATGTGTATGCATATGCTGTGTGTGAGTGTGCGAACACAAGAACGTTGGTGTATGCAGAATCAAGGGCAATAAATGGCGAAGCAATGATGTATTTCTGGAGTCTACGTTGCTGGTGAAGTAGAAATTGGGCAACACATGTGAAAATTGAGCGGTGTACTGGAGCATTGAAGCAAGGATGAAATTTATGGGCAACATTAAACATGAGTTGATTGACATCGTTAAACACAAGTGGACCAAGCGGCATTAATGTGAAGTAATAGTGCAGATGGAAGGGGAACAGAACATCATTAGCGTGGTGAAGTTATAGCCAAAGCATAGACGCAGGTAATGTTACTAAGGTAGCGTGTTCGACAACTCGTGAGAAACGGATGGTACATGGTAATATCTTGATGCCTGATCTAAGTAATGAGTGGTTTAAAGTCGACGTACTATATAATTTGATCACAACCTGTGGAATCATGTAAATGATAAGCAATTCAATGTAATTTCAACTTAGTTTCAACCAGTTTGGAATTGTATTTGGTTATGGTTACTTTGGTTTTTGCAATGATTTGCGAAGACCGTGCGTATTTGCCATCCTCAGGCAGCTAATGTCAAATGTGACAACCCTGGCAAGGTACGTTTGGAGGAGGCAAGGTTGTCGAAGTTTACGTGGGAGGAACTGCCGTTCCAACTTTTTTGTGTGTCTAATACGACAATGACAATGATGTGTCACAAACACGTGTGACATTTGCGTGGGTATTACATATATTACATGGGTTATGAAATTAATGTTGAAGTGTTAATTTTGAGGTCTTGAATTAATTACAAGTGGTTTATGAAATGGTTTATATGGTGACAAGGTATGAGGTATGATGTAGCCCATATGACATTCAAATAAATTTTTGTTGTTCAATGAATTTAATGGATTTCACTTATCCGCGATATGTTTTAAGTGAGATCTTAAAAAACCATTGGGTTGAATAATAGTATATTGGTTTGTGACACTTATATCATTTGTGTTGGAAAATAAGGGGTACTCTACGTTGGTTGATGTAGTGGTAATCTGGCATATTTAGACCGAAAAAAGGTAAATTAATCTTGTCAAGTGGACAAATTTGGGCCTTGGTAAAATTACACATTTTACTACAATGAATTGATTGGTAGGAATTGTGTGTTGTTTTTCTACATCACAATGTGCGGGTTTTGAAATTTGCGTGAATGGAATTTGTGTGGAGTTGGGTGAATGGAAATAGTCTTTTTTGAAGATTCAATTTTTTTTAGAATTGCAGAGAATGTATGTTTGATGGAGATCGATCTTTGAATCCGAAAGATGATAGCAGATGGAGATACAGTGCAGATGAGAGATGGAATAAGATCACACAGAGATCTTGAAGGTGAGCTGATATGTTTTATTTTAAATATGGGTTTTTTTTTAAGATGATATTTTCAAAATATAGGTTGCAGATAGTTGAAGGAAATATTAGCAAACAAAGATCATAGTTTTAAAAGTACTGTTTAAAGAGACTAGAAATAGTTTCTGAATGAAAGAAAAATATTAAGTAGAACCCTAAATAATTCCAATAGATATTGGATAAGAAGGACAGTTGTGTAAAGATGATTTGAAGCCTAGAGAGAGCAGAGAGATGCTCAAAGAGGTTCTAGAGAATGGAGAACCAGTGCTTGCCAAAGACCAAGTCCCGAGAGAGGATTGGTGAGGTAAGTGGAAACAGGGAAGACTACTATTGCAGAGGCTTTAGTACATCTCATGATGAGTGAGTAAGGAACTCATGAAGATAGAGACAAAGATGACTACTGAAGGTAATTGCAGAGGTTCTGAAGAAGACCACAACAGAGGAAATGAGAAGGAAGATGCCAATTCAAATGGCATGGTAATGAGTCAAGAGCATATTGACATAGAGAGAGCTGAGATAAATTTCCGTCTTGAGTTGTTGATGGAAATGTTATGGAGAAGTAAAGTAAACTAGAGATATGGATGGAGTATGAAGAGGAAAGTCACATGGCATAGATTGCAAATGAAGTGGGAGCATAGAGTGAATGTTCAATTGAAGGAAGAGTTACTCAGTTTAAATGAGTATGTAAAGGGAGATTTGATATGTGAGCCAAAAATTGCTCCATTAATTTCTGAAAGTAATAATGAGACAGAAGAGAAATTTACAGAGGAACTGAATCAAATGAAGGATTCAGAGCAACAAAGAGAGATGTTGATTGAAGCATCCAGTGAGACCACAAGGTCTTATGTTTTTAAGAATAATGATTTTTGTGTGATTGCAGGTACATCACAGGGTGTTGAACAAACTTTGAATTTTGTTAAAAAAGAAGAGTTGAATCTAAAATCTATTTAGAATGATGATGAGATAGCAAGATCTCAGAAAGAAATGAAGAGAGAAGGGTCTTATGGAAATGTTCAGCAGAATATTGAAGCAGAGGAAGAAGAGCCATCTAATGATTGGTAAAAAAAAATGAAGGTATGGAAAGTTGTATAAAATTTGCAAGTTCTACCCCAGTTGAGATTGTTTAGTTAGATCGAAAGTTAGATCTCCAGAGAAGAAAGTTGGAAAAGCAGAGAATCTATATTCAGCGAGAGTTGCTGAAAGAGAAAGACAAATAACAAGGAGACATTCTTGAAACAGATGATATGGAGGAGGGACTAACTGACAGTCTCATGGAGGATTTAAATTAGCATACTGATGTGCTGATGGAAGAAGAAATTTCAGAGTAGCATACTGAAATGTTGCCAGAAGAGAAAGAGGCACTGAGGCCTTATGTATTTTATTTTAGTAATTGTTTTGTGAGTACAGGTTTTATTGCAGACGTTGGAGAAGATCTATTGGACAGAGAAATTAGAATGATAAGGAGGATAATGATGAAAGTATCCCAGAAGCAGACAACGGCAGTAAAAAAAGAAGAAGCAGCAAGAGGAAGACAACAGAATATTGTGAAAGCATAGCGAGTGGGGCAAAGCAACATAAAGTGTGGAGACCTGGAGAAAAACAACAAACAAAAGCAACAACAAATGGAGAATTTCAGCACAAGATATGGGATCCAGGAAGAAAAAGATCCGAAACACATGATCAGGCGATCATGATTAATTTCAACCTTGGGAGTCTGATGCAGGAGCATCAATCTAAATTTTTATTATTTATTTTTGTAAAATAGGGGGTGAGGCTTTTTAATTATTTTATTAATTAATTTATTCATTTTAATCATTTAAGAGAGAGAAAATGTAAAGGTGAGGATTATTGTATATATATTCTTTTAATAATTAAAAAGGATATAAGTGAAATAGAATTAGGTAGCAAATTTAGGGAGTAGGAATTCTATGTACGAGACTTTGTTGACTCTACACCTAGAATGAATCTAATTTAGATCTAGTTGAGATTTGTGGGGAGAGATTTTTGGAATGGATTAAATCCATATTTATGTATAAATAGAGGAGTTGTGTAAGGAATAAAAACAGCTGAGAGAGAGTGGGAAGTGAGGAGAATGTGAGGAGTGATTTGAGAGTTTTGAAAGGGCCAAGAGCTGAAAGAAGCTCTCCATTGTAATATATGGCCGAAAATTTCTGATGTTATTTTATATCTGCATTTTATTTGTATAAGCTCTCTTTCGATTATATGTATATTTGTTTAAAGAAAATAGCATTTTAATGAGTTTATCTTAAGTTTTTAAGAAAGGAGGAAGGATTCATTGTTTTATATGCGGGAATCTGATTTAACCTAGATCTTTTGCATCAACAAGGTTGGTCATTCAAGTGCACGTAATTGGTTAAGTATTGGAAAAAACTTTCCAGGGTCAGAGTGAGACAGTCAGAGATACTGCAAAGGTTTCTCAGGAATGGAAATAGCATTGTATTGTTTCATCTTATTGACTTAATGCAATATATATATATAGCAGGGTTTTTAGCTAAGGATTTCCCCATATACATATTTGTGTCATGCGATTAGAATTCTTTCTCTTACTTGCTTATGTGATTGTGCGACCGCAATTGGTTTCTGCAATTTGTAGAATTGATTCAATATTTTGTTTTATCATATTACGAGATCAATTGAATCTATTTAGATATTTCCACACATCATCATAAAAAGGAAATATCTCTTGGTAACCTCATTGAAAGCATAAGCAGTAATTATGATTAGAAGAAAGTCATCTAGAATAGAAAAAGTTCATCATGCATCATCATCATCGTCAGGAATGAGCATTTTCTGAATAAGGATAATCAATATCCTCCATTGGAATATTTATTAGAAGATTCACCTCTATTGGGAAGAATAAAGTGTCTCGCTGAGCATTCCACCTTGAGTGGGATCCATTATTTAGAAGGATGATGATATGATGGAAAATGAGTGAAACATGTCAATATGGTTGAAGTACTTTGAATCAAGGAAAGGAATTTGTTGAAGGAAGTATAGATGACCAAAAGGAGAAAAGAAGTATGTATATATTTGATATATTAAGTCATGTCATCATATAGTTTTAGATAGCATGGGTGAATTATATATCTCATGAGTATGATAAAATAAAAGGGATCTCTTCCTTTGAAAAGGTGCATGAAGGCATGGTTCACATATTTACAAGATGAAATCAACATAATATGTCCTCATATGAAATATTAGGTGGTTGAGAAAGACAAAGTAACTATGAATGTAATAACTATGAATGTAAGTTCTTGGGGAGAAATACGTGAAGAAAGAGAGAATAGATTGTGAAAGATGCAACTAGAGTCATGTAAGAAAAGGAAAATCAACATTCGATGAAGAATTAGCTATGGAATATCCATAGAGAAGATATGAAGACCCTGATAAATTCTGTAAACAAAGGAGACCCTTGAAATTGAAAGTCTTGGAGATGTGTTTATGAATATGCAAGATGTTGATGTTTTAAGAATTAGATGCCATGATGAAAAACCATAACAAAAGGTAACTTTGATTTGATGTTCATTGTTATGAATAACATCTAGATGGGTTGATACAGGGCTACCAAAATAAATTTTAATGTGTCACCTACAACTAGCTCTCATGTGGTTGGATAGAATATTCTGAAGGAAACATGACTTGGAAGAGGTAACTATATGAAGAAAAGTGAGATATGGACTAGAAGATCACTTTCCAATGGAGAGAATGATGACATGACTGATATGGTTCGTGAAGGAAAATGATGAATGAGGGATGCCCTGCAATATGAAGGCTCCATAATGATGAAAAATAAATTCATGACATTGAAAGGAGGAACTCTAAAGCAGCTGGAGGTACCATGATATCCACCAAAAGGCCGAAACATGTCCTTGGAGATAAGTCCCTTGTTAAGAGGGAACTTGGAAGAAAATCCATAGTTAAGAGGGAGCTTGGAAAAATCCCTAGATAAGAGGGAGCTTCGGTACATTCCTTTTATAGGAATGGATATATCTTCCCTAATTGAGAAGGAGAGATAGACACATCATTCTTGTCTTCACTTCATGAATAAATAATGGAGGATTGGGTAAGCATCTGGAATTCGATACTCCTTGAGGATGAGGTAGGGCATCTAAGATAAGAGTAGTCGTAGAGGAAATTCCTTGAGGATCTAGTATTCCAAGATAGGAATTGTCCTGGAAGGACATACCCTGTGAACACCCAGGTGGGGTATGTGCCTTGAGAGACAATGATGATGGTGTATGTCAGTCATTGGTCTAGCCAGCATTGTGCTATGATCTTGTGGAGAGATAGAGCTGTTATTCAAGGCCTTTTTATGTGATAATGCTGGTTAGTTTGATGCAAAAATATGGCTTACCAATATGACTCTTATTATGAGAATGGTTAATATTGATAATGTCCAAGTACCTTGTGTGAATTATGAATACCTCCCTAGTTAAGAGGGAGTGTTGAAATATGTAACTAGGTTCAGTCTTCATAATGACATATGTAATCATGATTTTATGTATTTGATGTAAAGAGAAAAGAAATTTATTATTTTTATTCTTGAGGCATGGGTTTCATACTCAAGGAAAATTTATTTTTAGTTCAAACACCCATTGAGTGCTTCTAGGGCTTTTAATTTAGTCTATGAGTCAATTGAGTCATTGTCATGTATTGAATACCCATTGGGGCATGTTACATATTGTAAATAAAATTTATTTAAGTCAAAGTTGAGTCAAAAGACCCTCCAAGACCTCTTCATGGTGCAAAAATAAAGTCAACCTACACAAATGGACAAGTCAGCCTAAAAGGAGAAATTTGACCTAGTGGAAGACCTATATATAAGGGAGAATTCAAACTCACTTAAGGAACTCACTCACTCACATAAGTTTGATCAAGAAAGAAGAAGAAGTGTTAAGAATAGAAGTACAAGTAGAAGAAAAAGAAGAGATATATTTTTGTACTTTTTTTTTGGGTTATTACTCTCCACACATGCGAAGGAATTAGCACGCCTATTGCAATAGTAAAGGCCAAGTTGTAGAAGTCGATTTAGGGCATCAAGAAGGGAAACTTGCAAGTTGAGTTCTTTAGGAGAGAGAATCAACTCAAGCGAAGAGGAAAGGAGGAAGAATATACCATTATTTTTCAACATGAAAAGGATAGGGTCTCTGTAGAAGAATCTACTAGAGATTGGAATTGCAGAAGAATTTGTTGGGAGATCGAAGTTGCAAAATATTATGTTCGGGTTCGAAGCTACAAAATATTCTGTTGGGGTTCGAAGTTGTAGAAAAAATTGCTGGAAGTTGAAATTGGAGAAGTTGCTAAGGGTAATAGGTCTTGGAATTCGTCAATTGCAGTTCTATAAGAAGAGAAGAATTATGGTGGGATTTCCTCACAATTGGAGAGGTTTTGGCCTTGACCGATCGCCTATATATTATGTCCTCTTGTCTCATTTTTATTTATGGTTCGGTAGTTATCTTATGATAAGAACACAATAATAATAAATTTGAAGGAGAATCTAATAAATATAATTAAATAGACATCACAAGCAATTATCAAGTTTAGGAGAAATCATCTATCCTAGTTTCCCCTAGATTTCTCAACAATGGTCGATGGACTAATAGGCCTACTTTCCTAATGTGTAACTATCAACACCCTGTGATCTTGATTGTTACCATATCCATATAAGAACATATATCAGGTTGTAGTGGACCTCTCTTGCACTCATTGTGTTTCAACATTCTAGGATGTTGGAAATACTGAGAGGGGGGTGAATTAGTATTTATTTTCAATTGTTAATTATTTCCAGTTAGATTATTCACAATTAAAGACAGATAGGTGTATAATGATAATATTAAGGATTAATAAGAATTTCAATCCCCTTTCTAATAATAGTATACAATATATGAGTGAGGGAACCAACCCTTTTAATGAGACAGGCACCAACCTGTTTCCAAGCACCAATTTGTACTTTGGTGAGGCTCCGACCTCTAGGGATTTGACCTTATCCTCTCAAGGAACCAACCTTGTGTTTAGGAGCTCCTACTCCAAGGACACCAATCCTTTTGTCTCCTTTTTAATAGGGAATGTGAATAATATTTACTTGAACATTCTTGACATAATTCTTCATTGTTTAATCACTTCCAAAATTCTTCATTGTCTGATCACTTAAAAATTCTTCACTATCTACTTTTTCATCACTGCCCTTTAATTCAAAAAATATTTACTGTCTAATCACTTCAAAATTCTTCATTCTCTACTTGTTCACCACTGCACTTCAATTCAAAAATTCTTCACTGTCTACTTGTTCATCACTGCATTTATCTTTCCACAGGTCTATGCCCTAAAACTAGACTACAAACCATAACACAAGTTATTGGTCCAATATTGTAATTGCAACAATCAATAGATATGAGGTTTGTAGGTGTTCCAAGCTTTAGTGCATAAGGGACAGTCTGAGATCCTGAAAGGTATTCACCATCGAGAATATACTGAGGGTCTTGTTGTAATAACACTTGTCCGAGATTGTGATGTGGACAATATAAAACACAAGTTTGAGCCCTAACACTGGGTTATAACACATGTCCGAGTTTAGCTGATCCGAGTTATGTGTTATAATTCTGTCACTCTAGCAAATAACCCGAGTTGGTAAATGATCTGACTTCTGAGGTTAGCTTTATCCTCCAACAAATAATCTAATTTCTGTCTGAGCTCAAATATTTTCCTTATTTATTTTCAGTTAGAAACTCAGGTGTACAACTCAAGTATCCTCTACAGCTCTACTCTCCTTGACCGAGGTCTTGAATAACCCAACCTTCAGATTTAACCCTTCAAATCCTTCTCGGTGTCCCTTGTTCACGAGTTGTGAACTATTGTATGTCACTGTAATTGATCTTTTCCAAATTAATTGGTTTGAAAATGAAGTTTTAGTCATATTTATAGTGATTTTCGACTGGAATGAAGTGTCACGTCTTTTGGAGGGAGGCCGACATGAAACTGTGAGTGTAGGTCGGTTAGATAAAAAATAGATTTTCTTAAACTTAAAAATTCAATATCTCACAAACCGTTGGGAGTTTCAGGGCAAGTAATGGGTCATTGGAAAGGAAAAATTATGCTCTAAAATATGGTATAGGAATCATATTGAGAGGTTTCCTGTAACGTAGTGAATTTTTTTTTTTAAAGTGACTGGTCATTAATTAGTGTAGAAGGTGATGGACAACAAGGGCTTCTTCATCGTCATATGTCACAAAGTGTTTTTAAGTGAGATTTCCACTTGTTGTGTCTTTCATCATCAATTTATATCCAATTCCTTCATTTTCCATGTCATCAAATGTAATGTCACCATATGTGTCATCATGTGTGATGTCTTCATCTCAGTCAAAGTCATATTGATATCAGTGAAAATTTGAATTAACAATCTCCCCCTTTGTGATTGATGGCAATATTTTTTCCCTTCCAACATTCTCTCCCCCTTTGTCATCAATGGAAAACGGGGTGCCCAAGTACTCCCCCTGTCAAGCTGCTCCCCCTAACATATTGTACTCCTAACATGCTGCGCGATTTAATGTGATGCAAGAGCAATAACTCCCATCTTTTGGCGAAGATACTCAAATGCTTCTCGTGGAAGGGGTTTTGTAAAGATATCTGCAATTTTCTCTTTTGTATTAACGCATTCCAACCTGATATTGTGTTCAGCAAATTGTTCACGGAGAAAGTGGTATTTTATTGGAATATGTTTGGTCCTTGAGTGCATTACCGGATTCTTTGAAAGACTAATGATGCTATTATTGTCACAAAAAATAGTAATTGGTTGCTTAGTTTCTATGTTGACATCCTTCAAGGCTTCCTTCATCCATATAATTTGTGTACAACAATCTGCAACGACTATATATTTGGCTTCAGCTGTAGAAAGAGATATAGATGATTGCTTTTTGCTGAGCCAAGATACAATAAAATCTCCCATAAAGAATGCATTTCCATTGGTACCTTTTCGATCATCCACGCTTTCGGCCCAATCAACATCAAAATAAGCTGTCACAATAAGAGTTGAAATCTTAGGATACCAAAGACTGAATGTTGAAAATGCAACAAGATGATGGAGCTTAGTGAAATGAAGTCGCCTTCACTAAGTGGGCCCGCAGGCTATTTTTGGCGCAAAGTCTATTTTTAGACTATGTCTATTTTTAGACATATGGAGCATGGTCTAGGAGTTGCAGTATGCTATTATTGGATGATTGGTAGAGTTGGTAAAAATAGATGGACCTCTATTTTTAGACATACAGGTCGAAGTCTATTTTTAGACTGTTTGTCTAAAAATAGGTCAGTCAAATATTATTAGCCCTTAATAATATTTAGACTCTAAACTTTAGTTTATTCTCTTACAGCACTTCAGTTGGAGCTACGGATGTGGCCCATGCATCTGACAGAAGGAATTACGCTATTCCTTGGGGTTTGGTGAGCTCATGCATGGTTGACTTCAGTTATGACTTCAGTGGCAAAAGTTTGGTGGAGTTGATGAGACAATTGGTGGAGTTGTGTTCGGTTTAACTTAGTTGAACTAGTTGTGATTAGTTTAACTAGTTAATCAACTAGTAATGAGTGGAGTGAATTAAATATTATTTAATTCACTAATTATTAAATCATTATTCAACTCAAGAACACATCAGTTCACTACAGTGCATGGACAGTTCAGTGGAGACCAGTGGAAGAGGTAGATGAAAGGGTGAGTTTGCTATTAGTTACGACAGCAGTTGTGCATGAATTTTGCACAAGCATTGGAGGAGATTGCCAATGATGATTGCGCAGTTGGAGCCAGTGAGATTCGAACTTGGATCTCTCATTAGACCAGCCTTGATTGTGCAATAGAGGCAGGCAATTAGTGGATGAGTTTTGAACCTGTGACCTGTTCAAAACCAAGCTAGTTTGTGTGTAACTTTTGGAGATAGTACTGATTACTTGTGAGGAGTATTGTACTGATATTGTTACATGTTTCTATTCTATTATAATATACAAATAGCTGGGGGTTTTCAGCTATAAGCTTTCCCCATTACATATTGTGTTTATGTGCGCATGCGACTATTTCTATTTCCGCAAATTGTTGATTGATTGTAGAAGAGATTATGTGTTGCATATGAATTCGAATTAGTATGTGATCAGGATAATCTCGGTGGATAAATATTCATTATTCAGCAAATTTATAGATGGTATCAAAGCGAATCAATCATCGGGATCTATTGCAGTGATTACAATCTTATTTCGGTAGACAGAGTCTGTAACGGGCCAGGTAGCCTCTGGATCCATCCTTTCTCTGAAAGGTGATATATCCAGTAAATGCCCTTACAGTCGATCTCTGTGCTAGAAATAATTTGTTCTCACAGATCCATAAGCAGTTGAGTTTTTGAGTTTGGAATTCAAATTTTGCAGCAGTTTGTTTTCTTGGTGCCGGAGTTGAAAATGTCTTTCAACGGTTTGCGACTCGAATATGCTCTTGAAGGTAGTTCGAATTATGTTGCATGGAAAGATCACATGGAGGCAGTATTAGAAGATAATGGACTGAAGGAGTTTGTAGATACAGATGTCCAAAAGCCCACTGATCCTGCTGAAGTCGAGGCTTGGCAAAAGAAGATGGCGAAATGTCGAAGGATTCTGTTGGAGGGCGTCAAGGATCATATTGTATCTAGCCTGCATGGAAAAGCTTCTCCATATTTGATGTGGAAAGCGTTGAAAGATCTATTCCAGAGTAAGAGCGACCAAAGGAAGCTGGCGCTCAAGGATAAGCTCAGAAACATTAAGATGGAGAAAGGCGACAGTATCGCCAAATACCTCACGAAGTTCACTCAATGCAGAGATGAGCTGGGAAGTGTGGGGGTGACTGTCGAAGAAGAGGATATGGTGGAACTGGCTCTCCTTGGTCTTCCGAAAAGTTGGCATGCATATCAAGATAGTGTCAATGGTTGGGAGAAGTTGCCGGGATGGGAGCGACTTTGGGCGGATCTCATGCAGGAGGGGATAAGGAGGACTACCGGGGATGGATCTTCATCAAAGGTATCTGATGAAGAAAATTGTGCTTTGGCTGCCAAAGCAAAGAAGGGGAAGAGAAAGAAGGCTTCTCAGTCTGGTGCGAAAGGAAAGAAGCAAGACATGTCCAAGGTGAAGTGTTTTCACTGTCACCAGCACGGACACTATGCCACAAATTGTTCGCAAAAGAAGAAAAATAAGAAGGCTGCTGGATCTGCAGCGGGAGAGGAATTGGATTCTCAATTCGAACTGGATTTTTCACTGATCGCATGCTTGGTTTCAAGTGTGGTGGGATCAGTATGGTTCTTGGATAGTGGTGTGTCATTTCACATGACCGGAGATCGAGATCTATTTTTAGATCTAGAGGAAAAGGATCTTGGAGTGCACATCGAGATGGGCGATGATGGTAGATACAGTGCGACTGGTATCGATACCATTTCCTTTGAGAGGGAGTCTGGTAAACCCTTTGTATTGAAGGAAGTTTTGCATGTTCCAGGATTGATGAAGAACCTGATCTCTGTGGCGATGTTGGAAGACAAGGGGTATGATGTGGTCTTCAGTGAAGGAAAAGCTTTCCTGCGCAGTAAGACTATTGGTGAGACCCGAAAGATAGGGGCTCGAGTCAAGAACCTTTATCAGTTGCAAGTAGATGGCTGCGCAGCAATGGCATGCAAGGCGGGAGAAGTGGTGAGCCGGGATGATGATGGCGAGCTGTGGCACAGGAGATTGGGCCACCTTCACCATGGAGCTTTGAACGACCCGTATGCATTTCACTCGGCGTCCCCTATGGGCACCCCTTGCGCAATGACTGCCAAGGGGTATGCTCAGGGGGAAGTATGTGAAAGTCACCTTTCACGAGAAGGATAGTCACGCCACGACGATCCTTGAGAGAGTTCGTAGACGTGTGTGGTCCTTTCTCTGTAGCTTCGACAGCAAATCACAAGTACTATGTGATATTTGTTGATGATTTCTCTCGGAAGTGCTGGATCTTCTTCATGCAGAAGAAGAGCGAGCCATTTTCAAAGTTCTGTGAATTCAAGGCGCTGGTTGAGAAGGAATCGAGGAAGCATGTGAAGGCTCTTAGGAGCAACAATGGTGGCGAATTCATCTCTACTAAATTCAAATACTTTTGCAGCGCAGAAGGGATTCAGAGAGAGCTCATCGCACCCCATAACCCACAGCAGAACGGGGTGGATGAGCGGAAGAACAGAACGATCGTGGGTGCTACACGGGTGATGTTGCATGATCAGGGCCTACCCCTTCACTTGTGGGCTGAGGCATGCAATACAACAGTATATGTGCAGAACCGTTGTCCTCACAAGATTCTTGGCATGAGTACACCGGAGGAGGCGTTTTCTAGCAAGAGGCCTGATATTTCTCATCTGAGAATTTTTGGCTCACCTGTCTACATGCATGTGACGAAGAATGCCAGAAAGAAGCTGGATCCGACTGTAGAGGTTGGAATATTTTTGGGGTACACTGATACACCTCACAACTATCGGGTGTATTTTCCAGACAGTCACAAGACTGTTGTGCGACGGGATATCAAATTTCAGGAGGAGAAAGCCATGCAGTGTTCGCTTGAGAGGGAGCCACACTTGCATGCATAAGAGGAGCTGTTAGTTCCTAAGGAGGAGCTTCCGGATGTGGATCAGCCACAAGAGGAAGTTCAGGAGGTGGAAGAAACCAACCATGCAGCGCCAACCATCAGAGGGTGCAAGCGCACTACAGAAGCTGAGCGATTGGCTCGAGATGCAGAGAAGGTTGTAGGACCACCTACAGCACAGCACAGACGGAGACAGTCACCGGATCGGTACACTGGATACATGGCTCTTATGAGTCAATGTGTCGTGACGGAGCCATCCTCTTTTGAGGAAGCTGTGGAGGAACCCACATGGGTAGATGCGATGATCGAAGAATATGATTCGAAGTCAGTAAATGGGGCATGGGAGATTGTCCCAAGACCGCAGGGGGAAATCGCTGGTGGGTTCGAGATGGATCTACAAAGTGAAGCAAAGGGCCGACGCGAGTGTGGAGAAGTACAAGGCGAGATTTGTCACCGTGGCTTCTCGTCGCATCGAGGGGATCGATTATGAGAAGACCTTTGCACCTGTCACAAGGTATTCTTCCATACGGACGATTCTTGCTCTCTCAGCGCAGATGGGGTGGCACATTCATCAGATGGATGTGAAGACTGCATTCCTCAATGGAGTCATTGAGGAGGAGATGTACATAGAGCAGCCCGAAGGTTTCGAGATCTTCAGCAGTGAGTCGCATGTGTGCAGGCTCAAGAGAGCGTTGTATGGGTTGAAACAAGCACCTCGTGCTTGGTACACACGGACAGACAGTTATTTCACCGGACTTGGATTCTCCAAGAGTGAGGCGGATCCGAACCTATACTAGATTGTGGTGGAGGGTAAGTTGCTGATCATTGTACTTTATGTAGATGATTTGATTTTGACAGGTGATGAGCTGTTGATACTCTCATGCAAGGAGGATCTTGCAAAAGAGTTTGAGATGAAGGACTTGGGCCTCCTTCATTATTTCCTGGGATTGGAGATTTGGCAGCGCAGTGGAGGACTGTTTGTTTCTCAGGGTAAGTATGCCCGGGAGATACTGGAGAGGTTCAACATGCATGGCTGTAAGCCTGTTGACACTCCTCTTCCCGGTGGTTGGAGGAAGGAGGATGCTACTTCAGCGGAGGTAGTGGATGCCACTGTCTATCGACAGTTGGTGGGGTCCCTTATGTATCTGGTCAATACACGACCCGATATATGCTATGCTGTTAACCAGCTTTCGCAAGCTATGGTTAAGCCTACCAAGCTCTTCTGGAAGGCAGGCAAGCATGTATTGCGTTATATTAGTGGCACATCGGGATATGGTCGAGGGAGGCCGTATGGGGGAGGATGGAGCGGCTTCCCGCTTCACCGATGCATCGGCGTGGAGCCCAACGAACCGAAAGAGCACATCTCGGGAGGAGTTTTCGCACGCTCGACAACAAGCTTCTCGGCACAAACAGAAGTAGAGATCCGTGGCACCCGCCCGTTGGTGAGTCCCAGTGGCCACACAGAAAGCTCGTCGCATGCGAGGCTATTTGGATGAGGAAGATCCTCGTTGGATTGTTCGAGTTGCATTTGGAGCCTACAGTGATTTATTGTGATAACCAAAGTTGCATTAAACTCTCGTCCAATCTAGTATTTCATGATAGATCCAAACACATCAACATCAGGTACCATCATATCATAGATTGTGTTCAGCGGAGAATCATGTTACTTTCATATGTTCCCACGGAGGATCAGGATGCGGACATCTTGACGAAGGCACTCACCAGGAGCAAGTTCGAATTCCATAGAGGCAGGATAGGGGTTGTAGATAATCCATATCTTGATGAGAGGGGGTCTTGAAAATGCAAAAAGATGATGGAGCTTAGTGAAATGAAGTCGCCTTCACTAAGTGGGCCCGCAGGCTATTTTTGGCGCAAACTCTATTTTTTGACTATGTCTATTTTTAGACATATGGAGCATGGTCCAGGGGTTGCAGTATGTTATTCTTAGATGATTGGGTGAGTTGGTAAAAATATATGGACCTCTATTTTTAGACATATAGGTCGAATTCTATTTTTAGATTGCCTGTCTAAAAATAGGTCAGTCAAATATTATTAACCCTTAATAATATTTAGACTCTAAACTTCAGTTTATTCTCTTGGAGCACTTCAGTTGCAGCTACGGATGTGGCCCATGTAGCTGACAGAAGGAATTACACTATTCCTTGGGGTTAGGAGAGCTCATGCATGGTTGGCTTCAGTTAGGACTTCAGTGGAAGAAGTTTGGTGGAGTTGATGAGACAGTTGGTGGAGTTGTGTTCGGTTTAACTTAGTTGAACTAGTTATGATTATTTTAACTAGCTAATCAACTAGTAATGAGTGGAGTGAATTAAATATTATTTAATTCACTAATTATTAACTCATTATTCAACTCAAGAACACATCAGCACCACCACAAGGTATGGACATTTCAAAGGAGACCAAAGGAAGAGGTAGATGAAAGGGTGAGTTTGGTTATTAGTCATGGATAACAACTGCATGAGTTTTGCACAAGTATCAGAGGATATTGCTAATGATGATTGGCAAGCATTGGAGCCAAGTGAGATTTGAACTCGATCTCTCATTAGACCACCTCTTTGATCATGTTAACAGAGGCAGGCAATTAGTGGATGAGTTTTGAACCTGTAACTTGTTCAAAACTGAGCTAGTTTGTGTGTAACTTTTGGAGACAGTAGTGAGTACTTGTGAGGAGTATTGTACTAATATTGTTACATGTTCTCTTCTATTATAATATAAAAATAGCTGGGGAAATAGCTGGGGGTTTTCAGCTATAAGCTTTCCCCATTACATATTGTGTTTATGTGCGCATGCGACTGTTTCTATTTCCGCAAATTGTTGATCAATTGTAGACGAGGTTATGTGTTGCATATGAATTCGAATTAGTATGTGATCAGGATAATCTCGGTGGATAAATCTTCATTATTCAGCAAATTTATACACTGAAATCATTCATTCCTTTCAGATATCTGAGAATTATTTTCACAACTACTAAATGGGATTGTTTAGGACTTGACTGAAATCTTGCTACCATTCCTACTGCTTGCATAATATCTGGTCTTGTAGGATTTAAGTATAGGAGAGATCCAATTATTTACCTATAAATAGTTGCATCTTAGTGCTATAGGGTAAACTGCTTGGGTTGTTGGTTTTCGAATATCCCTCTCAGGGCTTTCCGGTGCCCAAGGCAGACAGTAAGATTAGTTGTGCTGTTCACAAAGATGGCATGAGCATGTTCATATCAACTTAAAATAACTTGATGGAATGCGATAGAGAATTACCTCTTTGATGATCTCGGAGTCCCTTGGAGAGCGCTAGGCAGCGAAACAAGAGTCCTTCTTCGCCGGCTCCAAATCTTAGTCTTGCAATCAGTCAAAGCACCCGTGTAATTTCTAACGTAACATATATCCTATCAATAAAGTCAATATATAACGAACTACTAAATTCTACACATTTGAGCCATTCATATCATGCAATGTAAACATTCAAATGATAATGACAACATTAAGCATTGAATGGAAAAAACGAACACAGTTCTATCGATTTTGAAAGAAGGAGGATTACAACCGTCGGTTGTACCAAGCCCTCCTCAGTCTCCCCATCTTTTTTATCTCTCAAGTGAAGAACTCCAAGTCAACAAGCTCTCTAGGAACCTCTTTGACTCTTGGCCTTCATAATATAACACTATTCTCTATTCCACAAGTATGCCAAAACCTTTGGCAATCCTTCGACCTTCAATTAAGAGCCTTTAGCTCCTTCTTATAGGAGAGGGAGAAAGCCATTGTTGCCTTTCTCTTTCCACTAGTTTGGAATGGAAAAATATTAGATGTTTCTTTAATCTCTATGCTTTTTCCTCCTTTGGAGTTCAGTCTTGTTATAGCAATGACCAGTAATGAACTGGTGCTCTGCAGTTTCTTTTGTGAACTGACTCTCTTATGAGGGAAAGCCGGAGATTCAAATCATTCTCTGCAGGCTTTTCCCGATTCAAACTTAAAACACGGGTAACGCTTCCCTCCAGTGTAAACAGAGCGTTGCCCTAGCCACTAATGTGGCCCATTCACTGATTAGCTGCGTTATAATGCTCTTGTGTTGTTATAGATAGGCGTTACCCCGGCAGAAATAGATTTAATTTAGGTCTTTGTACTCCTTCCATATTTTTCTTCCCCTCTGAGCTGATGAGGAGGTATTTTTACTTGTAACAAATGCCCCCTAATGTGTGAGGTTAGAGATGAAGACGATGGCCGAAATAATTTATAATTTGTATAGAGATAAAGAGATTGAAAGACTGAGGAAAACCTGAAACAACAACATATGTCAGAAAATATAGTATCTGCCTTGAGTCGGGCATGTCCCATGATCAGTAGCTTAAACAACATGATTTCTCTAGAATAGATATATGAATAATCTGTCCACTGATAGGCACAATGTGGAAGTGTCTGTCATAACAGGATCAGGCTGAAGAAGCTGTCTCCATAAAAAATATCACAACTTGGGGAAGGAGACACAACTTTAATGATGTAGCCTTTGCCCCAAGGTCTTGACCACCGATTCACATAAACTGCATATTCCTCAACATGTGAATGAATGAGTTGTCATCGAACATGTGAGAAATCGTCTGATTACCAGTCGATAATGAAAACTGTTAAAAGATGCGAAGGTGGCCACCGATAATGATGATGGTCCCTAAGATGCACAGTACAATCTAGCGAGTGTGAATAAAATGAGTTGAAGTTGAACACTCGTAGAATTATTCGACCAGGAGCCAATGATGAAGACCCCTGATCAAACACAAGACTACCTGCCACTGATGTCTGCAAGTGTCTGGGTACTGATGGGTTTCTAGATCAACTTCCTAGATAATATGTTGAAGTCGATAGGAAGAGATCTGTCGAAAGGTAGGCACTGAGGCGTCCTACATCAGTCAACACGAAATGGAAACCAAATGATTTTTTTTATGATTGAGATAATGAAGAGTAAATGGGAACTTCGGACGACAAATAATTTTTGGCATAATGAGTGGTTTGGTTGATAATAGGAGCAGTAGATAGCGAGATCTGCTTGAACAATAGAAGGAACTCTAGCAGGGTACTAGGCAGCTGCAACGTGATGAACACCAAAGAGTGTGTTAGGATTTTACCGGTGTAAGGACACTGGGAAATGAAGGCTAATACTCATAGATGGTAGGGTTCGGCTAACTGCGAAAGAGTTTTCTGGGAAGTGCCATGTTCAAGAATTTTTTTGCCAAATCGACCTTTTTGAAAATGTAACAGAGGTAGTATCCATTTTGTCCAAATTTTTCCCCGTATGATTAATTTTAGTGAGTCCAGACGAGTAAACTCGGTGAATTTCTCATGTTTAGAGAGTTTGAAAAATGTTAGGAAAGACAACTCTGTGCCCCATATGATTAGTTTTAACGAGTCCAGATGAGTAAAATCGATGAATTTTTCATGTTTAGAGAGTCTGAAAAATGTCAGAAAAGACAACTCTGCGTCCCATCTTATTAGTTTTAATGATTCCAGATGAGTAAAATCGGTGAATTTTTCATGTTTAGAGAGTCTGAAAAATTTCAGAAAAGACAACTCCATTGGGGTACCTTTTTCATGTATTGATAACCGGGCATGGCAAAGGGGTAATAGTAAGCTAGAAACAGTTCATTTTCCGTAAGTTAGTCCATCAAAACCGGAAAAGTGAGAAATCTATGTTCGATAGACGTCTACCTCATTTTGTTATGAGTACGAGGAGACGGAGTGAACTCAGTATTCTTTGTGAAATTTTAATGAGGCCAACAAAGAAAAACTTGGTGCCCTCCGTGAAATTTTAACGAGTCGCGCGGAGAAAACTCGATTACCTCCGTGAAATTTTAACGAGTCACGCAGAGAAAACTCGGTTACTTTTTCAGTTTAAAGAGCTTTGAAAAAGAGAAAAGAATGGCTCCATTATTTCTGTCATGGTAGTTTAACGAGCCCGACAAAGGCAACTCGGGGTTTTTTCAGTTTTATGAGCGAGAAAAAGATTCCTAAAAAGAAGCTCAGTGCTTCTTCATGATTTTAATGAGTCTGAAGGAGAAAACTCTAGGTTTTTCAGATTAACAAGCAAGAAAAAGACCATACAAAAAAGAACGCTCGATGTCAACTTCTTATAAGTTTAACGAGTCCGAAGAAGGGAACTCGAGGTTTTTCGAATTAACGAGCAAGAAAAATACCGTAAAAAGAATGCTCGATTTCATATGAGTATGTCTGAATATAAATATTGATCGCTCATCAGAACATCAGTACCAAATATCAAAAGTTGCGACACATCTGTAGCAAGAATTCACGACTTTGCTAACTAGCTTAAGAGAGTCGTGCCCCAAAAATGTCTATAAAAAGGTGAGAAGGGCTTCATTTTCATTGTGCGAAGTACTGTGAAGAAGCTTTGGGGTGAAAGGGGTGAAAACTTTAGCTGACGATTACGGTCAATCCGGGCAACGGTTTTCCTTCCCACGAGATCCAGGTAAGAGCTAGAACCTCCTGCTATCATTTAATTATCTTTTTGCTGGTTCAAAATTAGAAATTTTCGAGGCCCTAGAAAAATGTTTGCGCCTAACGTGGGGCAGGAGTATAACAGACGCGTTAAGCGCATAACCCGTGAAGGGATACCACATTAGCGCGCTCTGTTTTGTACTAGAGCCAGCGTTAGGCACACCGTGTTTTCTAGCAACTCAATTTTTTCCGTTTTGAAGTGGTCCAGGCAAGTTTTGATCGGTGAAAAATGTTGTTTGTGCAGGTATGCAACTGTTTAAAGATGAGTATCTGGCGGGAGAGAGAACATGAACGGGAAGACGAGAGATGGTGACGTATGCTGCAAGCTTGATGGCTCTCCTCAGGTGTGGATTTCTAAAATATGCCTGCTTAGAACTGATGAGGGGCCAAGAGGACCTCCTGAGGTGGCTAATCCAGCAGTGGGACAAACGCCACCATGTCTTTCGGATTGGGGGCAATGAGCTCTCAATCGAAAAGGATGATGTGTACTTTTTGACCGGCCTATCATGTCGTGGGGCGAGGCCCAACTTGATGGGGTCCAGAGCTGACCCATGTTCCACTACTGATCTGATTCGTGCACATTGCATACGTGACACTCAGGCTATGAGCAACCGGATACCGATCGCCCAGGTGACCTTGAGACCATTGAGGTCTATCTTATAGATGATTGTTCGCTTGGCAGGTGCCAAGAGTCAACATGTGGTCGTTGCTAACCATAAAAAGGTATCTTTTGAACACCTAATTAGCCTACATTAATCATCAATCCGGGAGCTTCTTTTTATCTCAAGAGTGTACTCTGTCTGAGGCTGCAATTATCTTAGAGCAATGCTTCTGAGGATGTAGCATAGAATATCAAATACAAAAGTAATAAATGCTTGGAAAGGAAACCTAATTACAATGACAGGAATGTAAAAGCTAAACTACAACAATCTTGCTGAACATCGATCAGGGATGTAGTAGCAGTAACTCTTTCCCTTAGAAATCGATGTAAGATGACCAAATCTGGGGACTTGGAGTGAATATCTCTATCCTCTACAGTTTGGGAATCTTAAAGCAAGTGAAACAACTGAAAGAAATGAAATCTAAAAAAAGGAACAGCATCATAAAAGAAACAACAGTTACAAGTCTAATGTAATCCAAATAAATAGATCTTCATACTCAAGCCTGTCGACAGTTTAACTGTAATCAAACAACAAACCAAAGATAAATGGAATAGCAACTCACTGTAATTACTGAACAACAAATCCAAACGATTCAACTTAATCAATAAATGGAATTGCGGTAAAGAATGAAACAGAAATGACTCTACACTTGCTTTAACAATCAATGAAACAAATATGTAATGAAAATAAATACTGAACACACTTCACGCATTAACAAACCAAGATTAATAATACAACAACATAGTAATACACCAGAGCCGGGCCCTTAGCGCCAGTGAAATACCGCTGGGCTTAACTCAGAATTCTAAAGAATAGATGAAACCTGTGTTTTTATATTAATCCAAAAGAAATTATAGACAGTGTTCTCTCACGACAGAGAGTCGATAATCATTTGATTGCAAAAGAAATATGAAAGTATTTTAATGAAAACGTCTTTTACAAAATGACCACACCATCCCCAGTCACTAAAGATCATTGCCTTTATATTTGATCCTTAGATGGACAAATCAAGAAATATGATAAATTTTCACAACAATCCCTCAGGATCTTCCAATCCTGAGGGATTCGCTCCTCATTTTATCATTGTTCTGTTTACTTTGTTTAAGGTCGAGCTGTCCCCTGCCCCTTTTGGGTGATCCATTCAGATCTTCTTGGCTTCAGCTGGATATGGCTCATCACGAATGGAGTAGGAGTTAGATTGTTTTCAGCCACGCCTTTGATACAGCTGCGCACCTCTTCGTATTCCTGTTTTGCCAATAAAAACAACCTTTAGTCATCTTTCAGGCTAAACATAAATCTTTTCAATTTAATTGTAATTCTTATGGTAAATTACCTTTCCAAGACAAACAGAAGTATATCTATAGTAAAATAATGAACAAATACATAGGAATTTCATACCTCTTTCACTGCCCAACATACCCCCCGACTTAACCTTTTTCATGCCCTCATGAAAAATATAGTTCACATGGAGAGCAGTTAAAGAGTAAGCTGGAGAAGGTTTATCATTGAGAGGCCTAAAACCATGGTGTGCAGCTAATTCTTCAAGAATATGTTTTGTCTGCCCCTCGGGAAGCTCATAAATAGCTTTGTAGTCCAAGGCAGGGTACCAAATAATGGGGCTGCAGAACCTACACCCTAACCAGAATGGTCCTTCTTTTAAAACAAGATGGCTATAGGCAATGAAACGGTCTGTAGCTAGCCCAAAATTTCTATAATTAAATGGCTCCCTATTTTGTATGTTTTGATTCGAGGTTCTCCACCGGACCTTGGCTACTACATAAGCTTGGTCCCTAATAGATGAAAAATAATATGTTCCTTTCAGAATGATTGACTAATGAACAGGCCCCAGAGTTTGGGTAACGCCTTTCCTTATCATTAGACTTTTTTGTCTAGCCCACAATTGACGTGGGTCCTGAGGTTCACTTTTGACATATAGATCCAATTCATTTTCCTGCCTCTCAGGAGAAGCAACCCTAACTTCGCTAGGGTTTGTTGTTTCATCAGTTATATCTTTATTAATGGCAGAGTATTATGGTTTTTGGTTAGTGTCACTGACGGGGTCCAATGGGCTATGAGGTCGTGCGTAATTGCTCATGTTGGCCAAAATCTGGGCCAATTGATCTTCCTGTAAGGGGCTTACATTGGCATTTTAGATGGGCTCTACTTCATCCTTATTACTGCCATGATTATCCTCATCCTCGTTACAGGTGTGATAACTTCCTTCCTCCTCATCTAAATACCAAATTTCTCCTTCAATTTCTTCTTCCTCTGAATTTCCCTCAATCTCTTCTTCATCTGAATAACGTACTTCTCCTTCCTCTGTACTGAGTCATTTTTCGCGACTGGTATGGTGACTTACTTCTTCCTCATCTAAGTAACGAATTTCCCCTTCCTGTGTACTGGGTTTTTTTCTCTACTGGCATGATAACTTACTTCTTCTTCATCTGAGTAACGAATTTCTCCTTCTAATTCCTATTATTCCTCAGCACGGGGGCTTGCTCCCTCCAACTGTGGATGTTGTTCCTCTTCATCTGAGCTGTTCAATTTCAGTGGCTGGCTGCTCCTGCGTGGAATTTCCTCCATTATTTTCTTACTTCGCTTCGATCGGAGGGATTGTCTGTGGGTGGAGGGCTTAGCTTTTAAGCCGACCATCCTTTTCCGTCTCGGAGCAGGCAGAGATAACCCCCCTTAAATAAATTCTTCCCAGCTGGTCTGCTGCTGGGCGAGGATATAAATCACTATTAGTCGAATTAAACAATGGTGGCTAACCACCATGTCTGCATGTTGGGCTTTTCTAATTCCACGAGCAATATCATGCAACAAAGAATTTAAGAATGCAGGCAGATTAATAGTGAATTTTTTTTTTAACACAGCGAGTAGCTTAAGGTGGCGAGGTCTTACCATGTCTTTTCTACCGTAGCATGTTATGTAAGCCTGCACAATCCTGGCCAATTCTATCCACGGTTCGCCTAGTGACGCCGGGTGGACTCCTCTTTCTTTGACAGTTAGCGTCTATCCGTCATCTTGAAATATTTTTATGGCTTCACGAATCATAATCTTCTTCTGGGTCCAGATAATTCCTTGCACGGGAATACCGGGCACTTCTGCAATTATCTCATCGGACACAGCTATCTACCTTCCTTTGTCTGTGGAGGATCCTTCCTGTATATTTAATAAAAATTCGGTGGCCATTGCTTCATGGGGTTGCTGCATTCTCATGAAATATGTAGTCCACCCCAGTCTTTCTAAGATTGTTCGTGCAGCATCAGAGACGATCAACACCTGCGGTTTGCTGCAAATTGGGCATCCTCCCATCTCTACCCTCTGTTAATTTCTTCACAACACACAGTAATTTCAATGGAATAGCACAACATAGTTCATTGAAACTTTATTTCTGTCCATATACAGTAAGGAAATCGAATGCGGAGATTTAATTCATGTATAGGTGAAAAGAATCTCAGAGTTTGCTCTGCATGCATACATCTGCACCCCCCAAATGAAAGAAAGGTCATCCTTGACCATCGATTGAGTGTGGCATGTGTGGCATAGCAAGAGGAAAATAGTGAAAAAAATTAGGCATAATTATGATACAGTCAACCAAATTAAGCGATCACTGAAATCGATGCATAAGAGAAATCGATAATGAATAGGAAATCGCGTTGTAATGATTCAAATACGAGGGGAAGGGACAGCATAAGGTTAATATAATTGCGTTATTTACCATATAAGCTAATATGATCAATTCATAATAATTTTCATGTATAATAGGTTCAAAAATTAAGGAATTCATGCATTTCATTTGATATTAAATAAAAATGTAGGAAAAAGGGTTAAATAACTAGTGATGTATATAAATGTGACTTCGATACCATCAATAGAGCTCTGTTGCCCACAGGTGTCCATAACCTTCACAGAGTTTTTTTGTAACCCACGAAACCATTGTCCTTTTATTCATACTGAGGAAGTGCTTCTTTTTCTTTCTTTGTATTTTTATTAAATAACAAGACAAAGGCCATTATGCTGGCTTGGTGACCAGATAAGTCACAACGTCGTTCACCAGGAAGAAGTGAAAAATGGGCAGGTCGGCTTGTGATGAGACCTCATGTTCTAAGGACTTCTTGATTGTCAATTGTATTTTGGACCATTTCCCTGGTTTAGTGGCCATAATAGGAATGCCACTTCACTGTCTTCTCTATGATCATGGTAGGCTGGCTCTTAATGAGACCCCCTATCCTCCATCTGCAAAATCATTGAAATATGTAAGTATTTTTCTTTTTCAAACATCACTTTTCCTCAGTTATTCATAAAGGATGGCTCAACACTCCTTAAGGGTGGGAATGGTGGAAGAAGTCTGAACATCTCAATAGAAAAAAAAATATACCCTTATTTCTATTTCAGAGATAAATATAAAAGAAAGCTATGGGAGATGGAAAAGAACCAATCATGATAAAAATAATCGATCAGATTAATTTAACGGTAATAAAATAGCAATGTTATGTTATTGATCATGCCCCTTTTTCCTCTTTTTTCATTACTAAGAAATTCCCTTAAAAATGACGATTTGTTTTGATGTGTTGATCTCAGCAAGCTCGAATTTGTATGATTGTTTATACATGATATATTTGCCCTTAGAGAAGTGAAAAGAAATCAAAAGGATAGCTCAAAACAAACAAACAACAAAATCACTCAAAAGTGTTGTTCCCTTTAAAAGGAACAGCAAAAAAAATCTGCGAAACTGTTGTTCCTTTTAAAAGGAACAACAAGAAAATACTCTGCGGAAATGTTCTTCCTTTAGAAAGGAACAGCAAAAACACTGTACGAAACAGCAGAAAAAAAATATTCGGTGAAAGAGTGCTGCTCCTTCAAAAAGGAACAACAAAAGCATTCTGCGAAACTACTGTTCCTTTCAAAAGGAACAACAGAAGTGTTGTTCCTTTTTAAAGGAACAGCAACGCGAAAAAAACAGATTTTTTTTCATTTTTTTATTTTGTTAAAGAAACTAAATTTATGAAGTAAAGAAATATTAACAGAAAAGAACGAATTTCATAAAACAACAATCATAAACAGAAAAACATACTTTATGTACAAGAAAAAAAGAACGATTTATCAAACTGGTGCCGGGGAGGAATTCTCCCCTTCTTCAAGAATTTCCATGTTCGAATCTTCCCGTAACCACTGGTAAAAGGATTCTCGGCTAAGCGGCTTGTGATACAATCGAACGCGATGACCGTTTACCTTAAAGGAATGTCCGCATCCATCGATGGTAACTAATATGAGAGTGCCATTATTATGTACTCCTTCGTATTTCGTAGGGTCCAAGCCATCTTGTCCGGAGCTTTCCAGGGAGAAACTCGAAACCGAGAATCATATAGAGGTGCCCAATCTCTTCGTGTCTTTTGTCGGATATGGGTGTCATGCCATTTGGCTCTCTCGTTGCCGAATTAATGCTATGCCGAAGAGAAGAGAGTTTACTTCATCTAATTCGTTAAGTTGCCGCAGTCTTTTAGCCCTCGCTTCATCTAAATTCGTACCCACCTTTTGAGATGTTTTTAATGTTTGAATTTAAAATTCGATAGGAAAGATGTGTCCTTTCAAATACGCTGATATGGCGAATAAACTCGTTGTAGGTCTCCATGTTATTTGATACACCCACAAGGTTTCCCCCCGGGAAATCAGAGGCTCAGCCTCCTCATCTATGCGAAGCAACAGCTTTGTTAATATAGATCTAATACCTTGTTCGTGCTCTCGACTTGGCCATTGGCCTGTGGGTGGTATGGAGTTGTAATTTTATGCTGAATATGATAATTCTATAGTGTTTCAGCCAATTTTTTACCTACAAACTGTGGTCCACCGTCTGTAATTATGTCTCTGGGAAGGCCATAGCGGACAAAAATTTGGAAAAGAAACTGAATCACAGAATCCTCTGTAGCTTTTGAAAGGGGTTCTGCTTCAACCCATTTGGTAACGTATTCAGTTGCAACTAGGATATATGTTTTCTGGTTTGATGGAGGGCTAATGGGACCAAAAAAGTCAAGTGACCAACGTTCAAAGGGTTCAATCACTAGTTGAGGGTTTAAGGGCATTTCATCAAACTGCCCAGGGCGACCTGCCCTTTGACAGCTATCACAGGCCTGCACAAATTTTTTAACATCGTTAAAAATAGTAGGCCAATAGTAGCCTGTTCGTAAAACTTTATGGGCAGTTCTACGATCTGCAAAATGTCCGCCACACTGTCCATCATGGCATGCTTTCAAGATGTCAAATACTTCATCCTCCCTAACACATCTCCTTATTTGCATATCTGCACCTGTATGAAATAAGTAGCCCCCATTCCAAGAAAAACGAGTACTACGATGTATTATTTTCTTTTTTTCATTAAGGGATAGATGTTTAGGTAATTTACCTATTGCCAAATAGTTCGCTATGTCAACATACCATGGTGTTCTGGTAGTAACAACGAAGAGATGTTCATCCGGAAAGTGGTCTTCAACTGCTTCTGTGTCTTTGGGCTTTGGCATTCTTGACAAAAAGTCAGCTACAGGGTTCTCTTTTCCCGGTCGATCTTTGATCGTGATATCAAATTCCTGCAGTAAAATTAACCATCTTGTCACTCTTCCGTTTGTAACAGGTTTGTTTGCTAAAAACTTAATGGCAGAGTGATCTGTGTAAAGCACTACAGGATACCCAGTTACGTAATGTCTAAATTTATTTATAGCATGGACTACATCTAAAAATTATTTCTCAGTCAAAGTATAATTTAATTCAGCAGGAGTTAGATTTTTGCTAATGTAGTAAATTGCATATGGCTTCTTGTCTTCCTCCTGCCCAAGTACTGCTCCAATCGTTGTGTCTGAGGCATCAGATGAAATTTGGAACGGAAAATTCGAGTTTGGGCCCCTCAGCAATGGGGTTGTTGCAACGAGCTTCTTCAAATTATTAAAAGCATTTTCACATTTATCTGTCCAAGCAAAATCAATATTTCCAGTTAGTGCATATAAAGGTGCAGCGATTCAAGAATAATGTTCTATAAATCTTCTATAGTAACCAGAAAATCCAAGAAAGCTACGTACCTCTGATTGTGTGGTGGGTGTAGGAATTAACAAGAGTATTTGAATTTTAGCTGGGTCTACTTGAATTCCGTCTGTTGAAATATAATGACCTAAGATAAATCCTTCAGTCATCATCATAAGACATTTTTCATTGCTTAAACAAATGCTGGTGTCAATACATCTTTGCAATAATTTTTGTAGGTTTTGCAATGTAGGTTCAAAGTCATCCCCATAAGGGGTGAAATCATCCATATATACTTCGAGACCCTCATTTATCAAGTCAGCAAAGATGCTGAGAATTTCCCTTTGAAATGTGGCAGGGGCATTGCATAGGCCAAAAGGTAAGACTCGGTAGGCAAAAGTGCCCCATGGGCAGGTAAAAGTAGTCTTTTCCTGGTCTTCAGAGGCAATCTGGATTTGGTTGTATCCACTGAAGCCATCGAGGAATGAAAAGAATTTCTTTCCTACCAATGTATCTAATACCTGGTCAATGAAAGGAAGGGGAAAGTGGTCTTTCTGTGTTGCCTTGTTAAGTTCACGGTAATCTACACATATCCTCCACTTTCCATTCTTTTTAGGTACCACCACTAATGGGGAGACCCACTTACTATCAAATATTGGGTAGATAAAATTGGCATCCAATAGTTTTTGTAATTCGTCTTTCACAATATCTTTAAGGTGAGGATTTAGTCTCCTTTGAGGTTGACGAATGGGTCTTGCATCTTTCTCAATATAAATGTGGTGAGTACATAATTGAGGGTCAATTCCTTTCATGTCGGGGTAATCCCATGCAAAGGCTGCTTTGTATTTTCATAATAATTGGACTAATTTCTCTTCTTGTTCAGCAGTAAGATTCTTGTTAATGTTCAAAGTTTTACCTGGTTCAATTTCTACAACCTTGGTATTATTTATGGAGGTAGTAGGTATTGCTTGATCATGAATATCTTTGAAGGGATCTTTTTCTTCTTTATTATTGAATGCTGCTTCAATCATGTTACATTGCAAATGGGATTCAATTTGTGATTTATTAATAAAATTATTAATGATGTCATCCTCTATTTGATCTTTAAAGTCAAGAGCATTTTCTATGGTTAGAGGAGACCTCATATTTTCCATAAAATATGATGCAGGTGGTTGTCTTGTTTTAATTATTGATAGACTTGGTTGGGCTGGGGGATATAAAGATAAGTTTTTGACATAATTTCCCCTTGTAATGGTCATATTGCCTTGTCGGCATCCAATATAAGCATCGGCAGTTTCCAACCAAGGTCTACCTAAAATTAATGGATGTCCATCTAATCGGTTCTTGGGATTGATAACCAGGAAGTCAGCAGGGTACTCCCAGGAATCTACAGATACCATGACATCTTGTAAGGTGCCTTCTGGTTTCACTACTGATCGGTCAGCCAATTCCAACAAGGTTGTTGTTGGTTCAAGAGATGTAATGCTAAGTTTCTGACAGGTAGTGGTTGTTAAAATGTTGATTGCTGCCCCTAAGTCAACTAGGGCATTTGGAAATGATTGGCCATTGATCTGAACTGTCACTATAGGATTTCCTGGATCTTCATATTTGATAGGTGTCTCCATTCCTGATAATAAATCAGATAAGGTACCGACTATTTGGACAGTAGGATTGGTTGTTGTTCTCCTCTTGGGCTTCTTTATACATAATTCTTTAATGGTTTTTTCATATATAGGAATATCTTGAATAGCTTGGAGGAGAGGGATATTTATACATAAATTTTTTAATTCTCCCAGAAGATCAAAATTTGGTTGTTCTAATGGACGAGGTATAATTAATCATTCTGGGAATGGAAGAGAGGAAGTTGTTACTTGTTGCTGATTATTTTGTTGTTGTTGAACTTCCTTCTTATTTTGTTCTGTTTGTTCTTCAAGTAACGGATCTTCAATTCGGTCATCATTATTTCTCTCTGTTTCCACTATACGCCCAGACCTTAATTGAAGATCATTGCACTCCCTGAGTTCAGTTTCTGTTTCTGGAGGTTCCATTATTTGTACAGTCTAAATTGGTCTATTGTTTGGGTTTGGGTTGGGCTGGGCTGGGAGCTGCGGTCTTAGGTTGGTCTGGGGGTTTGGATAGGGAGCTGGTAGTGTAGGTTGGGAGAGAGGAATTGATCTGGTTGGATGATTTGGAGGTTTCTGCCAATTTGACTACCATGCCTGATTCTGAGAAGTAGAACGGGACCATTGTGTAGGCCAAAAAGGTGGATAGAAAGGAAAACTAGGCCAATTATTTTGATTCGTTTGATTAGGCCAAGGTGTGGGAGGAAATGGCTGTTGTGACCAATTAGGGAAGGGTGATTGATTCTGCCGCATTCCACTATACTGTTGAGCATTATATTGAGGAGGCTGAAAAGAAAATGGATCATTTCGCATACCTGAAGGTCGTGGATGCCACTGTCGACGCTGATTAAGTAGACATACCACTTCTGATTCTTCTTCCACCTCTTTATAGACTGCTTTTAAGACAGGAAGCGAGGGACATCCTTTTGTAGGGTGATCTTTCGTGAAGATGGTGCAAACTTTAACCATATCCAACGGGCATTCTTTGTGGCTGTGTTTCTTTCTGCATCCGGGGAAAAATATTGCCAAGTTTTTTTCTGCTTCTGCCTGCTTCTGCTTGGCTTGCATGATGTCAAACTGTGTTGTTAGAGTCCCCAGTATGTTTTTCTTAAAGTCTTCTAACAGATTTCCAATCTCTACATGTGTCACACCTTCGTTAGAGGTCTTATTTCCCCTTGTAATTATGTCATGTTCTGCCGATTTCAACCTTGTATTACCCCTTGAGCACCTGATACACAAATCAACGATGTCAGAATAGCTCTCTTGATATATATCACCTTTTCCCATAAGATTTAATGTTTCAACCCATTGATCTTTCATTCCCCTAATTAATGCAGTTTTCAAAACGTTATCGGGTAAGAGTGCAAATGCATAAGGGGATCTTTGAAGATTATATTGGAATCGTTCCACATACTCTTCCAAGGTCTCACTTGGTTTTGATGTCATCTGGAATATCTCATCTTTTAATTCTCGAGACCTGCAATAATCTTGATATTTATTTAAGAATGCAACCTTCATATGATCCCAATCAATTATGACACCTCCACCTAATCCCATAAACCATCGTAAGGCTGCTCCTTTTAGTGTAGAAGGGAACAGTTTCAGTTTTTGGGCGTCGGTGGTGTAATCATATCCTCTACACAGCACGTCAAATTCAAACAGAAATGCATCTGGGTCTTCTGATGTCAAACCATGAAATGTAGGAATATGTTGAAGATGAATAGCTTTCATGGGTGCGTTGACTGCAGTATCTACTATAGGATATTGCAGCGTAGAGGTCTGCTGGTTCTGGTTTTGGTTCTAGGCCATTTGATCAAAGATGTGCCAATATCCCTCTGGAATTTCCAGGGAATTTCTGGGTTGACGAACAGGGGTAGAGATAGCTTTAGCAGCACTTCCTCTATCTGGGATAAGCATTCCCTGTTGTCCTAATGTTTGAGGTGATTCAGGATCTTGGTTCTGAATAAGTTGAACAACACTTCCCCTGTTTGGGCTGTTTAGTGTTTGGGCAATTATAATAGGAGATTGTGAGTCTGTGGTTTCCCCTATTTCCCCTTCTCCTTCTCAGAGATTGCTAGAGTTCCCTTCTTGAAGGAAACTTATGCAAGGATTCTCAATTTCTTGGGAATCTTGCTTAATTCCCTTTGTTTGATTGTATATCTCAGCAAAGGCTTCAGATGGTGACTCTGTAGCCTGAAGGGAACTAGTAGGCTGTCTAGTTCTTTTAAATCCTACCGATGGCTGAGATTCAGTTTTTTTAAGGATTTCATCAATAAAGGTCGTGCGCCCAAGGTTCACTGGTCCCTTAGGTTTTTCAATTTTAGGGGGAATTTTGTTTCACTTAATTGGTTTATTCATTCAAAGAAACAATCCTTCATTCCTACCCAAAAGAAAAGCTTACTTACCTCTGCTGTGAAGCGAGCTGCGAGCAAGTCTGTTTCTTACCCAGTGTGTAGGTTCTTACCTTCCGTCTTTAATACCCAATTCTCCGCAAGCAGAAGGAAATCAGTTGTGCATTACTCCTGTAAAATGGCATACACTCTCCCCAGCAATGGCGCCAAAATGTTGGACCATAAAAAGGTATCTTTTGAACACCTAATTAGCCTACATTAATCATCAATCCGGGAGCATCTTTTTATCTCAAGAGTGTACTCTGTCTGAGGCTGCAATTATCTCAGAGAAATGCTTGTGAGTATGTAGCATAGAATATCAAATACAAAAGTAATAAATGCTTGGAAAGGAAACCTAATTATAATGACAGGAATGTAAAAGCTAAACTACAGCAATCTTGCTGAACATCGATCAGGGATGCAGTAGCAGTAACTCTTTCCCTTAGAAATCGATGTAAGACGACCAAATCTGGGGACTTGGAGCAAATATCTCTATCCTCTACAGTTTGGGAATCTTAAAGAAAGTGAAACAACTGAAAGGAATGAAATCTAAAAAAGGAACATCATCATAAAAGAAACAACAGTTACAAGTCTAATGTAATCCAAATAAATAGATCTTCACACTCAAGCCTGTCGACAGTTTAATTGTAATCTAACAACAAGCCGTAAATAAATGGAATAGCAACTCACTGTAATTACAGAACAGAAAATCTAGACAAGACAACTTAATCGATAAATGGAATTGAAATAAAGAATAAAACAACAATAGCTCTGCACTTGCTTTTCCAATCAGTAAAACAATTCTGTAATGAAAATAAGTATTAACACACTTCACGCATTAACAAACCAAGATTAATGATACAACATTATAGTAATCCACCAGAGCCGGGCCCTTAGCGCCAGTGAAATATCGCTGGGCTTAACTCAGAATTCTAAAGAACAGATGAAACCTGTGTTTTTATATTAATCCAAAAGACATTATAGACAACGTTCTCTCACGATAGAGAGTCGATAATCATTCGATTGCAAAATAAATATGAAAGTCTTTTAATGAAAACATCTTTTACAAAATGACCACACCGTCCCCGGTCACTAAAGATCATTGCCTTTATATTTGATCCTTAGACGGAAAAATCAAGAAATATGATAAATTTGCACATTGATTCCTCGGGATCTTCCGATCCTGAGGGATTCGCTCCCTTCTCGTTTTATCATTGTTCTGTTTACTCTGTTTAAGGCCGAGCTGTCCTCTGCCCCTTTCAAGCGATCCGTTCAGATCTTCTTGGCTTTAGTTGGATATGGTTCATCACGAATGGAGTAGGAGTCAGATTGTTTTCAGCCATGCCTTTGATACAGCTGCTCACCTCTTCGTATTCCTATTTTTCCAATAAAAACAACCTTTAGTCATCTTTCAGGCTAAACATAAATATTTTCAATTTAATTGCAATTCTTATGGTAAATTACCTTTCCAAGGCAAACATAAGTATATCTATAGTAAAAGAAAGAACAAATACATATGAATTTCATACCTCTTTCACTGCCCAACAGTGGCCACTAAGGCCCAGATTCTCCTAGCCCTAGACTGTATGCAACCTCAGGTTTTCGACTGGTGTGACGGGGTTGTCCGTCGGGTTCGAGTAGAACTTACCGCATGTAAGACCCGTACCTAGAGAGATTTTGGGTACGGTACACTGGTTGTTTCTTTCTTACTAGAGCGGATACCATTGATGAGGCCGAGGATCGTTATAGCACCATTGGGCCCACGCGAGCCGAGGCAGGCTCAGTGGGCAGCTTTGCTTCTACAGACTGGAGAGGGTCCCGTCCGTCACTGCTTTGATGATGGATTTTTTGATTGGCTAGACTCCCAGATAATCATGATTGAGGATTATCCCTATGCAGGGATGAACTTCACAGGCGATCTGGAGTTAGTCCCGCCTCCTGGTACCCAGTGGGGACTCGATGGTAAGAAGGAAATGATTAGTGAATTTCCAAAGAAGTACTTTGTTTTTTATCTTTTGAATGTTTATGCAATTTTTTGTTGTTGTTGAGATACGGTGAAAATTGTGTTTTGACATGAAGCTTTTATTTGCTTGACACAGATGTGGCACCTGTCCGGCCAGTTGGGGCCCCTCGCTATGCACGGTGAGGACTGTAGCTACCCGGGGCTGGCGCACCAGTAGAGGATGTGGAAGCCGGCGATGATGATGATGCCCAAGTTTTACATGAACTCTCTAGAAACCTGGAGGGTCTGAGTATGGGTATACCACCCCTTCCTATGCGAGAGGTTCTAGTTCATCTGCAGCGACATACTGTGGGTGTGCCGGAGAGATACCTAGTGCCTCTGAGGAGGATAGCTAGAGCAGTTGTATGCTACTATGAGCATCAGGCCTAGCTGCCGGAGCAGATGTATTAGTGTCAGAGCGTAGCTTAGTATAGACAAATTTTTGTAAAACACCCAAGTTTTGGAAGATTTTTTGATGTAACTATGTACTGGACATGACCTATATATATATATATATTTTTTTTGGTGATTTTGTGTTTTTAAATTTTTATGTATTTTCAATGTGATAAAAATATATGTACTCATGAGCAAATATTTTACAATAAATGTGACAAATGCCAATCTAACACATAATTTGCCAAAGAATCAGCTAATGCATTAAATTCTCTAGGAACGTGCTCAAAGGTAATTGTTTGAAAATGACGTTCTAGAAGTCTTACCCTTAAGAAATAACGTAACAACAGAGGATGGCAGACACGATAATGATTGTTTAACTGCATAATGATGAGCTGGGAATCTAACTTGACCACTAAATTGGAGATGTCACGAGATGCCGCTTCCATGAGGAGTTGGATCACTGACGTGTACTCAGCAACATTATTGGTGGCGTTACCCAGGAAGATTCCCCCGGAACCAAGAAGGTCCGACTCAGGAGTGTAGAGAACCCAAGCAGCTGAAGCAATGCGTCTAGTGTGACGACTAGCACCGTCTGCATATCTGACGTATGTTAAGGGGAGCGACGGCATCTGTGTGAAAGAAAAAGATTATACATGAGAAAAACACCTTGAAAACCAAGACACAATCCAGAAGACATCAAAATAATAAGAAAAACTTATATACATAAAATTACAAAGCATATGCCTAATATGAAACTAGGAAAAATACTTCTTTAGATAGAGCCCGTTGCGGGGCTCCTCGAGTGGAATTTCGTTACAGTCCTGAAGCTCGTAAGCCCCTTTTGAGAGGGCTTTAGTAATGATGTAAGGACCAAGCCATAGTGGTTGGAGCGTTCCTACCCCCAAGAGATCATGTTTCTGATCGTAAAGTAGAACAAGATCGCCCTCTTGGAAAGAATGAGGCTTGACAGATTTGTCGTATTGAGCTTTAACTCGGCGCTGGTGAGATTCAAGTGCTAGTGTAGCATCTCGATGAGTTTCGTCCAAATGATCGAGTGAGAGCAAGTGCTCTTCTGTGGCGGTGGTGCCAGGCAGGAGTTCAACGGCAAGTTTGAGTGATGGAATTTCGCACTCGATTGGAAGTACTGCCTCCAGGATGAACGCAAGTTGGAAAGGAGTGAAGCCTGTGGCAGTTTTGACTGACGTTCGGTATGCCCATAACGCATAATACAACTTCTGATGCCATGTGTTCTTATGATTTCCGACCAATCGACGAATCATGGTTTTGAGGACGCCATTTACGGCTTCAACTTGGCCATTGGCTTGAGGATAATAAGACGAAGATTGATCCTGTCGGAAACCTAGCATGGATGTTAATTTGGTCATCATATGATTTTGAAAGTGAGATCCATGATCTGTGACAATCGATAGGGGTACGCCAAACCGAAAGATTACCTGATTAAATAGGAAGAGAGTGGTGGTTTCGCCATCGGCCTTGAAAGTGGGAAGGGCTTCTGCCCATTTCGTAAAATAGTCTACCGCAACTATGATGTAGTTGTGTCCATTTTTCGAAGCGGGATTTCAGGTGACGAAGTCAATTCCCAATTTAGCGAAAGGATCGACGGAGATAACCAGATGAAGGGGGGCAGGATGAGCGCACATTTTCTTTGTGAAAATTTGACAGGGATGGCATTTTTGGACTGCTGCAATACAGTCTTTAAATAAAGTGGGCCAATAGTAACCCGTGCGCAAGATTTTTTGGGCAGTCGCTATGCCCGAAAGATGACCCCCACATGCCCCTGCGTGGCAGTCATTCAAAACGCATTTCGCCTCATCGAAAGTGAGACAACGTCGGAGAATAGTATCAACACCACGACGATATAGTGTATCGTTTAGCACAAGGTAGTGTTTTTCTTGGTGTCGGATACGACGATGGTCGTCGGATGTGAGAGTCAGGTGAAAGCATTGGGTTTGTAGGTAGACTAAAATATCTCCATACCATGGGTCCGAAGAATTAACCAAGTACATAGATTCATTAGGAAATGGATCGTGAGCTACTTCTGTTGGGTCAATTCTGGGAAGATCCGATAATAATTCAGTGAAGACCAGGGATTTCTTTGCTTTGGTAGCCATGAAGACCAAATAAAATTGCTGGAGGATTACGATCCATTTGGAATATTTTCCTCCAATAATTTGTCTAGACAAGATATGGCGCATAGGGTTCTCCAAAGCAATGACCGTAGTCTGTCGCAACAATATATAGTGTCGGAGTCGAGTGACGGAAAAAACTACCACCAGAGAAAGTTTCTCCACATGTGAATAACGTAATTCAGGTCCGATTAGACCTTTGGATAAATATTAAATCACATGTTCGCTATCATCATCATGTACTTGAACCAAAACCATTCCAAGTGAGGATGGTGAGGCTGCCAGGTAGAGGAGAAAGTCGCGTGAGTAATCGGGGGCACTAAGGAGTGTGGCTGAAACAAGTGCATGTTTTAAAGCATCAAATGACTGTTGAGCTTGGTCATCCCACAAGTATAGTGTTCCTTTCTTCAATAATCGCATGAATCCTTTCGTCATCTCGGCATAGTTAACGATGAAACAACGCAAAACGTTTGCCTTCCCCTACAAACTTTGGAGTTGAAGGATGGATTGTGGTGCCGGCAATTCAACAATTGCCTTAACCTTATCGAGATCAACCCTAATCCCATGCTTGGAGACAATAAAACCTAACAGATGTCCGGACTCGACCATAAATACGCATTTATGAGGATTCAAGCATATATTGTAGAATCTGCACCTAGCAAAAATTTATCTTAAATGAGCAAGGTGATCCTGTCGCTTCTTGGAATGGGCCAGAAGGTCATCCAAGTAAGCCTGTAAAATATGTCGAATGTCATGAAAAGCGTAGTCCATAGCCTGCTGAAAAGTTGCTCCAACATTATTCAGACCGAATGGGAGTTTTTGATATGCAAAAATGCCCAAGGACAGATGAAGGCAGTTTTATGCTGGTCGTATTTTTTGATTGCAATCTGGTTATAGCTCGAGAATCCATCCATGAATGAGAAAGATTCGCATCCGGCACAATCGTCGAGAATCTAGTCAATGAATAGTGTAGGATAATTGTCTTTGGGACAAGCGGCGTTCATATCGCGATAGTCGACGCAAACTCTAATGGTGCCTTGTTTTTTATCAACGGGAACCGGATTGGAAACCCATTCCGTTAAAGGAACGGGATAGATGAAACCAACGTTCAAAAGTTTTTCTACTTCAATCTTGATGGCGGCTGCTTTGCGTGGGTGGACAAGTCTGAGACATTTCCGAATAGGTTTGGCATTATCATAAATCTTGATTTCGTTCTCGACAATAGAAGGGTCTATGCCGGGCATTTCTTCACAAGACCAAGCAAACACATCGCGGAATTCCTTAAAAAGGGATGTGAAGCGTGCAATTTCCTCTGGATTGCAATCGGCTCCAATCTGAATATTTTCCACGATACCCGTTTTGACCGAGATATCAATGAGCATTGTCTTAGAAAGATTACCCATGTTCCCTTCTGACTCGATAGTTTGGAAAGTCGTGTAAGCGGAGGGAACCATCTCAGGTGGGTCAAAAGATGGGATTTCAGTTTTTATCGCCTCCGAGTCAATCATCGAAGCGCGATGGTGAAACTCTCCCCAAGGTCGTTCTTCTAGAGACATGATCTCTCGAATAGCTTCGTCTGTAGGCAAGACTTCATTGAGGAGATCCTTAGAGAGAACAGTGATGGGAGGGAGTTTTGTACCTTCAGTTGAAACCATAGCAGTGGAGGGTTCAGATGCAGTTTGGATGGCTTGGTAAGCCAACTTGGCTGGTGAGAGCGGCATCTGATCTCCGTAGGAATCAATGTCTGAAGGTGCCGGAATGATCCATGGGTCGATAGAGCCACCCAACGTGGTGGATATCATTGCAACCGTGTTTGGGATCGATGGCGGCGGGAGAGGAAAACAACCCAGTAGGGAAGATGCATTCAGAAGATCGGTACCGACACTGAAGTAAGAGTCGGAAAAGCTTCCTATCAGGGGTACAGTGCTACTTGGAAACATGGCATAATGAGGGGTGCAGAAGGATAACTGATCCACTGTGACTATTTTCCCATCCAATGGAAATAGGATGAGTCGGAAGACCGAAGAAACAATGGCAGTCATGGCATAAGACCAACTGCGACCAAGCAATAGATTATAGTCTAGATGGCGCTCTACAACTTCAACGTCCACGTTTACCATTTTCCCACTCAGAGTGATGGGAAAGCTAGCAAGGTATCCTTTTGGGAGGAAAGTGTGGCCATCGAAAGCTTTGAGGGAATTCGATGGTGGGGTGAGGGTAGGAAAACCTAAATTGAGCCAGCAAGCTTGTGACATAACGCAGGTCGAAGCACCTTCGTCTATGACAGTGCGATGGATTGGTCTCCCTTTCGACACAACCTGCACTTGGAATGCGAGTTGATGTGAGAGGCGAGGTTTAGAATTTTCCATATCAAAGATAGCTAGCATGGAATCCTGGGGGTCTATTCCACCAATGGCCGAAAGCAAGGCTTTCCTTTGTGCTGGACAGGTTTGTAATACTTTGAGAGCAGACATAGCTGATGGTGCCTGCACCAAATCTTCTACAATGTTGTATTTTTGGGCTGCACGTGCAGAGGTGTTATGAGTCGTGCGTCGAAGTGTCCCTTTGGGGGGACGAATCACGGGGTCAGCAATAGGCCGTTCGATATGAAAATCGTTTGGCATCGGTGGATTTGAACTAGTACCAGGTTCTTGAGCATCTATGGTAGGGTTTCCATAAAGCTTAGCTCGAGTTTGAAGGTCAACACTCTCAATGCCATAAATGGCAGATGGTCCTTCGCCGGAAGGATATGAACCACCATTGCCCCGTTGATGGGGTTGTGGCGGATTGTCAACCATGTGTAGATGTTGCTGCTGTTGATTAGGGAAAGGATTATGAAGAACAACAAGTGTTATCCCAGAATCCTTGTTGGCAATAAAATCGGTGCATTCCTGCAGCAGAGGACATTTGTATGTCAAGTGGTCCTCTGCATAGATTTTGCAAGGAAATTTCATGGGTTTATCCTTCCCTTTGTCATTTTTGGCGGCGTTTTTCTGATTAGTGTTATTCTGATTATCCGACTGCTCTTCCAAAGAAGATGACTTTTTCTTGTTCTTCTTATTTTTCCCGCTAGGTTTTTGTGAGGTTTGCACTGAATTTACCTCAGCAGTGGGAAGAGTAGTTGTTTGGTGAGGGGCGGTGGCAGCCGAAGATGGCTGGGAGGCTTGCCCCCGAGACTGTTTTGTGGCTACACCAAATATCGTGCCAACGAGACCATCGGCATGAGCTCCGGTTTTCTGAGTAGCCGGAGGATTTGGGTTGCCAAGGGCATGGGGGAGAAAATCATACAGCATGCCAGATTGCGAATAGATTAAATCTAAATGCTGGGCACGGCGAATGCATTGATCTTCTGTAACCGCACCAGACAGGCCAATATCTTTAGCTATGTGAGGTAAGAGAGACTTGAAAAACCAATTGGCTAAGAGATGATCCAGAATTGGTGCTTTGACTAGCCTCCTCCTACGTCTCCATTCATGAATGTGATCGGAGATGTGGGTGGTGATGTCTTGGCGGAGCGAGGTTAATAGTTCCGTTCTGGTCTGAAATCTAATTGGTAGTTGGAAGTTCTTTAGAAAATCCGTCGCTAAAGCACCAAACGTATTGATGGTGGCGCGTGGTAATTCAATGTACCACTTGGCAGCATTGCCTGTAAGTGTGCGGGGAAATAGTCGAAGTCGGACACTATCATCTACCATGGAATTGGATATAGAACATAGGTAAAAGGTAGTGATGTGTGCGGCTGGGTCGTCCCCTTGTTTCCCGTCGAACTTTGGGATGTCGAAAGGAATATTATGCGGCACTGGAGGCCAAAGCGAGTTGTGATTGATGGGATCATTAGTCAGTTTATGGATATCGGGGATGTCCAAAGCTGCCAAGAATGGAAATTGTGGATTTTCCCCCGAATCTAACCAAGGCAGTATGGGCTGACTATTTAGACCATAGGGTCCACCCATCAATGTGTTACCAGGAGGATAAGTAGGACTTTGGTAAAAAATTCCTATAGGCAGAGGAGTAGGGACATAGGGTTGCTGTCCATAGGGCATGTTGTATTGCGGGGCGAACTGTTGGTTGCCCCTAGTATAAAAGTGCCCTCCCATTCCAGATGGAGGTTGGGGTTGGTTAGTCCAAATGGATGCAATAGAGTTTCCCAGAGGCATGCTACTACTTGCATAGAGTGGCAACGATATAGACCCTACCCCTATATTTGAACCACTTAAGGGAAAATTATTAACAATAGGTTGTCCTATTTGTCCTAAGGATTGCAGAGGAAGTGAAATGTTCCTGCTACCAGAGTGCTGGTGACACTGCCCCCTGGCATAGAGGCCAAGGGGTTTGAAATCAGCAGAGGGTTCCAATCGAAAGGGTTGCTAAAAGGTACCGAAGTAGTCATACTCATGGGAGGAGCTACCGTGGGTCCCAACGTGGTCATGGTAGAAGTAGACACCGAAGGATTCAGTAAGCTACTGACAGTTTTGATGACCATAGGGTTGGGAATAGGTATATGTTGACTACTGGAGTTACCCAGTGATGGAATAGAACTGACCACCGGTGGGGAAGATGGTGGCGAACTTGGGATGGTTGACATTGGCATCGACCCAGTGGATGCTAGTGGTGAAATGGATGTTGGTGTGGCCGAAGACATATCCTGGCATGGTGGAATCTGAATTATCACAGGCCCCAACGGATTAGTGAGCGGAGGATTGTAATGAGGTACAACCCCTTCAGTGAAAGGGTCCTCTGGAAATTCCAGATGATATGAGGCTATGTGATAATCAAGATTAGTCAGTGGAGACTACTCTTCCGTAGAAGGCACAGGGTCACCAAGGTTTAGTTCTTCCTCAATAGTTAGAGGAGGTAGACCTTGCTGTCGTCTAGACAGACGGTGTGGGTCGGGGGACACCACGGTGACCTGCTTAATTTTAACAAATTTTAATAAATCGTGATGTATTATAAAGTCTCAGTGATAGTAACCACACACCTAAAAAAGAAAAAGAAAAATTCTCTAAAATCAATCAGCAAGCAGCCAGAATAGGGTGCCCTGTCTGAGTACTACCGTTCACTGGTGATGAAATCCAGTATCACAATAGTATACAGGGAGGGTTGGTCAAAATTACAGTTACGGTCAATCTAGAGCTTCGCCCGAACCTCAGATGATAGGTGTAAGCACTCTCGTGAAGACGAGTACCCTCCTAAAGACCGAAGACAGAGTGGGTCCGTTTGTTTCAGGTACCAGGACAGTCCGTCCCAGTCACCTTGTGTAAGTCCCTAAAATTATGGCCACTAAAGATACCTCAAATCACAGACATCATCAGGGGGGTCCACGGTCAAGGACAGTGTGCTATATGGGAAGAATACCTAGATCCCCGATCTAGTTTCGACATCCCCGAAGGGAACCCCAATATATAACACACCCACAGGATGCAGTCGAAGGCGGGCTACCTTCTTGTGCACCCAAGTGTTGTCTCACGCTGAGCTCCGGTAAAGGAACGGTCCCGATAATATGAGTGCAGTAGGATTTCGCTCGTTAATGACTCTAGTCTCAAGTTTTGAGATCTTGGGTAATTTTCTCACTCTTCCTAACCCAAGATCCTAGCCTGAACTACTGTTTGTGTGAGTTCAAAAAAAAGAGTTGATTGATTTTATTATCGCTTTATTCTTAGTGTACTTTATTATTAGTCTTGCGGAGGGGGAGTGGACGTATGAAATGTGATGAGACTCTGACTCAAGAAACCATGCAAAACATGCTCTAGATATTAAATTCGATGAAGAGTGTTTCTACAGGGAGAGGTTTCTTTTCAACATTCATGCACTAACATTCAAATAGCTCAGTTCAACTTTTAAAGATTCAGACTTCTATCTACCTCTTTTAAACAGTCTATGAACTGAAAATTTCAGAATAAACTAAGCTAGATGCAGAAAAATAATAATAATAAAAAAATTTCTCTTAAAAGTAAATGCTTTGGACACTAAATTTTCAAACAAGAGAAACAAATAGAAATGCCAGCTTAGCAGACAAGCACAGGGATTCAGTAAGCAAAAGGTACTGATGGCCAAAAAACTCTGCAACTAAAACACCATCACAGCAGTGAACAACAAGGTTTTGGTTGAGTAACGCTCTGTCTGTGAGTAAAGACAATGACTAACGCACCGTATATGATCAGAAACAACGTTATAACGCACTGGACAACCTACAGAGGTAGCATTAGCCAGGGAAAATTTCTTCAGTTGGTCAAACAGAAACAGGATTGAACTCTGCGAGCGTTTGATATGTCTACTGGGCATCAAAAATGGTCGGAAAGGTCTGTGAATAGAGGAAAGAAGAGAGGAGGGAAGAAATAGTCTGAAAACTATGGGGAAAGTCCCTAGTGGAGTCGCCAATTCTGCTATAGGGTAAACTGCTTGGGTTGTTGGTTTTCGAATATCCCTCTCAGGGCTTTTCGGTGCCCGAGGCAGACAATAAGATTAGCTGTGTTGTTCACAAAGATGGCATGAGCATGTTCATATCAACTTAAAATAACTTGATGGAATGCGATAGATAATTACCTCTTTGATGATCTCGGAGTCCCTTGGAGAGCGCTAGACAGCAAAACAAGAGTCCTTCTTCGCCGGCTCCAAATCTTAGTCCTGCAATCAGTCAAAGCACCCGTGTAATTTCTAACGTAACATATATCCTATCAATCAAGTCAATATATAACGAACTACTAAATTCTACACATCTGAGCCATTCATATCATGCAATGTAAATGTTCAAATGATAATGACAATATTAAGCATTGAATGGACAAAACGAACATAGTTCTATTGATTTTGAAAGAAGGAGGATTACAACCGTCGGTTGTACCAAGCCCTCCTCAGTCTCCCAATCTCTTTTATCTCTCAAGTGAAGAAGTCCGAGTCAACAAGCTCTCTAGGAAACTCTTTGACTCTTGGCCTTCACAATATAACACTATTCTCTATTCCATAAGTATGCCAAAACCTTTGGCAATCCTTCGACCTTCAATTAAGAGCCTTCAACTCCTTCTTATAGGAGAAGGAGAAAGCCATTGTTTCCTTTCTCTTTCCACTAGTTTGGAATGGAAAAATTTTAGATGTTTCTTTAATCTCTATGCTTTTTCCTCCTTTGGAGTTCAGTATTGTTATAGCAATGACCAATAATGAACTGGTGCTCTGCAGTTTCTTTTGTGAACTGACTCTCTTGTGAGGGAAATACGGAGATTCAAATCATTCTCCGCGGGCTTTTCCCGATTCAAACTTAAAACACGGGTAATGCTTCCCTCCAGTGTAAACAGAGCGTTGCCATAGCCACTAACACGGCCCATTCACTGATTAGCTGCGTTATAATGCTCTTGTGTTGTTATAGATAGGCGTTACCCTGGCAGAAATAGGTTTAATTTAGGTCTTTGTACTCCTTCCATATTTGTCTTCCCCTTTGAGCTGATGAGGAGGTATTTTGACCTGTAACACTTAGAGAGGGGTATCATCATCTTTGCTTAATTTACAATCTATGGTCATCGGTGTGCTCATAGGTGCACAATATTCCATCCCATATCTTTTGAGCATGTCTTTAAGATATTTTTCTTTAGATATAAACATGCCTGCAGAGGTTTGAGATATTTGTAGCCCAAGAAAGTAAGACAACTCACCAATCATTGACATCTCAATTTTTTTGGACATATTTAGAGTAAATTCATGGTTCATTTCTTCATCATTTCTAGCAAAGATTATATCATCAACGTAAACAAGAGTGATTAGAAGTTTTTCCTTGTCCATCTTCATGTAGAGATTGCTACCTGCCACTCCCTTTACCCTCTTGTTATGAATCAGTAAGTCAACTTTACCTATAACTCCATGAATGTTTAATCCTCCAGGGCCTTTGCTGCATAAAAGTCTTTCCTTCAGTAGATCAAATCCTTTGACTTGCTCCATGTAACTGCTTCCTTGAGATCTTGCATTCAAATCAGTTTACATATACTTGATAAACAACTTGAATCCTTTTGAGCAAGTAAATGCTAAAAAAATTCTTATGGCTTTCATTTGAGCTACTAGTGCAAAGGTTTCTTCGAAGTCAATTCCTTTGATTTGCGAGTATCCTTTGCAGACAATTCTGGCTTTATTTTTGATGATTTGTCCATCTTCATTCATCTTGTTTTTGAATACCCATTTTGTTCCAATTATATTTTTATCTTTTGGGCGAGGTACCAGTTCCCAAGTCCCATTTTTTTCGATTTGAGACATTTATTCTTCCATGGCCTTTATCGAATAAGGATCCTTGCTAGCTTGAGAAAAAAATTCAGGTTCTATTAAAGATAATAGAGCCACATCATCTTTTCTTGGGGTGCTTATCATCCTTCTTCGAGTTTGAATTCCTTCATCTATATTTCTGATGACCTGTTCTTCCGGATGATATCTTTGAACAAACTTGATCTTGGAGGGAGTTTGTGAAGATTCACTTTGAGGTTCTTCATTCTCCTCTTCTTTTTCAGGTTCTTCTTCTTCACTTTGTTCAAAGAAAGGCTCAACTTCATGATCTTCAATTCCATTTTTTGGAAGGCCTTCATCAATCTTCACATTAATGCTTTCCACTATTCTTTGTAGACGATTGTTGTAACATTTGTAAGCTTTGCTCCTAGTGGAGTATCCAAGAAATATTCCTTCGTCAACTCTAGAATCAAATTTTCCTGGTGAGTCATCATTTATTTTTATGAAGCATTTGCTTCCAAAAACCCTGAAATATTTTACTGAAGCAGGTCTTCCTTTCCATAATTCATAAGGAGTATTTTCATTATTTGGTCTTAGTTGAGTTCGATTTAAGGTATAAACTGCAGTCCCAACTTCTTCTCTCCAAAATTTTGGTTGCAAATGAGTTTCTAGTAGCATTGTCATTACCATTTCTTGAATGGTTTAGTTCCTTCTTTCAACTACTCCATTTTTTTGGGGTGTCCTAGTAGTAGAGAGTTCTCTTTCGATTCCATGCTCTTTATAGAATTCATCAAATTATTTTGAGGTGAATTCTCCTCCTCTATCTGTTATGGGAAATTTAATTCTAGAATATTTTTCATTCTCAATGAGAGCCTTAAGATTCTTAAAACGTTCAAATGCTTCAGATTTATATTTTATGAAATATATCCACATAATTCTAGTATAGTCATCAACAAATAGAGCAAAGTACCTTTCACCTTGAAGAGATGGGTTCTAGTTGGCCCACACAAATCTGCATGAATGATTTCCAAAGGTTTTGATGTTGAGAACTCCTTATTTTTGTGGCTAGTTCTGGTTTATTTTCCATGTTGGCATGGGCCACATACAACTTGATTTGGTTTGCACATTTTTGGAATGTCCCTTACTGCATTAATTTTGCTAATGCTGACTAGGTTATGAAAACTTGTATGCCCCAATCGCTTGTGCCATAACCAAATTTCATCTGTTTGACTTAAGTATCATTTATCTTCTTGGATTCTACTGAGAATGTAAACATTATCGGGTGTTCTTACCCCTTTCGCCACAAGTTTTCCCGAGGATGAGTCTCTTATTTCACAATTTTTTGTAATAAAGACAATATTATGTCCTTGGTCACAAATCTGGCTGACACTTAAGAGATTGTGTTTGAGCCCTTATACTAGCAAGGTATTTTGATCCTTTCCTAGTCCATTGATAAGGGTAGCAGTTCCTTTTCCAATGATTTTAGCGGATCCACTTCCAAAGGATACATTTCCGTTTTTCTTGTTCAATGAGATAAACTTTTTTTGGTCACCTGTCATATGTCTTGAGCATCCACTATCCACGAACCAATGATTTTATTCACTATGAGCACATAGAGCTAAGCCACATTTATCAGTTTTGAGATTTACGTTTTTAGCTTTTTCCCTTTTGAGAGGGAATTTTTTTTCATTATGATCATAATTATCACATAATGAGCAAGACAGATCAAAATTAGCCAAAGGATCAAAGGAATTGTAAGTTTTGATTTTTCCCTGCTCTTTAGGGCCACGCAATTGGTTTGTTTGATCATTCAATCTTGGTGCTTCATTCTTATGAGTTTTTCAATGCTTAGCTTAATGCCTAAAGCTTTTAAAATTGTAACAATGCCCAAGAAAAATAGTTTGATACTTGTTGTAGTATCCACAGCTTGAACCAACATTCTTCCTTGGAGTTGCTCTTTCTTCAATTCTTGGTTTTGAGATGGGACTTTTTTTTTCTGACAATATGACTTTTCTTCTTTTGGATGGCAAGAGAGTACATCAACATAACTTCTGGAATTATTCTTTGTACTTGATGATTCTCCTTTGAAACTAATTCCATATTTGTCATGTTGAATTCTTTGAGTATTAAGAATGTTTTCAAGAGCTAGAGAGCTTTGCCAACTCCTTTTGACTTGTTCTAACTCCTTTCTTAGAGATACTATTTCAGCTTCACGTTTTTCATAGATATCATCCTTCTCTTTTAACTTAATGTTCAAGAAGTATTCCCTTCTTTTTGCTTCCTCTCTTTCTATTTTGAGAGAAATTATCTTCTTTTGTAGATTCACATTTTCTTCAATGGAACTCATTAGCAAACTATTTATGTTTCTTTCATCTTCTAGTTCAGAGTCATCATCATTTGTAAATGCCATGAATAACATTCCTTTTCTTCCAACATAATTACTTTCCTCATCTGATTCATCATCGCTTTCTTTGTAATGACACACATTTCTAGTTGATTTCCTTTTTATGACTACAAATTCATCTTCATCAGACTCATCTTGTTTGGAGAATAATTTCTTCTTATTAAACCCTTTCTTTTTGTACACCATTCTTTTAGAGTCCTTTTCATCATCACTATCATGTTTATGAGGACATTTTGCAGCATAATGACCTATTCTTACACAATTGAAACAAATAAGAGGGTACTTACCTTTTAGCTTAGATCCCCTATTTAGTTTTCGTACAAATTGAGCTAATTTGTTTTCAGTATCAGATTCATCAATGTTGCAATTCCATCCTTTTTCTTCTTTTGTAGATCTTGAGGCTTTGAAAGATTCTTCTTTGAAATTTGGGATCCCTTTCCTCATCTCATAGGCAATAAGAATTCCATGAAGTTAATCCATCTTGAGAGTATCTAGGTCCTTCATCTCTTCTATGGCACTTACTTTGGAGTCAAATCTGTCAGGAAGCGATCTCAGGATTTTTTGAACAATGGTGCTTTCTTCAATATTTTCCCCTAGTCCTTTAAGAGAGTTAACCACTTCAGCTACTCTGAGGAAGTATGATGCAATATCTTCTTCATCATCCATTTTCAGACTCTCGAATTGTCTTCTATAGGTTTGAATCTTTTCCTTCTTAACTTTGGAGTCCCCATCATATAGAGAAACCAATTTATCCCATACTTCTTGGCTGATTCATAGTTCATGGCTTTCGTAATTTCAGAATCAGTTATTCCAATAGTGATGGAATTTAAAGCTTTGGCATTAGAAATGTAGGCTTTTATTTCATCTTGATCAGTTGGAAGACCGGCGGGAGCTTTGTACCCATCCAAAATAGAGTGCCATACTTCAGTGCCAAGAGACATTAGATAGTAGGACATCCTCTTTTTCCAAAAACTAAAATTTGTTCCATCAAAGATAGGCATTTTTCCTGTTACTTCCATGTTCTTAATTGTGCCTAAGAATCCTTCTTCCAGCTGTTAGGCTGATAATGAAGAAGCTGGCTCTAAAACCAATTGTTGGAAATACTGAGAGGGGGGTGAATCAATATTTCTTTTCAATTGTTAATTATTTCCAGTTAGATTCTTCACAATTAAAGACAAAGAGGTGTATAATGATAATATTAAGGTTAATAAGAATTCCAATCCCCTTTCTAATAATAGTATACAATAGATGAGTGAGGGCACCAACCCTTTTAATGAGACAGGCACCAGCCTGTTTCCAAGCACCAACTTGGACTTTGATGAGGCTCCGACCTCTAGGGCCTTGACCCTATCTTCTCAAGGCACCAACCTTTTGTTTAGGAGCTCCTACTCCAAGGACACCAATCCTTTTGTCTCCTTTTTAATAGTAGTATTTACTTGAACATCCTTGACATAATTCTTCATTGTTTAATCACTTCCAAAATTCTTCATTGTCTGATCACTTCAAAATTCTTCACTGTCTACTTGTTCATCACTGCACTTTAATTCCAAAAATCTTTACTATCTAATCACTTCAAAATTATTCATTCTCTACTTGTTCACCACTGCACTTCAATTCAAAAATTCTTCACTGTCTACTTGTTCATCACCGCACTTATTTTTCCACAGGTTTGTGCCCTAAAACTAGACTGCAAACCATAACACAAGTTATTGGTCCAAGATTGTAATTGCTGCAATCAATAGATCTGAGGGTTGTAGGTGTTCCAAGCTTTAGTGCATAAGGGACAATCTGAGATCCTGAAAGGTATTCACCATCGAGAATATACTGAGGGTCTTGTTGTAATAACACTATTATGAGATTGTGATGTGGACATTTTACCTCCATGCAAGGTTGGACACACTTTTGGAATCATGTATCAAAATTGAACTTTGCTACTTTCTACAAGGTATTTGGAAACTAATATCACATATAAAATACCTTTAAATATATGTTTAGTAAAATAATTCATCCTCTCTCAATGATTGCTTAATGTACACAACTATGATAACAAACCACCCCTCATGATTACATATGTTCATCTCCACATTTGGACATGCAGTAAATATAAGGGGCAAATTTAATTGATATACTAAATGAACCATTTGTTATTTTGATTGTGAAAAAAGGGAAAGGAAATATTTACTAGACAATTTTCAAGTTCCATATTTTAATAGGATCCAAAAGCCAAATTGAACAATTTCTTACATGAACACAGGGAACAAGCTTGCCTAAACACAATGCAATCTTGCAAAATATATTGATATCATCTACCACATAATATTTTAGATGACCTCTATATGAGATAAACACATTGACATCTCATGTTCCATACTCTTACTAGACATCTTTTCAACAACATCCAAAGACAACGTGACACCTATATTTAAAAAAGTTCTCGACCTCTAAATCTACAACCATTTTATTGCTCTCCTTTTCGTATTCAATAAAAATTAGGAGTACACATGTATACTTTAATTAATTAAAGATTTCCTTCCTATTTCCCAATTAAATCATACTCATTTATTTACTTGCAAGAGATTACACGATCACCTTCAAGTTCACTAATACATACCAAATTCATTGAATTGCCTAGACAAATTATGGTGATGGGAGAGAATTGTCCTTTATGGTGTAAGGATTATTTGGTGGGATTAAACAAAGTCAACCCGTGAATAATCTCGTTGTTGTTGCATTGCGTTTTGTTTCTTCAACAAATTAGGAAATTGAACTTCCTATGTTACACTTGTATAAAATATTGTTTTATAAACAATTTTTTTTTTTTTTTACTTTTTGTATTATTGATTTTAATTTTTTATATGGTTTAATTTTAATTATTTTAATTAAAAAAAGTGTTTTATATTCTCGATCGAGGTGTGAGACGGCATAATGGACTTAGTGGGATTTCAGTGAAGGATAGAGTAATAATGACGGAAACAACAAGGTGACCGGGTGACGACCCTCATTTATCTCCCTGCATGCGAAAGGTGGCGATGAGTGATGTTAAGAGTTTTGGGAGGTGTGGGTTTCAATCACCAAGTTTGGCTCTGAGGTCTTGTTTCAGAATTGATGTGTGGTCGTCTACTCCGTGTAAGCGGTCCCTCCAGGCTCCAGGGGTGGCTGTGGACGGGTGCCTCCTTCGCTTCCTCGTCTCCCAATCGGAAAACGTTTGGTGCGTGTATGCCCTCTTTTTTAATTTTGATTCTCTCCCCTTGGGCATGGTTCTCTGTCATTGCATGAACTTCATGATGCGTTGATACAAAATTGAGAAGTGTGGGAAGTATTGAGGGTTCTTGGATTGTTATTGAGGAAAAAAATGTTATATGCATTCCCCGACCTGTGTTCCCTGCCAATCTTTTTGTGCTCTTTGGAACTCTACTTTTTCTGATGGCTTTGTACTCTGCAATTACTGTTGGGGTCTCATATAGTGTTATGAGTTCATGGCCTTTTGAGAAATTATTTTCATTAATGATAAAACTGTTGCTTTGGGTGGCATGGTTTAACTGTATAAAGAATTACCTTTCCCCGATTGAGAGTTATGTTTTCAAAGGGATTCTGGGTTTGGAAGGCAATCAAATTTGGCCATTTGGGTTACGGCTCTGTCATTGCTGAGGAGGATTCTGGGTTTTCTATCTCGGTTTCTCACTTTTTTTTTGTATTATGTCTTCTCATATGTTCATGGTTAAATCTCTCCTGCTCTGGTAAATTTTCCATGCCTTCCAGCCTCTCTGCAGGAAGGGTCTTTGCCTGGTTAGGCTTTTGGAAGGTTATCTCTTGGTTTTCTTGGTTTCAATATCATGCTCCCTTGTGTCGTATACAAGCCATTTTCATGGTTCGCCCCTTCTCCCAAAAAAGGAACAATGGCTGGGGAGCCCAGGCCCCGATCCACAACAACGATCGAGGGCGTGGATGCAGGCAAGCCCAGCCTCAACGAGCCAAGGGCAGAGGGTGTCAATGACCTATGGGGAAGTCCTGGGAAGTTGCTTAGGTATAATATAGAAATACACCTCCACCTATTTGTCAATTGATCTCCAGTTGGGAAACATCGCTAGAGAACCAAACTGAGAACTCTGATTTGGACCTAGAGGAATGGAAGTATTTAGTCCCAGACCTTGGTCACTCTCATGGAAGGTACACTCAATATCAATAGAAAGTTTATCTCTATTCGATTTTGAAGAACCTCGTGGAAAAATAAATATGGTCCAGTTATGTTGGGCGACCCAAACAAGATTATGAGTTGTAGGAAATTCATAGAGAATTTCAACTCATCCAACGCCAAATCCAGCTCTAAAATGTTCGCCTCAACCATATTGAGAAGCACTTCCCTTGCTTCCCTCAGATAGAGCTATCGGGTTCTAGTGCCAAAGATCTGAAGCCTATTAATTCCTTTGATGAGTAATATGATGATCATCATGGTCGTGATTTTTGAAAATTTTGTGTAGCTGATATAATGGGTTTAAAATCTTTCGGCTTATGTTTTAACTAATAGATATTAGGAGAAACATGGATATTTAGACTTACATTACATTACTACACAGTTTGAGAACCTTTAAATTTTGGATGGCTTACAATGCAGTTAGATGGCCAACATAATCGGTTTCCCAGTGGACAGGTTGAGGCCATATAACACTGTTAGAAGTTTATGTAAACTTTATCTGTTTTTTGAAAAGGAATAGAAAGGATATGACAAGCTTACAAAAAGAAAGTATTTAATAAAATTTACAATGACTGAGGAAAATTAAAAATAACATGATATACTTTTTATTTAATATTGTATTTATCAAGTGTCGAGAAAAATCAAATTTCTCGAGGTGCAAATTTTTTTTTTGAGTGCAAAACTTGAGGAAAGATTTGCACCTCGAGAGATTTGATCAATCTTGGCGCTTTATAGATCTAGGGTTAAGATGGAACTAGGACGAATTTAGTCATGTGTGTCCATAAAAAAATGTTGAACATTTAATTATTCTGATCCTTTTAAATATGCTAAATATGTCAAAGATTAATTTGGTCATTTTAATTTTAAATTTTCTCAGTTACCTCAATTTGCTGAGATGACAGAGACTGTTAATAACTTGAATGTTGAAAAATAATGAAATAAAATTTTTGAATTCAAAGTGACAATATAACAGTATTGAATGATAGGAAATGTGAATAATAGGAATGTAATCAATTACAAATATTCTTCAGTGTGATCAATCTCAAAGTATTTTCTTCTACTATTCTTACTATCACACCCGTCAGTTTTTCCATATTTTTATATGGATCATATGAAAATGGTGATTGAAATCGTAGGCCATTCAAATCTTTAACTAGTCAAACTATTGTAGTAAACGTCATACCTTGTCTCACTTGCTCTCTAATATTAATAATAGTTTTCTCCAATGTCAATCATTGTGACTTATGGAGTGTTAAACCCCAAGTAAGTTCATTTATAGGTGTTTTCTATTACCTCGTTTGAATGCAAAGTGACTAAAAATGTTGATTAATGGAACATGAGAATAATAAGAATGTAGTAATTTACAAATAGTTCACAGTTTCAAGAAGCAATCATTTAGGTAAGTGAACATGTTATTTAAGATGAAAATTCAAGTATTTTACTTATAGTTGAATCACTGTAACACATAAATCAATGCACATCGTCAAAATTTTTTTGTTACATTGAAATCAATGCATTTAGTGCAAAAAATCAAATAGGATTAGGAATCAACATCTACACTAAAATAAATGCATCTAGTGCAAGCAATCAAATATGATTAGAAAACAACACCCACAATGAAATCATGCATCTAGTGCAAGCAATCAAATAGGATTAGAAATCAACATCCATATTGAAATCATTGCACCTAACGCAAACAATCTAATATGATTAGAAATTAACATCCACATTGAAATAAATGCATCTAGTGCAAGCAATAAAATAAGATTAGAAATCAACATCCACACTAAAATTAGTACTTTTAGTGCAAGCAATCATACAAGATTAGAAATCAACAACTACACTAAAATCAATGTTCATGGTGAACTAAATCAAATAGGCTTAGGAATAAACATCTACATTGAAATCGATCTACTGAGCTTTACAATTTTCTCAGAGGTGCTCTGCAACTTTCTGACCTAAGGTTTTGGTTCACAGTTTGTGCACTGTTACCAACTTTGGCAGGGGGTAGTGCTCTGTTCTTCGATCTACGATAGCGGGGGCTTGCCCTGGCCCAACAGATGGGGTGATGGGGGGCCTTTGGGGCCCCTTCTTACAAACAGATAATGATGGATAGAGGCAAAGGCCCATTGGAAGGATTGCAGATCACGGGATTAGACACGGCAGGAAAAAATGAGCTCAACAAAAAGACAAAGAAGGACAACAACAGTAGGGAAACCTAACATCAGAAATTCTGGAAGGAAAAGACAAAACTGATTCCACTCGAGAGCAGGAACCCCAAGGGGGAGGAACTAAGTCCAAAGAAGTTTCGGCTACTGAAACCTCCACCCTGAACGGCTTCGATCCTGAAGGATCAGCCACGGAAGATAAACAATAGAAGGCCCAAGGGCGGTGTAAGCCAAAAACTACAAAAAGCCTAAGGGTTATCATCATGGACCCAGAATTGCAAGCTTACAGGGATCATATGGCTATTCATGCAGTGATTTGCAAGTTTATGGGATTTTGGCCCACATAAAAAGCCTTATGCCAATGGATCAAACAAACTTGGAAGCCAAAAGGAGATGTGAAACTCCACCTGGGGGCCAAGGGTTTTTTCACGGTTTTCTTTGCTAGCCTTGAAGACAGAGATCACATCTTTGATGGAGGTCCTTATTTCTATGCCTCTGCGGGCTTTTACATGAGACCACGGAAGCCAAACTTTGCACCTGAATAGGAATCATTCACGCATGTTCCTATTTGGATTCGCCTGTTTTCCCTCCTGATAGACTATTGGAGATTGGCAGCACTAGAACAAATCGACAACAAACTGGGCACCTTCATCCAAGATTTTGAAGCAACCGTCCAAAAAATGTACACTTCTTGCGCTAGAATCTGTGTTGAAATGGACGTTTCAGGTGCTCTTCATGAAGGTCTATGGTTGGAATACAGAGATGAAGTTTTCTTCCAAACCATAGACTACGAACAAATACCTTTTAGGTGTAGGAAATGCCATGAACATGGCCATTTGATCCGGGAATGTCCCTTGGACAAGCCCGTTGAGAAGGCTAAGGATATCTCAAGTAAGAATTAGGATGGTTTCGTTTGACCCTCAGGAAGATATAGGGCCAATAGAAGGAACCAACCGAAGACAGGAAACCCCAACAAAGGGTATGTGAACGCATTTGGGGTGCTTGAAGAGGAAACTATAGCTGATGAGAATACCCAAACATTAACCTCTAGGTCGGAAATCCCAGAAAAGACTGATCTAAACACCCAGTTACAGATTCCTACCTCGATCGATAACCTTCTCCTAGCTCCCAGATTGGAAAAATATGTAGAAAGGGATGAGGAAATGGTTTTAAGTGAAATAGGCATAGAGGATCTGGACCTAAGTGACATTCTAGAAAAAGAAGGAATGGATCTTAACACCATAGTTGAGCAATGGAAACAAAAAGGAGTAGATCACATCCTAGAGGAAGAGATCGATAGAGTCAACTTCCTCTTCCCATGAAGGCATGATGCAGCCTTGAGAGGACAGAAAAGAAATATCAGCGCAACAAAGGGACTGGGAATAAAGACACAGAACCTACACCACAAGCATTCCAACACAAAACACAAGAAGAGGAGAGGCAGAAGAACCAACAATGAATCACTACATGAGCTTGGAAAAATGCTCATCAACTCAGGAAAAATGAAAGCCCTTGAGGCTTTCCCATTCTCCTCTTAATACCTGTTTAAATATGAAGATACTCTCATGGAATGTAAGAGGGCTAAACAGCCAAAACAAACACAGCCTATTGAGAAATAAAGTCACAAAGGAAAATCCAGACATTGTTTTCCTGCAGGAAACCAAATGGTCCAAACTAAAGTTGGAAGTAATAGGTAGATGCTTGGGAAAGAGAATGGAGCACATGGAGGTTGAGGGTAATGGTTTGGAAGGTGGCTTAGCCATCTTCTAGAATCCCCTATCCCTACACCTCCTAAATGTTGAGGCTTCCAGATCTTTCATCTGCCTTGAAATTCAGATCCTGGGAGAGGATGGCACTTATTTGTTCACTAATGTATACAGCCCCCAAAGGCTGGAAGATAAGCTACAGTTGCTGGAAAATCTATCTAGACTGCAACATAGACACCCTAATTCTAAGGCCATCTATGATTTTAACATGATCACCTCTTTGGGGGAAAAGAAGGGAGGGTTACTGTTTGGTCAATTTAGTGTGTCCTAAATTGCTACATTAATTTGTCAATCCGGGATTCGTAAGCTGACGAAGTGTGGTGCACTATATGTGCAAGATAACCTATCTCTTACTTTTTGTCGTTTTTGGTTTTTTTTTTTTTTTAAATCTTGGTTGGTTTCCTAATATGAGATGGAAATTCTAGAAGACAAGTATGGATATAAATGTTCAAGGCAATGATGTACTTTATAATGATTTCCAAAACTTCAAACTTAAAAAGGATTTTAAAAGATACAATGACAAAATTAATTCCTAAAAGAAAATAAAAATGTGCCACTATACTAGTCAAACAAACAGTGAACTATTGATCATGAAACCGATTACCCTTGCTGTTGTCTAAATACAAAGGAAACTGTACTCAAAGAAATCCAAAGATTGCAAGCAAAGTAAAGCTAAAATCAAATTACATCAACTCATATTCTGACCCCTCACCATTAGTCTCGCTATGGCTTTCGGAGGTAATCATAAACAACTTGAGCAATCTGATATTAATTTGCAGAAAAATAAACTAATATCAAATTACACACTCATACTTCAATCCCTCACCATTAGTATTGCTATGGCTTTCGGAGGTAATTGATAATGACATGAGCAATTTAATATCTAACTTGTAGAAAAATAATCTAATATCAAACTACACACTCATACTTAAATCCCTCACCATTAGTCTCGCTATGGCTTTCGGAGGTAACTGATAATGACATGAGTAATTTAATATCTAATCTAACTAGTAAAGCAAATGTACAAAACTGAAATGAATAAAACATTGTTGGAATTAAAAGCTAAGAAAAATAAATCAGCAGAAGAACAACATTGATTCCATGTCATTAGTCATTGTAAAACTATGTGCAAATGCCCGGGCTACCTATTATAATCTGGAACAATGACACTGATCAGTTAATAGCAGTATAAAGCATGAAAAATTATGAACAAGAACAAAACGTTAATACCATAAGAAATGTAATATATACACGTGAATAACTATGGCATAATAAACGTAATAAAATAAAGCATGACACTATACAGTAATGAGCAAAACCTCGGCGTGTGCAGGGGCCCTCTGCACAATCCTCGGGCAACAACTATCAACCACGAATTATGCTTATGAACATAGTCTTCTCATATATTCAAAACGCAGTCATAACAAAGAAATAATGTCACGACACAGTGGGATTTCCTTCCAGCAAAATTACATTACAAAAGCTAACTACTATGCGTATGAGAACGCATTATTTATAACAGAGGATGACATAACTAATTTCCTACAATCTACGCTGATGAAAGACACGTGAACAACCACGTCCAGAAATCTAGCATTATGGCTGCCGTGAAGATTAAATATATGGAGAGTGGACGTTTAATTCGGCTTATGGAGCAGTTCACAGGTGTTGATATGTCCCCTGTGATTTATGAACGGCCACGTACGTCTTCACGTGGTGAAAAATAGAGTTCTGTCATCGTAGGACTCTTAGGTTGACCACCGCTTGGCTTCATTTGACCACGGCCTTATTTGGTGAATTCTACTGAGCCAATAGGACTTGGTCCATGTCCATGTCATTTCCAACTTGCCCACATGGCTTGATTTGCCTGAAGACACCTGCAATATAGACTTTAAAAAAATGGTTGCAGAAAGTTGAAGCAGCTGCGGAAAGTGACAAGATTCTGCAGCTCAATGAGCAAAAATCTAATTCAAACAACAGACACAAAACATAGTTAAAAACCACTTTAAATGCTATTTTATGGTTAATATGCAATGATGTTGATGACTTAGGAGGTCCAGGTAAATGGAAAAAAAGTCTAGAAAGGTGTATAGGAAAGATGCAGATTTGGGACTCAACAGTTACGAACCCTAAACAGAGATGCAGAGGCCTTCACGTACTTCATTAGAACAACTAACCTGGTGGACATCTTACCCAAAAATGGCTCATTCACCTGGACCAATAGAATAGGAGGTGACAAACATATCGCATCTAGGCTTGATCGTTTTCTGATCTCTGACACCATTCTCCTGGGGGGAGTCATGGTGGAATCGAATATCATTCCATCTGGAGGATCAAATCATTGGCCGATCTCTCTGGATGCGACCATCCTTGGTACACCTAAAAACAGACCTTTTTGCTTTGAGAAATTCTGGCTCAGTCATCCAAATTTCTCTAACCAACATCAAACTTTCAAGTCGAATGAACACTTAGACACCAGAGGAACCAAAATGTTTCGGCTCCAAGCCAGATTGAAGCACCTAAAGGCTAGGCTACGGACCTGGAACCAAGAGGTCTTTGGCAATATTTTTGAGGATAAACAAGCCCCAGAGGATCAGATGGTGCTGATACACAACAACTGGATTAAGGGGGACATCTCACAGGAATCCATTAACACAGAGTGTGACCTCATGTAGAAGTGGAATGAGCGATGTCACCAGGAAGAAATTCTCTGGAGGCAAAAGTCCCACATAAAATGGCTGAGAGAAGGGGAGAAAAACACCAAAATTTTCCATCGATCAGCCATAGATTATAGAAGCAATAACAAGATAACCAAAATTAAGGATGAGCAGGGTACACCCTTCCAGTCCCATCAAGAGAGTGCCTCCATCCTCAGGAACCACTTCAGTCTTATTGCTACAGAACCAGACATTGATAGATGGGAGGCTATCAATGAAGTCATAACTTCTATTCCCAAGTTGATAATAGAAGAGTAGAATAAATCCTTGGACCGTCCGGTTACCCTTCTGGAGGTGGAAGAGGCAGTCAAAGACATGGCCTATGGCAAGGCTCCGGGACCTGATGGTTTCACCATTGAATTCTTCAAAGCTTGCTGGGACCTGGTGAAGTTGGATGTTTGGGCAGTGGTCGAGGACTCTAGGAGCTCCTCCTCCATACTTAGATCCCTTAATTCCACTTTTATTTCCCTCATCCACAAGGAAGAGGTTGCTTGCACTCCCTCTAAATTTCGACCTATTTCTCTCTACAATATGCTGTACAAGATCATCTCAAAAGTAATGGCCAAAAGATTAAAGCCTATTCTACCCTTGATCATCTCAGAAGAGCATTTAGGTTATGTGGAAGGCAGGCAGATTATGGACAATGTCTTATTGGCTCAGGAAATTATCCACACCCTTCAGTCTCAGAAAAAGGCAAGAATGATGATACAACTGGACCTCTCTAAAGCTTATGATAAGGTCATTTGGAGTTACCTTGAGGCTGTGTTGGAATTTTTTGGTTTTGGCCAACGTTGGATAAGATGGATTTTAGCCATGATCAGATCTCACAGCTTCTCTATCCTAGTTAATGGAGCCCCTTTTGACCCCTTTTTCCCTTCTAGGGGCATTCGGCAAGGTGATCCCATATCGCCTTTCCTTTTTGTTATCTTAATGGAAGGCCTGAGTTGAATCATTAAAACGGCTAAGGACATGAATGTCATCAAGGGTCTCCAACCCCTGAGTCACTCTCCTGCAACCACTCATCAACAATTCGTAGATGACACCATGTTGCATAGCACCCCTTCAGTTAAGGAAGCCCAAGGTTTCAAAGCAATTTTGAACCTGTTCATCCAGGCATCAGGTATGGATCTTAACCTGGATAAATCCTCTATTTTTTTCTTCAATGCGCACATAGTGGTCCAAAGACACCTCACTGATATTCTTGGCTTCAAAATATGCAACCTTCCTTCTAAGTATCTAGGCATTCCTCTCACTGGTAAGCCTTGGCAGAAAATCCACTGGGAAAATTTGCTCTCCAGGCTGGAGGATAGGGGAAAATATTGGAAAAATAGAGTCCTGAACTTTGCAAGAAGACTGGTTATGACTAAGGTTGTTCTTCAGGCCATTCCTTAGTATGTGATCTCTATTCTCCCAACTCCAAAATGGGTGCTCTAGAAAATCAGGAACATTCAAAGAGATTTCCTATGGTTGGGTAAAGCGAACAAACCCAAATGGGCTTTGGTAGCCTGGGATAAGTTATGTAAACCCAACAACCTGGGGGGTTTGGGGCTGCAAGACCCGGACATGGTAAACAAAGCTTGTGGAGCCAAGATTTGGTGGTGCTAGCTCAAGGAACCCCATACACCTTGGGCTAAATTATGGAAGGCCAAATATGCAGAGAATTGGTGGATTGAGGAGCTGATAAGAATGACCGATCCCCCTGCAGGGTCTCCTATTTGGAACTTGGCCAAGACTAACAGAAACATTATTTAGGACTACTGCTTTTGGGAACTTCGCAATGGCACCAATGCGCTATTCTGGGAGGATGCTTGGAAACAGTTACCTAAACTAGAAAGCCCTAATTTTCTCCCTCTTCAGAGATGGTTTCAGGAAACTGGAAAGATAAAAGTCCATCAATATTGGTCTGAAAATAATGAGAACCAGCACTGGAGGCAGTGGAATTTAGATCCTCCCCCCTGGAGGATGACATGACTGAACTCCTCCACACCCTAAATTCTGATCTGGCTAAGAGAATGATCCAGTCCACTCAGGAGAAGGACCAACTTAGATGGGGAAAACTCGACGGAGGTACATTCAACCTCAAGGAGGCTAGAATGTACATTGAGCACATGGAAATCGAAGACAAAGTGGCCTAGTACTCCAATGTCTGGGACAACACTTCATGGCCAAAAATAAAATCTTTTCTATGGCTGCTCATGCATCGCAAAATCATCACCTGGGAGAATCTGGTGAAAAGGGGATTTATTGGCCCATCCCGATGCCCCCTCTGTGAAAAGGATGAGGAAAATATGAACCATCTTCTTAATGACTGTGATTGGACTAATAACCTTTGGGAGTGGCTAAAGGATATTTTCAAACAAACAGACAGAACAAGGAATTCCATTCAAGACTGCATTGCGGACTTGCGCACAAATTACTCTAGTTGTAATATGGTTAACACCCTTTGGAGGCTATGCCCCAATTTTATAATCTGGTCTACTTGTAAAGAGAGGAACATACACATTTTTCAAAGAGAAACCAAGCAGCTTGACAACATAAAAACTACCATCATGTAAATTTTAAAAGAGACTGCCCTTACCAATTGCAAAGCTAAACATGCCAGTTCAATCTCCCTGAACGATTCGCGCATTCTGCTGGTGTTTGGCTTGACTGGTCTGTCGGGTCATAGTGCACAAGTGAACTACCCTAGGCCTACCCCCTCTCCTTCGACCTGGCAGCCCCCCATCCTGGGTTTCTGCAAATTGAACTTTGACGGAGCCTCTCGGGGTAACCCTGGTCCTTCAGGGCTTGGCGGGGTTCTCCGAAATGACAAAGGGGATGTCCTTCATACTTTCAGCAGGGTGCTTGGGGAGGCTACCAACAATGAGGAAAAATTCGCTACCCTGGAACAAGGACTGCGAATCCTCATCAGTCTGGGTAAAGGTTCTATAATTGTAGAGGGAGATTCCCTCTTGGCCATCACTACGATCAGGAGAATTCAAAATGGTACACAGTCGGGGAAAGAAACTAAGCATTGGAGACTGTCCATGGTCACAGAGCTCATTGCGAAACATCTCGCCTCCCTCAGTAGCATTATTCTACAGGCAGTAAGGCGGAAGGCTAATGATTTAGCAGAAAACCTTGCCAACCACGCTATTGATCATCTGAGGGAGATCATTTACACATCTTGGCAAGAAATCACAAATAATGATCTTAGGAATTAGTGCACTCTCATCTTGAGGCAAGACCTCACTAGAGGCTCAATAGAGGAGGATGGCCTACAGGTTATAGATCATCAGTAACTAATGCATATTAACTATATTCTTAATTACAAATGATGACACTACTGGGAATCATCCTATGGGGTGCCTTGGGAAATATGGCAGATCATCCGAAAGGATGAACGACAGGTTCAACCGATACATGTGGTGGCATGCGTGGCATCCTCAAGAACGCGAAGGGACTGGAATCAAGAAGTGGATTAATTCTTAGGAAACCGACATCAATACCCTGATAAGAAAACAGGCTGCCAACAATGATGATAGTACGCGGATTCCAGTTGGAATTTCGACCCCCCACAATGCAACTGAAGTTATAAATCCTATTGCAAACTGGAAAAACCTCATCAATTTCAAAAATTTAGCTTTTCTCTGCATTGTGTTTGTGTTTCATTTTATTTTCCGCTGGTTTCACAATATCTGGAGTTGCATCCTCTCCATGGCTGAGCATAATATTCGTAGTGCTAAAGCAACCAAAGAGCTCAAGAGAGAGAAGGAGGGATACAAAGCTTCGGTCTCAAAGAAAGGCAAGCAAAATATTGATTTGCTTCAAGAGGAAGTTAACAAAGCCAAGACTGCTCTGGATAGCCACACCATCAACGAAGAGGTAGACTGGATTTCTGACCCTGGGACTCCATCTACTAGGGAAACATAGTTTCTGCAGACTCAGACGTTTGCTTGGCAGATGAAGACCATGTTAGCCAAGGCTATCGATATGCATGGGGCAACAGTCAAATATACGTTCGCATCCACCTCCCTAGCCTCAGCCATGAATTCTGCGCACTTGGACAAGTTGGAGGTTTCCATAAACTCCCTCATAGAAGAATTGAAAATGCACTCGAAGCGGTTGGATGGGTTCATCCGGATGTTTGAGCTTTACCTGTGCCACATCTTGAATGTGTCGATTGAGATTCCAGAGGATGATTCCCACACTACAATCATCCGTCACCACAAGCCTCGCCTCATTACCAAAGGAGTTGAGGAAGCCAGTCCCAGTGTTGCTGGGAATTCGGGTGCCTCCAATCCAGTCCTATAATTCCACTATGTTTGGTTTCTTTTCTGTTTATCTGTATATCGTGTCTCTACTGATATTTTGGTCAATACAGTATGATAGAGGGTTCTATAAGGCAGCAGGAAGTTTTTCTTTTCTCAGGATCACTATGCTGTTAGGCAACCCTGCGTGGTTGGCCGGCTCTAAGTATTTTTTGTTCAGTCCATCTACTACAGACGTTAGTTTTTATGATAGCCATCTGCGTTGTAAGCATGAATTTATGTTCGGTTGGCCTGAGCACCCTCAAGTTCAACTCGAACTGGCAGGCCATTTTGTAACCATATGTACTATCAATTTTTCTTTTGTTTAATATATCTCAACTGACTTACACAAAAAAAAAATCTACATTGAAATCAATGCATGTATTTCCATGAATAACATTGTATCTCCCCTCCCCATCTCTCTCTCTCTCTCTCTCTCTCTCTCTCTATATATATATATATATATGACAAGGAGAGAGAGGGAAGAATATATATATATATATATATATCCTTCCTTCTCTCTCTCGTATATATATATATATATATATATATATATTGTTACACAGTAATTTGTCACCATCCCCGCAATCCCCATCTCGCCCATTGGAGGGTCGTTTCTGTGACCAATAAGCAGTGTCATGCCTTGCAAATACCATCATTGCATCCCTTTCCATGAGGACAACATTCCTTCTGTTGATCATTTCCTGAGCAGACCCCTAAAAACACCTGTTTTTGCCTTGGCGCTGGTAGCCTGTTAGGTCCTCGTGCCAATGGGGAAAATTAACACCGAGCCCGCGCCAATTGGCCCTGCCCTAGCTTACTCACCATACGACCAAGTATGATTTAAAAAAAGAGGCTGCTCGACATAACAACTGCGGATGAGTCATGAGAGGGTTTCGACGGGGACAACCACGACCTTCCTCCTACTAAGCTTCCACCTTGGCGGGGAAAACTCCCAAGGATAAGGCCTCCCTTCCACTATTGTAGGGATCCCAACCTCCTCCTCTCCTCTATAAATATAGCCATCTTCCATTGATGAAGGGGTTGAATGGTTGAGTCTCCAAGAGCCTTCATAGCCTAAATAATGCTGCAATAGTCCTCATAGTGCCAAATCAATAGCAAGGAGATTGATGATCGAAGAGAGAGAAGGTCCCTATTCCCCGACAGCTAATGAGATGTATTCCTACGTATGACCCGTCAAGGAAGGTTCAAGATCGAGTTGTGGGGGTTGTATTTTGTATGAATTAATGATAAGTGACTATTGGTTATGGTTCCACTCGTATTGTTAATTATGATCATGAGTTGTGTCTTCTCTGACTGATACATAATTGCATATATATCGGGTTTTATGCTTGTGTTTGTCGTGTTTCTTGTGTGTGCAGGTGTTCGATTGCGGTGAGCGAGAGGATTGTGATCTTCTGGAGCGAGGAAACGGGAGCACTATCTTCTCTACAAACAACAACGTTGGACTTGAGGTAGGCCTTCATCGCAATTTGGTCTATTGCAATTAGGAACTTGCACCTTATCGTGATACGATTGTTGCTAGACCCGATCTGGGCTAGTAGGGATTGCCTCTGTCCGCAGAGGGGATTTACCTCTACAAAATATATATATATATATATATATATATATATATATATATATATATATATATTCTTCTCTCTCTATCCTTGTCATCTATATTTATGTCTCATTCCATCTCTCTTTTGTGTCTTGATCTCACCTCCCAAATACACATACTCTCTCTCTCCATATATATCTATCTCTTCCTACCTCCCTCTCTCTATCTCTCTCTTATTCCATCTCTCCCCCCTCCATCTATATTTATATATCCCTTTGTATATCCTTATTTGTATCTCTATATCACCCCCCAAACATAAAAACTCTATTTCCATATCTATCTATCTCTCTCTCTCTCCCTCCCTCTTCCTCTCCCTCTCTCTCTCTCTTACCCTTTTCTCTCTCTTTATCTCCACCTTCTCTCCCTCTTTCTCCCCTTCTCTCTATCTTCCCTCCCATTCTTGTCTCTCTCCCACTCTCTCTCTATCTCTCCCTCATATCTGTCACTCCAACTCCATCTCTCTCTCTCTACATCTCTCCTCTCTTTCAAGTCCTCTATCTCTTCCTTCCTCTCCCCCCCTTTCTCTACCACCTCTCTCTTTCTACCCCCCCCATCTCTTTCTCTCTCTCACCCCTATATCTTTGTGTCTCCTTCTCTCCCTATTCCCCTTCTCTCCCTCTCCTTATACTCTCCTCTCTCTCTCTTCCCTCCTTCTCTTCTCTCCCTTAGTCTCTCTCAATCTCTCCCTTATCACTCCCCTGTCTCGGTGATTGGTAGATTTGGATTTAGGGTGGTTTACTTAATTTTTGTGTTTTTTTTAAAACTTAACAACATGAGATGCATTATTAGATAGTTGTTTTGATTTTTGTTTGGCAATTTAATTTATATAACTATGCTAGTTTGATTTTAAGTCTAACAATTTAATATGAACATCTCCCAACACTAAATTATAAAACACCTCTTAATACAACCAATTTTAAATAAAGAATTAAAATCAAACCATTCTTATTTTTTTTTTAAATTCTAGAGTAATTAAAATTTACATCTTAACTCTAACTTAGTTCTTAATCATAGGTCTAATCTTAACTCATACTCACGTAAATAACATATTTACTTTTAGTTACTTCCCACAATGACTTAAGTGATTCTTTACATAAAAAATGGATAGAAATAAGATGTAAATAAATATACTTCACTTCCCACCATTATTTATATTTTCCTAAGCACTTTTGTAAAACTTTTGTAGGATTGATTCATGTTTTCCTCAAAAATTTTGTAGGAGTAAAATTATAAATGTGTAGAATTATTAGTTGTTACTACCCACCAAAATTTTCCGTTGTGCCTTAGCAATCAATTAATTGATTCACTTCACTTCTCAATTGATTAGCTCCTTCCAAAGTAATACCATAGGATTCAATTTGCATTTTTACCACTAATAATTTAGCATTGAACAACATAGGTTATTGTATTTTATGCAATTTTTCATAGAGCATAATTTGTAGATTGAGTGGTAAGGACTAAGTTGCCCTACAACACTTGTTTTAAAATGGATCTTAATTTATAACTACTATTCATATGCAATATATTTTAATGTGATATGTATATTAAAATTTTATTTCATCTAAAAAATGTTCATATTTTTATTTATAAAAACAAATTTACAATATAAAAAAATGAATTTTATTATTTTGATTCATTTATCCTTTTTATTATTAATTGAGATGGCATGTAAATGTTAAATTTTTACAATCATTTATTTCTACACATATCCCTCTATATTTTGCAATCATGTTTTAATTTCTTGACTGAGCTGACATATATACATTTGTGTAAATATTAAATTTTACAAACATTTATGCCTACACATCTCCCCCTATACAAAATTGTAAGCGCCTCAGTGCAATATTTGTTTTTTAATTATTTTAATTAAAAATATGTTTTTTCTAAACAATGTATGCTAATCTAAATTTAATTTGTATTAGATGAAAGTTATACCAACTTAAGTTTAATTTATATTACATATAACTTATGCCATTTACTTAGAATTAAATATCCATGGAGTTAAATTTTCCTTCAACCCATAATTTAATCAAATATAAAATTATTACCCAAGTTAATGGGAACTATGAACTAACTCTTAACCCAAAAAAAATAGTGTTTTTTCAAAATAGTTTTTTTTTTTGTCGAAAAAATGTTAGTGGTACAACTCAAATCCCATTGTCCTTCTATCTCCCTCTAAAAAATAGTGTATTTGGATTTTTTTTTTTTTAAATTACTAAAATAATTAATACCTAAATTAATGGAAATTATAACCTAACACACACACACACACACATATCATGGGTGAGTGGTCCAGCGAAAATCCCTCATTCTTATATCCTCCCAAAATTTATTTATTTATTTATTTATTTATTTTTTCTGAATTAAAAGTGACAATCTTATAACATTTGTAATTTACATGTTACTTGTAGTAGTTATTTATTTTATTAGTCCACGCCTTTATAGGAGCTATAAAATTCGCCTCGCAGTTAAAGTGTGTTGAATTTGTATTATTCGGTTGAGTTTTTGTAATTTTAACCAAAGTTTTCGGGAAATGTTCAATATTTTTACTTTCCTATAAATTAAAAAATATTTTTCTAATTTCTTGAAATTTTATTTCTAATTTTCATTGGCTGAGCGAGCCTTGATGTGGCATAATTCCCTTGGTGGAGGGAAATTTATTTTTGGTAATTTTTAGTGCTTGATAAATCATTTCAAAATAAAAAAGGATAGTTTTGTGAGTGACCATTCCATCGGTGAATGATCGAACATTGACATTGACATAATGCTCTTAGCTGGGGGTGGGGGGTTTCTTTGGTTAGTGGTCTCACATTGACAATAAGACAAGTATTGTTAGTGCATTTATATTATATTATCTCTTTTTTTTCCCAGGAAAAACTCGTAATTTTCATTAATTGTAAAGAAAATTACATGTTACATTTGCTTTAGGATGCATCAAGCATATCCAATAGTTTTAAAAAAATATTAGTAGTGTTTTGTTAAACATTATTCAACTGTATAATGGCAAAATATTTAAAAAAATTGGCACTATTTGTGCCCATATAGGCATGGATATCAAAAAATAAGCATCTGTATGCAAAGGAAAGTAAACAAAAAAAACAATAAGTCGCTAATCAGACAGGCTGATCAGGAGGCTCTGGGGGCCCAAAATCCTCTATGAAAGGACGATGATAATTCTGATATATGTTTGCTCCTAGGTGTTCTGTTATATGCCAGTGTACCCAAGTTATTTTCACTGCTTCTTTTGACAAGTGGTCAACATCCCGATTCCTTTGCTTGTAAATATGAGTGACAGTAATATTATCAAAATGATTTTTACGTGCAAGCACTTCATCTAGAAAATTTCTAAGGGAGTGTACATGACATGCATCAATATTATTGAACCAATTTATAATGGTCTTTGAGTCCCCAAAGATTTGTATCTTGTTGCATCTCTTCTTTAAGGTGAAAATAAGAAGCAGTCTGAGAAAGTTGAGTTCTAAATAGTTGTTTGTGCCAGGGCCTAATCCTATTTTTATCTGATAGGAATTATTGTTAGATAGGTAAAGTAATTATCCTCCTTCGGAACCATCAATGTTGGCCACACCATAGAAATAGGCCCAAGGAAAAATTTTATCGATGACTTTTGACATAATAACCCTCTCAGCTTTTGAGTGTGTCTCTTCAGGGATGGAGTGATAGAGGACTAATGTAGAGTTGTGAATGGTGTTCCTGGGGGTCGGTGTGCTTTGGAATATGCTATGGTTATGAGAAAACCAAAGACCCCAGGTTATCAGAAGTGGCAGATTGTGAGCCTTGCTCGAGGTAGTGGCATGGCACCAGTTTTGCCAAGATAGAAAGATGGTGTCCCCATGCCAAAGTAAATTAATGCCCAGGTCCTTTGTGATCTGCGTCCACATTTGCTGTGCCACTTGGAAATTGAGGAAGAGGTGGAGTATGTATTCCACTTGTTCTTTGCAATGTGCACATCATGAGGGATCATAAATGGATCAATTAGCCAGATTGTCCTCAGTAGGTGCACAATTTGTAAGAATACACCACATAAAAATATGGGTTTTGGGGGGGGTGGGTGCTTAAGCTTCCAAAGTGGTTTCCACCACCATACCAACTCAGGAGGTAGTTTTGACAGAGTGAGAGTAGCATAGCCATCTTTAGGCGTGTAGTAACCTTTGGGAGATGTGGCCCAGATCAGTTCATCATTTGTGTCGATAATTCTGATATGGGATATCTTAAGTGCCCAGATATATATGTTCCATGTCCTCCACCATTTCTATGAGATGTTGAGTTATATGGCTGATTTCCACTCTTGGGTGGTCCAATTTGAATTTTCACTGTCCACTACCTGGCTAAGTCTCGATATCCCTCATTCACTAAGGAATAATATGATCTCTTGAGGAAGTAGATGCTCCCTGCCACAACTAGACCATGGGTCCAGGCCTATTCCAACCTATGTGCCTGCTCCTACCTGCCAAGCCATCCCCTGTTTAATGAGTGCTAAGGAATTTTTTATGGCTCGTCACACCACAAATGAGGAAGTATGGGGACGATGTGAGCATTTGATCCACTCGAGTGTAGGGATATGATCGATATATTTGGAATATATGACCTCCTGCCATAGGCTGTTTGAGGTCAAGAGTTGCCAACCCATCTTGCCAGTCAGGGCTTTTGAAAATAGGTTAATATCCTTGAGGCCCCAACCCCCCCACTGTTTGGGCTTGGTAATTTTCTCCCATTTCACCCATGCAAAGGTGTGTTCTGAATTCTTACCCCACCAAAGGAATCGTGTGAAAATTTGTTGAATTCTATTGGCGACACCTTCAGGGATCCATGCAAGTGCCATCCAATAGACAGGTGTCGCCTCAAGCATAGATTTGATGAGGACAAGTCTACCCGCTCTGGAGAGCCATTTCTGCTACCAAATGTTGATTCTCTTCTCAATTTTGGCAATGAGCCAATTCCAGTCATTGATTATGTAATCAGTAGAATTGAGTCTAAATCTAAAGTATTTGAGGCCCTCTTCAATGAGACGATGATCAAAATTGAATAGATGAAGAGCATGTTGTCTCTCATGGGATGAGAATTTTGAGAACATAATGGTGGATTTGTTGTGATTGGGGAGCATCCTAGTTGCTATACAAAAGGTATATAATAGTTTTTTGAAACAAATGAAATCCCGCAAGGATCCATCTAGAAATATGATCACATCATCAACAAAAATAAAATGAGTTAGGGGAATAGTGTCAGTGATTTTGACTCCCTGAAGATGACCTGCATTCCTAGTAGAGGAAATGAGAGAGGTGAGGTCCTCCATAATTAGAAGGAAGAGGAGGGGGGATAATGGATAGCCTCGTCGGAGCCCCCTCCCAGCATGGAAGAAAAGGGTAGCGGCCCCATTAATGAGCAAGTTGAAGGAGGCAGTGGAGATGCAACACATAATCCATTGAATAAAGGTGAAACACATAATCCATTGAATAAAGGAGTGGGGGAACCCAATGTGAGTGAGAATCAATTGTAGGTAAGTCTAGTTAGCACAATCAAAAGCTTTGGCCAAGTCAATATTGAGGATGGAGCATTTGAGGTTATGGAGTTTGATGGAGTGCAAGGCTTCTTGAGTAATGCCAATGGCCTCATGGATTTGTCTATGATGTAGGAGGGAAAATTTTTCCTGGGAGATATGCTGGGATAAGATAGGTTTAATGCGATTGGATATAATATTTGCAATGATTTTGTATAGATAATTACAAAGGGATATAGGCCGGTAGTCATTAAAGGAAAGAGGTTTTTCCACCTTGGGAATGAAGGCAATAAAAGTAGAATTGAAACTATCATACATTTTGCCCGATATTCTACAGTCTTCAACAACCAGAAGCAAATCCAAACCAATAAGCTCAAACAAGGATAGGTAGAATTTGATTGGCCAACCATCTGGCCCAGGAATCTTGTCCTTTTTGAACCATTTAAGGACTGCTTCTATCTCAACAAGGGTGACAGGGGCACTAAGATCATCCTCATCCTCCACATGCAAAAATCGGGGCATCAATATTGCAATGATGAGAACCTCACCTATGTTAGCAACCCTGTGATCTATATAGATATGGGAAAATTTTCTGATGCCCATATCCGATAGTTGATGACTAGTCTTGGCCGCCTTGCCATGTTTATCATTAAGCTTCTAGATAATGTTTATGATTTTTCTACCTTTGGCACACTGTTGAAAGAATTCAGTGTTGTTATGCCCTGCCTCCAGCCAAATGGCTCTGCTCATAAGTCTCCAAGCCTCCTCCTTGATTCCGAGTAGGTGAATTTTCTTGGTTTCTAGTAGGGTGAGGGAGGCTTTGTGCTCCTCCGATGAGTGCCCCCTACCATCCTCATCAAGCAAGGAAGCAATTTCCTGCTTAATCCTTCTCAAATATTCTTCTTCTTTAACCCTTTTATCCTTAGCCCACTTGATGGTATTCTCTTTAATGCAGGACAGGTTGTTGGCAACAATAGAGGCAGGCTGGGAATTTGGATGTCAGTGGCAACGATTCCAGTTCTCCACAACAATCTGACAAAAATCAGGTTCCTCAAGCCATGTTGAATTGAATTTTAAAGGGGAGTGGGGTTTATTGTGTTCACCAATAATCTCAAGATAAATGGGTGAATGATCTGATAACCCTATAGATCCCTCCCATTTTTGAGCTCCTTCCATCCATGTAGCTAGCTTGGCAGAGAGTAGAAAGTGGTCCAGGCACCTAGCAAGAGAAACTTCCCCAATCCTATGATTGCGCCAAGTAGGCATCTTATTGGCCATCACTAAATTAATCAAGTTGGATTTGTCTTGATATTGTTTTAAGTAACTAGTCATTAGATCTGACGGGGCATGGGGTCCCCATGATTCTCCATGACCCAAAGAGAAATTAAGATCACCATCCATAATGATATTTTGTGAATTAAATATGGAGGACTAAAAAGTTTTATCCCATAAAACGGGTCTATTGTGATAGGGGCCATATATTATAATGATTCTGAGGGGGGTGCCAATCTCCAAGGCTAAGATATCTGCCCCAAGAATCCCTTATGAGCCCCATACATTGAGAATTTGAGTGTTCTAGTTATTGAAACCGATGGAGCTTCCCCCAGAGTGACCCCACACATCTAGAGTATGAAAGGTCCAATAAGGATAGATCGAGGAGAGAAAATATAGGACAACTTGACCAATGCCTAAAATTTCCTATAACAATATGACATCCACCCTTTCTGATTCCAGTAAACAACAGAAGGCCAGTTTCTTATCAGGGCTTGCCAATCCTCTACAATTAAAAGACAGAAAAATCATGGGCAACCATATGCAGGGGTTTTCCTCGCTCTAAGGACCCAATCAATAATAGCTTGTTTCCCCATGTAAATTTCCATCCCAGCCTGATGGATAGATTTGAACATCCTGGATAGCCTTCCTCTGGTGGCTTTTAGGGCAGACTGAGCAGGGTCATCACCAAGCCCATATGATATGCAGATTGAAGTTTTAGCTGAGGAGAGAAAATTGTAATGAAAAGGAGGGTTGGACCCAGAGGTATCAGAGCATTCAGAGGGGCCTACTTCTACAGAGGGAAATGATGGGGGGGGAGCGGGGGAGGAGGGAAGAGGGGGAGTTAATGCAAAATAACATCAAACTGGGTCAATCTTATTATTTATAATAAGAGGACTATTAATATTTGTAATAAAGGATGATGCAAATGAAAAATGATATTAAAATTAATAGGTGAGGAGGTAGAGGACATGGTACCCATGATAGGGTTGAGATCCTCTTCATTTGGCAGAGGTGCCTCTGATTCATTCACTGTCTGCACAATCGAGGATGTCCTCAAAGAGGATGGTGGAAGTTGATCGAGCTTCTGGTGCTCCTCCAGATGTGGTGTAGACTGATGATTGGGACCCCAAAGCTCTCAGTTGTTTGTGTTCCAGCATGGACCATGGTTTTAGTATTTACCAAAGTTTTAGCCACAATGAGGGGGAAATATTTGTATATGTGCCCCACCTCATGGCACCTGCGACACCAAAATGGAACTCCCTTATAATCAAGTATTTGAAATCTAGAGATGTTCTCGTGCTTCAACACATAGCTTTCAACCAGACCTTCCTGGGTGTCTAAGTGAACAAGGATTAGAGCCATAGAGATGTTACCCATTTCCAAATATGATCTGACGTGGTCGAGGTATATGCCATGGTCCTCACCTATACATCTGAGAATTTTATTTACAAACCATCAGCATATCGTCCATTTACAAATAACATTTTTCCTCACTCTAATATCCATTTCAAATGCTTGCCAACTCTTTTATGTAATGTTGATTTGTAAATCAAATTTGGTTTAGTTTTACATAGTGGCGGGGACCGGCTATCAAGTCAATTTGTGGTAGAAGGTACTTGAACATGTCTCCGTATAATATTTATTTGCAATTTTCCTTCCACAATTTACTATTTACAACTATTATTAACAATTTCTTAGCTAATTGTCATGATCATACGTAATTCATTTTTATTTTATGTTGTAATTTTTTGTTTCTTATGACACATGTATCAATGATATTGTGTTATATAAAAAATAATTAAAACTAAATTGCAAATATATTAGGATTTATTAGGCAAAGGACATGATCAAAGATCATTCTCATTCACCAAGAGACACCCCAAGGTTGTATTTAAGCCATGGTCTCTCTCATTCTCTAATCATGTTTCAATTTATCAATAACATATTTATGTTCTATATATTAATGATATTTTATGCTCCATATGGTATCAGAGCCTACGGTCTTTGGAAAATTGTTTCGTTGCCTCCCATTTTTCCCACGAGCTGCTAATCACCTACTGTTTCCATCAACACAATATTTCACTACCTTCCACAATTTTGTGCCACCATCTCCATCGAATACGAGTTCTCATGACCATGGAAACCAAAATCACACCACTTCCGCACTTCGTTAGAGCACCACTCACATCCCGACTAGCACACCACATCACCGTTCCACTATACTCCACCATCATCCACACCGTCCTTCTCTTTGCCCATCACCATTCACCTCACACCTGTTCCTTTTTGTGGACCCTGTCTCATGCAAGCCGCAGGTCAAATCGTCATCTTTGTCAGTCCACTCCATCCATGCTATATTGCATACAGTCATATTATAAATTATAATATTAATTAATTATATTATAGTATATAATTAAATTAATTAAAATAATAATAATAATAATAATAAAACTAGGATCAATTTGAAAAAAAAGACTTAAGTTGGATAAGTATATGCCGCCCCACACCAGCTTGATGTCTTCATCAATGTTGATGGATGATTTCAATAAAAAGTTCTTATACCTTGATACTAAGGTAAACAGAAAATACAATAGAACCAAAGAACTCCAAAACAAAACAAAGATAATAGAGAATCAACTCGAGGCAAACAAGACTGAATTTAAAAAGGATAGGGATGATCTTTCAAGTAAGGTGGATCAAGCTACGAAGATGTTGACCTCTATTTGTATTAACATGAAGATTACACCCAATCTAGTACCTCAGGATAATGAAGCTACTTAACATCTCAATTCTCCAAATTCATCAAAGTCGTTAGACGCACATGAGAAATCTGAGTCTCCAAAGGCATCGTCCATGCTTAAACAATAAAATAGTAACACGAATTTTCATAAGAGGAAACTATGGAATCCCTACACAAATATGCCAAATCAATTTCCCTTCTTCGCTCCACCATTAAATACATATGAATGAAGAGAAAAACTGGAGCTCTCCAAATTTGACGGAAATAAAAAAGGCAGTGTAGCTTGGTTCAATAAAGAAGAAGAATATTTCGAGATATACGTTATTGATAGCGATGATGAAAAGATCAGACACACATATATGAAAATGGAAGGCGAAGTGTATAATTGGTATATGTGGTGGAAAAATTCAACACTTGCCATCAATTAGAGAAAATTCAAAAATTATTTCTTTAAGAGATTCCAAGGCGTCAAGGAAGAAGAGTTATTCTTAGCACTCACCAGGTTGCAACAAAAGGTGATGTGGATGAATACACCTGGGAATGGGAAACCTTAGCCACATGAGTACTTGGAATATATGAAACTCGTCTCATTCAATCATACATCACAAGACTTAAACACTATCTCCAAGTTGAACTTGAGATTCATGACATCATGTCTATAGAAGTAGCAAGATAGAAGGAAAAAGATGTTGAAAAGAAGTTTGATAAGATGATGGGGACGAAGGTCGAAAGAGTATATTTGAGGGAAATATTTCCCCAAAATGCGAACAAAGATAATACCAAATATGTTCCACCCCACCTTCATGAAGGAGGCAAAATTAATTTGGAAATTCAAAGGATGAAAGAAGGTAAGTGAAAACATTGTGGCGAAAAGTGGGACCCAGAACATAGATTTTGTAAAGGGAAAGAAACAAATTACCTATATACATGTGAAGCAACTAATGAGTCAGACAAGGAAGGTTTGGACGAAGAAGAAATTGAAGACCCACCACAATTCGCCCTAGAAATATACAATGAGAGTTTTCCGCAAGTGTCATTATCAACCATGATAGGTATATCACAAGCACAAACATTGAAATTAAAGGGACATATCAAGAAGAACAATGTGGTGGTTTTGATCGATACCGACAACACTCACAATTTTTTGGATTCAGCCATGGAAAAATGACTCAACATTTTCACATTTCCCATGTCAAAAATGAAGGTGATGGTCACTGAAGGTAAAAAAATTTGAAAGGTAGCTAAATGCCATAAATTCAAACTACAAATTCAAGACTTTAATTTACAATTTTTTTTCTTCACTGTACCATTAGGAGGAGTAGACGTGGTCTTAGGTATCCAATGGCTATGAACCCTGGGTACTTATTCTTCCAACCATGAATTTTTTTTTATAGGATTTAAATGGGAAGGACATAGATACAAGTTACACAGATTTCAAGCACATGAGAATCAAATTGTATCATCATCCCAGATGATGAATATGATTTGGAAAGGAGCACCAAATTATGTAGTCCAATGTCATCAATTAGAAATGTTAATTTCAAAATTGATTAGCAAAGAAGCACCAGAAGCACATGAACTAATTTTGAAGCATGAAAAAGTATTCCAAGACCTTCCCATGAAAATGCCTCTTAATAGGGAAATTGAGCATACAATAGAAGTCAAAGTAGGATCAGACCCCATCAACATCAAACCATATCGATATCTGCTTCACCAATAGACTGAATTTGAGAGATTAATCCAAGACCTTTTAAAATGTGGGATCATCTCAGTTGTATTAGTAAGGAAGAAGGACATATCTTTCAGGCTATGCATTGATTATAGAGGATTAGACAAGATAACAGATTCCCAATTCCATTTATCGATGAAATGATGGATGAACTACATGGTGAAAAATACTTCTCAAAATTGGACTTAAGGTTAGACTATTACCAAATCAGAATCAGGTTGGAAGACATACCAAAAATTGTGTTCTAAACACACAAAGGTCACTACGAATTTAAAGTAATGCCCTTTGGGTTAACCAATGCACCAGCAACATTCCAAGCTACTATGAACGAGTTATTCTGTCCATATCTTAGGAAGTTTGTATTATTGTTCTTTGATGATATTATAATTTACAGAAATAATGGAAGGAACACCTACAACATTTAAATAAAGTTCTTACACTACTAGAAGAGCATCAATTATATGCCAAGAAATACAAATGCACCTTATGGAAGGAATAAGTATAATATCTCAGACACATAATATACCATGAAGGAGTAAAAGTGGACCCTAATAAAATCAAGGCCATAAAATAATGGACCAAGCCAGTTAATATATCCAAGATAAGAGGGTTCTTAGGATTGATTGGATATTACCGAATATTTATTAAAAATTATGCGCACGTAACTGCACCTCTAACAAATATTTTAAAGAGGAATTCATTTCAATGGAATGAGGAAGCAGGAAGGTGTTTTGAAGAGTTTAAGGAAGTTTTGTCTAATACATCAGTATTGGAAACTCCAAATTTCTCTAAACCATTTATCATTGAGTTTGATGCTTCTGGGTTCAGTATAGGTGGTGTTAATGTAAGAGGGACATCAATTAGATTTTGAAATCAAGAAGCTAAATAAACAAGAACGTCTTAAATACAAATACAATAAGGAAATTCTCACTATTATGCATGCACTCACCAAGTGGAGAAAATATATTTTGGGAAGTAAGTTCTCCATTCGAACAGACCATAACAGTCTCCAACACCTGCTCCAACAAAAAACACTTTCTGAAGAACAACAAATATGGATTGAAAAAATTGTTGCCTTTGACATGGATATTTTACATAAAGGGGAAAATACAATGTAGTGGCAAATGCCTTGTCTAGGAAGGACGAAGAACCAACATTACTTGCAGTCTCAGTTGTTTTTCCTGAATGGCTTAATGAGATGCAAAGTGAGTATGCCAAGGATCCAGAAATAATTTCTATAATAAATAACCTCCCATACAAATCAAAATTTATTGGAAGAACAACATTCTATGGTACAAGGGAAGAATCTATTTGAATTCAAACTCCAAGTTTAAATCCAAGATACTCATGGAGTCACATGATTCACTGTCAGCCGAACATGTGGGATTTTTTAAAACTTACTACAATGCACGCCAATCATTCTTTTGGAAGGGGATGAGTCACGATATTTAGAAATATGTAGTTGAATGTGACAAATGTTAAATAAATAAGAGTGAAAATATTATGACACCTGGATTAGTTCATCCCTTAAAAATTTGAATCAGAAATGGGAAGAAAAATCAATGGAATTTATTGAGGGGTTACCTGTATCTGATGGCAAGGATAAGATATTTGTAGTAGTCCACAGAATCACCAAATATGCTCACTTTATTGCAATGAAGAAATCAGACACAACAACAAAAATTGCTAAGATATTTTGCAAAAATATTTACAAATTACATGGATTTCCAAAATTCATTGTGAGCGATAGAGATGCCAAAATTAAGGGAAATTTTTGGAAGGAATTATTAAACCATATAGTAACCTACCTAAATATGAGGTCTACTTACTGCCCTTAAAAAAATGGACAAACAGAAGTCGTAAATAAATTTTTGGAAGCCTACCTACATTGCTATGCTACAAAAAAACAAAATAAGTGGGTTTAGTGGTTTCATCTCGTTGAATGGTGGTATAATTATACTTACCATACGTAAAAAAAAAGACTCCATTCCAAGCATTGTATTGGTACAAAACTCTGAAATAGAAGGATTTAGATACCGTTTAGACAAATCTACCAGCTGTTAAAAACCAACTAGAAGAAACCCAAAAGATCGTCTAGACCCTAATATAAAATTTGAATAATGCAAGAAACCATAAGAAGAAACAAGCTGATCGAAACAGAACCGAGAGGGAATTTGAAGTTGGAGAATGGGTATTTGTAAAGCTCCATCGATACAAATAGTTGTCCTTGAAACAAAAAGGAAAAAAAAAATTGGCACCAAAGTTCAATGGACCATATCAGATCAACAACAAGATCAAACAAGTTGCATATAGTTTACGCCTTCCAGATAAAAGCCATGTTGACAACATCTTCCATGTATCTTGCCTTAAAACAACACTTGGTGACCATCAGTTAGCAGAAAAAAAACTTTCGATCTTAGATGATGAAGGAAGAATCATCTTAGATCTAGAAGGTATTATATCCACCAGAGAAAATAAACTCTAATCTTGTGTAATCAAGGAGTACCTGATCAAGTGGAAAGACTTTCTAGGTGAATAAGTTCTTGGGAGACTGAAGCATTTCATCAAAACCATCCATCATTATGTATGCTTTGAGGAAAAAGCATCTTTTTAGAGGAAGGAAATGTTATATAAAAATTAATTCAAACTAAATTGTAAATATATTAGGCTTTATTAGGCAAAAGGCATGATCAAAGGTCATGCCCATTCACCAATAGACACCCCAAGGTTGTATTTAAGCCAAGGTCTCTCTCATTCTGTAATCATCATTCAATTTATCAATAATATATATATATATATATATATATATATACACACACACACACACACACATATATGTTCTATCTATTACTGAGATTTTATGCTCCATATTGAAGCAGGAAGAAAGTGCAGAGTAAATGGATAAGATGCTTTTGGAATTTCAAATTTATTTCCATTAATTTTTGTAAATATTGGCTTTGGTATATTTAATTTCTGTTTATTAAGAGTGTTGTGTGCAATAATTTTAACATGAGTAGTAGTAGCAATTGGTGATTGTAAAGAGAATGGAGAGTTGTAAAGTTAAACAAAATTTGAAAATATTATTCATTGATAGAGAATTTTTTAGTGCAAAGTGAATATGGGTAACAAAGAAAGGAAGGAAGCTATTTGTAATAATACGATTATCTAACTTGTTGATATCGATGAGAACTTTGAATGGTCAATGACGTATGAGTGGTATGTGAATATACCAATGAAAGAGAACAAAAAGAAACAATATTTGGAGTAGAAGATTAGTGAGTTCCAGAAGTATTTGATTTCAGAGAAATCGTCTATCTGTGCGCAAACAATTATGATTCAAGAAAAAGAACATTTATGCTAGAAGTGAAAAATATTCCACTGATTTACAAGGCATTCATATGGTTACTCAAGTTACCAGAATCAAACAAGTTTTTAAAATTGTTCGATGCAGATAACTTCCTGAAGCTAGAAGCAAGCACAATTGACATTATTCGAGAATTCATTTCCCCAACTTCTAAAGTTCCTTCCGATCTTTCTTTGCTAGACTTTTCTTTGTTTAAATAACCATTTAGGGACTTTTGTTGGCCCTTTTCCCATGTGATGGGATGAGAGACGATAGAAAATGTTCCAAGTTTAATTTTCTATATGCTTTATCACTCATACAAAAATAATTGTATACTTGATTGTGCTATGTCATTTCCAATGATTTAGATTTTCAGTTAGTTAGTTTATCCAAGAGTAATAAATTATTTATGATGGTGTATCTAATAACATCCCTCATGTCAAGCCATGTGTTTAAATATTTACCCTGTAATACTAAATTCAATTTTAGCGAGGAGCCAATGTAGTTTTGGTATCCTATGTTGTGGAAGCATATAACGTTTTTTTTTTTTAATTGAATATTTTTTTGTGAAGTGATTTTATTACATGGTAAATGGACAAGAGCCTCCATGAATATCTAAATAGGCTTAGGTTGTCCTATCTGGAAAAGGGGAGCATAAGGAAAGAGAAAGCAATATAGTAATTCAAACTTATGATTTTGAAGATAGGCTATTATTGTTGCTGAGGTTTTCTCTATATAGGTATTTTTTTGCTAAAGTTTGTAGGTAATATCGTCATTGGCTAGTTACATTTGAATAGAAAAAAACAATTTATCTATTTTCTAGTTAATTTTGGAAATGTCACTGTGGAGAATACAAATCATGTTATCGATATTGCAAAGTATTTAAATGCTTTTAATTTAAGTAAATATGAATTCGTTGAAGGCTTTGATCCAAAACATTTTTTCGGCGAGCACCTAGATCTTATTAGGTACAAGAACTTATTTCCAGGAACTAGAGAACATAGAGTGGAAAGCCACAATGCATAAAAAATAAATAAAGAATTTCTAATAGGCGCTAAAGAGATAACTAAAAAATATATCATCAACACGAGAGGAAGAGACAAGAAAAGAGGCACAAATTGGTGGGCTAGATGCAGGAGTCAAAGATAAATTATAAAAATTTGATACTATTGCTTCTAATTCGGTTGGAACCTCTTCAAGGTTTTCCTTTTCTATATCAGTCATCAACCTCTAATTTTGCTTATGCAAAAACCCAAAATACACTAACTCCAGTTCATAACTATTTCATGCATTTCAGAACCATAATTATCCAAACTATATAGAATGTAATAAACTTAACATTAGAGTGTTGAAGTCAATAAGCAATTAAACTGGAATTTATAAATTATCACATCCATTCTAACCTTTAAGCTCCATGCATGTTTTGATGCGATACCCGTTGGATCACTCAACAAATGAACGATTATGATATCACAGAATTCAAACTCTACTTAATGTTTCATCGGGTCTGTTTGAAGTATTAAAGCTCTTGCAATTTAAATTGAAATAACCGTCGATCGAAGATCAGGCGGTTGTCGCTCCTCTTAATTCCTTACACACTACTGTTATTTGACTTTCTTATTTCCACCCGATTAAAAATCCTGTCTGTGAAGTTTTATGGGATTTTTATGCTACGAAATCTCATGCACGCTTTTATTGCTAACACAAGCCAGTTTAGGATACGTTCCATATAATTAACCCACAACAAATCAATTAAAACCGTAATCAAACTGGAATCAAACAATCTTAGAAATATTTTTATGGTAATTAACCTTCGAGATTTAACATTCATGCCTAGATTTCTCAATGATACAAAGAAATATCAATTTCTATTATTCAGTCCTTCTACAGCCAAAATCCTCACTCTCATCGTTCAAAATTACATAAATAGAGTTCATACAACCAAATTGATCTCATTTTATGGATTGAATTTTTTCAATTTTAGATAAAATATCTCTACACAATATTTTCATCAAATTTATAAACTAAAAAATAAATACATTGAATCCAATATTAAACAGCTCGAATCCCCTAAGTACTAGTCAAACCTTATCTACTAAAACAATAAATTACCGGCTAAAGGAACCCACTCCTTTGCTTGTAATTTTTTTTTTGTCTTTTTGGAATAAAATTGAGGTCCTTTTCTCCTCAAGATCTCATGCTCCTGCATTAGAATCCCAAGGAAAAAATTCTTCATGAGCTCCTGTCCATGAGCTTCCCTACTGAACTACTTAATTTATGTAACATGGTTTCTGTCATCCAAGTAGCTTATGCAACTGGTTGATCTTTCCATTTCATCAAATACTCAAAATACTCCTGTCCTCTTGTCTTCTTAGACAATCTTTTGTATAAAATCTTCTCTGGCTGCAATGTTTTTGCTGTGGGTAACTGTTTCAACCAATCAATCTCTTCTTTTCCTTCAGCTGTACCATCTGTGTCACGGTCTTCATAACTATACAAATCAGTAACATTAAAAATTGGAGATATTCCAATATCAGGGGGTAATGCAATTGCATAAAATTTTCTCAATACTCTACATGGTCTAATTTTTTTAAATTTCAACTTATTATATGCCCTTTTTGGAAATATTTCTTTCCTCAGGTGTGCTAGAACAAAATATCCAACCTCAAAGTTAACTTCTCTCTTTTTCAAATCTGCTCTGCTCTTGTACTTGATGTTGTTGTCCTGTAGCTGCTATTTTACCTAGTCATGTATTGCTTGAATTTCTGAAGCAAAATATTCTCCTTCAGCGCTTCTCATCTCTTCTTTTCCAAAACTTCTTAGTTCATATACTCCTCTTGGGTGCATTCCATAAAATATATGGAATGGACTCCGCCTTGTACTCGTGATAGGAGAGTCATTATAAGCATATTCAGCTTGTGCCAAAATGTGATCCCACTGTTTAGGATGTTCACCTGCAAGGCTTCTCAAAAGATTACCCAAGCTTCTGTTCACCACCTCATTCTGTCCATCGGTCTGAGGGTGATAAGATGAGCTTAAACTTGGTTTAGTACAAAGATTTTTCCACAATGTCCTCCAAAAATGAGCAAAAAATCTGGTGTCCCTACCAAAGACAATGCTTTTAGGTAACCCATGCAACCTTACAATATCTTTGAAAAAAAAATTAGCAACATGAGTAGCATCACTAGTTTTATAACATTGGATAAAATGTGCCATTTTAGAAAATTTGTTAAATACAATATAAATTACATCATTCCCTATCTTTTTTTTAGGTAAACCCAAAACAAAATCCATACTTACCATATCCCAAGGTCTATCTGGAATAGGTAATGGAACATACAAACCTATGTTTTAACTCCTTTCTTTTGCATACTGACAAACTTTAAAATTTCGCACATACTTCTCCACTTCAGATCTCATCTTTGGCCAAAAATAAAAAGGACTCAGTTGTTCATAAGTTTTTTTTGCACCAAAATTTCCACCAAGTCCACCTCTATGTTTCTCTTTAATTAAATTTTCTCTCATAGAACAATTTGGTATGCACAACTGATTTATTTTAAATAGTAAACCTTCTTGTAAGAAAAAATCCAGCCACTTACTTCTTTTCAACAAAACATGATTATTACATGCTTCAAATGCCTCTTTAAAATCCAAATACAATTCTTTAAGAAAATCAAAACCCAACACTTGAATTTGACTTTCTTGAACTAAAATGCTTTTTCTACTTAAGGCATCTGCTACTTTGTTTTCTTGGCCAGTTATATCTTTCAATACAAAATTGAAACTTTGAAGATATTCTACCCATTTTTCATGTTTTTGATTCAATTTTGGCTGCTACATAATGTACTGCAATGCATGATTGTCTGAATAAAGCACAAACTCTGTATAAATCAAGTAATGTCTCCACTTCTTTAATGACTGCACAATTGCATAAAATTCCTTGTCATAAGAAGAATATTTCCTTCTTGTCTCATTCAATTTTTCATTGAGATAAGCTACAAGTCTATCTTCTTGACTTAACACAGCTCCAATAGCTTCTCCATTGGCATCACATTTCACTTGAAAAGGTTTGTTAAAATAAAGCAAAACTAAGATAGGATTTTCTGTTATCTTTCGTTTCAACAACTGGAAATTTCTTTCTGCCTGATCAATCCATCTAAATGGTTGTTTTCCCTTCTTTATGGTTTCAATAATAGGAGCATTGATATTACTAAAATTCTTTATGAATTTTATATAAAAACTAGCAAGGCCATGGAAGCTTCTTACCTCAAAAACACTCTTAGGTGAAGGCCATTCTATGATTGCCTTTATCTTCTCTGGATTCATTTTCAATCTATCAACAGAAAAAACAAAGCCTAAATATATCAACTCTTCTTTCATGAATGAACATTTTTTTAAATTTACTAGAAACTTTTCTTGATGCAACTTCCTTAAGACATAATTCAAATGTCTCATGTGTTCTTCTTTAGATTGTTGTAAATTAATATATCATCCAGATATACTATTACAAATTTACCAATAAATTCCTTCAGTACTTCATTCATAAGCCTCATAAATGTAATAGGAGAATTTGTTGGTAAATAAGCCTCCAAACGACATTACCATCCATTCATACAATCCTTCATTTGTTTTAAAAGATGTTTTCAATTCATCTCCTTCCCTTATCCTAATTTGATGATATCCACTCTTTAAATACAATTTTGTAAAATATCTTGCCCCACTTAAACAATCTATCTGTCAAGTCCCTATATAATAGTATAGTCCCTTATTATGTTAGTGTAGCCCCCCTTATTGTTATTTTTGTACCCCTGTAACCCCCATATTTTTATTATTGTGCCCTTACATTATTATTGATAGGTCGTGTAGGATTACATTGTGGCCCCATGGACTCCTATATATAGAAAGCAGGTTTTTCCATTTGTATAATACAAGAATTTTTCATTCATGTAATGTGTTGGAGGTCGCCCCCTCAAAGTGGCTTATTTTTAAGGTGTTGATATCTCTTTTCTTCTATTTTTGGAGCTGGTTTCATAACATTTGGTATCAGAGCCTTGGATTCTAGGGTGTCACTGCTCCAAACATGTCATCGTGGAATTTTCGCTATTATTTTTTTTCTACAAAGTTTCAGAAGCTGAAATTTTTAGAGTGCGAATCCAAAATCCTAAGGAACATCGTCACAAAATTGAGAGCTTGTTTCACAATATTTTCGGAGATATGATCTGTGGAAGTTAGGGCTTTTTGCAGGCTCCTGAATTTCACTTAAAAAGGTCATCGTGGAATTTTCGCTATAAATGTTTTTCTACAAAGGTTCAAAAGATGAAATGTTTAAAGCGTGAAGCCAAAATCCTTAGGAACATCGTCGCAAAATTTTAGAGCTTGGTTCACAATATTTTCGGAGATATGACCTGTGGAAGTTAGGTCTTTTTCAGGCTCCTGAATTTCATCTCAAAGAGGTGATCGTGGGAAAATATTGATAACTCTCTCTATGAGCATCGGATTAGAATATTTTAAAAAGTGACTGGAAGTACATGGACTGTAGTTTCCTCTCTTTAAATTTCAGAGTGAAAGGAGAAAACAGTGACACGTGGCAAGTCGTACAAGTTTGTTCTATTGAACCAGTCCATAATTAGGTCATTGTGGGAGATTGGAAATAAATTTTCCTTGAAGAATCCAAATCAGGTCTGACCCATGGCATTCAAAATAATATTCAGAGGGCTACTTCAGGGCTAAATTTCAGATATTGAAGATCCAAAATCATAGAGATGATTCAGCTTCAATATTGAGCTCCTCAAAATCAAGAAAACAATGTGTATTTTTTTTTCCAATTTCATAACGTTTGTTTGAAAAAGAAGTTTGAAGTGATTCCAAGGGAATATTTTAGAATTTTTATCAGTATTGGGTTCTATAATGCTTCAAAAAAAAAATTTCCATACCCATTAAGACCTCAAAAATCTATACTATGACGCATGAAGAGGAAGAATTGCAGTATGAGATATCAAAATTACGGTACCAAGTGCAAAAAATTTCGATCTTATGAAGAGCAACCAAAGATGACATAAATGGTTTAAAATAAGAAATGAAGGCTAAGTTGGATGGTTTGAAGGATAAAATAATAGCAAATATGGATGATAAATTAGTGGAATATCACATCGATCATCAACAACAAGTTCTCCAACTCTCAAAGGATAACCTAACTTTGGTGTAGAATCTAATGAAACAACAGGAAGATCAACATCACATCGAAAGAAGTTCTAAAGAAGTAACAGAAACAAGAACTCGACAAGTACGATCAATTTCAGAGTATCTCAGCAAGTGGAAGAACCTTCCTGTAGAAGATTCCATGTGGGAGGATGAGAATTTTATACAGAAGCATCAAGAAGTAATCAAGTGTTGAGGACAACACTTGTTTGAAGGAGAGGGGAATGTTAAGTCCCTATATTAATAGTGTAGTCCCTTATTATATTAGTGTAGCCCCCCTTATTTTTATTGTTGTACCCCTGTAACCCCCATATTGTTATTATTGTGCCCTTACATTATTATTGTTAGGTCATCTAGGATTACATTGTGGCCCCACTAGGATTACATTGTGGCCCCATGGATTCCTATATATAGAAAGGAGGTTTTGTCATTTGTATCATCAAAGAATTGTTCATTCATTTAATGTATTGGAGGTTTCCCCTCGAAGTGGATCTTCCATCAAATATTCAATTCTGGGTAAAGGAAATCTATACCTGATTGTTATTTCGTTGATTTCTCTTGAGTTAGTGCACATTCTCCAGCCTCCATATTTTTTTTGAAATCAACACTGTTGGCACTGCAAACGGACTCAAACTCTCTCTGATAAGTTCTTTATCTAACAGTCCCTGCACTTGCTTCCCGATTTCTTCATTTTCTGTGGGAGTCATTCTATATGCTGCTTTATTTGGAAAATATTCTCCTAGAATCAAATATATATGATGGCTGATATTTCTAATAGGTGGCAGTTCATCCGGAAAATCATCTACAATGATATCACAGTAGTTTTCCAGTGTCTATTGAATTTCAATTGGTAAATCAAAAATTTTAGTGGAAGTAATTACTACCTTGGGTTTGCAAATTAATGCAAAGTTTACCTCATCATCTTCAATCTGCTGCAGATATTCTTTTCCACTCAGTAATAAATCTTTCGGATGAGGTTTTCTTTTCGATGCATCTTCTTCTTCTATAGGAAACAATGTATGATTGAAACCATATTTACAAAACTTTTAGGTGTTCTTTTTCCCATCATGCATAGCTCCTATGTCATACTTCCAAGTTCTACCCAACAATATGTGACATATGTCCATAGACATTACATCACACATAATTTTGTCTTTGTAGCTGCCCAACTGGAATTCCACTTCACACTGTTCATTCAATAACAATTGATGTCCTTTCTGAAGCCATGACACCTTGTAGGGTTTTGGATGTTTGTCTTCAACTTCAATTTCTCCACTACTTTTGTAGAGACCAAATTATCAGTGATGCCACTATCAATTACCATTTGACAACATTTTCCTTGAACTTTTCACACACTTCTAAACAATTTTTTTCTCTGTGTTGGTTCAACAACTTACTTTGTTGGTTTTAACAAAACTTTGTTAACTACAAAATATTCTCCTTTCTCTTGTATATTCTCTTCTTCAAGCACTTTTGCCGCTTCTTCTTCATTCTGAGCAACAATTACATTTTTTTAAATTTTTCCCCACATTCTCTGGACATTCATAAGCTCTATGTCCAAGCTTATTACATCTATAATATCTGATTTCTCTTCCTCTACCTCCTCTTCCTCTATAAAAACTCCTTTTGCCACTTGCATCACCTTCTGTGGGTGTATGTTGACTTGAGCTGTTGCTAGCTCTTTCTCTCGGTGTTGTAGATATTCCTCTACCACCTTGACTTCCTCTTACTCAGAAAGTACCTCTACCTCTGGCGGATTGCTTCCTAATGAGTTTTTCTTCAGCCTTCAAGGTCATCTGATAAGCCTCTTCTACTGTTTTAGGAGACAACAGACTTATCTCATCTTGTATCTCCATTCTAAGACCATTTATATATCTTGCAATCTTTTCTACTGTATCTTGTATTTGTCCTGCTCTTATGCTCACTTTGTAAAATTCCTCTGTATATTATTTGACTGTCATTGACTTTTGTCTAAGATTCTGCATTTTTATAAATAATTAAAGTTGATAATCACTTGGCAAAAAATTACCTCTCAACTTTGCCACCATCTTGTTACAATATTGGCTACTTACCAAGTCTCCTTCTTTCTGCCTGTACTCCATCCCGCCAAAGTGTTGCATGTCCCTTCAATTTTGTGACAACAAATTTCACCCTTTTTCCTTATTCCATTTCTTCATAATCAAAGAAATTATCCATGTCATTAACCCAATATATCAAATCTTCTGGATTTAAGCCTCCTGTAAAAACTGAAACTTCAAGTCTGGGTTTAGATGTGGATCCCAACACTGATTTAAAAAATCTCATTTCAGGAGTAACTTCTGTAGGTTCTCCCTCTTCTGCAGATTCAACTTCAGCCTCATTGACATCTCCGACATCTACATCTTTTTGATTTCCCATTTCCATTGCTTCTAATCTGGCTTGCATCTGTTTCATAACTTCCATTACTTCAGAATTTTCAATTGGTATTCCTCTTCTTCGACCAGCACCACCTCCTCTTCCAACTCTGTAAGCCATGTTGGATTTATTTTCCTGATCTTTGAGATATTGCTCAACGTCTAAAGGCTGTTATGATACCACTATGGTGGGCTGGATGCAGGAGTCAAAGATAAAATCTCAAACTTTGAGACTATCGCTTCTAATTTGGTTGGAACCTCTTCACGGTTTTCCTTTTCTATATCAGTCGTCACCCTCTAATTTTGTTGATGCAAAAACCAAAAATACCTAACTCTAGTTCATAACTATTTCATGCATTTTGAAACCATAATTATCCAAACTATATAAAATGTAATAAACTTAACATTAGAGTGCTGAAGTCAACAAGAAATTAAATTGGAATTTAGAAGTTATCGCATCCATTCTAACCTTTAAACTCCACACATGTTTTGATGCGATACCCGTCGGATCACTCAGCAAATGAATGGTTATGATATCGCAGAATTCAAAACTCTGATTAATATTTCATCGGGTCCATTTGAAGTATTAAATCTCTTGCAATTTAAATTGCGATAACCGTTGATCGAAGATCAGGTGGTTGTCGCTCCTCTTAATTCCTTACACACTATGGCTATTCGACTTTCTTATTTTCGCCCAATTGACAATCCTCTCTGTGAAGGTTTATGGGATTTCAATGCTAAGAAATCTCATGCACACTTTTATTTCTAGCACAAGCCAGTTTAGGATAATTTCCATATAATTTAACCCACAAGAAATAAATTAAAATCGTAATCAAACTAGAAACAAACAATCTCAGAAATATTTCAAAGGTAATTAACCTTTGGGATTTGACATTTATGCCCAGATTTCTCAATGATACAAAGTAATATCAATTTATATTATTCCATCCTTCTACAACCCAAATCCTCACTCTCATCGTTCAAACTTACATAAATAGAGTTCATACAACCAAATTTATCTCATTTTATGGATCGAATTTGTTCAATTTTAGATAAAATATCTCTACACAATATTTTCCTTAAATTTATCAACTAACAACTAAATACATTGAATCCCATATTAAACAACTCGAATCCCCTAAGTACTAGTCAAAAATTATCTACTAAAATAATAAATTGCCAGCTGAGAAACCCACTCCTTTGCTTGTAATTTTTTTTTGTCTTTTTGGAATAAAATTGAAGTTCTTTTCTCCTCGAGATCTCATGCTCTTGCATCACAAATCCTACCGGGAAATCTCAATATTGCACACAAAAGGAAAATAATTATTGCAAGTGAAACACTAGTTTGCAGTGGCCTATCAGATGATAGAGATGATGAAGAACCTCTTTGTAAAGTAACTCCAGAAAGAGTGCACATGGTTGAATTAGCTAGATCCAAGATTTTTTGTAAAACATGGAGCATTGAGGAGGCTATGGAGATGGAAATTGATAGCTCTATACTACCTTATTGGGTTAGTACTTGCTTACAAGAAAATAATAAAATGATGGAGAAAATTGTCGAAGAGGTCACTAGTTTCGATGACCGCCATGTCACATTGAAAGATGAAAATTATGACAAGGGCAGTAAAATATTGAGGATTTAAATAGTACATGTTTTCAACAAAAAAGTTATTGATCTAGCAAAACTGAATGTTGATCTATCTAGAGTTGCAACGTCTGGGCTCATGAAATTATATCAAGCTACTAGTGATGTGCTTACAGAGTCTATTAACCAACGAGAAGCAAAGAATATGAATCTGAAGGAAAGAAAAAATGATCTAGAAGATGCTCTAAGCCCAAGACCTTTGTCGGTGACTCCATTAGCAATACACAGACTGCCATTGGAAATTTCTACTCTCGGAACATCCCATATATTTGATAAACCGGTCAATCTTCCTAATGCACTAAAATTGTATATTATTAGTAATATATTTTGAAGATTGTAAGTTATTGAATATGCATGGCAAGTAGATTTTGATATACAAGATTTATTGCAGAGAATTAAGTCATTTGTTGAGTGGGTCAAAAGTGAGCTCAAGGGAGACAGGGAATTCATAGATAAGGACTTACTAACTTTAGTCACAAGATTGATTTACTGTCTGATCTAGAAAAAGAGAAACACAGACTCTTGAATGTTGTTCAAATGAAGTAGATCAAAGCTACATGGCTTGAGAAAATCAGAACATTAGAGGAAATTGTTTATGAATGTGGAAGCATAAAAGATAGAAGATTCGTGCATATCTCAAGGCAATAGTGATTGTTAAAATTAATATAGACTCTTATGTAATGCACAGGTAGATGAATTATTTTCCTAGTGTAATGCACAATTATGAGTCTATATTAATTTTAAAAGACAGGTTGATGACTAAATTGGAGAAGCTAAAAAAAATAAAACAAAATAGAGTTCAATGATATAATTGATTTTAATGTAGAGGAAAAAATCAAATGGCTAATTACCTTTGTTAATGTAAACAAAGAGTACTCTACCTTGGCTTTGAAATTGCAAGAATATGCTAGATATATTGAAGAATAGATATTCGATAAACATATTAAACATGAGATTACCTTTGCTCCAATGAAATATTTCATTAAAGCTAAAGTGAAGGAATTCCTTAGAGAAACCATGATTTTGAAGGATAGCTAGCAACCAAACAATGTCAGGCTATGCTTTTTCATATTGTAAGTGTTTTAATATCTTGGAACATTTGCTTTTATGTTTAAAATTTTTAGTTATTGAAGTTTTTTTGGTACATTAACATGAAATAATCTAATTTCTGAAAGAAAATTCTTGTTTTTCGTTGCAAACTCCTTTATGGTCCATGGGAGCCCAATCCCAATCCCCATTAAGATGAATGCATTTAGTTTTTCAATTTTATTATTAGGATTTTGATAAAGGTTTTATGTAATAAATACTATTTTCTGGACCATGGATATGTAGTCAATCCTTGTTTCAATTTTGATTATTGTGTGTTATAATTCTTAGTGTGTTTCCCAATTATGTAAAAAATTCTGAGATAATGTTTTGCATGGTATGTTGTATAGATATTAATTTCGTGACACTGTGCAAAAAACACTAATTGAACATGTTTTTTATAGTATTTTCTTTGAGATTTTATATATTAGCTAATGTTTAGAAATTCATGATAATTAAAATGATTTCTTTTACTATGTTCTAGTACTGAAATTATTTACCAATTATATCAAGAATTCCTAAAATATGTTTTGCATATGAACTTATATAGCTTTGGATTTTGTATCATTTTTCAAGAACATTGATTGAAAATAAGCTTACGAGAGTATGTATTTGAGATTTTATATTGTATGTAATGGCCTATAATTGATGGAAATAAAACTGAATGTTTAAGAAGAGTTTTGGTTCGTATATATCTATTCCATTTGTAATGTTTATTTTATCATAGCCATAGTGATTAGCATTTGAATCTGAATACAATTGTTGTTACCATAACTCTTTTGGTTATTGTTCAAGCTTTCTCAAGAACAAGGGCTGATTACTCTGTTCTAGTTATCTTCATTTATGAATGATTTCATAAAATACAAAGTTGCAAGGATTAATGTTTCATTTTTTAGAGCTTCCTTGGGTGGAGATTTCATTGTGTGGGGCTTGGAATGAAATATTTCATTGTGTAGACTGCTTACTAATTATATCAAGAATTATTAGATAATGTTTTGCATATGAACTTGTATAGCTATGAATTTTTTATCGTTATTCAAGAACATTGATTGAACATAAGTTTATGAGAGTATTCTTTTGAGTTGTTATATTATATTTAATTGTCTATAATTGATGATAGCGAAAATCAACGTTTACACTACAAGAAAAAAGGACATTGGTGAGGGTCATGCTTGTGAGATACCTTTAAGGTCTGTCACCAATGTCACATATGGTGACGGTCCTTAAAAAAGCATCGTTGTAAGTGTATATAGTGATGGTCCTTTAAGGTTCGTCATCAAAGCCATTTTCAATGACACTTTTGGTGAGGGTCGTTAAAGTCCCATCACTAATTCTCTCTTTGGTGACACCTCTAGTGACGAACTTTTAATGACCCTCACGACTGCTTTTTTGTTACTTTTGGTGACGGTCAAAAAATTTTCATCATCATTGATCATTCCAATGAGTTTTTGATGAAGCTATGTGCCTGTTAATATAATTTTTTTCAAAATATAATGATTTAAGACCATTATTGTGGAGTCTTTTTTATAATATGTCCAATGCCATAGTGGTTAGAGTCAATCAATTTGTTAAGAAGTAATTAGTGTGTATAATTTACCTCAAGTAATGACTAGTTGAATAGAGTTTTCCTATGAGTCAACACATGTTTCTTATCTATTAAGTTTATTATCTAGAAAATTCCCTTTAGATAAAGTTCCACTAGTGTGTGTAGGAAATATATTATTTAATACTTAATAAAACTCTATCAATTCTATTAATGAGAAATACCTAACACTCAACAATCTGGGCACACCTTAAATTAATGCTTTGGCACACAGCAACATTTATTAGCACCTCACATGTCTTGGAACATCTTTGTACCTAGAAAATATTGTCATGACACTGATGCCCAAGCACATGGTGGCATGTGCTAACACAACATAGAACACTCCTAGCATGTGTTGGCATGCATGTAGTCCCTACCATTCCCTGGAACACCTTGGTTGCATGCATTGACATACATTAGCATTTGGCACACAATGCCACTTGACATGTATTGGGACCTATTATTAGTGTGCGTAGCATGCCCCTTTTGAAAAATATAAAGTACCAACTTATTAACCCTCTTATGTGTTCATTTCCTTGAATTTTAGCTTGGTTCTTCCTTTTGTTGCCTGGCCACTTCTTGACACATATTGGCATACCCTGGTGTTACACTAAAATTTGTCACCGTGACATTTAGCTGTCTATATGGGTTCATCATTACCTATATTATGCTCCCTTAGAGGTCCAAAACCATAAATCTCCCATACCAAGTCTTGGAATTGGAGAAAAGCACATTAAAACCCTAAAAATCCTAACTCCACACTTTTCCTAGTTCTTACCTATGGTACCACGGTTTCTTGCTCTATAACCTGCAGCACATCTCGCACGTTCTTCTTACTAAAACTGCAGACCCTCGTAAAAGGTAAAATAAAAGAAACAGTAAGTTCTAGAAGACCAGCTGATCGAATATTCTCCTAGCTGGAGGCTTCTAGAAGCGTAATCAGGTCGAGCTTCACCCCTTCATTCATGAACCTCTATCCCTTCATTAATGGAGATTATCCCTTGGTATTTGGAGCTAAAATCCCTTTATGAGAGGACTTTATCCCCCTCTTTATGGAACTGAAGCCTCCTTCATTCTCCTATAAATTGAACTCATATTTCAGTTTCAGGGGTACTTCTTAACTTATAGAAGGGAATTGTTGAAGAAATCATACTCTCTATACTTGGCATCATTGGTATGAGAATGATCACATACTCATATCTATATTTTTATGCTAGTTCAGAGAGGAGAAGGCTTGTCAAACTGATGTAAAACGCCTGTTCAGGACCTCGGAAGAACCTGTATGACATCAAGGCGACAAGGTTGTAAGGTTATTTCTTATCATACAAGTTAATACAAATGGATTCTATTTTCTCATTAAGTTGTTCATGTATCTATTTGAGTAATTTAATTCTTGGATTCCTTGATCACTGAGATAGATTAGTGTGTCTGAATTATTATATCTTGCAGGTGCTTTTAATCTTTTTTCCTGTCTTTGAATGCAGTTTTTACATGCTGAATTGACCTCTTTTGGAGCGACTGGATTGAATATTACAACAAGTGTTGGAATTTAGGTAGGAGCATCTCCTCTTACTTAGTTAATTAATAATTCTGAATCACAATAGTCTAGAGAAAATGGTTTGCATTTGGTTGTTTGTTTCTAGATATCCTTAGGATACTAGGGAGATCGTTCTTGTCCATAAGAAGGATTTTATCCGCATAAAAAAATGGCTACTCCGCTGGGGAATTAATGAACTTAGTTTTATTTTTTAATTTTCAGTTTGACTTTTGAATAAATTCTTTGATTTTGATTAGTTCAAAACTGGGTTGGGCAAATGAATCATTAGAATCACTGACTGTAAATCTATATTTTTATTTTTTCTGTGTTTTTCTAGCTTCCACATTTTTTGTTTAAAAACATAGGAGTAGACTTCACAGATTTTAGTGAAAAACAGTGCAGTACCGCACCCTTTTCCATTAAAAACTGCGAACTTCTGGAAATTTTTTTAAAAATAAAAATTCTATTTTCAGGAGTGTAATTACTTGATTCCTTGTAATTACCCCAACTTGTCTTGACTGTCAAAGTCTTCTGTGTGAGTTTCTTTTAGCAATTTCTTGGTTTGAGGTGATATTTTCAACTGATTTGCATTTTATGTGTGAGTGTTTGCCCTATCTTCTTGTTGCTCTGAATCAGAAACCTTTATATACCTCATCTAATTGGTATGTCATCGTTTTCTTGTTGAGCCATTGAACTTGATGCAAATCTTGCTTTTATGAAAATTATATTTTATTTTCATTTGCAAATTTAAAAAACCTTTTAGCTTGATAAGGTCTGAATTTCAATTTAGAACCATTATTGGATGTTTTTGATTTCTTGCTGAGATAAGTAGAAAGTTATTGGTTATATTACAAACTAAGCATAAACATTCTCAAAACCATTTATATAGGGTTCAAAATTAGAGTTTTATTTTGGTTTTGAATTTTGTGTTTTTAAGAGTTTTAGTTTTCTTTTGGAAGAAGTTTGATTCTAGTTTTTGACTTGAATGATATAAGGAATTTCATTTTGAACAAGTGATATTTTTTTCTGTGAAATTGAGTTCTCAAGAAATTGTCTTCTTTTCAAAGTTTCTTGTTTATCAAAGAAATAATTGATGTTTTGAAAGTTATTGAAATCTCTCAAATCTTTCCTCTAAATAGGTTTCATTGAAAAGAAATGAGTTTCTTTTCATATAGATGCATTTTAGTGTATTTTTTAGTAAGGTCATTAAACATCATCGAAGTTTCACTTCCATACCTTTTGACCTAAGAAACAACCAAAATAAAAGTAACGCTTAATTAAAATCAATCTAGAAAATTTATATTTTCTAGGGCTCTTTTCCACGAACATAGCTCAGGCTAGTGTCTTGGAATAGGTTGTAGTTAACATTCCAAGGGAGTTCAAACAAACAAGTAGTAAATATTGCGGTAGGAAAATCCAATTATAGCATGTATGCTCTGGGAAGCTCTTCTTAAAAGAGTTAAGCACGAGATCATGTTAGAACCAGTGAGGTAATCATGCCTATCTCATTGGGAAATATAGTAGATGTGCACGTATTAAAAATGGTAAACCTCAGATAGACCATTGTCAAGGAGCCTGGGGTCACTTTTTGGTAAACCTTGGATTATGTCAAGGAGCCTTCAAGGGGATTGAGCTAGTTACTCTGCCCTTATGTGTATATCGGATTGTAGACTGTTCCCCCAAGTATATTTTTTCCAATTGGTGACCTTAGTGACTATAAACTTTAGGATTCTTTCCCAAGGTGATGGTGGAGGGGAGGTCCCACTGTACCTGGAACAGACGTTGGCTAGACTCACTTGGACTCTCTGGAGGGTTCTATTCACTCGAGATGGTTTAAGTGGAGAAACTTGCACCGGTCTGTTTAGAAAGACTTAAATCCGAAAAAGGATAGACATCAGGAAATGGATCCACTGAACACGAAGAAACATCTATAATTGTTCATCCTAAATATGAAGTAGATCAACCTCGTACTGCAGAAATTACTCCACATAGAGTTTCAATTTCCGAACTCGCTGAACTTGTTTATACAACTAGTGAATTATAAGATTCGGAACCTAAAGTTTCTGAACCAGAGAACATAACTATTATATTTGAGATTACTTCTCCATTCCTTAATCTAACCCTCGATCATCCTGATTCACCTAGAGTGAAGTATTGAATCACAGAAAATCTTCCTCCTGGTCTCATTAGTATTCAAGAAGTAACTAACACTGAAGAAGAAGTTGTTCTTCCTTCAACTTAGGAAACTATAGATCCTGGGCCAAGTGAATTGATTTATTATAGTCCTTTCAAATCGGATCCTCGGTATTCTTAGTTGGCAGACTTTCTACACAATACTGGTCTAAAATATTCGCCACCCCAAATTCCCTTTTACGCTATACGGAGAGGTTACAGACCTCCATTAATCATGTCTGGTGAGTCATCGATGTTTTCTGCAGCCCCAAAAACATATCTATATGGTCATCCGTCTGTCCCTGTGGGATACCAGTCCCTTTTTGGTACTTTTTCAGGTGTATCTCCTTCTGCCGACAAACGTATACCATCATTTGGTCCACATGAATCAAATACCAAAACTGTAAATGCGGAAAAAATTTATATGATGTCTGGAAACATTCCAAACCCTGATCCTCAAGGTAGTAATTTACAGTTTGGGGGACAACCTAAAGTTAGTAATTTACAACCTGGGGGGCAACCTCAAGGTCAGTACATACCTCAGGGTCAATATCAACCTCAAGGTCAGTATCCAACTCAGGGTCCACAACCTCCTTTAGGGCAACATTTATACCCGGAACAACAATTGTTTCAAGGAGGTGGGAATTATCCAGCTAATTATCCAACATATGTTCCAAATTATCAACTTGGTTATGGTCCTTACTATCCAAAACCTTCAATGGGACCTTCGTATCCCAAAGTTAATATGGTGTGGGATCCATCCCAATTTTAACAAAATTTGCAACCTAATATGCAAGTACCTTATTATCAACCTGTCCAACCTACGTTTCAAGTACCTGCATTAGGTATAGTTCAGTAGCCTAGTCCGAGTACACCTAGAACTCCAACAAAAACTGTGGAGGCATTTTAGAGCATATTGTAGACCTTGGCATCAAGGCCAACTCTTTCCATAACCATACAATGCAATTCCATTCAGAGACTGCGTTATTTTGAGAGGAGAATTTGCAGTGGGGCTCTTGCAGATTGTTGGAGGATGAGATATTTGGTGAAGGGATCAACCTTTCATCCTGAAGATTCATTGGAGGAGGCACATTCAGTTTGGGCATCATCTATTGCCATCTCCATCCAATTCTATTTTTGATTTGCTGCAGCTACCCAACAACTCCGGAATTTTGCAGATTTTGTAGTTTATTGCCAATCCTTCCAGGATTGACATGAGGTAGTCATTGGGAGTTTATATCTTCACTCCTAATGTTGTATTGGGCCATATATTGATTTATCCATGTATTTTAAATATGTAGCATGCAGTTGCTCTATAAAACTGCACTGTCATAGCTTGAGCTCACATGTATAGCAATATTTCATTATGGTTTATGTACTTGTTCTTTGAGGATAAGCATTGCCTATCTTGAGCACCCTTTTTACTCAAGATCTTGTATTCATTTGTTGCTGCTATTATTTAATGAAATGGCTATGGATTTCTCTCATGTTTCTTTGAGTTGAGTGTTTCTGTTGCACCATTATTGTGCTTGCTTATTGCTGGAGCTCCAACTTTAGAATATCTTGAGATATTATCATTGTTGTAGCAATTTCCTGAAAAAGGAACATTACAGTGGTATCAAAGCATGATCTTTGGCCCTGCCAGTGGATCTTAGCCATCATGCTATCAAGGAGAGAGAAGATGAAGACTCCATTATATGGAGAAAAGAGGGAAGAAGAGCTAACAAAGATTCTTCCAAAATCTGTAGAGAGCATTCATGAAGAATTTGAGAAGCTAATGAGGGATATTGGTACAGGATCTCCAAGAGGATTTGAAAATGAGTCAAACTCTAGATTTTCTTGTAGGGGATGTGAGCATGCAGCTATACACTTTGATATACAACGCAGTCACATGGCTAGTTTTGCCATGAGAAGAGAAGAAGAAGGAGGAGTTCTTGCTCCAACTAGAGGGATTCTTGCAGCTTTGCAAGGGAGTCCCCGGGATCTCGTTCATGGAGGTCCAAGCACAATCAGTGAGCAACATTATTGTGCAGCATTACAGCTAGAAGGAGGAAGGAGGGAGAAAGAGCAACATCATGTGATGAGAGGCACACACCCTTCTATATTTTAGAGAGCTAGTGCAAAGAGGAGGCAGATTGTATTGCGCTGTGAGATCAAGGGAAAGGTTGCCCAACCCTATGTGGAGTCCACTCCTAACATTGATGTCTCACTGCATAGAGGCATTCCACCAAGGAGGCAACCAAATCTATCATTGATGAGAGACATTGTCTTTGGGTTCACCACTCTTGGATTTTGGAGAGTTGAATAGTTTGGAGGAGAAATTTGGCATGGGGGATGTCAAATTAGAAGACAAAAACATGAGGAGAGCTACACATGCCAGATCACCAGTGCTGTCACTGAGGAGGATTGATCCTTACTAGAGATCTCAACTCTTAGTTGAGTACTCCAAGGATCTTGGTGCATGCATGATTCTAGATGACCTGAAGAGATATGACAGATACATAGTGGATGATATGGTCATCTATTCACTTGGCAGAGTCTTTTTGACTAGAGTTTCTAGTCTCAAGGAGAAGCTATTGCATGCAGCATATGAGGACTTATTTTCCATGCATTTTGATGCATATCTTGCCTTGGCAGAGGAGTTCATTTGGGAGGGCATCCAGCAGGACCTACATCAGCATATGGAGAGATGCATAGCCCAGATGATGATGGAGAGGACATCACATCCACCTTCCTACTCATTGGGAGTAAGGGAGCGATTTCAGTTGAGCCATTTCAGCTCAAGTCTTCGAGTACATAATGGAGGATGTAAAAATTTACCTTATGTTTTGTAATCCTTGTATTTTTATGAGCAACATTGCACCAAGGAGGATTATTCCTTCTTGCATACTGTATAATGATGTACTTGAAGCCATTTGTAGCATTGAGATTGGCTATCTCATTGGTGGTTTGTGGGAGAGGCCACATGATTTTTGGTGTGCACCATTGACACCCTTTTATACTTTCATGTTTATATCTTATGAGATGATTGTGGCAGAAAGAAAGTGGCCAGGAGAGCACTTGTTGTTGTTTGATTTAATGTAGGCAAAGGTTGCACTGCACTGGTTCCATGGGAGGGACCTTGATCCACTTTCCGGTTGTCATTTGGCAACTTGTTCTTATTGTACTATGCTTCCATGTATTGCTGAAATGTTTATGCTCATGGGGAGCTTTTATTGGAGAGTGGGCTTGAGATTGGGGATGCCCATTGGGAGCATGATTCTCCTCACTATACATGCTGCACATTTCAGGAGGAACCATGGGCCAACCATGAATGCCACATTATATTTCTGTACTTCTTGTGGGAGGAACCACTTGAAGAACTTCAGGAGGCATTTCAGAGATCATGAGGATATGGAGGAGTTAGCACAGTCAACTCTTTTCCCTTTGAGGATGAGGGGAGACTCATCTATGATCCACTCCACTTATATGAGCAAAACATATGGTAAGAATATTGTTGGATTGCATAATGATTTGTCTATATATATGCATCTCTTAACCATATATGTGCAGGAATTTGCTCAAAGAAGGACTATCCTTCCTTCTAGATTTTATGGTCTACATAAGGCCATTATGGATGATCACTCCCTAAGAGGAGATGGGGAGGAAATTTCTGATGGATAGCATACATACATTGCACATTAAATCATTCACTTTCGCCAGGAGAACATGGAAACAAGCAAATGGTGGGGAGGCCACCCATCATTTTATTTTCTATGGCAGTGGAGAGTCAAAATGCGTTGGCTACATTTGAGGGACCATTGTCCTTTTCCTTTACTACACATGGCAGCCAACATGATTCTCCTTATGGTTCCCTTGGTTGATATTGCTGGAGCTTTCCTTGGGAGCATGATTGGTAGAGAGACACATTGGGTGAATGTGTTTTTTGAGGGAGAGATTCCTCACACTTCTTGCACTACATGTCCTAAGGGGAACATGGAACATGATATGGTTACCTTAACAACACATTTGTCACTTTATGAGGTGAACCATATGACGGAGGAAATGCCATATTATGGTGACTTCCAACTCATCACATATGGAGATACTTGGGCTAGCATGATTTGCAGCGTTGGAGGAGAGACCCTTGGGGATGTAGTCCTCATCTTGCCACTTGAGGGAAAGTATTTTGCAGCCCAGGATTAGTAATTTCTCTACACTTATCATGAGTGTAGAGAGGGATAGCATGGGGTAGGCTACATTGTGTACCATGAGCAAAATTTCATCCCACCTACTTTTCTAGAGCCAAAGGTGGAGGACAGTTTCCAAGAGTTGCCTAGTTGGGAGGTAGCTCATTTTGTATGGATGATTTCTTGGGGGATGGAGGATCCATAGGAGGAAGATGTTCCTCAAACACTTCATAGTATCCATGCCTTTAGAGGAGGTTTTCCAGTTCTATCCTTGCATTTGCTTGAGGAAAAGCAACATTTGGGAGGGGAGGTCTGTAATGTTCCCAAATTTTCTGACAATAATTTGGAACATTAATTTTTGCTGATTTCACCTAGGAGGAGAATAAATGGGTAAGGAGACCCATGAATAATAAAAATATCAATAAAATCCCTCTAAGTATGAAAGGGGATCATTATTGGAGTTGGTTTTCACACCCTCATGTGTGAACAAGGTTATTTGCAAGTGGACAAGGTCAAGTTTGACCAAGCCAATAGCGCTGGGCCAAGAGGTGGAGAACACTTAGAGAAGCAGCGCAGTATGGATGAGGGAAGGGATATTTGGTGCAGGAAACCATAAAAGGAGTGGGACCCATGGAGAGGGGCTTTCATTTGTTTAAAAGGAGGACAAGGCAACCATTGTTTCTCATGCTTGTATTATTCATTCCAATGTCTATTCAGACAATTGTGCATTCTTTGCTGTTTATCAAGAATTTCCGTAGGGATTCCTGTTTAGGATTCCTTCTCCATATTGAGAGGTATCTTGAGGGATTGTTCTTCATTTTCCTCACATCCAGGCTTGAGTCCAAGAATCCTCCATCAAGACATCGTTATTTCTGCAACAGAGTAATGTTTTTTTGCTGGGTGTTGAAGTGAGGATTCACTACACCACCTTCATCAGCTATTTTCAGAGGAGGAGTCCCTCTTTCCTTTGGGATATCAGATTGGAGGCATTCCTGAGCATATGGAAGGCCTTGGAATCAAGCCCAACTCTTTCCATAGCCCTACAGTGCAGTTCCATTCAGAGACTGCGTTATTTTGAGAGGAGCATTTGCAGTGGGGCTCTTGCAGATTGTTGGCGTGTGAGATATTTGGTGAAGGGATCAACCTTTCATTCTAAAGATCCATTAGAAGAGGCACATTCATTTTGGGCATCATCTATTTCCAACTCCATCTAGTTATATTTCTAAGTTGCAGCAGCTACCCAACATCTCTGGCATTTTGCAGATTTTGTATTTTATTTCTAATCCTTCCAGGATTGACATGAGGTAGTCATTGGGAGTTGATATCTTCACTCCTAATGTTGTATTGGGCCATATATTTATTTATCCATGTATTTGACATATGTAGCATGTATTTTCTCTATAAAAATACGCTGTCATAGCTTGAGCTCACATGTATAATAGTATTTCATTATGGTTTATGTACTTGTTCTTTGAGGTTGAGCATTGCCTATATTGAGCACCCTTTTTCCTCAAGATCTTGTATTCATTTGTTGCTGCTATTATTTAATGAAATGACTATGGATTTCTCTCATGTTTATTTGAGTTTAGTGTTGATGCTGCACTATTATTGTGCTTGCTTATTTCTGGAGCTCCAACTTTAGAATATCTTGAGATATTCTCATTGTTGTAGCAATTTCCTGAAAAAGGAACATTACATGGAACTGGTATAGTTCCACAAGGTTATCAATTTAATCAAAAAGACCCTAATCGTTGGTTTCCATTCATAAAAACTTTGGATTTACCTGATTTATCACGCCTTACGAATGATCCAATCTATTATCTTCCGTATTGGCTGCCAATGCCAAATAAGTTGCCTAATGATATCCCGAAATTTGAAGGTAAATCAGGAGAGCACCCTTCTAACCATGTCATGACTTATCACCTCTTGTGTGTATCCAACTCTTTGATTAATGATTCGATTCGATTAAGACTTTTTTTAGAGAACGCTGATAGGATTAGAAGCCAAATGGTATATTAAATTACCACGTTGCTCGTTTAACAATTTCAATGCCTTAGCAACCACCTTCTTAACTCATTTTCAGTTACCAGTGAGATACGACAATGGAACATAATTATTAACTTCACTAAAATAATCTAAGTCTACGTACATATCAGATCACATACATGAATGGAGATGTATAAGACGTTTGGTGAAATTTCTTATTCCGGATCAGATTTTGGCAGAATGGTTTATAAAATCATTACTACCAAAAATTACTGAAGATGTAGCTAAAGGAGGAGTTTTTACAGAAGAACAAGTCATTGTTCAAGTTCAGTACCTTGACCTAGTATATACACAGTCATGTACTTTGTATGAGAAAATTCCATTTTTACCGCATCCTGGTCAGATAACAGCAACTCCCTCGGGCTCCCATGCCACTGATAGTGTAATTGGTTCAGTTAGTACTAATAAGACTAAGAAGAAATCTTCCAATATTACTTCTCCTATAATAACTTTACCTGATTCACCAAAAGGAGATTCTTCCCTCAAAACTTCTGCTAACATTCACATTGTAGATTCCTCTACAACTAAGTCTAAATCTGGAAATAAGAAGAAAGGGAAGAAAAAAAGCAAACAGACTTCATCTCCCAAAGGAAAAACTGAGAAAAATGAGTCGTCTGATGATAAATGAAAACCTCGTTATCATTCTCTTATCTGTGATGAGGATCATTTCACAAGGAATGCTCGCATGGTTATGAGGTATCTAAGTTTGTCAAAGGTTCACCTACACCCGCTATCTTGAAGGATCCTTTTCCTATTCAAAATAGCAAAATGATTGGATCTTCTTCTTATACATCAGCAAATATTTTGATGATGTCTCAAGTAATGGTTGCAACTCGATCGCAAGACTATGGAAGTACAAATCCTGTTACTGGTAAAGAAGTAGAAAATTCTAATTTAGTACCAACTACATTTCCTCCGGTTTCTGATCCACTTCATAGCGAAAAACCCAATGCTGATCTAGTAATTAAATTGCCTGCTAAAGGTGTACTTCGGAAATCAGCTTTCAATCCACATGCGAGAGCTGCTCAGAAATACAACATTGTTGAGGATTTAGAAATATCTCCTTCAACAATGTTAGCCTTAGAAGTGCTGCAATCATGTCTGTCATAAAGGAAATTACTCTTATCAGCTATTGGAGCTGTAGATCTTCAAGATTCGAACCTCATGGTATTTGATTTAGAAAATTTTACACCATGGCTCCCTCATCAAATGGCTTTTCAGATTCTAGTACTAGTAAAAATCAGATGTTGCTTTCGTACTAAAATTGATGAGGAAGCATCTACGTGTATTATGTCGTTAAATTGTTGAAATTCACTTAGTTATCTGAAACTTAATCAATCTCTGACAATTCTGAAAGCTTTTGATGGAAGAGGATTCCATCCACATGGAATTTTGCAGGATCTACCTATAGAGGTCGAACGTAAAACTATTAATTTAGATGTGGAAGTCTTTGATGCCCCTCTAGATTACAACCTTCTTCTGGGTCGATGTTGGTCTTATGCTATTATTGCTGTCGTGTCATCAATCTTTCGATTAATCATGTTTCCTCATCAAGGAAAGATTGTGAAAATCAATCAGCTCTCATATTATTCGTCTGACCCAGCTTCTACAAATAGTATTCAACATGTTGGAAAATCAACTATCCCTTATGAGGATGTTGGAGTAGGTTTAATCAAAGATTCCACCTTAATGGGAAATTTTTCTATGCCTCCACCTAACGTACCACATAGTATTTCTAATATCAATATGATTACATCAAGCACTATTCCATTTGATGACCCTTGGATAGTGCCTTTAGATTCAGAACTAGATTCTTTCAATGGCGAGATGCCTTTGAGTCCTTTTGAGATAACATATCAAGTAGTACAGTCATTTTCCAATCCTTCATCAACTGATTATGATCCAATGAATGTGATCAATGAGAAATCATTTTCACCATCAAGCTCAGCTATAACATCAATTCCTGATCCTTTTCAACAAGTGTTTCATACTGATGAAAGAATTTGTGAATTCTTGTCCATAGATGAATTACCGTGGGATGATGTTCATCATAGGTCATCATTTTTACCTGAGCTTGATATACTTAAAAATAAATTTTCATCTATTTTTACAATTGACTATGCCAAAGAACACCAGAGTCCAATATCGATTACAAATTTGGATTCTGAAATCAAGTTGGGAATTATTTCTTTGATGGTTCCAATTGACATATCAGTTAAACCAGGAGTTGTTGAAAACTGATCTGGATTTATGCAGGAATGCAACATAATACAGAAATAACCATAAACATAGAAATAAAACGGAAATAAGGCTTCATTTCATTAATATAAAATCACAGAAATATGCTTACAAACATGATGGAAATAAAGTAGCTATTGTGCTAGTAGCGAATCTCTGAGAATATATGTGGCGACTACAGACCTATGAACCGTGTTACAATGAGGCTCGAGGGCCTATTTATTATGGAGAAACAATGGAGAACTCTAAATGCCCACAAACCTAACCCTAGGAGATGAAGCACCAAAACTATGGGCCACGTTTGGGTAAATTGATGTTTCAACTTCCCGAGGATGTAACTTCGGCATACTACCTCCGTTTGGGGCTTCAAAATGGCTCTGAAAGTTCAGGACTCGAAAAAATGCTAAAAATAGTAAGTTGTGAAAAAAAAACTAAAAGAGACAATGGTGGCGCTCCAAGTGGAATAGGTGGGTGGCCACTAAGATCCACCTGGATCATTCCTCCCCCCTTAGGAAGCAATGGTCCCCATTGCGTTGAGTTCCTCCATGAGATGAGTAAATTTCTGTTGAACTTGGTCTCTGGTGAACCACTTGCCTTGGTGCAGGAGTTGGACAGCTTTGAAAACCCGATACAGTTGGATCTTCTGTCGACGAGTGTTCTTGATTTGCATGTCCATGATACAGTCTGTGGTGGCCTGTTCCATGCAGTCTGGGTTTAACGCTTTTTGTGTGAGTTCTTCTGCAATGTTAGAGGTGTCCAATAGAGGTGGGAAGTAGGGATGAAGGTGGTCTACATTGAATATTGGGTGCAGACCAAGGAATGGTGATGGTGTACGGCCCATACCAGAGCAGGAGAATCTTGCGGTGGGGTCCAATGAGGTGCTCATTTTGCAAATGTAGCCACACTTTTTCACCCACCTAGAAGTTGTGTGGCACTCGATGTTGATCATGTCGTTGCTTGTACTTAGCATTGGCTCTGTCCAATATGTCATGAACCTGTTGGCGGATGGTTGAATGCACTCAATGAATTTTTTTTCTTTGTCATCTTCAGACTGGACATGAGCCGAATCAGCCTGAGTAGCTGCAAATGGCATGGTTACGTCAATGGGACATAGTGGCTGGAATCCCAAGCCCACCTGAAAGGGTCTATGGCCAGTTGAGCTGTGGAGAGCTCGGTTATAACTGTGTTGTGACACGAGAAAGTGGTGTGAGTTCCATAAGAGCTCCACTCACAACACAAGTGAGTGTCGGGCCAAGCAGTCGCTAGTGGCTGAGATGAGGGCTTCTGAATCAAATGCATACTCTTACTCTGAATAATAACTTGACAAGGTGAATGAAAAAGGGAAGCATATTATTGATGCGGACCCCAATGCCACTGTTTCCACTATGAAGATCCAGAAGGAGGAACCAGAAGATCCAGAGGAGGCAGAGCATCTCTTCCACTCCCAGATGTGGGTAAAGGGTTCCCTGCTACGGTTCATTGTCGATAATGGGAACCAAAAGAACCTCATTTCAGTAGATGTTGTGAAGCGGTTGGGCTTGCTGACCACAATGCACCCACAACCATACACCATCGGGTGGCTTCACCAAGGACGTGATATTTGCATTATCCAATAGTGCCGCCTTCCCTATAGCATCAAGCCCTTCACGGATGAGGTATTGTGTGACATTGCTCCTATTGATGTTTCTGATGTATTATTAGGCCAACCATACTTGCGGAAGCGACATGCTGTGTATGAGTCCCGGCCTCGCGTTGTTATTGTTACTTTGGGAAATAAATTGTACAGGATACTAGAGGCACCACCACCTCCCACTATCTCTTTGGTTACTGCAAAACAATGCAGTAAGCTCATTTCCCAAACCAAGAAATTTATTTTCCTGATGATCCACCCCCAGGGTAAGAAGAAGATATGTGGTAACTACAAACCTCTGAACTATGTTACAATGAGGCTCGAGGGCCTATTTATTATGGAGAAACAATGGAGGACTCTAAATGTCCACAAACCTAACCCTAGGAGATGAAGCGCCAAAAATATGGGTCTTGTTTGGGTAAATTGGTGTTTCAACTTCCCAGGGACATAACTTTAGCATACTACCTATGTTTGGGGCTTCAAAAAGGCTCCGGAAGTTTAGGACCCAAAAAAATACTAAAAATAGTAAGTTGTGAAAAAAAATGAAAGAGATAATGGTGGGGCTCCAAGTGGAATAGGCGGGTGGCCACCAAGATCCACCTGGATCAAAAAAATTCATATAGGCACTTCTTATATGTTAGAAGAAATTACTACATATAAAGACCTATTTCAAGAATTCCAAGACATATTTTCCTGGTCTTATGAAGAAATGCTAGGAATTGATCCCAATATTGTCATTCATGAAATAAAAAATTACTCGGATGCTAAATCTGTCAGGCAAAGATTACATCCGATACATCCATGAAAAGATGCTGCTATTAAAGCCGAAGTTGAGAAATTACTAAAAAAGGGTTTTTTTTGTCAAATTCCTTTAACGGATTGGGTATCTAATATCGTTCCTATTACTAAAAAATAAGGAACTATAAGATTATGTGTCTACTATAGGGATATTAACAAAGCTTGTGCAAAAGACAATTATCCAACTCCCTATATCGATCAAATCATTGATGATTGTGCCCGAAATGAAATGTACTCATTTATGGATGGATTTGCTGGGTACAATAAAATAAACACCCTCCCTGCTGATCAACCAAAAGCAACATTCATTTGTCCTTGGGGAACTTTTGCTTATTGTAAACTACCCTTCGGATTAAAGAATGTTGGTGCAACTTTTTAAAGAGCAATGTATTACGTTTTCATGACATTAAACACATTGTGTAACCTTATCTCGATGATTTAATTGCTCATTCATTGCAAAAGGAAAATCATCCTACCCATTTGAGAGAAATTTTTATGAGATGTAGGCATTATAATATTCAGTTGAATCCCCACAAATGTGTTTTTTGTGTGTAATCTGGTAGATTATTGGGATTCATTGTTTCGAAAGCAAGCATTTGTGTCGACCCATCGAAGGTTGAGACTATTATCAATTTACCTCCTCCTTCCACACTTCGCCAAATCCAAATTTTGCAAGGGAAAGCACACTTTCTGCTTAGATTTATCCAGAACTATGCTGAGTTAACAAAAGGTTTTACCAGGTTGTCGAAACAAAATGTTCCTTTTATTTTGGATGAGATCGTTGATCGATCTTTTGATGCTTTGAAACACGTGTTGACCCATGCACCGTTATTTCATCCACCAAAGTACAACCAGGATTAATTTTTATACCTAGCAGCCTCTGATTCCACCATTGGAATGGTATTAGTTCAAGAGGATGAATTCCACAATGAGCATGTGATTTACTATCTCAGTCAGAATTTCAATCCAACTGAAATTAAATATTCGCATGTAGAGAAATTGGCCTTGGCAGTAGTTGAAGCTGTCTAAATATTCCATCATTACATATTGTTACAAAAAACAATTGTGATATCTAATTGCAACTCGATGATGTACATTTTGACTAAACAATTACTCGGGGGAAAATAGTATAAATGGATTTTTATCCTTCACGAGTTTGATTTAGAATTTGAAAAATCTAGATGAAAGAAATCACTGGTGTTCACCAAAATTATGTGTGACTTCCCAAATACTGAGACAGAAACTGTGGTAGAGCATCCGATTACTGATGAATCTCTGTTTCTTATCAATACATTGGATCCATGGTATGGAGATATCAGCATTTATCTCCAATCCCAAACTTTCGGCCTAACTGTCACGTTCAAATCGACAAAAGATCCGTGACCAATCTCAACAATACAATATTGTTGGAGACACACTTTATCATCGTGGTGCGGATTCTGTATTTCGACGATAACTCATAAAGAGGATGATTTTTTTTTGAATTACTACCACTCTGGAGCATGTGGTGGTCATATGTCTGGGTATGCCACAACCTAAAATATATTCCACGCTGCTTATTTTTGGCTGTCATTATTCAAATATTGCATTCTCGCAGTCTGAAAATGCCACAACTTTCAGATATTTGATCGAAAGATGCGTGCACCACCAACTCCTCTTCACCCCATAATTTCCATCTGTCCTTTTGCAAAATGGGGCATTGATTTCATTACGTGTAACCCTCACTCGGCTGGGGGGCATGGGTATATTATTCTAGCAGTAGTTTACTTTACCAAATGGGCTGAGGAAATGCCTACATTTGCGGTAGATGGAAAAAATGCAGCTACGTTTGTATTCAATCATGTAATTGCTCGTTTCGGTGTACCCCAAGCTATTATTACTGACCATGGAAGTCATTTTCGAAACATCATGATGACTGAGCTTTCCGATCAACTTGGCCTACGCCATGAAAACTCTAATCCATATTACCCGCAGGCTAATGGTCAGGTTGAAGACATTAATAAAGTTTAACCACCATGATTAAAAGGATAATCAGAATTCATAAATCAAATTGGCATACCATGCTTTTTTCAGCACTATGGGCATATCGAACCTCAGCAAAAACTGCAACAGGGTTCACTCCTTTTCAACTGATTTATGGTTTAGAAGCTGTGTTACCCATTGAATAAAAAATACCATCACTCCAATTAGCCATAGAGTTACTACCAGCTACCTCTGAAGAGGAAAAACACTTTTTGTACTTAGCACAATTAGATGAGACTCGGCGCACCGCTGCATTAGCAGCCGAAGCTCATAAAAAACGCGTTAAAGCTCAGTATGATTGAAGTGTTACACCTCATTTTTTTTTAGAAGGTGACCTAGCCTTGGTATACGATCAAGCTAATGATAAGCTAGGAGCTAGGGAATTCGAACCAATGTGACATGGTCCTTACATTGTCAAGTGAGTTCTTGCAAAAGGGGCCGATGAATTGACTGATTATGATGGGGTCTCTTTAGATAAACCCAGAAATGGACTTTATCTGAAGAGATATTATGCTTGATTCTTGTGTGAAGATCTCACTTGTACATTAGTTATTTTTCTAAGTTAGATGGCTTAGATTAGATGAGTGTGTCTAGGTTTAAGTTTTGTTTTACTACTATCACTTCTTATCTTGATTACTATTGATATTGTAGATGTCGACATCCCTTCAAACGTACATTGGTTTTGCTGATGGTGCCTGTCGTAGTACACAAAATATTTCTTCTGCAGCCTGGGTTATTTATTCACCCACTGATGAGTTAGTTTCTATGCATGGGGTAAGCCTTGGTCAAACAACGAATAATGTTGCAAAATATAGCTTAGTGATTGAGTTATTATCTGGTACCATTTCATTTGGCATTCAATGTTTGATCATTAGGCTAGATCAGAACTCATTGTATTACATTTAAACAGAGTATACATAATTAAAAATCCAGTTTTATTGAGATTATTTTTGAAGGTTCGTCCCTTGGAAAGGCAATTTGATTACATCGAATATCAACACATTCCAAGAAATTTAAATACATTGGCTGATGCATTAGCTAACAGTGTTATAAATAGACATTTTCAACGCTAAAATATTAAACCAAAACATCATTTGATATGTGTTGAACAAGATAGCCAGAGAAAGTAGTAATATCATAAATATGACTTTTTGTTTTCAAAAATATTATATCGTCTACAATCATAGGTTTAAAACACCTTATGATTTGAAATATAGTGATACAAAAAAAAAAATACAACAGCTCGCGATGATCATCCACTATCCATGGTGATGATCATGGTAGTAAACTATCACCCGCACCACCCAACATAGGAATCTCCTAAACTGGCCAGGAACACTAGTAACGTGTCTCTAGAGATGAAGAGGAATATCATCCATCAATGTCTCTAGGATATATATAGTCAACCTCTATAGGTTGTGCTCCAAGTCAGTAAGTATTTCTGCTGCCTGATTTTGTGGTTGTGCAATAGGCTCTGTTGGCTTCCTTTCAAAGCAACAGAGAGTGGTTTGCCTTCGTGGACCAACATCTGCATTTAATTTTTTTTTATCAGTATTGGATGATCAAAATAAAAATAAAAATTAGAGTTAAAACATATCGAAATGTTTCATTTACCTGATTCATCCCATTGTGCCCTTGGAGGTAAGGAAATCTCGGGATCATCTCGGAAATCTATGCCCACATACGGGAAATACTCAATAGAAAAGATTTGGTTCTGAAGCCAATGAAAATATTCTGGAGTGAATCAAACTACCACACAACCATCGCCACCATGGCGGGACATCAGTGCAACCCAGTGTACCATACGAGGCTCTCTAGGTTCACTAGGATCAACAGAGATCAGTTGAGGGGCAAGGGATGGAATCCTCTCCAAAGCAAAAGAAACCAAGATGGCACCATACCCAAAGTTTTTCAACTTTGAGTTTTTTTCTCTGGTCAATTGGCCTTTCATATTGGCCAACACCCCTTCACACTAGTTGAAAATGGTACCTCTATAACAATCGACTGATGTTTGCATCTAAGACTTGGTAGCCACAAGTGGAGGTACGCTTCCACACATCCTGGTCACAGTGAACGCAATGAATTTAAGATCAAGGCATAGGATAGTCTTTATATCTACACGATTATCTTTGGGATCAACTTCTTCACTGCAGAACTCTTTTTTTTAGCTGGAAATAGGCAGGCCACCTTGCCTAGCTCCAAATAAAGAGATATGTTCCCCTCTTTTGGATAAATAGTGAGAAAGTAAATGTATTCAAGCTCAAGTTCTAGCTTGTGATCACCAATGATAAAACAATGTTCTTGGACGTCCCATTTTTTCACCAGCTAGGTCATTAGTTCCATTTGTGCCCTCATGCCTTGAATTGCCCAGAATTTATACAATCCATAATTTCTCAATACACACATTGTGGCCAGATTATTCATAGCCGCATCATCTACCTCCTCATGCTCGCGTTCTCTCCACTCCAACATTGTGGAATAATCTGAAAATGGACTCATTTGAAGGTTAGAAGCTTTTAGAGTGAGAATTTTTAACCATTTTTTAGAGAATTTAATAATTTTCCATTTCTCACGGCACCTCTGCAGTTTTTATATAGAGACAATGCGGACCCCCGCACATGTTCTTCATGAAAATCGTGGTAGCCCAATAATTTTCCTTTGGGAAAATTATCGGGGTCCATAGGTAACTAATACATGACCCGAGGACCCCCAAAAGCGGAATTTTGAACCTATTTTCCTTTTAAAAAATGATTTCAAAACTTAAAAAGAGAATTCAAATGGATGAAAATGAATAGAAGAGTGTTTTAGATTACCTGAATTCGACGATTTTCGATTTGAGCAGTCAGTTCTCCCATTATCACCTCCACAACGTTTTCTGCCAAAAGCTCTCAACTTTCAACTCTGAATACAAAAGGTGAAAATGACTTTTTTGAACTACATTTTATAAGATTTTTTGAATGGATATAATATTATTTTATTTTTTTTCCACTTTAAAAAGTTATTTTTCAAAATGTTTTTACTTATTGGAAACATGTATGTTTAATTTTTCGAGTTTATGTGCAGAAAACAGGTTTTTCGGGTGAAAATAATTATTTTGATGATGAGTACGCTTCTATCAATTTTTCAGGCTCTTGAAAATTACGAAAAAGCGAAACCCTAGAGTTATCTTTTAAGCCCTTTTCAAACTCTATAAACATGAAAATATTTTCGAGTACTTGACTATTCAAAATCATTAAAGGAAATGAACATTCGTCCTTTAAGTATAAGTTTACCCCTTTTCCGGAATGAAATGGAATGTTTATGAAAAAGGTATACGTTGACTAATCATGGTCAATAGAGTTCTCTCTTGCATTATTTTATCCTTTTTTGGGCTTGGAAGACTAAATTTAGGAAAAATTACCACCCACGGAGTTTTCTTAAGTTTTTATTATGACTCCCTAAAACTGAAAAACACTGAGTTTCAACTATACTGGACTCGTTAAAACTTAACAGTAAAGGACTTGTCGATTACAAACAGGAACGAACCACTCCTTATTAGGGTTCGATTTTAATACTAAGTTGGACTCATCCGAAGGATGAGATTATACAACAAACAAATGTCATCCTCCTCAAGATGATGACAGGTGGGGGAAAAAGAGTGAAAATGAATCCAGTTGTTACACTTTGTTTCAAAAAGTAGTATACCACTCTTGAACATGACACTTTTGTCACATTCATACTTGGGTTGGGAATATACTTTGTCTAATAGTTAATCAAAACACACTGAAAGTCTTTAGCCGGTTTCTAGGTATTAGCTTTAGGTAAATTATCACCAAACCATTTGTAGTGTCGTTATGTGTTCAAGAGATAGTTCAAATAAACCATTCATTGAAAACATTTGTCTCCATTCGTGTTGACCATCCCTGAGTCAGTCCTTGCTAAAATTTCTTCAAAACTTGATCTAATGGTTTTTTGTCACGGGCTTTCCTATGAAGGGTCACTTTCTATCGATGACAGCACATCATCTAGAAATTTGATCTAGAATCCTATCAGTACCTTGGGATCTGCATGCCCTAATTGCAAGTTTCTTGCCTTTGACAACATGTTGCATCATTTACCTTTGATCGAATGATTCTGTGAAGTGTTCGGCTCTAAATCATTCATTCACATTTCATGGATTGTACAGAGTAATTTGAGAGCCATTGTCATTATTGGTGGTTTCTCTCACACTTGTTAACATTTCACATCATTGGCTGGTAATCAAGAGGTTTCTACCATGTTCAACTTCAACACAATAAATCACATGGATAGAATCGTACTAGTTCGGGAAGCAGAAACCAAGACCCTGGATCTAGTTTCTACCATCTAGGCTACAAGGAGTTTTATTATTCATGATACAATAGACTATTATGGCAGATGGCTGCATCCATGCTGTGTCTACTATTGATGTTATTCTAAAATCATTTCTGTATCAGAACATGTAGTTAATTTTGATCTGGGTATGGGAATTCCTACCTTAGCAATGATATACATATATATGTTTGCATTGAATTTTTTTACAGGTTTCGACCGGTATGTTTGCAACCCAATCCTTGGTATGATAAAGCACTTCACTCTTCAGAACTACATCAGACTTCGTGCTTTAGGGGGCAATTTTTTACACTAAAATTTCTCACCATGACATTTAGTTGTTTATATGGGTTCATCATTACCTATATTATGCTCCCTTAGAGGTCCAAAACCATAAAGCTCCCATACCAAGTCTTGGAATTGGAGAAAAACCCATAAAAACCCTAAAAAACCTAACTCCACACTTTTCCTAGTTCTTACCTACGGTACCACAGTTTCTTGCTCTATAGCCTACTGCACATCTCGCACGTTCTTTTTACTAAAACTGCGGACCCCCGTAAAAGGTAAAATAAAAGAAAAATTAAGCTCTAGAAGCCCAACTGAACGAATATTCTCCCAGTTAGAGGCTTTTAGAAGCGTAATCATGTTGAGCTTCACCCCTTCATTCATGAACCTCTATCCCTTCATTAATGGAGATTATCCCTTGGTATTTGGAGCTAAAATCCCTTTATGAGAGGAATTTTTCCCCCTATTTATGTTACTGAAACCTCCTTCATTCTCCTATAAATTGAACTCATATTTCAGTCTCAAGGGCACTTCTTAACTTATAGACAGGAATTGCTGAAGAAATCATACTCTCTATACTTGGCATCATTGGTATGAGAATGATCACATACTCATATCTATAGTTTTATGCTAGTTCAGACAGGAGAAGGCTTGTCAAATTGATGGAAAATGGTTGTTGAGGACCCCAGAAGAAACTGTATGACATCAAGGCGACAATGTTGTAAGGTTACTTCTTATCATAAAAGTTAATACAAATGGGTTCTATTTTCTCATTAAGTTGTTCATGTATCTATTTGAGTAATTTAATTCTTGGATTCCTTTATCACTGAGATAGATTAGTGTGTCTGTATTATTATATATTGTAGGTGTTTTTAATCTTTTTCCCTATCTTTGAATGCAGGTTTTACATGCTGAATTGATCACATTTGGAGCGACTGGATTGAAGATTACAACAAGCATTGGACTTTAGGTAGGAGCATCTCATCTTACTTAGTTAATTAATAATTCTGAATCACAATAGTCTAGAGAAAATGGTTTGCATTTGGTTGTTTGTTTCTAGATATCCTTAGGATACTAGGGAGATATTTCTTGTTCTCAAGAAGGATTTTATCTGCATAACACCTGGCACCCTACACATCCTTAGCACATGGCATGTATTGGAATATATTGGCACTATTTGGCACATATAATTAACACACTCTGGAACTCCCTAGCCCACTTTGGCACTTCTTGACATTCCTTGATATTCTCTATCATGCCTTACCAATTATTAGCATGCATTGTGACTCCCTCCTTGGCATGAAAACTAACACTCATTAACACTAGTACCTAGCACATGTTCCTCATATTCATTAACTTCCATGAATTTTGACCTAGATCTCCCTTAATGTTTTTTCCTAGTAATCCTCAACACTCCTTAACATGCATTAGCACTCTCTAGCACACCCTAGCACTCTTCAACATGCACTTCCACTTCATAGCATGCATAACACTCCCTGACACATATTAGTGCTTGGCACATGTTGGCTCTTGGTAAGTGTTAGTGCTTGGAAAGTCTTAGCATGTATGGAATACGTTGAGATTCCTTGGTATGATTTGGCATGGTTTAATGTTAAGTTTATTTGAGATCAATTGTTGGAAATGAAATGAGAAGTAACAAAGGAAGACTTGGCACTTAGAATGCACTAAGACTTTGCACTTGGCACCTATTGGTGCCTAGTGTTGGTGTGCCTAGCATGCCCCTCTTGGAAAAAGTAAATTGATGACTTAGTATCCCTATTATATGTTCATTTCCTTGTAGTTTAACTTGTTTCTCCTTTTTTTTTCCTTGACAATCCTTGGCACGCATTGACACACCCTTGGAAATCTTGGCATGCCTCATCACTTGGCACATCTTAGCATTCCCTGGCATGCCTTGGCACTCATGTCCTCATAGCTAGCCTTTACATTTTTTCACGACTTGGGAACCCAATCAATTCCTTGGCTACTGTAGTTCATGTAACAATATTGGCCTGCTTCAACCACAACAACTTGACCAATTGCACCTACTACAAGTAGATTGTGCCTTCTTCATCTAAGAACTCCCTATAACTCATCTTATGCCACTCATGTCCAAGCTCAACTTGTCATACTTAAATAGTTACCAAGAAAGGGATCACATGATCTAGCCATGACCATAAAAAAACTAAGAAACATAGCTCACATAGGCAATATTTCACACGTATGTTTAGTTCATATAAATAGTACAACATTAACTGAGAGTTTGCGAACCACAACATGCACAAGGAACACAAGATATAAGATGACAGAAGTTGAGTGCCCAAAAATTTATATACAACAATGTACAATATGAAAATATCTAGAATATTTTAAAACATGAGAATGTAGCCAAAGTGCGCCACATATCATTTAAAAAAAATATCTAAAGGACAAACAATGTTGTGCCTAGCACAAAGTGATTTCCCTTTATCTAAAAATTTTATGTCAAGACTCACATAAAAATTGTAGGCTTGCCTCCTGTAAATCCTATTCTGAACTTCTCCTAACACACTTCGTCCGTAGCACACTTGAATTCGCTGACACTCCCTGGCACACACTCTTATTTGTTCCTTTCCATGAATTATGACCTAGTTATCCCTTGATATGCCCCGACACTCCCTAACACTCTAGTTCAGCATGCATTGAAATTTTTTGACATGTGTTAGCATGCCTTTTCATTCCTTTTCATGCCCTGACCCTCCCTAGCTATCGTTCCCTCACAACTACCCTTAATTTTCAACTTGGGAACCCAACCAAGCCCTCACTTAATTACAAGATATTGACCAAGTTACGATTACTACAACTATACCATTTTATTGAATTGTGTAGCTTGGGAGGTACTCCACAAGCCTAGTGAGATGGGTTTATGTGAGTTTGGTCACAAAAGGCTTTGTGAGCAAAGAATCCTAGAAAATGGATTTTGGACCCAAGATAAGGTCTAAAATCTAAAAGAAAATAAAAAATGGAAATAAATATTTCATAAGGTCTAAGTGGATAAAACTCGTAAGTTCTAGAGGGTTCCTAAGAGGTCTAGGAAAAACTATCTAAGGAGGCCTGAGGATGAAGGAAATAACATCAAGTGAGAAGGAGTTCATTTGATCAAGGGGGCAAAGAGAGATGTATTCCTAAAGAGGCCATGATCATTAGCATGTCTAGCATTCATTAAGATGCCTCAGTATGCTTTGGAATGGTTTAATGTTAAAGTTATTTGAGATCAATTATTGGAAAGTAGAAGAGAAGTAACAGAGGATGATTTGGCACTTAGAATGCACTAACACTTAGCACTTGCCATTTATTTCCACCTAGTGTTGGTGTGCATAACATGCCCCTCCTGGAAACTGTAAATTGATGACTTATTAACCCTATGATGTGTTCATTTCCTTGTAGTTTAACTTGTTTCTCCTTTTTGTTGCCTTGATAGTCCCTGACATGTATTGTCACACCCTTTCACATCTTGGAATTCCTTAGCACTTGACACATATTAGCATATTTGACATGCCTTCGAAATATCTGGCACATGTTAGCATTCCCTAGCATGCCTTGGCACTCATTCCCTCACAACTAGCCTTACATTTTTTCACGACTTGGGAACCCAATCAAGTCCTTAGCTACTGCAGTTCATGTGGCATTGGTCTGCTGCAGCTGTAAAAACTTGATCAATTGAACCTACTACAAGTAGATTGTGCCTTGTTCACCTAAGAACTTCCTATACCTCATCTTAGGCCACTCATGTCCAAGCTAAAATTTACCCACTTAAGAACTTACCAAGACAAGGATCACATCTAGCCATGGCCATAAAACAACCAAGAAACATAGATTACATAGAAAATATTTCACATGTATGTCAAGTTCATATAAATAGTAGAGCATTAATTGAGAGGTTGCAAGAACCAAAAGATACACAAGACACACAATATATAAATCGACACAAGTCGAGTGCCCCAAAACTTATACAAAACATTGTACAATATTCAATTGTCTAAAATAGTTTAAAAAATTACCATTCGGCCAAAATTTGCCACATGTCATATACAAATAATAGATAAAGGAAAAATAATATTGTGCCCAACACAAAGTCTCCCTTTGTCTAAAACTGCTTTATCAAGCCCCTTTTCACAATTGTAGGCTTGCCTCTTGCAAATCCTATTATGAAATTCTTCTAACACACTTCATCCTTGGTAGAATTGAATTCACTGACACTCCCTCGCACACACTCTTAATCATTCATTTCCATACATTTTGACCTATTTCTCTCTTGTGATGCCTCGACACTCCTTAACAATCCTCAACATGCACTGGCATTATCCAACATGTGTTATCATGCCTTTTCATTCCTTTGCATGCCCTAAACCTCCCTATTTATCATGTCCTCACAACTACCCTTAATTTTCAACTTGGGAACCCAACGAAGTCCTCGTTTGACTATAGGAGCTTGACCAAGTTACGATTACTGCAACTAGACTATGTTGTTGAATTGTGTATCTTGGGAGGTACTCCACAAGCCTAGTGAGATGGGTTTGTGTGAGTTTGGACACAAAAGGAATTGTGGGAAAATAACCCAAGCGAAGGGGCTTTGGACCCAAGATGGGGTTTAAAATATAAAAGAAAATTAAAAAAATATATATATTTACTAAGGTCTAAGTGGATAAATTTCATAAGTTTTGAGCGTTCTTAAGAGGCCTAGCTAGGAAAATATATTTAGGGAGGCCTTAGTATGAAGGCAAGAGCATCAAGTGAGAAGGATATCATTTGATCAAGGACGCCAGGAGAGATGTAGTCCTAAAGTAGGTCGAGTTAGAGGGTTGAGTAAGCATTGCTAAAGGGAGGCCATGATCATCCACCAAGAGTAAGATCATCATGTGAGGGTTCACAAGAATGTCACATACCTTAATGGGTTTGAGATAGGAAGTAGGATGGAATATTTTTAGTTCTCTTATGGAAGATCAAGCTCAATAGAGGCGGCTCATGAGAATTTGGGCATGTGGTTTCAGTGCTGTTTCTGTGTGAAGGCCACATCGAATTTTGAAATAGTAGAGAGGGTTGAGACCTTACCTTGTGGTGGTTAGTAGGTTGTAAGGTCTGTGATAAAGACCAACACAAATGGAGGAGGGTTTGCACTATAATTTAGGGCTAGAACAAAAGTAGTCATAGGTGTAATATTGAATGATGTAACCATAGTTTGAGGGTCATAGAGATCGAAAGTTCAGATAAAGATTCAGTCAAAGAAATTCCCAAATCATATGGATCCATATGAGCTAGGCAGAGTCTCTTATGGAGGAAAGAGTTTTCATTGTTGCTATGGGTGGATAGGGTATTTTCTAAAGAAATTAGTATATAAGTATAATTCCCTATTTAGGGAGGTTTCCTAGAATATTCAATCCATGAGGTATGCCATTAATACCATGACAAATCTGCATAGAAGAAGAGGGGTTGTGACCCTTAGAGATAGGTTTATCTCTGCAATATATACCACAAATTTCAATGATGGTTTGTAGAAGTATGTGTAGAGATAGAAAATCCAAAGGAAGGTGGAACCTGAGTAGAATATGGAGCAGAAGAAATGTGCCATATGAGGAATGGATTGACATGAAGAGGAGTTGACTTTGGTGGAATTTCCATTGAGTTTTGGATAGAGATCTAAAGCAACCTGTAAGCTTTTAGTCAATGGACTATCAATGGATGATTTGTGACCCTAGTTCAGTCATCTAAAAATTGTCAGAAGGATGATAAGGTGAGTAGTTCAGATTTGCTCATAGATTGGACACCAGATAAATTGGTAAACAAGAATAGTGATTTTGAGAGGACTCAAATCACTATTAGGTGGCATATTTGAATATCCCTAGATGAGGGAAATGTTGTGGGCAATATATCAGTAAAAAAATTGACTATGGTTGGAAAAATTGATGGAAGTCCAAGTGAAATTGGAGGGTCGCTAGGTGACTATCAAGTAAGAGCTCTAAGTCCTGTACTTGTGAAGGAAAACAAGATTGGTAGAAGGGTAGGTGTATTGGGCCTAAGGACATACAGAATTTGAAGAACTAAAGTAGCAATCAAGTGGGCTAGCCAACTAGCCCTAGTTCACTGTATTGTAGAGGATTGCATCATTGAGAAGAAGGGAAATCTCCATATCCATAGACTTGTCATCTTGTAACAACAATATGGAAAAAGTGGGAAAACCAAATATTTTTTCACAACGAAGGTGTGAAAAACTGATCGAAAACCCTGAGTGTTACGGACCTTAACGGAAAAAAGAGGTAGATAGAGGGAAACGTTTTTTGAGCCGAGTTCAGTAACCTAAAGGAGTTGATTTCATTGATAGAGGAAGATTGAGGAGTTGCATAATGGGAGGAAATAGGACCTACCATATGTGTTCAAGAAATGTGGATTGAAACGGCCATGTGTGGCCACCATCAAAAAGTGGGTCAAGTGTTGTCTTGTTCAAGGTAGATTGGTTATCAAAGGACTAACACATGGCCCTAGTTGTATTCCTTGTATCAATGTTATTGTAAAGGGCCATGATCCCTGGTACGATAGCTCTACCCTATTCTATTATAGTTTGTAATTTAACGAATAAAGGTTTGAAAAAGTTAAAAAATTTCATGTACAATAGTTGATTCCCCGATGTGTGGAGATTTCGTTGTGTAAAATAGATGTGTTGTGGCACTTGAGTGTGTTTGCATCAAAGATTCTAAGCCCAAACCGAGATTCTCATGTGTCGTGGAAATTCAACATATGTATTTTTCACCTAAGAACTACATGTAACTCATCTTATACTACTCATGTCCAATCTCTACTGATCCCACTTAACAAGTTACCAAGACAAGGCTCGTCACATCCAACTGTGGTTGTAAAACAACTAAGCAACACAGTTTACATCTTGACATGCCATAACACTTGACATGTATTAAATGCCTTAGAATTATGTAACATGTGTTAGCATACCCTAAATTTCTTGACATGATTTTAAACTCCCTAATGCACCCTATCACTTCCTGACATGCCTTGGTATTGGTTAGCATATAACCTTTTCACTCCCTCCTTAACACACCTAGAAATCATTGAAACCCCCTATCACACACTCTTATTCATTCATTTCCATGAATTTTGATCTAGTTATTCCTTGTGTTTACCTGACACTCCCTAACACTCCGTAGCACATATTGGCACACCCTAACGCCTAACACATCTTGGCATGTCGTCCCTAGCACTTTAACATTCCTTGGCACTACCTAGCATACCTTGTTAGTCTCTTCTTAGAACACCTAGAGCTCATTGAAACTCCTAGTCACAAACTTTTATTCATTCATTTCCATGCATTTTTACCTAGTGCTCTCTTGTCTTTCCATAGCATTTGTTAAAACTCCTTGGGATGTGTTGGTATGCCCTAGCACCTAGGACATCTTGGCATGTCGCCCTAGCCTTTAACATGCCTTAACACTGCTTAGCATACCTTATCACTCCCTACTTAGCACACTTGGAACTCACTTCCACTTCCAATCACAATTTATTATTTTTTCTTTTCCATGCATTTTGACATATTTCTCCCTTGTGCTTCCCTGGCACTCCTAGTTAACACTTCCTTGCACATTTTGGCACATGTTGGTTGCATGTTGCCATAACACTCTAACATTCCTTAGCACTTCCAAGCATGCCTTGTCACTCCTCCTTAGCACACTTGGAACTCGTTGAAACTCCTTGTAACATACTCTTATTCATTCATTTCCATGCATTATGGCATAGTTCTCCTTTGTGTTTCTCTAGTACTCCCTAACACTCCTCGACACATATTGACACACCTTATAACTTGGCACATCTTGGCATGCTTTCCTATCACTCTATCATGCCTTGGAATTTCCTAGCATACCTTGTCACTCCCTCCTTAGCACACCTAGAACTTGCTAACACTCCCTATCACACACTCTTCTTCATTCATTTCCATGCAATTGAAACTAGTCCTCCATTATGTTTCCCTGGCACTCCCTAGCATGCATTGGTGCCAAACACTAGCACCTAACAAATATTGGAATTCCTAACATGCCTTGAAAATTTCTAGCATGTGTTAGTACTTCTTGGGATTCCCTGCACACCTTGGCACTCCCTAGTTGTCATGCCCTCATAGATAACCTTACCTTTTTTATGACTTGGGAACCCAACCAATTCATTAAAAAAATAGTGTTGTGTCTAGCACAAAGTCTCCCTTTGTCTGAAACTACTTCATCCATCCCCTTATTGTACTCATAGGCTTGCCTCCTACAAGTCCTATTATGAAATTCTCCTACACACTTCGTCCATGGGACACCTGTAATTCACTGACACTTCCTAGAAAAAAATCTTATTATTCGTTTCCATGCACTTTGAACTAGTTCTCCCTTGTGATTCCCTAACACTCCCAAGCACTCCTTGTCATTCATTAACACTAACTGGCATGTGTTAGAACCTTTTAATTCATTAGGAAGCCCTAGCACTCCTTAACTGTCATGTCCTCATAACTACCCTTAATTTTTGTTAGACTTAGGAACCCAACCATGTCCTACCTAGACAACAAAAACATGACCACATTTTATTTAATACAACTAGAATATGCCTTTTTCGCCTAAGAATGGATTATAAATAATTTTAGGCTGCTCATGGCCAATATTACCAAGTCAAGGCTCACGTCCAATCGTGGCCATAAAACAACTGGTCAACATAGTTTACATCTTGACATGCCATAACACCTGGAACATCTAACAATCCCTTGGCACTATGTGGCACATGTTAGCATCCCCTGAATTCCTTGACATGCTTTGGAACTCCCTAACACACCCTACCATTCTCTATCATGCCCTGGAACTCTAGCATGGCTTGGAAATGCATAGAATATAACCTTGTCATTCCCTCCTTAGCACAGTTGGAATTCACTGACACTCCCTATCACACACTATATTTGTTCATTTCCATGCATTTTGAAATATTTCACCCTTATGTTTCCATGGCACTCCCTAACACTCCCTGACACACATTAGCACACCCTAACACTTGACACATCTTGGTATTTCACACTAACACTTGACACATCTTGGTATTTCACACTGGCACTCTAGCATTTCTTGGCACTACCTAACATACATCGTCACTCCCTCCTTATCGCACCTAGAATTTGCTAACAATCCCTGTCACACACTATTATTCATTCATTTCCATGCATTTGAAACTATTGATCCATTGTTTTTCCATAGCACTCCATAACATTCCCTGACATGGATTGGCACACCCTAGCACTTGTCACATCTTGGCATGTTTCCCTAACCTCTAGAACACCTTGTCACTCCCTCCTTAGCACACCTCGAACTCACTGACACTTCTGGTCACAATATCTTAATTGTTCATTTGCATGCATTATTTTCAACTAGTGCTCCCTTGTGTGTCCCTATTACTCCCTAACACTTCCTATCATGTGTTGGCACACCTCGGCACCTGACACATCTTGGCCACATGCCACTCTGGCACACTAGCATGAATTAGCACTGCCTACCATACCATGTCACTCCCTCCTTTGCACACCTAGAACTCATTGAAAATCCCTGTCACACACTCTTATTAATTCATTTACATGCATTTTTACATAGTGCTCCCTTGTGTTTCCATGGAACTCACTAAGAATCAACACATATTGGCACTTGGAACATCTTGGTATGCTTCCCTATCACTTTATCATGCCTTGGAAATATCTAGCATATCTTGTCACTCAATCCTTAGCAAAAATGGAAATCCATAGCATGCCTTATATCTCCTTGGCACATATTGGCTCTTGGCACTTAGTGGCACTTGAAAATTCTTATCATGTGTTTGGATACCCTGGAATTCCTTGGCATGGTTTAAGATAAAATTTATTTGAGATCAATTATTCACAATTAAGAGAGAAGTAATAGGGGATGATTTGACACTTGAGACACACTAAAACTTGGCCCTTGGCATGTATTGGCACTAGTGTTGGTGTTACACCATTTTTTTGGTCATCTAACCTATTATTATTAGATGAACCCAAGCACACCATGTAAGACCAATTTTACCCTAAGTAAAATTTCTTTCACCATGTGAAATAACTTATTTGTTTATATTTCCCGGTCATATTTAACCCAAAACAAGGAAATTAATTAAATAAATCCTTATTTATTTAATTATTTCCGAAGAATAAGTTATTTAAATCATTATTTAAATAATATTCTTAGTTAAATTTGACTAAATCATCCATAAATAATTAAATAAACCATTATTTATTTAATTATATTCCCATCATTTCCCTAAAATGATAAATAAATCATTTATTTATTTATTATTTATAAATAAAGGAATTGACCCAAGTCAAAAATCTGTTTCCCTCCAACAAATATAATAAAATATTCCTAAAGGGTCGTTCTAGAATTCGATTATAATATTTTATTCATGCACCGAGTTCTAGACCGCCCTAATATTTTGTTATAAATAGAAGGGTTTTCCCCATTCATTAGTCACCTCCATTGCATTAGATCTCTCTGGATCTATACTAGGTCACATTCTCCATTTTTGCCTTGTGAGCTCCCATTGAGTTCTATGTTTGTCTGGGTTTTCTACAAAAACAAGAGAGAGGAATTTTAGAGCTGAAACGCTGAGAACTTTCAAAAACCCATACCATTGAGGAGAACCGGAAAAAACCTTTCTTGTTTTCCTCTCAGGTGCCCCCTTTTTAATATAATATAAAAATTCTTTCAAATACATTGTTCTTGTCTTGTCTATTGGATGCATGCAGCCACATTTTACTTTATCTGCTTAATGTCTTTTATGCTTAGATCTGGATTTGTGCAGCATTATTTGGATCACCTAATTGCAGATTTAAAGATATTTGGAAGCCATAATTGATGTTAGGGCTATTTGTTATGCGTAGCTAAAGTGATCTTTTACGACAAAAGATTCATACTAACAATTGGCGACTCCACACGGGTTTTATTTTGCGACCGCTATCGTTTTATATATTCCTGCATATCCAGCTATTTCAGACCCTAGGGTTTCTCTTCCATCTTATTTTTTTTTCCTATTTTTATGATGATTTTAACTTCTAAAACCCTCAAACATTAAAATTTCTAACTTCCGTGTGTTTCTGGCCCTATTGCGCAGGTGACAGACATCAGCCGCAGCTGAGACGACAACTTTTTCTGAAATCTGCCGCCGAGAGACTCGGATCTGTAGGTCGCACTTATCGGCCCAAAAACTGCGACCTGACCTTGAGGTCACACTTCTCTGCCCCAAATCTGCGACCTGGACTGAAAACAGGTCAGAACCTATGACCTGCACTTTTTTATGCAATTTTCCAACACTTTTTCCAGGTTTGTCTGAAGCTTCTGTCAGGGTTTTCCAGCCTCTGTCTCTGCCTGTTTAGACCTGTTTCTGATCTGTTTCACTCAACTAAGTGGGAATCTTGCCCCTTAGGGCTCTAGTACCCTCCACTTTTTGTGGGAGAATTTTTGCTATTTCAGAAGTCTGAATTTCCATAGTTTCAGCCTTATTTCTTTCAGATCTGATCCCTCATTTTCAGACCCCTTTAGATCAACTCTTATCCCTTTCAAATCACCTCATATAGTTCTATTTGGGTTCATTTTTTAGGCCGCCTCCTTGTCCCTTCTATTTTTAGCTGATCTCCTCCTTTTTAGCAGCAACCTTGCCTCTGCCTCTTTGCTGTTCTCTGCCCCTCTTTTCAGCAGATTTCTCCTTTAGATCCCTGTCCCTCTCGACCTTACATCTATTGGCCTCTTTTTCGCATCCTTTGCTTAGTTTTTTCCCTCTTATAGACTAGTTTTGAGAGACCCGCCTTCTTGGGTTAGATCGATGCATTGTTAGCTGTTAATTTTCTGTTCTTTCAGTCTTATTTACTGCAGATTCAGTTACACAGCACACTTTTTCTTTTACTCTCAAAACGTCTGGGTTTAAACAATAAAAATTAAACGCACGCCACACACTGACCCTAAGCGTAGAAGAGCCTGGTTAACACCGCCTAGCGAAGACTTTAAAATCAATTGACACTGCACCTCTCTGCCCTTGTTTTGACATTGACCTCACTTGATTTTTAACCTCCCTACCCTTGTCGGTTTTTATTCTTCCCGTCATCATTGCACCTCCAAGGAGTTTGTCCTGGAGACTTCTTGGCCTTCACCCTCAGTTTCCGGTTGGTCGAATTCCTCCTCCCCACCGTCATCGAGTAAGTCCTCCCCCGAGTTTGCACTCCGACTATTCTTCTGATTGTTTTGTTAGACCTTTAATTAAACTGATAGGGGGGGGGTGAATCAGTTTAATACATATTTAACAATTCTAAATTTTCACCAAACTTATTTACAGCTTAATATGTGAATAGTCTTAAAATGTTACAGCCAATATTAAATTAATGTGACACCATACTTATGTTGAGAGCAACAAACAATTAAGCATATTGAAAGAATCACATCAACACATAAGAAACACACATAGAGACAACAGATGTAAGTGGAAACCCAAAAAGGGAGAAAACCACATCTTATTATTGTTGTGATGCAAAGGCAAGCTCCAACTCCCTCTCACCACTGTTTTATGCAGGGACCAACCTACAGGAGGCTCTATCCTCAATTATGCAAGCTACAACTTGCAAGGAAGCACCAACTCCCTTCAATTTTCTGCAGGCACCAACCTACAGGAGCCTCCATCCTCAGTCAGCTACAACTGACAGCTATCAAGCTGCAACTTGATAGGGAAGCTCCAACTTCCTCAATTTATCAAACTGAATGTTTGCTGATTTACCTCAGATATCAGCTCTGTTCTGTATCTGCTCTTCTTCTCTTAATCTTTTCTGCTTTATTCTTCTATATTCTGCATTCTCTATTTTTTTTTTTCTCTTTCTCTCTTACTCCTCTTGAGCTTATCAAAATTGATATTATATATAGAAATTCTCACATGACTGTTTGTATTTCACAAGGAATCCGAAGTGAACAGTCATGACTCTTTGGCTTCTGTCTTCTTATTCCTTTTTCCAACTCCTTTTTAGAATTACTACAATATCTACAAATTTCCAAGCTACAGTGGGATTTTGTCTTTTCCTTAGGATACTTGCCTTTGCATCACAAACAATAAAAAAAATTAAAATATTTACATTCGAATTACAATGTGAACTCCAGCTCAACTCATTTAGTCTTTTGAATCACTACGCATTTGTTTTTTCTCTGGCTGTCTTTGTCTTTTCTATGACTGTGTATTATATCCTTTCAGCTCTGTTTTCTTTTCTGTCCTCTGTGGGGGTGTAATTGCTGCATACGTGTAACTGAGCCTTTTAAATAAATAAAATGTAATTGCTGACTTTTAAATCAGGGCAATTCCAACCCTTTTCATGCCACGAGTGTCTTGTTGATGTGGCGAGTACCGCAAGCAGAACATACGTTCATCACAATGGTTTAATATTAATAATCGCCCTCCCATTAAGCCGAGGCATATATATATAACCCACGGACCACGCGGCACTTTTTAATATGATTGCAACAACTTTACGTTAAAAAATTCCCTCCACCTTAAGCCATTTTTAACTTTTCCACATAGGCTTGCAATCCTCCATTTTTAACTTTTTCAGCATTTCCTTTAAGTATTTTTCCTTTCAGATGAAATTAACTGTGTTATTTTGCTGAATTTGCAGTCCCAAGTAGAAACTGAGCTCTCCAATCATGGACATTTCAAACTATGTTTTCATCTCATCAGCAAACCCTTTTGCTAGCTCTTCTCTGTTGCTTCCAAACATAATGTCATCAACATACACTACCACAATCAGGAGTTCATTTTCATGGGCTTTTATGTATAGATTGTTGTATACTCCACCTCTCTTAAAGCCTTGTTTTTGCAAATATTTGTCCAATCTTGAGTACCAAGCATGGGGAGCCTGTTTCAGTCCATATAGAGCCTTTTTCAGTCTACACACATAGTCTTCTTTTTCTGTTAAAGAGAAACCTTTTGGTTGTTCCATGTAGACTTCTTCTTCTAGGTCTCCGTTCAGAAATGCAGATTTAACATCCATTTGATATACTTTGAAGTTTTGGTAGCATGCAAATGCCAGGAACATTCTGATAGCTTCCATTCTGGCTACAGGGGAAAATGTTTCATCGTAATCAAGTCCTTCGATTTGTGAATATCCTTTGCAGACCAGTCTGGATTTATTCCTGATTACCTATCCTTCCTCATTCATTTTATTTTTGAATACCCATTTTGATCCTATGACATTTTTCTCAGTGGGTCTAGGAACCAGTTCCCAGGTATTGTTTTTCTTAATTTGATCCAATTCTTCATTCATTGCATTCACCCAAGACTTGTCCTTGCTGGCTTCTTCAAATTTCTTTGGCTATATTTGTGACAACATCGCTATGTATACCTCTTCAGTTTGTTCTGTTAACTACCTTCTTGTCTGGACCCCTGCTTTCTTGTCTCCTATGATCTGATCTTCGGGATGATTCTTCTGAGTGTATCTTGAGGGGGTTTTTGAGTTCAGTTCAGCATTTTCTGATGTTTTGCTTGTTTCTTCATCATCTTGTTCCTCTTCTTCATGGTTTTCAGGATGGTTGCTGCAATATATATCTCTTGTCTTGTTTGGAAGTTCTTCATCAAATCTTACATCAATACTTTCTACAATTTTCTGAAGAGTCTTGTTGTAGCATCTGTATCCTTTACTTTTGGATGCATATCCTAGAAATATCCCTTCATATGCTCTTGCATCAAACTTTCCAAGATTTTCATCATTATTCTTTATGTAACACTTGCTACCAAAGATCCTGAAGTGTTTGATTGAGGCTGACTTTCCATGCCACAGTTCGTAGGGTGTCTTGTCACTGCTTGGCCTTAAGTGAGCTTTGTTATGGATATGTACTGCTGTGTGCACTGCTTCTACCCAGAAGGTTTGAGCAATATTATTCTCTTTCATCATGTAGAAATTTGCTGAATAAATCACTTATTCAATGGAGATTAACCTGATCACACATCAATTTCGAATTGCATGCATAACACATAATCTCTTCTACTATTAATTGTCACATGCGGAAAGAATAGAAGCGATAGCACATCAAATCATCACACACATTAACACAGTATGTATGGGGAAAGCTTATAGCTGAAAACCCCCAGCTATAGTATATTATAAATGGAGAGAACATGAAGCAAATACATAGTACAAACTCCTCACAAGTACTCAGTACTATCTCCCAAAGCTACACAAAAACTAGCTTGGTTTTGAACAAGTCACAGGTTCAAAACACACCCACTACTTCTCTGCCTCTATTGCGCAATCAAGGCTGGTCTAAATAGAGATCCAAGTTCAAATCTCACTAGCTCCAACTGCACAATTGTCATTGGTAATTTCCTCCAAGTGTAGTGCAAATCTCATGCACAACTAATGTCACAACTGATAGCTAACTCAACCCTTTCATCTACCTCTTTCACTTGTCGCCACTGAACTGTCCATGCACTGAGTTAAACTGATGTGTTCTTTAGTTGAATAATGAGTTAATAATTTGTGAATTAAATAATATTTAATTCACCCAACTCATCTCTAGTGTATTATCCAGTTCAACTAAATACAACTAGTTCAACTAGTTAACCAGAACACCACCTCCATTAACTGTCGCATTAACTCCACCGAACTCTGCCACTTGAGCTCTAACTAAAGTCAACCATGCATTAGCTCACCTAACTCATAGGAAAAGCGTAAATCCTTCTGGCAGCTGCATGCCCCACCTCTGAGGGTCAAACTGAAGTGCTCCAAGAGAGTAAACTGAAGTTTAGAGTCCAAATATTATTAAGGGTAAATAATATTTGACTTCCCTATTTTTAGGATAGGCAGTCTAAAAATAGACTTCGACCTATAGGTCCAAAAAATAGATGTCCATCTATTTTTCCCAACATGACCAATACTCCAAGAATAACATACTGCAATCCCTGGACCATGCTCCATATGTCTAAAAATAGACATAGTCTAAAAATAGATTTTTTCGACAAAAATCACATGTGTGGTCCCCACCTAGCTTAGGTGATCACTTTCCAACTAGGATCAGGAAAGATGTTTCAGGAGGCCTCCTTCACTGTTTCTTGTTGCCATTTTCAACACATCATGGCTCTGGAAATTTGTTGAACATATTTGTTTTGTCTTTATGCTACTCCATTCTGTTGAGGTGTTCCTGCAATAGTGAATTGTTATTTTATGCCATGTTCATTGCATAGGTCAGAAGAGTCATAATCTGTAAATTCTCCTCCTCTATCTGATCTGATACATTTTAGCTTGCATCCAGTTTGATTTCCTGCTAATGCTTTGAATATCTTAAACTTTTCCAGTGCTTTTGATTTGTTCTTGAGAAAAGAAACCCATGTCATTCTGGAGAAATCATCTATTATCAGCATGAAGTAGGATTCTCCACTTGGTGTCTTAGTTCTTGAAGGTCCACACAGATCCATGTGCACAAGCTGGAGTGGTCTTCTTGTTGATAACTCCTCTTTGGCCTTAAAGGATGTGCGGGTCTGTTTACCCAATTGACAAGATTTGCATATGGTATTAGAAGGCCTCTTAATTTCTGGCATGTCTCTGACAACTTTCTTCTTACTTAGTCTGATGATGTGATCGAGGCTTAGATGTCCCAACCTTTTATGCCATAACCATGACTCTTCTAGCTTGCTAAGATGACATGCTTCATCTCCCTCTTTCACAATGTAAACATTACTCCCTGTTCGAACACCCTTGAGCAGAGTCTTACCTGTGGTGCTGGATCTGACTTCACAATCTTGTGCTCTAAAAAGAACTTCACAACCTTTGTCACACATCTGACTGACACTTAGTAAATTTGCTTTCAGCCCATCTACAAATAGTACATCTTGGGCCTTTCCTCTGCCATTGTTTATGCTGACTGAGCCTTTTCATTTTATTTTTCCTGATTTATCATTGCCAAAGGTAACATTTCCATATTTCTTTCCATCAAGAGTTATAAACTTTCTTTTGTCTCCTGTCATGTGTTTAGAGCAGCCATTGTCCGAATACCATTGACTCTTCAAATCTTGAGCAGTTAAAGCCAAGTCACATTTATTCTCCTTCTTTTTCCACTGGAGGCCCCCTTTTGTTTGGTATCTTTTGTGAGATGATGAATTATATCCTTTTAGAGAACACTTGGAGGATATATGTCCAACTTGATTGCATATACAACATTTGATTATAGTTTTTGCAGAATTGTGAGCATGAAAAAAATTACTTTGACTCGTAAACCTCCTTGAGGTATTGAACATCAGTCTTTGTCCATACTTTCTACATTCAATAATTCTATGGCCAAAATCCTTACAATAAAAACAATAACCATAGAAATTACTTGCATACCTGATGTAAGGTTGTCTCTTCCATGCTTGCATCTTTTGCTAGTTTGAATCATTCCTCCTTGCATGACAGTATGCAGCAATGTGTCCCAGCTTGTGGCAGACATAACAGGTGGCATTCTTCATAGGAGGTAAGAATCTCCTTTGATGGCTTCCAAATTTGATATACTCAGGGGTATATGATCCTTTCTCTGTTGTCTTAGTATTTGTTACAATCTTTGTTATTAGAAGTTTCTTCTGGTCTCTTTCTTTCTCATTACATGTTTCTTCCTTTGTAGGAATTATTTGAGCTGCTTCATCGACCTTCTTTGCTTTCACAAAAATTATATTTTTGTTTTCCTTTTCTTTTCCTTTACTTGATTCTCCTTCATAGCCTATCGCAGTTTTTATTAGAGGAGATCTTTGAACATCTAAGATTTCATTCAACTTACTAGAACTTTTCATTTGAGAAGGGTATATAGAAACTTTCTGTTGAGCATTTTCTAATTTCTTTCTCAGACACAGAATTTCTTCTTCCAGCTTCTCTTGTTCTCGAGTTTCATCTTTGATTTTCTGAAGTAACATATCTTCTATCCTCTTGGCTTCTTCAAGCTTTACCTTCAGCTGCATGAGGACTTCTAAATTTTGTTCTTCTTTCACACAGTTTAGGAGAATCTCTTTTTGTTTTCTGCATTTTAGTTTGAGTCTATCAATCTCCTCCAGAGCACTTCTTAGCTCCCCCTCAAGGTTGACTTCCCCTTCTTCTTCTTCTTCTAGCAAGAGTCCTTCAAGATCTTCTATGGCCATCAATAAAAATTCAGAGGTTCCCTCTTCTCCTGAGGATTCATTTGAGTCTTCAGATGCACTGCTGTCTTGCTGAGCATAGAAGGATTTTCTGCTGAATTTCTTTCATTTCTGCCAGTTCTTTGATGTGTCTTTCTCTGATTCTTGAGCTTTATTTCTTACTTTCTTGTGAGGACACTTAGCAGCATAGTGTCCCACTCTTCCACAGTTAAGCATTTGAAGGGGAGTTTACCTTTGTATTTACCTGAGCCTCTATCCAATTTCTTGACAAACTTTGCCTCTTCTTCATCTGAGCAAGAGCATATGTCTCCCTCTTCTTATTTCTTCTTTTCTGTTTTAAAGGCTGCTTCCCTCGTACTTGGCTTCTTCTGTGGGAGCCTCATTTCATAGGCTGTTAGATTTCCAAGTAGCTGGTTCATGGTCAAGGTCTCCCAATCATCTGTTTCTTCTATTGCAGACACCTTTGGATTAAACCTGGATGGAAGATATCTTAGAATCTTTTGCACTATTATATTTTCTGGCATTTTTTCCCCAAGAGCTTTCATATTGTTAATAATTTCTACAACTTTTAGGAAGAAACTGGCAATGTCTTCATCATCATTCATTTTTAAGTTTTCAAACTGGGCTCTATAGACTTGAAGTTTGGCAGTCTTTACTTTCTTGTCTCCCTCATGTATGTTTTCAAGAGTATCCCATATTTCTTTGGCAGTGTCTTTGTGCATTACTTTAATAAACTCTGCTTCACACAATCCATTCAGGATGGCATTCATGGCTTTTGCATTAGCCACAAAATCTTGTTTTTTTTCTTTCTCTGTGTCAGTTGCCTTCGGGGCATATCCTAATTCCACAGCAGCCCAGACTTCTATTCCTAGAGACATTATGTATGTCCTCATTCTGATTTTCCAGAAAGCATAATTTTCACCAGTGAAGAAAGGGGCTTTATTGGTTGAGCATCCCTCTTTACTAGCCATATTGGGAACCTAGGATATCCTTTCAGTTGTTAGACTTGTACAAAGGAAAACTGCTCTGATACCAATTGTTGGACCTTTAATTAAACTGAGAGGGGGGGGGGTGAATCGGTTTAATACATATTTAACAATTCTAAATTTTCACCAAACTTATTTACAGCTTAATATGTGAACAGTCTTAAAATGTTACAGCCAGTATTAAATTAATGTGACACCATACTTATGTTGAGAGCAGCAAACAATTAAGCAGATTGAAAGAATCACATCAACACATAAGAAACACACATAGAGACAACAGATGTAAGTGGAAACCCAAAAAGGGAGAAAACCACATCTTATTATTGTTGTGATGCAAAGGCAAGCTCCAACTCCCTCTCACCATTGTTTTCTGTAGGCACCAATCTACAGGAGGCTCTATCCTCAATTCTGCAAGCTACAACTTGCAAGGAAGCACCAACTCCTTTCAATTTTCTGCAGGCACCAACCTACAGAAGGCTCCAACCTCAGTCAGCTACAAATGACAGCTATCAAGCGGAAACTTGATAGGGAAGCTCCAACTTCCTCAATTTATCAAACTAAATGTTTGTTGATTTACCTCAGATATCAACTCTATTCTGTATCTGCTCTTCTTCTCTTAATATTTTCTGTTTTATTCTTCTATATTCTGCATTCTCTATTTTTTCTCCCTCTCTCTCTCTCTTGCTCTTCTTGAGCTTATCAAAATTGATATTATATATAGAAATTCTCACATGACTGCTTGTATTTCACAAGGAATCTGAAGTGAACAGTCATGACTCTTTGGCTTCTGTCTTCTTATTCATTTTTCCAACTCCTTTTTAGAATTACTACAATATGTACAAATTTCCAAGCTACAGTTGGATTTTGTCTTTTCCTTAGGATACTTGCCTTTGCATCACAAACAATAAAAACAATTAAAATATTTACATTTGAATTACAGTGTGAACTCCAGCGCAACTCATTTAGTCTTTTGAATCGCTACGCATTTGTTTTTTCTCTGGCTGTCTTTGTCTTTTCTGTGACTGTGTATTATCGCCTTTCAACTCTGTTTTCTTTTCTATCCTCTGTGGGGGTGTAATTGCTGCATACATGTAACTGAGCCTTTTAAATAAATAAAATGTAATTGCTGACTTTTAAATTAGGGAAATTCCAACCCTTTTCATGCCACGAGTGTCTTGTTGATGTGGCGAGTACCGCAAGCGGAACATACGTTCATCACAATGGTTTAATATTAATAATCGCGCTCCCATTAAGCCGAGGCATATATATATAACCCATGGACCACGCGGCACTTTTTAATATGATCGCAACAACTTTACGTTAACAATTGCCCTCCACCTTAAGCCTTTGGTCTTATATTACAATCCAATAAATCGGATCACATCCTCTAATATATGAAAGGATCGGGCCCCACATCCGACGGTGGAAAACACGTCGGCGATCGGTGGATCAAACAAAAAAAAATGCGCAATGTAAAATTTGCGATGTGCGATGTTGTGATGGTGTGATATTGCGATTTCGAAATGCTGCGATGGTGCGATGGTGCGATGACGCCATGTTGCGATGGCACGATGGCGCGATGTTGTGATGTTGCGATGGTGCGATGGCGCGATGTTGCGATGTTGCAATGGTGCGATGGCGCGATGTTGCGATGGTGCGATGGTGCGATGGTTGCGATATTGTGATATTGCGATTGTTGTGATATTGCGATAGTTGCGATATTGCGATATTGCGATATGCGCATACTGCGATGCTCCGATGCGATTAGGAAGGGTCCCACCTTATGGTACTTTGGTTATTTTTTTATAAAGCGCTCCACTTATATATATGACCTTTGTTTATATGATGCGCTGCACATATATGTAATGCGTTGCATATATACTCCAACATGGGTAGCGATTCTCGGAATTTGTGTTTATGTTATATGTAACGCTCTGCCTCTATATGCGCTACCTCTGCCTCTGCCTTAGCTGCTTCTGGTACTGGACCTCTGCCTATACTGCTATGATAACAGTTCTGCCTCTATGTTCATGACTCTGCCTCTGCCTTAGCTGTGCTTCTTTCTCTGTCTGTGCCGTTGCTTCCGTTCTACTGTTTGACTGTTACATTTCGACATTCTCTTCTGCTTATCTCTTTTTCTTTCTTTGTTCCATCTGCTCCTTGACTCCTTCATTCTTCATTTGTTGCCTCTTCTTTAAATGACCCTGTCTCTACTGCTCGACCCTCTCTACATGTTGCTGCTATGGTGCTCTCTTTGCCTGTCTCTGTCTTTGCTGCCTCCTTTGCCATCAATGAAAATATTTCCAACATGTTCGGGTTCTCCCCCTACTCCTTGTTCTCCCCCTGTTACTTTCACCATGTCTAGTTCAGGACCTAGTTCTAGCAGCAACCCCAGTTCTACTATTGGGTCCATTTCCAGTGGAACCACTACGGGACCTACCTTGACTGCCTCGTTTCTCCCTTATATGGCCGGTCTCAGTCTCCCCGACTTCAATCAGCTGATCAATGATCCTATTCATCACGATGTCAGTTGGCCTGCTATGCCAACCAAGCTCCCCTTTTACATTCCCAAGTTCGAAGGCCTTGCTAGTGAAGATCCCTCCAACGACGTCTGATCTTTACACATGTGGTGTTCCTCCAATTCCATCATCGATGACTCCGTCTGTCTTCGATTTTTCCAATGCACGCTTACTGGCAAAGCTTCTAAATGGTATGTTGATGAAGACAACTCTTTCCATACCACCTTTGTGACCATTGCCCAGGCCTTTTTATCTTATTTCCAACTCCCTCTCCGATATGACACTGGTACTGAACTCTTGACTTCTTTTCGTCAATCCTCTTCGACCCTCCTTTCCACTCATGTCCAAGAATGGCGACGAAGACGGAGCCTATGTCGCGCTCCCCCCTTTGAAGATCGCGTTTATATGGGCTGGTTCCTTCGCTCTCTCTTACCTCCCATTGGCAAAGATGTCGCATCCCATTTTCCCCAAACTGAATAAGCCACCCTCCAAATAGCCTTGAAGTATGACCTTCTCTATGCTCAATCGGGCTATGTTTATACCGTCCTTCCTGACCTCCCCAAGCCCGGTGGCCCTAATGCCTTAGGGGCATCTCACTCTGCCGACGGTATCATTGGAGCTCTGTCACATACCTCTACCCAACCTCTTCTGGGCTATGGTTTCCCTCCAGGAGGGGTCAGCCCCTCCGACACCTTCCCCCCTCCAGGTAGCATGTATCTAGGATACGGCATGCCTCCTCCTTTTTCCCACACCCCTGCTTAACTCAATGTTGCCCATCCTACCACTTATCCGTACCCACAGCCTGGTGTCCCAGCTCCTCCAACATTTGGACCTCCCACTCCCTTGCATTCTCCACCCCCGCAACCGCACTTACTACCCCTTCCAGGGCAAGTATTTTTGCAATAGGGGGCAACTAATCTTCTTCCTTCTCAAAGAAGGCAGAAAGGCAATCCACCCGCTTCTGGTAATCATGGATCTAATCCTTCAATTCTTGACTCTACCACTGCCAACCAGCCACAGGGCTCTTAGCCTAAGCCGGGCAGGCCGCTTCGCACCAATAAGCCCTATTCGTGTTGTGGTGTTTTTGGTCATTACACTCACGATTGTCCCTTATTACTACAAATGCGGCAGATGTGGGAGTCTCAAGCCACCATGTGGGGACAACACTCCTCCCCTCCTCTCCCTCCCAATACAACTACTTCTCAACCCGCTGTGTTTACTGATCCTTTCCCTCAACAAGGATTCATGGCTACTCAATCACCTCATGCCCCGGTAACCACTCAACCTTCCCCCTCTGGTTCCTCTATTTACTAGATTCTCATGATGACCTCTAACCAACCTCTCATCGTCGACCTTAACCTTCAAACTTGGTCTCGTTAGTACTCCATGCCTCCCATTCCGTCTGTCTCCGAGTCCCCATCTTCAGGTCCTACAGAGCCTCTGTCGACACCCAATGTTCCCTTGCAAATCCCTCTACCCAAAGCTGAGGTTCATACCAAAATTCCTAAGGGCCCATTACGTCGAAATGCTGCCTCTGGTCGGGCTGCCCATTCCTACAGCATAGTAGATGATCTGGCTCAATCTCCTGCTGCCATTTCAACATTGGAACTCCTCTAGTCGTGTCCTTCTCAAAAGAAGGCTCTACTATCTGCCGTGGGTGCTGTAGATCCTGCTGATGACCAATTAATTGTTTTCGATGCCCGTCAGTCAGACCATCCCCCCCTTCCTACCACTGTTACTTTCCAAATCCCAGTCAAAATCCGAAATGCCAATGTCGCTCGGTGTATTATTGATGAGGGGGCATCTACCTGTGTGATGTCTGCTTCAGTTTGGAAACAAATCGGATCTCCTGAGCTGGCCCCTTCCACAATCACCCTTCATGCGTGGGATGGCCATGCCTCCCAGCCCATTGGCCTATTCCGTAACTTTCCTATCACCCTTGCAGGCAAGACTGTTTATGTCGATGTTGAATTTATCAACGCCCCTCTTGAATACAACATTATTTTGGGGCATAGTTACACCTATGCCATGTCTTTCATCCCCTCCATAGTCCATCGCAAGATGTTTTTTCCTCATAATGGAAAAATTGTCACCATTGACCAGTTGACGTATCATGAACCAAAATCTCAGACCTCCCCTGAGTCCACCATTTCTACTGTCACCAATAAGCCAACTATTGATTCTTTTACCAGTGTTTCCCCTGTCTTCTACAAAGACTCCTCCTTGCTTGGAACTTTCCCAGGTCCTCCCCCTCTTCCTGTCTCTGATCCCAGCTTAGCGAATGTTTGCATGATGAAATCGTCTTAGGCCACCCTTCCACAGCCTGCTTCAGCTAGTTAGCAACCTCAACCTCGTCCACCACACCCTGCTCCTAGCCCTTCGCCTCAGTCGACTGACCCTCTCCTGCCTAGACCTTCCCATCCCCCTCACACTTAGGAACCTCCCTACCCTCCTGAGTTGGTTCCCTCAGGTCTTCACCATATGGGAGCCGTCCCTCCTGGCCATTACCCCGCCGGTCAGATACCTTTTCTTGGTCCCCCCACCCCCGAATTCTATTCGGTTCCCATCAAGGCCACCCTTTCCCTCCCTAATTTAACCTTGGGAATACCAGTATGGTATCTTACTCCTCCAGCCGAGACCCCACCGGGCCACCCTAAACCATATATTGCTGTGACACCCATGCAACCGATTCCCTTCGCTCCTTCCACCGCTACAGTACCCCTAGCCCCTCCGCCAGACCATCCTCATGCCACGAAAACCACAGGCAAGAAAATAAAAACTCTCAAGGGGGCATCCAAAGACAAAGCCACTGCACCCGACCCTACCCCCCCTCCACCCACCAAGCCTTGTGCCTTGTGTGATGGTATCGGTCATGCCACCCATACTTGTCCCGAGTTGCCCCATATCCAACCCATGGTTAAAGTCGTGTTACCTGAATCTACGACCCCTGAAACCTCTGTTTCTTCCTCATCCGTAGCCAAGAACCCAAAGACTCTTCGCACCAAAAAACCCTGTGCTTTGTGTGGGGTCCATGGCTATTATTCTCACCATTGTCCTCACCTCACGCATTACCGAGCCTCTTTAGAGGTCATTCGCAAGTATAAAGTTGAACAAAATAAATCTGCCTCTCCCATCCTCGCTCAGTATGCGTCAGGTTTACTCGAGGATCCCCCTGCTACCATTGACATTCCTTCCCCTGATGTTGAGATGTCGGAATCTGCTGCCCCCCTCCTATACCAATCCTAATCTGCACGACCCTTGGAGTACATTCCCTCTGAATCCACTCCATCTGTTTCGCTTGATTCCCCTTCAGCAACATTCTTTGGCTCTTCATGCTTCGACCATATTTTTACTCGTTCTTCTGTCATTCCCACTGATGACCCATATGCCCACCTCTCTTCCCATACTGATGATTTAGGTATCTTTGCAGTGTCATGTGGTTTCCTCAACCTTTCCCTTTCTTCCCATAATCACGATGATACCATCTGTATCTATGATGTCCTTCGCAGCATTAGTTCCCGCTCTTCCTCCCATATTTCTCATTCATCTCCCTCTCGTCGATCTATGAGTCCTTGAATTCCTACCCTGACTACTTCCCCCCATAATTTTCGTTGGATTTCTACCCTATACTCACGCTGCCATCATTATTATCCTTCCTCCCATTTCTTGTCTTGTGACACTATTCCACTGGCCCTCTCGTCCACACATTATATTGGCTATGCCGATGGGGAAATTCGCTATTCTTGGAATCTCGCCTCGACTGCATGGGCCATCTTTACCCCCTTGCATACCCTCGTTCTTGCAAATGGGGTCTGCATTGGTAATGCCACCAATAATCAGGCCGAATATGATGCCATACGTGTTCTATTAGCTGATGCCCTCTCTCATCACATCCTCCACCTGCACGTTCGTGTCGATTCCCTGCTTCTTGTCTTACAACTTAATGGTGTCTATCATGTGCATAACCCTATCCCGTTTAGACAATATTTACGAGTGAAACTTTTGATACGTGAATTTAGATTTATTACTTTCAACCATATACCTCAAAGTCAAAATCACTACATAGATCAAATTGCAAATCATGTTCTAGACTGGCATTTATCACACACAAGACAATAACATTTAACACCATCAAAAAAATGCATATAAATCATATATATCATATAACATGTGTTTTTAGAGTCCATCTACTCTGAAACATATGACATGCCCATAGCATGTTACAAAAACAAAACTACAAAAATGGGGGCACCACTTGCCCCTACATCGACACTAGGGGGCACTACTTGCCCTATATCTAATCACTCTCTGGAGGATCCCGAGCCAACGGCTTTGCTCCCGCAGCTCATAGATCACACATAGTCTAACCGGCCATCGCCATGTGTCGCATGATACCTCGCCATTCCGAGGGTAGCCCAATACATAACTCTATGTACTGGATGTCTAAATCCTGCCAGCCACGCTCCGACACACCGGTCAGTAGCCTCTCACATATATGATGGATGTCCTCAACCAGAGCGGCCATATCCTTGTTCTGTGCCATCCTTGATCCACTTGCACCTATAGCTCCTATTGCTGTAGGTCGTCCCATATATCCGGCCGGTTTTACCGGCGCTATATCTTCATTCCAAAAAATATAAGGATTAGTACCATGAATACTAGTCACAAACTCTAAAATGCACATAAAATATTATTTTCTTGTCACTTACCATCGGGCCCCCATACTCAACTAGGCGGAAGCGGAAAGTCCGGATCTCCCCAATAACTCATCCCATTATAGGGATAGTCGTCTATGTACAATGGCATCTGATCCCAATGGGCGAAGAACTCTGGTCGGAACACCCGTCTGACCGCCCCTCCTCCTCCTCTACACAGTAGTCGTCCCCGCCGACGCATCCGGGGCTCTCTTGGACCCCCATCAGGTAAATTTATACGAGGTCGTAAGGTCGGGATCTTCTCAAAGAAGAAAGAGCACAATACCATCCCATAGGCACAATCATGATTCACTTGCCGCTTACATAGCGAAAACTGTCGTTTCACCGACACCAACATCATCTGGGCCCAACCATAGTAGGTCCCATCCAACACACTCTCTATAATCATCATCTGCCCTCCCGTGATGTGATGGAACACCTGGCTACCCAAGATCCGCAACACTGCTGCTACCACTGCCCGGGTCTCCAGCCTCTCTAGATCCCCAATCGATATCCGAGTCCCTTTGACTCGAACACGTGGTCAACAATGTCACTCAACAAACTCCATGATGTTACGCCCCTATGGTAACACTGGCTGTGTATTTCCCACCATCCCTAATGGCAGGAGACCAATTAGGAAATACAGATCTTGGACTGTCAGCTCAATCTTGTGCCCCTGCACTATAAACACCTCATGGTCTGGATCCCAATAACTGATAATCTGAGCCAACAAAGGCTCACCATCCCTCATCAAAGGGTTCTCCACAAATTTCAGAACCCCAAACCTAGCCAATGCACGACAGACACCCTGATCCGCTTGGATTTCCGTCCGTAATGTAGCTAGGTTTGTCTCTCTCCACTTGATCCGTATATCTGCCATATCTACACAAAACCATAATCTTTGTCAGTCTATAGATAAAAAAAAATGCATTTCCTTACACCAAAATTGAATCTCAGCCCATAATAGCACTGAAACCACACCCATCTAACAGGTCACACTTTTTGGCTAAATCCTGGGCCAGGTCACACTTTTCAGGCCAAAACTTGCGTCTCAGGTCATATTTTTTTCCCCAAAAAGTGTGACCTGACCATAATGATGAAGTAGGAGTAGTTACTGAGATTTAAAACCCTAATCTGAACTTTGAATCCATCAAAAACAAAGAGTAGGATTAGGCCTCTTACCTACAACTGACGGATCACGATTCCAACAGTCGGTTTGTCCGCTACGATCGCTGCAAGATTTAGGGCCTTCTCTCCTCTCCACATTCACCACAACTACACAAGCAAATGAATGATTTTGGAGGGAAAATGCCTTATTAGAAGAAAAACCCCTTTTTTTTCTTTCACCCGCTGTGACCAAAATGTAGCCCCGTTTGACACATCGTCTGCACCGTTGGAAAGCTCTCACCGAGCACTCAAATGGGTATCTATTAGTTTTTCATGTTTGGATACTTCACCAGGACACATTTTTTCCACGAAGGGTCCCTTCATCTCTCCTTCCAATCGGAATTATTCACTTACAATGCTTGTACTTAGGGCACCACTTTACCTCTTTACTTGGCTTTGTTCGTGTAGAATTTTGTCATGAGATACCATATTGTACTCATGTTTTTTATGGTCCCCCATTGGACCTTCTCTGTGTGGCAGCACCATCGAGTCGCCCTTGTATAGAGCATCCGAGTTGAGTCACCATCCTTCATGGAGTCTATATCGAGCCCTTTTATTTTCCACTATAGCTCTCCATCCTTCATCGCTTGGTCCCTCTCTCGTGTTGCACATTATGGCCTTCCATATCATTGTCACCTATCCTCCCTGATATTGTGTCAGTTGCTGCCAAGACATTCATGCCCCTTATGCTCTAACAAGGGAATTTGTCCATCCGCTACTCAGTATCCCTCATTTCATTATCATCATCAGTGTCAGTCTGTTAGTCGCTCTTCTATTTTCTCCCCTGTCTTAGTTGAGATTCCCTTATTATCTCACCTATGGCGGACCTACTTCTGTCGACATTAGCTCCTTTACTCTAGAAGCCAGGTCTGGGGGGAAGTGTACCTTGGTTCGAGCTCTTTTCAACATGATCGTGATCTATACACTTGATAGTCCAATGATGCAGCAACAACTCTTGGTGATTCCCGAGTGTGTGTGAGATGTCTCAACCCTCATGAGGGGGTGGCCCTACAGGTATCCCCCCACATGCCTGGATGATTTCTTCATTTCAGCCCTTGATGCAGCTCCTCCCATTTGATGATATTGGCCTCAGCCACTTGCAGCGCTCTTCAATTTGCATGTATCAGTCAGATTTTGCGAGCCCTTCCCCATGTGTAGGGGGAATTTGGGCGTATTTGTATCTCATGTACTAAAATCTTATTGTATAAGTCTTGACAGTTATTCCAGGCATAACATGTATGTGGGATCCATCATTCTATTTTTATGGCTCTTATTTATGCCAGCATATTCTTCATGGTTCGGTTCCTTGTTTACTGGACTTCCTATTCTTTTTACTTTGTCTCGGCGGGCATAGGTATGCCTTCCCCGCCACCTTTATCACAGGTACCACTTCATAAAATAGAGACTTGTAGCACCTGTAAGTCTCGTCTCCTCAGGGTCTAGTCCTTTAGCACATTAGACTACCTTACATTTCTCTCTCTCACTTCCCTCTTGATGTCTAGTGATTGAGTTCTTACAACGTACTTCGGTCATATGATTTTCTCCTAACACCCGTACGTTGGGGGGCAATCTGTTACACTATTTTTTTGGTCATTTAACCTATTATTATTAGATGAACCCAAGTACACCATGTAAGACCAATTTTAACCTAATTAAAATTGGTTTCACCATGTGAATAACTTATTTGTTTATATTTCCCAGTCATATTTAACCCAAAACAAGGAAATTAATTAAATAAATCCTTATTTATTTAATTATTTCCTAAGAGTAAGTTATTTAAATCATTATTTAAATAATATTCTTAGTTAAATTTGACTAAATCATCCATAAATAATTAAATAAACCATTATTTATTTAATTATATTCCCATCATTTCATTAAAATGATAAATAAATCATTTATTTATTTATTATTTATAAATAAAGGAATTGACCCAAGTCAAAAATCCTTTTCCCTCCAACAAATATAATAAAATATTCCTAAAGGGTGGTTCTAGAATTCGATTAATAATATTTTATTCATGCATCGAGTTCTACACCACCCTAATATTTTGTTATAAATAGAAGGGTTTTCCCCATTCATTAGTCACCTCCATTGCATTAGATCACTCTGGATCTATACTAGGTCACATTCTCCATTTTTTCCTTGTGAGCTCCCATTGAGTTCTATGTTTGTCTGGGTTTTCTACAACAACAAGAGAGATGAATTTTAGATCTAAAACGTTTAGGACTTTCAAAAACCCATACCATTGAGGAGAACCAAAAACACCTTTCTTGTTTTCCTCTCAGGTGCCCCATTTTTAATATAATATAAAAATTATTTCAAATACATTGTTCTTGTCTTGTCTATTGGATGCATGGAGCCACATTTTACTTTATCTGCTTAATGTCTTTTATTCTTAGATCTAGATTTGTGCAGCATTATTTGGATCACCTAATTGCAGATTTAAAGATATTTGGCAGCCATAATCGATGTTAGGGCTATTTTTTATGCGTAGCTAAAGTGATATTTTACGAAGAAATATTCATACTAACAGTTGGTATGCCTAGCATGACCCTCTTGAAAAGGTAAGGTCCTGAATTATTAACCCTCATATGTGTTCATTTATTTTCATTTTAACTTGGTGTTCCCTTTTGTCGCTTGACAAGTCTCTTTGACATGCGTTCACATACCCTAACACCTAGCACATCTCGTCATGCATTAACACATGGCATGCTTTGGCATTCTTGGCATGCATTTGCATGCCTTGGCACTATCTGACACATGTTAGCACACCTTTACACTTCTTGAAATGCCATAACATTCCCTAGCTTGCCTTGTCATTCCCCCCTTGGCACGTCTGACACTCATTGACACTCCCCAACACACGCTCTTATTCATTCATTTCCATTCATTTTCACTTGATGATTTATGTTTGATGGGGTGCATGTCTAGAAATAGTTCCTTTAAGAGAATACAAAAATGATCACACCATTACTAACATAAGCAATTGTGAGATTCTACTTGAATGACATTAGGAAACTACACAAGATATTTTAAGAATTACATTTTTAGGGTTTTTTTTTATGGTGTGGGGATGGTAAGAAGTGAGTAGTCAATATGGTGTGTGAATACTTAGAATACCTTCTCACTCCCTCCTTGGCATGAAAACTAACACTCATTACCACTCCTTGACACACCCTCACATTCATTCACTTCCATGCATTTTGACCTAGTTCTCCCTTGTGTTGTCCTAGTACTCCCTAACACTCCTCAACATGCATTGAAAGTCTCTACTTAGTGCTTTTCGACATGCCCTGCCACTTCATAGCATACATAACACTCCATGACACACATTGGCACTTGGCACATGTTAGCATTTGGAAAGTATTAGCATGTTTGACATGCATTGATATGAGTTGGTATGCTTTGGCATGGTTAAATATTAAAGTTATTTTAGATCAGTTGTTGGAAATTAGATGAGAAGTAATAGAGGAATATTTGGCATGTAGAATGCACTAACACTTAGCACTTGGCACCTATTCACACCTAGTGTTGGTGTGCCTAGCATGCCCCTCGCAGAAAAGGTAAATTGATGACTTATGAACCCTCTTATGTGTTCATCTCATTTTAGTTTAAATTGCTTCTCCATTTTGTTTCCTTGATCGTCCCTAACACGCATTGTCACACCCTTGCACATCTTGGCATGCATTAACACTTAGAACATCTTAACATGTTTGACATGCCTTCACACTATCTGTCACATATTATCATTCCCAAGCATGCTTTGGCACTCATGCCCTCACAAATAGCCTTACTTGGGAACCTAAAATTCCCTGGAACACCTTGGAACTCCCTAGTTGTTATACTCTCATAGATAGCCTTACTTTTTTTTCAACTTGGGAACAAAACCAAGTCATTAGAAAAACAATGTTGTGCCCAACCCAAAGTCTCCCTTTCTTTGAAATTAATTTGTCCACACCTTATGACAACAATAGGCTTCCCTCTTGCAAGTATTATTCTGAACTTATCCTAAAAAAATTCATCCTTAGGACACCTGGAATTCACTAACACTCCTTGGAACACACTCAATATTCGTTCATTACCAAGCATTTTGATCTAATTCTCCATTGTGTTCACCTAGAACTCCCTAACACTCCTCAACATGCATTGACATTGTCTGCTATGTGTTAGCACACATTTTCATTCCTTGGCACTCCTTAGCTATCATGCCCTCACAACTACCCTTACTGTGGAGATTCTGAATTCCCCATCTCAAAACATACACCACATAAACCTTCAAACTATCAACTACCCTTACGTTTTTTTACACTTGGGAACCCAAACAAGTACTTCATTGACTATAATAGCTTGACCAAGTTACAATTACTAAAAATATACTATGCCTTGTTCACCTAAGAACTTCCTATAACTCATATTAGGCTACTCATTTCCACTCTCAACTCATCCCACTTAACAAGTTACCAAGTCAAGGCTCACATCCAACCGTGGCCATAAACCAACTAAGAAACATAGTTTACATCTTGACATTCCATAACACCTAACACGTTTAACACTCCCTTAGCACCATGTGGAATGTGTTAGCATCCCCTACATTTATTGGAATGTTTTTCAATCCTTAACACACCCTAGCACTCCCTGACATTCCCTAACACCCTAGCATGCCTTGGCACTGCCTAACATATAACATTTTCACTCCCTCCTTAGAATACTTGGAACTCGCTGACACTCCCTATCACACACTCTTATCCATTCATTTCCATGCATTTTTAACTAGTTCTCCCTTGTGTTTCTGTGGAAGTCTCTAACACTCCTTGACACACATTGGCACACCCTGACACTTGTCACATCTTGCCACATCGCCTTAACACACTAGCATTCCTTGGAACTACCTATCATACCTTGCCACTCCCTCCATAGCACACCTAGAACTCACTGACACTCCATGTCACCCACTCTTATTCATTTCCATGCATTTTAAACAAGTGCTCCCTTAACTTTCCTTGGCACTCCATAACACTCACTAACATGCATTGGCACACCTTAGAACCTGACACATATTGGCATGTTTCGCTGAATTATAGCATACCTTGTCACTCCCTCCTTAGCACGCTTGGAAATCACTGACACTTCCTGTCACAAAATATTATTTTTTATTTCCATGCATTAATTCTTCCTAGTTCTCCCTTGTGTTTCCCTAACACTCCCTAACACTTCCTAACACATGTTGGCACACCCTGGAAACTGACACATCTTGGTCGCATACCACCTTGGCACTCTATAATTACAAAACGTTGCCTAGTAGCACACCTAGAACTCACTGACACTACTTGTGACACACTCTTATTCATTCGTCTCAACTCATCCCACTTAACAAGCTACCAATCAAGGCTCATGTCCAAACCTAGCCATAAAGCAACTAAGAAACATAGTTTACATATTGAAATGCCATAACACCTGACATGTCTAAAAATTCCTGTTTGGTCAATTTAGTGTTTCCTAAATTGTTGCATTTAATTGTCAATCCGGGAATCGTAAGCTGATGAAGTGCGGTGCACTATATGTGCAAGATAACCTCTTTCTTAAATTTTTGTCGTTTTTGGTCTTTCTAAGGTAAAATGGAAATTCTAAAGTGAAAAACAAGCTTGGTTATATTTTTTCAAGGAAATGATATCCCCTATAATGATTTACCAATCTTGAAACTTTAAAAGAAAATTGAAATTACAATGACAAAACTTAAAAAGTGTACTGCTGAAATGAAAGGTGCTGCTAATCTAATGAATCAAAACAAGAAACTAGTGAACATGAAAACTAAACTATTCTTGCTGCCAACTAAACACAAAAGAAACTAAGCTTATGGAAATTCAAAATTGAAATGAAATAAATCTAAATCAGATTACATCAATTCATTTTCTGACCCTTCATCATTAGACCAGCTATGACTTGCGGAAGTAATCATAAACAACTTGTGTAACTGATTATTTAATTTGCAGGAAGTAAAATAATACTAAACCATACACACATGATTCAATCCCTCGCCATCAGTCCAGCTGTGGCTTTCGGAGGCAACTGAAGATGTCATACATGATTTAATATATCTAAGTTTGCAGAAAAGAAACTAATACTAAACTACACATTTCATAATGCAACCCCTCACCATCAGTCCAGCTGTGGCTTTCGGAGGTAACTGAAGATGCTATGAGCAACTTAATATATCTAATTTTTCAGAAAAGAAACTAATACTAAACTACACATTTCATCATGCAATCCCTCACCATCAGTCCAGCTGTGGCTTTCGGAGGCAACTGAAGACACTATGAGTAGCTTAATATATTTAAATTTAACTACTGAATCAGATAAACAAAACTGAAATGTACAAAGAAAGACTGAAGTTAAACAAATGCTATGAAAAGGAAACTAGCAGCAGAATAATGTTAGTCTCATATCATTAGCCAAAATACTATGAAAATGCCCGGGTTGTCTACCTAAAACCTGCACAAGAAAACTGATCAGTGATTTAACAATCATAAAAACATGAAAGACAAGAATGCAATGGAAATTATTGAAATGTATGAACAAAAATGAAACAACTATGAAATATGAACATGTAATGGATTATGATACAATGACTGTTTAAAGAAATGAAATGAAATATATATACATTAATACACATAACCTCGGCTGAGCAGGGGCCCTCTACGCAGCTTTGGTAACGATCCTCAACACAAATTAAGTTGAAAACAGAGTTTTTCACATTAAAAAGCAGTTCATTACAGACTGGTAGTATTACGGCTCAAGGCAGCGTAATCACTACATAACAGAGTACGCACATCAACTATCAATTAACAATTCAACAGCTATCAACTCAGCAACTATCAACTAACTCTACGTGCGTATGCAAACGCTCTATATAAAGCAATAAACTGTAACTGTCTCCTGAAGTTTATGATAGCAACCAGCACGTAGACCACTAAGGCCACGGATATAGGAGTATGGCCATGTTGGAAAACGGATCTATGGAAGGTGGGCGCTTGAATTCAACTCCAGAACTTTGCACAGATGTCAATTAACCTCCGCAAGCTTGGAAACAGCCGTATGGATGTTTATATGCCACGAAACAGAGTCCAGCCGACATAGAACTCCACAGTTGACTTCCACGTGGATGGCTTTGACCGCGGCTTTCTTTGACAAATTTACTTGAACCAATAGGACACGAACCATGTCCTTGTCATTCCTAGCCTGCCCATGTGGCTCGTTTCCTTCGTAGATACCTGTAACATTGATTTCCACAAAATAGCTGCGGAAAGTTGCAGCAGCTGCGGAAAGTGACAAGTTTCCGCAGCTGTATGAACAAAATCTAAATCAAATAGAAAACACACAAACATAATTAAAAACCATGTTAGATACCCTTTGGCACATGATATTTGACAATTTTGGAGGTTTAGGTGAGTGAAAGAGATATGGAAAAGTGTATGGAAGAGAGACAAATTCGGGACTCAACATACCCCCACTGTGAAGGTGTTGCATGTTCTCATGCAACCAAAATTTTGACACTCTTTATTCAATTCATGTGCCTTGATACTTCAGCCAACACATCTAACCCCCTTCTCTTCTTCTTTGGTACTGCCATCATTCTGGGTTTCTTCATGAGGCACCTGAATTTGATATTCACAAGTGCTCTGCTCAATTTTTGGCATTTCCTTTTTAGCTTCTTATTCTTCTTTTGCCAAATACCCAAATGTAACATAGTATTGTCATGGATAATCTTGTCCAGTTTGCCTTGCTCTTTGAGTGTTTCATTTTCATTTTTGATATGCCGATTCAAAAGCTCAAGCTCAAAAATTTCCTGTTTTAATGACTGAACTAAATCATCCTGCAATGTATGAGGCTGAATAGAAGAGGTACTTGGGCCTGTGGCTGCCTTCTCCAAGGATTCTATATAGTCATAGACCTCCTGCTGTTTGGGGTCTACTTCCGGTGTCTTTTTCATTGGGCTGTCCTCAAAGTGTTGCAAGGGAGAATTATGTTCAAAATCTGGCCGAGGAGAACTTACATCAATATTTTGCTGAGAATAAGATGGAGTACGCTCATTGTCTGAATGGGAGTGAAAGGAGTCAGGTTCACTAACTGACTGAAATGGACTATGGTCAGTTGGAGACTGTTCAGATGTCTCCTCACCCAAATCAATGAAATGAGGACCTTTAATTTGTGTTTTTCTCAGTTTTCCCTTAAGCCTGCTGCTTCTCCTCACATGTTGTGGTACACTACCCTTTTGTTCTTGTTTTCCTGTTTTTGCCTTCTTGGATAGAGATGACTGTTTTTGAAGAAAAATTAATCTTTCAGATAGAACTTGGTGATCTTCTTCTTCAGAAGAAGAAGTTTTATGGACAACCTCAATAATTTCTTTTCCTTTTGGTATTGTTGGCTTCTTAGCTTTAATTTCTTTCTTCTTCCTTTTTACCAATCTCTCTTCCCTATCAGTTTTCTTCATAGTAGTAGTAGAAGTATCTTGGATTTCATCTACTGTTCTTTTCCTTCTACTTCTTTTTGCTGTGCTAGCTGCGGAAATTTCCTGTGTAGGAGCAACTTGGGTTTCAACATCCATTTTCTTTCTTCTACTCCTTCTAATTGGATTACCTTCAGGAATTTCCTAAGGTTCTTCAAAGAAGTTTCTAACTAGGAATTGTTCCCATGTATCTTTTCTTTCTTTTAGCTCCTTTTTCAATCAGAATTTTTATAAGCCCATGATGATATAAATGAGGCTCTACATCTCCTAGGTGTTTTTGCACAGTCACAGCCATTTTCTTCAAGCTATTGAATAGGAAATAAGGAAGATTGAGAGTTTGGTTTTCAAGAAAATTCATCAATATCCTAGTATGATACATGTACATAGAGCCAAAACGGCCTTCACATGTAATAAATTTCTGAACAATGAGTAGTAAAGTGGCCCATTCATCTTTTATTGCATGCACAGGGATTCCTCTTTTGAAAACAGTGATATCCATACCTTGATTTCGAAGGATTGTTCTCCATGCCTCATCACTGATACTTTTATTTTTGAACCAACGTTCTCCTTCCTGAAGAAGCTCTGTGGCTGTTGCTATTGATGCTTCATTGACCAAAAAATTGAGGTCTCCAACTTCTGCTTCCGAGCCATCAAATGATCTTGCAAACGCTTTTGTAACTTCTCTGTGGTAACCCCTGAATTTCTGAATAAAACGCAGCCATTTAGCTTTCCTCAACATCTTCGCTGTGAAAATCCTTCTCATAAATCCCTGTCCTTCCGCTCATTTCTTATTGGTTTTCCATTTTATTTTCTGTGCTTCATGTGCTTACCTGTGGAGGGTTGCTTAGGTCAACCCATGGAATATTTAATCTAGCATTAACATCATGTGGGGATGTTATCACAAACGGAATGTATCATAAACGGAATGAGCACCATAAATTTAATGTGAGATAAGACTGTGGGTAGATATACGGGAGTGAGAGTGAGCAAAAGGAACGAAATGGAGTGAAACAGGGAGTGAGAATGAGTAGAGTGGGGTTTTGTAAACACGACAGAGACACGACAAAGAGGTTAATAAAGTATAATGCATTCGGCCGCGTTTTGAATTTTGGTGGCTGTGTAATAAATATAAACACGTTTCAATCAATGATTATGAAGTTATGCGGCTTGTAAGAGTCCTTTGTCAACTCAAATACGTATCATTATCTACGGTGGGATATTTGAACATGAGTGAGAGTCGGAATTTCAATAATGAAACCGTTTGTAAATAAATGCAAGAGGATAACATAGAGATCGTGGAAGGTTACACACTGTCAATATAATCATTGCGCGTTATGGGTAGAGCTCATAGTTTAAAATTACATAAAAATATGTTTTTCGATACTATTTGAAATAAACTTTATTCATACCTTTGGAATCCTTGCTTTTGCCCTTGGTCTTCAACTGATTGATCTTCATTAGTGTCTTGAATGTCCCATTGATCCTCTCCTGCATTTTATTTCATGATTTATGAAAATAACAACTAACTGTACATTCTTTTTTTGAAAACAGAGTAGTAGTAGCTGCGGAATCTGCTTCTGGCTGCGGAAACTGGAGTCAGCTGCGGAAACAGATGTCAGCTGCGGAAACTGACACAACTATCACTTGGCTGAAATAGAAATGAACAAATGACAAATGACCAGGTGGAAATGGTCATAAAAAGATTTTTATTGATGAAATGGATGAAATGAAGTGGAATGAAGTGTAATGAAGTGAAATGAAATGAAATGAAGTGGAATGAAATGGAGTGGGTGGTGAGATGAAATGAAATGAAAAACAGATTTTTTTTGGAAAATATAGAGTGTCAGGTGTCCCTGATTTTCACCCCATATTTTCTGTATAAGACTGCCAATCAATGATTGGTTTTCAGGCTTATACCATTTTTTTTCTTTCTTTTTTTTTCTTTTCTTTTTTTTTCTTTTTTTTAACTTGAAAACAAAAGCTAGGCTGGTGGAGAAGAAGAATTCTTCTGTACCAGCCTGATTGCAGAACTTTCCTGAAACAACTTGACAAAATCCTCTTTAGAGAGTGGCTTATGATAAACTTTCAATCTATGGCCATTCACTATAAGAGGATTTTGAAACTCATCAATGGTCTTGATTCTTACAGCTCCATTGTTAAAGATCTTGTCAATCTCATATGGCCCAAGCCAATGAGTCTGAAATTTCCCTTGAAAATCTTTAAACTTGGAGTCAAATAACAATGCCCAATCTCCTTCTTGAAACTTCTTCTCTTTGATATATTTGTCATGCCACTTAGTTCTTTGATATTGAACTAGATCGCTTCTTAGAATTGCTTCTTGTCTGATCTCATCTAGCTCATTCAATTGCTCCATTCTATGCTTTTGAGCTTCTGATAAGTCCATTCCCAACTGAACTGCTATCTTGAAGGTCTTGACTTGGAACTCAATGGGGAACAAGACTTCTTTCCCATAAACAAGTTCATAGGGAGAATGTCCTGTTGTATTACTCCATGTAGTTCTGTAGGCCCACAAGGCTTCTGGAAGCCTATCTGCCCAATCTCTTCTATGTAGATGAACAGTTTTGGTGATGATACTTTCAAGAACTTTGTTTGTGGACTCCACTTGACCATTTGCTTGTGGATGGTAAGGAGTAGATTTCCTGTGCTTGATTTTGTATTCTTCCATCAACTTCTCCACCAAATTTGATGTGAATTGGCTCCCCTGATCTGTTACAATTTCTCTTGGAACACCAAAGCGAGTAAAAATATCCTAATAAAGAAAATGAACAACTGAATTTTCAGTAGCAGATACTAATGCTTTAGCTTCTACCCATTTAGTAACATAATCAGTGCAAACCAATATATACTTCTTTTGCTTAGATGGTGGATTAATATGTCCAATGAAATCTAAAGCCCATTTTTCAAAGGGTTCAATGAGTACCTGTGTTTGCAATGGCATTTCATTTGAAAGGGTAGGTTTCCCTATTCTTTGGCAGCTATCACACCTTTTGACATATTGTTTTGCATCTTTGAAGAGAGAAGGCCAATAATATCCCAAGGAAAGGATTTTATAGGCCGTCCTTTTGTCCACAAAGTGTCCGCCGCATGGTTCATCATGACATGCCTTAAGAATATCAGGCATTTCATCTTCCCTGACACATCTTCTGATCACAAGATCTGGCCCTGTTTTAAACAATTTGTTAGAAATCCATGAATATTTTGAACTCTCCTGAATAATCTTTCTTTTTTCTCTTGGAAATAAATGTGAAGGTAGTTTCCCTGTAACCAAATAGTTAGCAATATCTGCATACCAAGGGGTCTTAATAGTTACTGCAAACAAATATTCATCAGAAAACTTATCTTCTACAGGAGAATCTTCTTTAGTATTCTGAATCCTAGACAAGAAATCAGCTACTGTATTCTGTTTTCCTGGTCTATCCAACACAGTAATATTGAATTCCTGCAAAAGTAAAAGCCATCTTGTCACTCTGCCATTAGTAACAGGTTTGTTCATTAAATATCTAATTGCAGAATGGTCAGTATGAATAAAAGTTTCATAGCCTGTTATGTAATGTCTAAACTTATTAATTGCATGAACAACAGCTAAGAACCCTTTTTCAGTCACAGTATAGTTCAACTCTGTGGGAGTCAAATTTTTACCGGTGTAATAAATGGCATAAGGAATTAAATCTTTTTGACCCAACACAGCTCCAAGAGCTGTATCTGAAGCATCTGTAGAAATATGGAAAGGAAGTTTCCAATTTGGTCCTCTCAAGATAGGTGCTTCGGATATTCTTGTTTTCAAAGTTTCAAAAGCTGATTGACAATCAGGATCCCATTTAAATTCACAGTCTTTTGTAAGCAATTTGAAGAGTGGAGATGCTATTTTAGTGAAGTTTTCTATAAATCTTCTATAGTAACCAGTAAATCCTAGAAAACCTCTAACATCTCTTTGACAATTTGGAATAGGCAACTTGGAGATGACTTCAACTTCTGATCTATCAACCTTAATCCCATCTCCTGAAATATGATGTCCTAAAACAATCCCTTCAGTAAACATCATAAAGCATTTTTCATGGCTTAATGAAAGGTTTGTTTCTTTACATCTTATGAGAACTTTTTCCAAATTTTCTAATGCCTCTTCAAATGAATTACCATAACCTGTAAAATCATCCATATAAACCTCTACACAATCATGGATTAGATCAGAAAAAATTCCTAGTACTGCTCTTTGGAATGTTGCTGGTGCATTACATAACCCAAAAGGAAGCACTCGGTAGGCAAAAGTTCCCTATGGACAAGTAAATGTGGTCTTATCTTGATCTTCAGGTGCTACCTGAATTTGATTATAGCCACTAAAACCATCCAAAAATGAAAAGTACTTTTTACCTGCTAATGTATCTAATACCCGATCAATAAAAGGCAAAGGAAAGTGATCCTTCAAAGTTGCTTTGTTCAATTCCCTGTAATCAATGCATACTCTCCATTTACCATTCTTTTTAGGTACTATAACCAAAGGAGAAACCCATCGGCTATCCGAAATTGGATAAATGAAGTTTACATTGAGAAGTTTTTGGAGCTCTTCTTTCACTATCTCCCTAAGATTTGGATTCATCCTTCTTTGAGGTTGTCTGATTGGTCTACTGCTTTCCTCAATATAGATATGATGGATGCAAGTCTTAGGATCAATACCCTTCATGTCAGTATACTCCCATGCAAATGCAGTAGAATGTTTTTGCAAGATTCTGGTTAATTCTTCTTGTTGTGACTTCTCCAGATGTTTATTAATATTCAATGTCTTTTCTCGAAAAATCTCAAAAGCAGAATTACCAAACTCTTCCATAGAGTAGAGAGACATTTGTCTTGATGATAAATATTCTATGTCAGATTCCAACTGAAATTGTGTGGGGTCATATTCTCAAGTTATCTCAAAATTTTCTAATGTGTTCAGAATTTGACTATCCTCACTAATTTCAGAAATGGTAAAGACAGGTTGTATAGTGTTCTCATCATCGACCCATTCATTGTCTCCTGTTTCTGTAATTGCTCTTGCGGGAGGATACAAATTGAATTTCTTTGTCGAATTACCATTAGAAATGTACATGTCTCCAGATCTACAACTAATAAAAGCATCAGCTGTGGCCAGCCAAGGTCTTCCTAAGATAATTGGATGTCCTCCTAGATTGCTTTTGGGAGTCAAAATCATAAAGTCTGCTGGATATTCCCAAGAATCTAAGGAGACTGAAATATCTTCTAATACACCATCTGGTTTAATAACCGATCGATCTGCAAGTTGCAATAAAGTAGGTGTAAAAAGAAGGTTAGGAAGTTTTAACTGTTCCATAGTCTGTCTACTCATAATGTTAATAGCAGCCCCTAAGTCAATCAATGTGTTTGGAATTTCTATCCCATTTATATGTGTCTTGACAATTGGACTTCCTGGATCTACATACTTCTGCATGGTAATTTTTCCCATCATAATGTCTGCAATCTTTCCTACCAGGTAGATTCTTCTTGTGTCCTTTAGCTTTCTTCCTGGTCTTTTGAAACTCAACTCCTTTATGGTTTTTGCTAGAATAGGAATTTCTCGAATGGCTTGTAGCAATGTGTTACACTGTAATTTGTCACCGTCCCTACCATTCCCCATCCCGCACAATGGAGGACCCATTATGTGACCTGTGAACACTGTCATGCCTTGAAAACATCATCAATGCATCCCTCTGAGTATGAACTTCATTTCCCCTTGAGACATCTCCTTGCAAAAATCCATAAAAAACAACTCTTTTTGCATTGGCGCGGGTAGACAGTTCAGTGCTCGCGCCAATCAGGGAAATCCTGTAAAGAGGTCGCGCCACTTGGCGCTCTGTCATAGAGCAGCAATCACGCCACCCATTTTAGGGACTGTTTTTTAAATATGGATGGCGGAAGTTGAGTTCAATCAAACTCACAACCATTGCCTATCTTGAGTTGGGAGGTTTGGCTGCGGGAGTTCTATGGAAGGGAAGTGGTTTTGCCACCTTCTATGGAACCTTCCTTGTTGATAGGGCCAATCCCATAATAATAGGGATCCCAACTCCCTCCTTCCCCATCTATAAAAGCTTGCTCAGATCCATGGCAAGCTAGTCTTGAAGTGTTGAAGCTTTGCATCTCCCTATTTCCCAAGTGCCTTTGTGCTGTAAAGAATCCCTTCTTTCCCTTAAGGCCCATTAAGCAAGGAGACCATTGTTACGAGACTCTGGAGAGGTTTCCCTTTCCCTGGCGAGCTTTGCGAGACGTGGACAACCGGAGACCCGTTCGAAGGAAGCTGCGACGTCAGAACTCGGTTGTAACTTCTATTCGTTTATCACTTTAATAGATGACTATGATTATGGTTCCACTCCTTTTGCAATCATGTTAATGCGAGTAATATCTTTTCTGACCGATATTTAGTTACGTATGCTGGTTCCTATGCATGTATCTATTCGTCTCTTCTGTGTGCAGGTGTTCGTCCACGGAGATCGTGGAAGGATTGTGATCTGCCAGGGCTGAAGGACGGGGGCATCTTCTTCTTCAGATCTAGCGTTGGAATCCAGGTAGGCTCCTATCCCAAGTCTTTCATTTCGTAACTAGGAGCTTGCGTCATAGCATTGTTTGTTTGTTGCTAGACCCCTGCTGGGCTAGTAGGGATCGCCTCTGTCCGCAGAGGGGATTTACCTCCTCAACAAATTGGCGACTCCGCTGGGGATCGTCTGGTTTTCCTTGTCCCTTTTATGATTGGTTCGCTTTGATTGTTTCTCCTTGCTTGATGAACCTTCTGGGTTGGATTCTTCCATTATTTTAGCCTCTTGGTTTGCTTAGCTTGTACTGGTCTACTTTTAGAATAGCTTGTTTTTTAATTTTTATTGAAAAACTCGACTGGCGCGGGTTTTAACCCGACAGTCGCGCCACTTGGCGCTTGTTGCATTTGTCTGTGTCGCGCCACTCGGCCTCTGGCGCTAGTTTCAAGGCCACAGTCGCGCCACCCCTGTGACTTTTTTGAGTTTCTTCATTTTTGGCTTTCTGAGCTTGACCAGTACTTTTCTTCTTGATTTCTCGACTGCCTGAGCCTGTTGGAGTCTTGTTTGACTGGAATTCACCTCTATCCTTTGGTTGTTTGCCTCTATCTATCGATTTCACGATTTGAGCCCTAGGGCATCTAGTGGCTTAGTGAATCGAGCCCTCCATTGGGAGTTTTGGTGTTCTGATTGTCCTGTCAACTTGTTGATTGATTCTCCACGCTCTCTTTACAGTCTTCGATTGTTTTGCTGCGTCTTTTGAGTGATTGTTCATTCCTTCATTCAGAATTCGTTTGCCTTGCTTTGGACCTAGATCACACGGTCCATCGGAAGTTTTTCAAGTCTTTCTTTGCTTTGAGGGACTTTGGGTCGATTTAGAGATTTGGTTGCTTGCTTCGTCGAGTGAATGTTGTTTGCTTCGCTCTCTTAGATATCATTTCTCAAATTGTTCCTTTTGTTTTCAGTGCACATTAGCCATTAAACATTGAAAATCAAAAAAAAAAAAATATATAATCTCTTTTGCTTTTGTTGAATTAGCGCAAATTGTGATCTTTTCCATATTGCTAGTGATTAGTGTTTGAATGAAAAGTTTGCAATTTCATTAGTTGCATTAGAGACATTCTTGTTTGTATTCCGTTCATTTCGTTTGCATAAAAGCTCTCAACTCTCATTTAACTAGTTTTCATCGAACGAAATGTTGCACCGTGGCATATAGCTTGCATTTAGGAGACACTACATACGATAGGGCCTGGAAATTGAAACTTAATTGAAGATCAATTGTAAAATTTATTCAATTAACCTAAGGCAACATTGGAACTTAACGCAACATATTTAGAAGGTCTAGGCTAGAGACGTGTTCCGACGTCGTTAAACCTAGCAGCTGTCGTTCGCCTCTTGGCTTTAGACAGCGCTAGTACGGACTTGCGCTCCCCGTACCGTCGTGTATATAAAGGGAGACCCCCATAGGTTTTCAATCCTTTATCCACAGGAAGCCGAGTCTGCCGCCCTATACCCGTGATACACCGAACACAGCATTCGGGGAGACTACCTGCACGTACGGAAAGTCCTGGGTCGATTTCTGTTTCATTTTTGAAACCAAGGTGTATATTGCAGTTCACGGATATTTGGTACACCCTTTGTGCCTAGTTTTTCCTGAGCAGTCATTTGGTCTTTTCTGACTCTCTAAACTTGAAAAGACCGTCAAGCGCTTGTCCTTTCACGCTTGTGTCAACTCTGAAAGAGATAGAGTCATCTTTTTATCGTTTCTCGACTCTTGAAACATGAAACGGTAGAATTTCTTACTTTCCAATGTGGTAAAATTAATCGCCCACGATTACACTCCTGTTTAGAAATTGCTTGTTGACCGTTTGATCGTGTGTCTTAACTCGTTTTCAGCCCGTGTGTGGTTTTGAGTTTTGATGGCAACTTTTTCAGAGTTCACCAACCAAGGAATCCCCTCAGAAGGGAATCCTGGTCATTTTCCTCCTTTCGGAAATGTTGGTGCTCCTTACATGGCGACGTTGTCCCTTCCTGGGTTAACGGTTGGGTTGCCTGTTTGGTTGTTCTCAACCTCTGTTGTCCCGAATGTCTCCACTACTGTTCAATCAGTTCCTCCGATGGAACAACATCATGTTGATTCCAAGGTGGACCTCTCCCCTTCTTCGCCTGTTTCTGCGTCCTCATCTTCTACTTCGCCTGGTGAAAGTCTGGATTCGAGTAGCCAGGTGGCTAAGAAGAAGAAGAAGACAAAGAAGAAGAAGTCCGATAAGCGAGAGGTTAAAAGTGGAACTGCTGTCTCTGAAACACTTCCTCTTGATAGTCCTTCCAACCCTCCTCGGAAAGTCAAGTTCCCGTGCATGTTGTGCACGGGAGACCATCTTCTTCGAGACTGCCCTGGCATTCCCAAGGTGCTCGAAGTATGGTCCAACGGCTGCCCACCGTTGCCTTTGGCTTCCGGGAGTCAAGTTGGGGGCATGTCTTCAACTGCTGTTGATAAGGACTCTAAGAAGCAGGGTAAGATCACCAATCCCTGTAAATTGTGTGAAGGGCACCATGCCATTCACCTTTGTCCTTATATGGATGAAGCCAAGCGAGTCTTGGACAACCCAGTCGGTTCTACACCACGCCTTCCACCTGGTTAACGTCAGAGTCCCTCACTGGGCCGATCCTATGGTTGGCCAAGAGTCATCCTGGTCGATCCCACTCCCCGTAGTTCAAATCACGGGAACCTACCACAACTATCATCGAGGATCTATGAATCGCTCCGTCTCGCTGCACCAGTCTTTTCTCATTGGAGTGATCTACACTTCTATGTCCTTATGATTTCTTCGCGATTCGCTGATTTGGAAGAAAGCATTCTTCTCGTCCCCGTGAACCATACGCTCCTCCGCTCCCATGACACCTGCAGGGATATTCCTCCCGCCTTCGAGATGGAGGTCATGGAGGAGGCCTCTGCTTCCGTAACATCAGGGGAAGACCTTCGCATTTCGATGGTAGCCCCTCCGAGTAGTTTGGTCGCTTCCTTTGATTGGAATCGATTTGCAGGATTTCACCTTCCGTCTTATGTGCCTTTCGAGATTACGGTACAGGCTCTTGGTCTGGTTGTACCCAGCACCATTATAGACGAAGGTGCGTCTGTTAGTATTCTGTCTTCAACTACCTGGCAAGCTTTCGATTCACCACCGCTTGCGCCTGTTACGCAGAATCTGTTGTCATTCAATAGAAGGACCAGTCAACCGTTGGGGATCCTTCCAAGGTTACCAATTACTTTGGGAGGGAAAACCGTCCATATGGATGTGATGGTCGTTCCAGGCCCCTTGGATTTTCATCTGCTCCTGGTGCGCGATTACACCTATGCCATGGGAGCGCTTGTCTCCTCCCTTTTTCGTGTGGCCTGTTTTCCACATGAAGGACGGATTGTGACCATTGATCAGCTGTCGTTCTTTGGTCCCAATGTAGCATCTGGTCCGCCATCACCCCCTCCTGATTTTTATCCACCCGTTGTATCTGCTCCACCGCAGGTCAACTATGTGGCTACATACCCCGTGCCTGTGCTCAGTGATGATGCCGTAGTGCATAATGTGCTGGGGGCATTGGGTCCTGACTTCCAGGATGTTTCCCTTCCATCAGGAGCGGAAATCTTGGGAGCGCCGCCTTCTTGTTCATTTTGATGTAAGTCGGTTAGAGCATGGTTTCCTCCCTGGGTCAAGCTCTTTAAAAAATGAAACTAGGATCTTGGAGCATAGTTCCTCCACTTGTGTCAAGCTCCTAAACACAATGAAACAAGCTGTTCGAGGATAGTTCTTTTAAGTGTGTCAACCTCGTTAAAATAATGAAACACAAGCATATTCAATTCGAGTTTTGTCAGTTTCAGCTCAAATCTCGTGTGTGTTCAATCTTCACTCCATTTTCAATCGAGTGAAGCTTGGGGGGAATGTGCCTCGATTTGAGACAACATGCTGGGGGGCATGCCCGTCTTTCTTATTATCAAGCATAGTTTGTGTTTTAAGCTTGCGTAAAAATAAAACTCTTTTCAAGCATAGTTTGCATATGTGTGTGTTCATGTGTGCTTTTAAGCTTGCGTAAAAATGAAATGTGTGATTAAATGCATTGTGTGAATACATTTCGCATTGGGTCGTTTGTTATGTAACTGATACATTAGATTACATCTGTATTAGACAGTTGCATGACATATAGAAAACATCATCACATGTAAAAAAAGATCCATCCAAAATAATCATATGTATATATATATATATATATATATATATATGTGTGTCGAAATGTTTGCACAGTGTGCGTCACATAAAACTCAAAAAATATACATAATTGTCTTAATACATCCGGAGACACTGTGTCTCTCAAAAAATAGGTGTGGCTAAATCCTAGAGACTAATCAGCATGGTGCTCATGATAGCACGTCACTGCACGCACTAGCCGCCTCAGGATTCGGTGGAGCCGGTTTGGAACCCCCACCGTATGGCGCTGGTACTCCATCGGTACGTCTGACAGTCGGGCATAGTCTGGGATCCCATGGACGATCCCCTCAAGGTTCTGGACCAGTGCCTCTCCTCCGGTGCCTTCCCCCTGGATCTCAGGGGCGAGTTGTGTCCTCCGGGAGATAGGAGACATCCCGGCTGGTCTCTCAGGTCCTACATCTGCATGTATATATAATTGTGTTAAGACGAATGTGTATTAACAAAAAAAACATATAAACATAAAATCAAAATATGAGGTCTTAATAGCTTCTCATCCGTGGTCCTTCTCAGAAGGAGATCTCAACTCCTCAGAAAGCCGTCACATAGGGCCAATCTTCCACAACGAATGCAGCTTGGCGCCTCAAGAACGATTCGAAGAACGAAGCTTCCAGACATCCGTCGCCCGCTCCGTATCTCTGGCATAGTCTTTCAATGAGCCATTCTCCAATCTCAGGCACGTATTCCCACATGGGCCTTCGGGCTCGCATATTGCAGGATGTCGTTGTGAATGAACGATACCAAGATGGAACCACCTTCCAAACCGGCTCGGCTTGTTCTGCTTGCACTTTGTAAGTCAGCTTTTCATGTCGTATTTAGATAAACATGCTCAATCATACACGGGGACCCATGCATTCTGAGGCCAGTAAGAGTTGAGTCTTTGTAGCCTCGTGCGGTGCCTGCGATCCAGCAGCCCGCGTAATGGTGTGGAGTACAACTCTCAGTGCTAGGTCAGGGATGGTTGAGATGTATACCTTCTTACTCCCTGTTCCTGTTTGTGCCCCACGGCACACCCGCGCCATTACTTCTTCCATCTTTTCCCCTGATGGTCTGCTCCCAGTCAGTACAGGGATTGGACCCCTGCGGGATAATCCAGTAACAAAATAAATATCAGTGACCTCCAATTCCAACACCTGGTCTCGTATTCTGGATACTTGGTCATTTTCATCCCAGAGGTTGATCAGATATTGGGGGAGCTCAGGCTGAGCTCGTAAGCAGGGCGTGAGGAAGAACTTTTTTAAGCCACAGTCTCTCAGAGCATTCATACATGCTTGGCTTTGCATGGCCTCTTCGTCCTCATCTCCGTGTTCTCGTTCCTTCCATTCGATTGCCATTCTGACTGTTTATCTGCATTCACATGGTCCAAAACCCCTTATTAGATCTTTTGTGAGCTTCAAAAATAAAGAAATTTGGCATAAATAGTAGAATTTTAGGCGGAAATTTGGGTTCCGCCGCTGGCGCGACTGTTTTGCTGACAGTCGCGCCATGTGGCGCGGGCCCTTTGGTAAAAAGAGCTCAGTGGCGCGGGTCCGTGCCCGATACCCGCGCCACTTAGCTCGGCCCTAAAATTTCAAAGGTGCCCTTACAGAGCTAATTTCTAAGGGGAAATCATTAAAAAATGCATGGAAAGAAAGAGAAAAGGAGCGCCTCTTACCTGTCACAGACGAGACGCTGAATGGTTGCCTGGATTGGTCGCAATCGCCGTCAGAAGATTATGCTCCAAATGGACCACTGTTGCTCTCCACAAGGTAAATAGTAAAAAGTAATTTCATTTTTTACCATTGAACATATTTATAACTTTTCGACGTTAAAATGAGTTTTAAAAGTTATTTCTTGTCAAATATTTGCATGTATTATGTCAAAAATGGATTTTACGCTTGTTGGGTATGTGCAGTGACAGGTTTTTGCGACTTAAAAGGTGGAAACGAGTTGTATTTTATACTTTTTCGGGCTCGGTAAATACACGAAAAAGTCACTATGGAGTCATCTTTCAGCTCTTTTCTGACTCTCTAAATATGAAAAGATCGCCGAGGCCCTTGTCGTTTCGATCTCGTTAAAATGGACACGAATCGACATTCACCCGGTATAAGTTTAACCCTTTTTCGGGTCGGGATGGATTGATTACGAAAAAGGAATACCCTAGCCTATCGCGACTAGGAGGTTTTCCCGGATATTGTTTTCTACCTTTTCGGATCTGGGGAACTATTTACGGCAGGGATTCGCGGACGTTTTTTTCAACTCAAACACAGCATTGTGCCTTCCTTTCACGACTCAAGTAAACCCTCGATGACATCGATTTCGCTCGAAATGACGTTTCTCTCGAGTTTCTCCTTCCTAGACTCGCAACACACCAGATGGATTTACCAAGGGCGACTTATATCACAAGCATATGCTATCCCCTCTTCAAGCTTGTTATCAAAAATAATTGGGGCACGGCTAAATGGTGGGGAAAATGGAACCATCGTCGTTGTCGTCGGCAGTATGTCGCTCTTGAACATGGCACTTGTCTGCATTCGTGTCGGGTTGGGGACATCTCATCTCTTTGCTTCACTTTGCTTCCATGGGTTTGGGTAATCTCTTTTGACCTCTCATCTGTTCACTGCCTCGTCGCCATGACCTTTGATCTGTTGATGTCAAATACTGCCAAGTCCATTGTCGTGCCGTTTATATGTTCAAGAGAAGTTGGCCTCTGCGAATATCAACCTTCCTCTGTTTCTCATATGGTCCTAATTCACAACAAAACATTATGTTCCTCTGTCTCGTGTCGATGATGTGGGAATCATTATGGCCCACCTTCGATCAAGGTCACTTCCTGTCGACTTCAACTCATTATCCAAGAAATTGGTCTAGAGACTCCTGATGGTACCTTGGAGCCTGCATGCCTCAATGGCAGGTTCGTCGCATTCGACGTGAAATTTACATCATTGACTTCCGATCGAATGATTCTGCGGGTGTTCGACGTCAGCTCATTTATTCACACGCCGTAGATTGTACCTGTAGTACCTTGAGGACCATTGTCATTATTGGTGGTTTCTCTCGCGTCTGTTAACAGCTTTCATCATTGGCCGGTAATCAGACGATGTTCTTGCATGTTCGACATCAGCTCACACATTCACATGCTCGAACTTGTACTTGTTTGGGTCGAGATGGAGCGCAAGACCCTGGATTGTGTCTGTTGTAATCCAGGCTGCGATTGTGGATTATTATCATTGTGTACATGACTCACTGATTGGATGGCTGCGACCATACCTGAGTCTATTTATTTGATCTTAGTTGGATGGCTGCGCCCATACCCTGGATCCGGATTATAGCATACTCTGTTCGGATGGCTGCGTCCATACCATATATATACATCATGTACTTGAGATATCTGAGATATTTGCTTGTATCTTTCGTGCAGTTTTCTCCAGCATGGCCTTCAGCTTGATGCTGTAGGTGCACTTTGCACTTTGGGCCTGCTTTAGGGGCATCTGCATACAAGACTTGTCACTGCCCTACCATTCCCATCCCGCACAAATGGGAGGACCCACAGCTACACTTCCAGGAATGCTAAAGCTTGAAATAACACATCTCTTTGTAGAATTTTCATTTCCCCTTGAGAAATCTCTGTAAAAAATCCATAAAACAGCCTCTTTTTGCATTGGCGTGTAGATACTCTTCCTAGCATGCGCCTAATCAGGAAATCAGAAAGAGGTCGCGCCACTTGGCGCTCTGTCATAGAGCAGAAATCGCGCCACCCATTTTAGGGACTGTTTTTTAAATATGGATGGTGGAAGTTGAGTTCAAACAAACTCACAACCATTGCCTATCTTGAGTTGGGAGGTTTGGCTGCGGGAGTTCTATGGAAGGGAAGTAGTTTTGCCACCTTCTATGGAACCTTCCTTGTTGATAGGGCTAATCCCATAATAATAGGGATCCCAACTCCCTCCTTCCCCATCTATAAAAGCTTGCTCAGATCCATGGCAAGCTAGTCTTGAAGTGCTGAAGCTTTGCATCTCCCTATTCCCAAGTGCCTTTGTGCTGTAAAGAATCCTTTCTTTCCCTTAAGGCCCATTCAAGCGAGGAGACCATTGTTATGAGACTCTGGAGAGGTTTCCCTTTCCTTGGCGAGCTTTGCGAGACGTGGACAACCGGAGACCCGTTCGAAGGAAGCTGCGACGTCAGAACTTGGTTGTAACTTCTATTCGTTTATCACTTTAATAGATGACTATGATTATGGCTCCACTCCTTTTTCTATCATGTTAATGCGAGTAATATCTTTTTTGACCGATGTTTAGTTACGTATGCTGGTTCCTATGCATGTATCTGTTCGTTTCTTCTGCGTGCAGGTGTTCATCCACGGAGATCGTGGAAGGATTGTGATCTGCCAGGGCTGAAGGACGGAGACATCTTCTTCTTCAGATCTAGCGTTGGAATCCAGGTAGGCTCTTATCCCAAGTCTTTCATTTCGTAACTAGGAGCTTGCGTCATAGCATTGTTTGTTTGTTGCTAGACCCCTGCTGGGCTAGTAGGGATCGCCTATTCACAGTAGGAACTACCTCTCAACACATCGTAAAGTTGATACAAACATTCTTCAATTCATCTAGGAAGTCATAGTTAGCAACAAGATTTGTTTTTCCACCCCTTTGTCAATTTGTAGTCTTTCAGGAAAAGGAGGTGTAGATGAAGATGCAGGTTGCTCAACTATAGGAGTTGTGGGTGTTAACTTTTCTTTTTCTTTTTGAATATTTGAATTTTGAAGAGATTCTTCCTCATAACCCTTATTGACTTGAAGAGAATCCTCCTCAGAGGTATCTTTCTCTTGGATATCTATAGAAGGTTTTTCTAAAACTCTACCAGATCTGAGTTGTACATCGTTGAGAGGAACAATCATATAGGTAGGAAATTGTTGTCCTTCTACTATATAAGTAGTTTGAGGATTCTTATTGTTAGGATTTGGCAATGGCTGAGCTGGAAGTTGATTTGTCTTCTGTTGGTATGGGAGCATGAGTTGAGGATTTGTATTTTGTTGAGAAGGTTGTTGGTGTGGAAATGGCAATGAAAGTTGTGGATTTGGGCTTGGAAGTTGTGGAGCTTGTTGATTTTGAAAAGATGGAGGATATTGATAAAATTGAGCAAATCTCCCATAAGGATTTTGCATCCCTTGTACCCATGGCTGATATGAATTTTGATGTTGGGGCCAAGGTTGTTGCCAAGGAGTCCAATTTGGTGGGGTTTGAAGATTCATAGGATTATTAAACCCTTGAAATTGTTGTCCCTGCCAAGGTCTCCTTGCGACAAAACAGAGAGATTCTATTGAATTTGGATCTTCTTGAAAAACAGCTTTGAGTCCAGGGATTGAAGGACAATCCTTGATCTCATGATTTTATGAGCAAATCATACATGTTTCTACAACTTTTGCATCCAAGGGACATTCCCTTAAAGCATGTTTCTTTCTACATTTTGGACAAAAGATGGCTAAAGCATCTGTTTCTGCTTTCTGCTTGTTTTGGATTTTAAGGGTGTCTAGTTGTTCACTAAGACCCCCTAAGATATCAGTTTTAAACTCATCAAGCATATTACCAATCTCTGCCCCACTTACTGATCCAGTTGCAGATTTGTTAGCCCTAATAAGAGAAGAATCCCTAGGCCCTTTTCCAGTTTTAGATCTTCCCCTTGAGAATTGGATACATAGTTCTGTTATATCATGAAATGGGAGTTGAGAAATGTCTCCTTTCCCCATCATGTTTAAAATTTCTATCCATTCATCTCTAATGGCTTTTAATAGGAGGGCTTTCAAGGTTTCATTATCTAAGTTGCTCATCTTTGCTCTTTTCAAGTTGTATTTAAATCTTTCAATAAGGTCTTCCAAATTTTCATCTTCTTTTTGCATCATTTTGAATACCTCATCCTTGTGATTGGTGGGCATACAATAGTCCAAGTATCTATCCAAAAATGTTTGTTTCATATCATTCCAAGTCCCGATAGATTGAGTGGCTAATCCCATGAACCATTTCAAAGCAGATCCCTTCAATGTTGAAGGAAACAGTTTGAGTTTTTGAGAATCTTCCATATAGTCATAAGTTCGGCACACTACTTCAAACTCAAACATAAATGTTTCAGGATCCTCACTTCGTAATCCATAAAAGTTAGGGAGAACAGATGGTGAGATATTTTTCATTGTTGCATGAGTTTCCTCATCAACTATAGGGAATCCAAGAAAATTGTCCCTATTTCTACCATTATTTCCTTCACCATTGTTATCTCCATTATCTCCTCCTCTTCTACCTCCACCTCTATTTATTACTTCCTCTGCCATGATAGTTTCTTTAGAGTCCTTATAGTCCTCTAGTTCTTCTACCAAGGAGGGATGAGAGAAAGTCTCTTTGTTTTCTAAGTGGGTTTTAGTAGGTGGTATAGGAGAATCCTCTAATTCAGCTGTTCTTTGACTTCCAAAAATCTTAAGGCTAGGGGTAGATGGTGGTGAATCTGGTCTATGCCTTGAAGAAGATGGAGTTGTAAAAATCGAACTCTTGGCTTTAGCTATAAACCTTCCCCTAGAATCTCTTGCTCTATGCATGTCATTTTTTTTATTTTTATTTTTTATTTTTAAAAGTTGGGCTAATAATTCTCTTTCTGATCTTCCAGGTCACACTAGGTGCAAGAAGAGAGCATACTTAAGAAATTACTAAACCAATAACTCTCTTTTCTGATCCTCCAGATCACACTAGGTGCAAGAGGAGAGCATACTTCAAGAAGTTATCAAGTTTTTCCTTCTTTTATGATTTTATGTTTTTTTTTTTTAAGAAATTGGCTACCTAGTTACACTTCCCCGGCAACGGCGCCAAAATGTTTGGTCAATTTAGTGTGTCCTAAATTGCCGCATTTAATTGTCAATCCGGGAATCGTAAGCTGATGAAGTGCGGCGCACTATATGTGCAAGATAACCTCTTTCTTAACTTTTTGTCGTTTTTGGTCTTTCTAAGGTAAAATGGAAATTCTAAAGTGAAAAACAAGCTTGGTTATATTTGTTCAAGGAAATGATATCCCCTATAATGATTTACCAATCTTGAAACTTTAAAAGCAAATTGAAATTACAATGACAAAACTTAAAAAGTGTAATGCTGAAATGAAAGGTGCTGCTAATCTAATGAATCAAAACAAGAAACTAGTGAACATGAAAACTAAACTATTCTTGCTGCCAACTGAACACAAAAGAAACTAAGCTTATGGAAATTCAAAATTGCAATGAAATAAATCTAAATGAGATTACATCAATTCATTTTCTGACCCTTCATCATTAGACCAGCTATGACTTGCGGAAGTAATCATAAACAACTTGTGTAACTGATTATTTAATTTGCAGGAAGTAAACTAATACTAAACCATACACACATGATTCAATCATTATCAGTCCAAATTGGTGGCTTTGGAGTAAATCAAGATGTCATATATTTAAACATGGCATCTAAGCTTCTTAAAAGAAACTAATACTAAATCTACAATTCATAATGCAATTTCTCACCATCGCCAAATTGTGGCTTTCGATAAATCAAGGACGGTGAGCAAATTTAACATATCTAATTTTATGAAAAGAAACTACACAAACTACATATTTATCATATAATTTCCTCACCATCACCCAACGGTGTTTTTGAGGTAAATCAAGACACTATGAGCAGTTTTAATATATTTAAAATTAATTCACCTAATCAAGATGAACAAAACTTGTAATGTACAAAGCAAGACCTGGGTTAAAAAAAAAGGAACTATAAAGAGAATAATGTTAGTCTCATATCATTAGCCAAAATACTATGAAAATGCCCGGGCTGTCTACCTAAAACCTGCACAAGAAAACTGATCAGTGATTTAACAATCATAAGAACAGGAAAGACAAGAATGCAATGGAAATTATTGAAATGTATGAACAAAAATGAAACAACTATGAAATATGAACATGTAATGAATTATGATACAATGACTTTTTAAAGAAATGAAATGAAATATATATACATTAATACACAGAACCTCGGCTGAGCAGGGGCCCTCTACGCAGCTTTGGTAACGATCCTCAACACAAATTAAGTTGAAAACAGAGTCTTTCACATTAAAAAGTAGTTCATTACAGACTGGTAGTATTACGGCTCAAGGCAGCGTAATCACTACATAACAGAGTACGCACATCAACTATCAATTAACAACTCAACAGCTATGATCAACTAACTCTACGTGCGTATGCAAACGCTCTATATAAAGCAATAAACTGTAACTATCTCCTGAAGTTTATGATAGCAGCCAGCACGTAGACCACTAAGGCCACGGATATAGGAGTATGGCCATGTTGGAAAACGGATCTATGGAAGGTGGGGGCTTGAATTCAACTCCAGAACTTTGCACAGATGTCAATTAACCTCCGCAAGCTTAGAAACGGCCGTATGGGTGTTTATATGCCACGAAACAGAGTCCAGCCGACATAGAACTCCATAGTTGACTTCCACGTGGATGGCTTTGACCGCGGCTTTCTTTGACGAATTTACTTGAACCTATAGGACACGAACCATGTCCTTGTCATTCCTAGCCTGCCCATGTGGCTCGTTTCCTTCGTGGACACCTGTAACATAGATTTCCACAAAATAGCTGCGGAAAGTTGCAGCAGCTACGGAAAGTGACAAGTTTCCGCAGCTGTATGAACAAAATCTAAATCAAATAGAAAACACAAAAACATAATTAAAAACCATGTTAGATACCCTTTTGCACATGATATTGACAATTTTGGAGGTTTAGGTGAGTGAAAAAGATATGGAAAAGTGTATGGAAAAGAGGCAAATTCGGGACTCAACAATTCCTTGGCACTATATGACGCGTGTTATCATCGCCTACATTCCTTTCCATTCTTTGTCAATCCCTAGCACACCCTAGCACTGCCTGATATTCCCTGACACTCTAGCATGCCTTGGCACTGCCTAGGATATAACCCTGTCACTCCCTCCTTAACACACTTGGAACTCGCTAAAAATCCCTATCACACACTCTTATCCATTCATTTCCATGCATTTTGAACTAGTTCTCCCTTGTGTTTCCATGGCACTCCCCAACATTCCCTGACACACATTGGCACACCATAGCAGCTGATACATCTTGGAATGTCACCCACTCTAACATTCCTTGGCACTACATAGCATACCATGTCACTCCCTCCTTAGCACACGCATAACTCACTAAAAATCCCAGTCACACACTCTTATTCATTCATTTCCACACATTTCAAACTAGCACTCCCTTGCATTTCCATGGAACTCCATAATGCTCCTTGACATGCATTGAAACACCCTAGCACCTAACACATGTTGGCATGTTGCTCTAGCCTCTAGCATTTCGTAACACTTCCTAGTATACCTTTTCACTCCCTCATTAGCACACTTCCTGTCACGAATTCTTAGTCATTCATTTTCATGCATTAATTTGACCTAGTGCTCCCTTGTGTTTCCTTGACATGCCCTAACAATTCATAGCACATGTTGGCACACCCTGGCACCTGACACATCTTGTTCACATGTCATCTTGGCACTCTAGCATGACTTAGCATTGCCTAACATACCATGTCACTTCCTCCTTAGCACACATGGAACTTGATGACACGCCCTGTCACACACTCTTATTCATTCATTTCCATGCATTTTAACCTAGTGTTCCCTTGTGTTTCCCTGACACTCCCTAACATTAATAGCACACGTTTGCATGCCTTGGCATCTACAACATCTTGGTCGCATTTTTCCTTGTAACTCTCGCATGACTTAACACTACCTAGCATACCATGTCACTCCTTCCTTAGCACACCCACAAATTGTTGACCCACCCTGTCATACACTCTTATTCATTCATTTCCATGCATGTTTAGCTAGTGCTCCCTTGTGTTTCCCTGACACTCCCTAACACTCCTTAGAATTCATTGACACACCTTGGCACTTGGCACATATTGGTATGCTTCTATATAACTATAAAATTCCTTGGAACTACCTAACATACCTTTTCACTCCCTCCTTAGCACACCTATAACTAACTTATGCTTCATTTCCATGCATTTGAAACCAGTGCTCCCTTATGTGTCCCTAGCACCTGGCCCTCACACCTTGGCATGCATTTACATACATTAGCACTTGGCAAATATTGGCACTTGGCATGTATTGGAACTTGTTATTAGTGTACCTAGCATGCCCCTTTTGAAAAAGGTAAAGTCCTAACTTATTAACCTTCTCATGTGTTCATTTCCTTGCATTTTAGCTTGGTTTTCCCTTTTGTTGCCTTGGCACTCCTTGACACATGTTGGTACACCCTGGCATCCTGCACACCTTGGCTTGCCTTAGCCACCTACTTGTTGTTAAGAAATAACCATGAGAAATGAACTCTTTTCTTAGTGGGATCCTACTATGCATTTCATTACATAATGACATGATAATTATAGCTAAGCACGACATCACTAAGAGAAGAAAGATGCATTACCAAGCAAAGGGAATTAAAGGGAATAATTTTTCCCAAATGTAGACCTAGTGATCAAAGCGAATTTACTTGGTGAATATGCTTAATGAAAATATGAAGAATTGTGATTATTTACTTGGTGAATGTTTTTAATGAAAATATGAAGCATTGTGCTTAGTGAAGATCAAGGAAAAGGCGTACACCTAACATCGAGCATAATAATTAGTGAAGAGTGTAGGGATAAGTAAAGAAATAGTAAAGGACTTCCAACTCTACAAAGGAAAGGGCATGTTGAGTACAATTCCAATTTCTTGATTTCCTATGTTGGACCTTGAAGAAGACATTTGAGGTGTTTAGTTGGAGTTCCTCAAGCTTAGTTTGCGAAAATTGAGCAAATGAATAACCTAACCACCATGTAAAGGAGAATGGATTTCCACACAAGGGTAACACTAAACATGTTGTATTTGATAATACTCTCACATAAGGAAATAGAATTAAGAAATTCAATCTATTCCTTCATCATATGTTAGAATAACCTGTCCACTCACATTTGAAAATAAAATAATGAGCCTATAGCTACACACATCAACCAAAATAGTGAAAAAGTAATAAGAAAAAAATTATAAATAAAATATCAATTAACCTACCACTAATCACATAGTAATATAATATAATGACATGTTAAATGTCCACACCATTAATTTCTCTTCTTTTCTAACAACATTAGAAACCATATTAATATAACATTACATTAAAATATTACATGAATTTCTTATCATTTTTAACAACACTAGAAACCATACTAAAATATCATTACATCATTTTACTAAAAACCATACTAAAATAACATTACATCATTTTTAGAAATGACATAAACTGTGAAATTTTGTGAATAAATAAATGAACACAAAAATTCTTCGGACTACCACAACTTTATTCAACCAATCATGCCAAATTCCTATAAACCACTAGGAATTCCATACGAGTTGAAATTTCAACCAACTCAATTTCACTTCAAAGTTGGGCCACTCACAAATTTTGAAGGGTGACAGTCTAGCAATCTACATTAGTTTTTTAGTCAATATTTTAGTCAAATTTGTTTAATCAATCCTTCAATTAGAAAAATTGCAAGAAATTTGAAATTTCGTATCCAGAAATAATTATGAGGGAAAACGCAAATCGTATCCGGAAATAATTTCGAGGGAAAACGCAAATCCAAAATAACAAGCATGGATCAACACATAATTTCTGATCACTACAAATATGAGCATCATCGACATTTAATTAAGATCGATTGCAAGAGATATGAAATTTCGTATCCGAAAAGAATTCCGAGGAAAAATGCAAATCCAAAATAACAGGCATGGAGCAGCACATCATGTCTGATCATTGTGAAGATGAGCATCATCGACATTCTCAGGCGGGTAGATTCCATCTGCAAAAAGTATGAAAGTACGATATTGAAAAACATAGGTAAAATCAGATCTCCAGAAATGACGCCTTCACCAGGATTCAATACTGTTGTCAAGTCTGACATTGAGGTTGCAAAGTAGGTTAGTAAGCCCTACATTTCCCCTGGCTCTATTTTTAAAATGCTGGGAAAAAATGCTAAATTGTGTGGCTTTTTTGGTACCAAAAAGTAGAATATATAGTGAAGTATAAGAACACGACAGTGGTCACAACCCTGAATGCTGAAATTCAACATACCAAGGCCATATTGCATGAAGAGATTCCAAAGTTGCAGAAATTGGAAAAAAAAAAGGCCAGGATTAGTTATCCTTAATTTTATCCAAGTGTTTTTAGGGCTTTCTCAGGGTTTTGTAGATTTTTCTCTTCAATTACTCAATATTTTAATGATCCAGCAGCCTTTTCATCTCAATGTTGAATGGCGTAGTTCGAGGAAGCCTGAATTTGAACATGTTTCAGAGCAGAACCTGTTCCAAAAAACCAATTGGTAAGGAGGCTTTAAAAATCCACTTATCATATTATTGCATATTTTATTTCAAATTTACACCAAAAAAATCACTGTAATATTCTAGAGTTACAAAAGCATAATATTCTTTAAATATGTTCCTGCATACAGGGAATCAATGAGATTACTTTTATTTTCATAATATCAAATGTATGTTTGAAAAAAGTCTCTATCACTATATCCCTGCTATCCACAACATCAACTATTGTTTGTTGAGCAACATCTTCAACCACTTCCTTACCAATACAAGACATGTTGAAGCCATGTAAATTTCCTAAAACGATAGACTAGTTCCACCTTTTCCAACACCAACCACATACTCCTAGCTATGTCTGGAAGGATTGACCCACCAGGTTTCAACCAATTATCACGAGCATAAATAAGTGAGCGGAGAAATGATTCATAAAACATGCATTATCCCATCCACTCACTCACTATCCCATATACACTTTGACTTTCAATTTCCATGCAGTTTTCAATATCTTCTATCATATTGTGGACTACAGTAATAAATCCATGCGAGTTTTGATTTTTGGCATTTTCACTTTCTTCTTTGAGCATGTTATTTTTTTTTCCAGCCTAACAAGCTACAAATTCCATCTTCTCAGTTGCTTCAACTGCAATTACTTTTACAGCTCCTACCTAGCTAAGATTCTTTTATAGCTCCTACCTAATGACCACCTCCAAATGTTTATTTCTTTTTAATTTTGGGGGAGGGGGATTTTTTTGGTGTATTGAACGGGGAAAGGGGACATAAGGGTATCATGGATGGGTAGAAGTGAGAGTTATTGAAATATATAATCCTAACATAAGGGAATGATATGGGGCCTTAGGACCTGAGGGAAGAGGGGCTAGTGGGCCTAGAGGAAGGAAATAAGAGCAATTGATAGGGGAACCCCCAATAGTTGTGATAAGGGGATTAGGGGCCCTATTATCACAACCTAGAAGCCCTTAAACCATAAGCACTAAATTCCCTATCCCCGTAACCCCCAAACCATAATCCTTTAACCCCTACACTTATAACTCGTAACCCATTAAACCCTTGATCCCTTAAACCTTAAGCCACTAAACCCTTAACCCCATAACTGCTAACTTAGAATCCCTTAACCACCCTTAAAAGTCACAACAATGTAAATTTTTGAAGTAGTTTTGGAAACCCCCCCAAAAATTCATTAGAATTAAACTTTTAAATGCTTTTGTTAAGTGACCGCCTCTAAATGTTAAATTATCATAAGTTGTATAAGGAGTAGAATTCCAGTGCCTAATATGATACTACTCCATGATAAATTTGATTATTTTGGATGTGAATTGCATTTCATGGTTGATAATGATATTTATTGCCACACCAAGCCTAGTAAAAATATCCTCATAAATGTAATTGACAATTTCCTGTTCATTTTTTGGAGCCAGCGCCTTGGCCTCGACCCATTTCGAAACATCATTAGTGCACACTAGAATATATTTCTTCTTTTGAGACATTGGCGTGATCATGTCTACAAAATAAAGGGCCTACCTTTCGAATGGTTTTATCGATACTTGGGGCTGTAATGACATTTTTTTTTCTTGAAATGGCCTCCCCATCATATAGTAGTTATCCCATTGGCTAGTATGGGGGATGATTAATCAAAAGGGCTTGAAGTGCCATTGCATGGGGCTTCATTGATCCAATTACATGTTGCGTATTTTTTTATTACACCAATGGTACCCATGGTGAGGAGGTATTTACCTTTTTAAATGCATGAATAAAATGTCAAGGGAGAGGGCACCATTAGGTTTTCCCAATGAACCCTAATTCACCCAAATTAAAATTCACTCCTTCATGTTCCATTGCATTTGATTCTTGGTTGTTTGCCTAGAGCACATGATATACATAAATGGAAGAGAATCAATTATTAAATGATGAATAAGGATTTTAAAATCTCCAACAATGATCAAAGAAGAAAAATGATGTTCTTTGCTCAACATTAATCCTTCATTGAACCTCAATTCACTCCTTCATTTTCCATTGCATCTGATTCTTGGTTGTTTTCCCTGAGCACATTATATACATAAATGGAAGACAATCAACTACTATATTATGAATAAGGAGTTTAAAATCGCCAACAATAATCAAAGAAGAAATATGATGTTCTTGTTGATCAGTGGTTGTCATTGATGTCAACCCAAGCAACACTAGGGGCTACCCCAATATTGCATGGGAATTTTTACCTACCAAAATAATATATTCCAGGTTAATAATTCTTTTGATGGTTTCTACTTGTTGAGATGTTTCCGTTGATATATGGCATGCCACGTAATTCTTCACGGTTTGAGAGATATTCATGTTTGAAGTTTGTAACCCCAGTTAGTGAGATAAAACCCCATGGGTTTGTGGCATGGGTCATTGAAAAGTAAATAATTAATAATTTTTAAGCTCCTAAAATCCCTCCCACGTTCACTTTTTTAAGCCCCTCTCAACCTAAGAATTTATATAAATTGTGATCCCCACATCCTCCTCATGTAGGGATTTCGCAATCTGAAATAGGTCATCATGGAATTTGCACTCTAAATTTTTTTATACGAAAGTTCAGAAGCTAAAATTTTTATGAGACAAATCAAAAATCCTGGGGACACTCCTGTAAAAATTTCATATCAAGGTGCACAATATTTTCGGAGATATGATATGTGGAAGTCAGTGTTTTGGAAGGCACCTAAACTTCATCTCAAAGAAGTGACCTTGGGAAAATCATAATAACTCTCTCTTTGAGAATTGGATTGGAATTATGTAAAGATTGGAATATAGTGCACGAAATTTAGTTTTCTTTGTATAAATTTCAGAGCCAAATGAAGAAAAAGTGACACGTGTCACACCGTACAAGTTCGCTCTACTGAACCAGTCCATAATTAGGTCATTGTGAGAGATTGGGCATAAATATCTCTTGAAGAATCAAAATTGGGTCAGACCTGTGGCATTGGAAATAATACTCAGAAGAATACTACATAATTGAAAATCACATATTGGGGATCTGAAATAACAGAGATACACCAGATTCAATATCGAGATCCTAGAAGGCAAGAAAAATCTAGATCATGTGTTGTCAAGGACTGCAAAGGAAAAGAATTTTTAGGGTAGCAAAGAAAAGCAAGGTGCAGCAGAGGGTAGCATGACAAGAGCATAAATAAAGATGCATAACAACAACAAGAAGTTCATCACATGAATTATTCAGGTGGGCAACACTGCATATAGTCATTGTAAAGGTATCATTGTAAATATTGTACAAGTGTATATCTACCAAGAGTTGAAGAGGCAGTGTTGGGAGGTCTAGGATCATCATTAGGTGGTTGTGTCATAGTTCGGGTTATGGTCTAGTGTATTATTCTTATACATCATTCTATATCATTATAATGTGGACCATTTTCCCTGGTTAGGGAATCCATTATTCTTTTATTCTTATATAGGGTGATAGGGTGGTGCTAGTCTGGTGCATGAAGTCACCAACAGGTTCAATACTGTGAAAAATTCAGGGTGGTAGGGTGGCACTAGGGTGAGTTTTAGCTCATTGGGTGTCGGGGCATCCATTCAGTTGACTACTGAAGAATATCGGGCATTGGAGCGTCCATCCAGTGGGAGCTGGAGAATAATGCTTTTCTAGATTATAGGAAGTTGGAGCTTTATTTTAAATTGGAGTTGAATATTAAAGGATTATTGGAAAAGCATTCAGGTGGTTTTTGTCCCAGATAGGGCTTCCACCTTAAAAACTATGTGCGTTTGTGTTCTTTTTGTTTATTTCTATCATTGTACAAACACTGATAATAATTGAAGATTAACTAATGCTCTAATTGAAATAAATATTGATTCACCCCCCCTCTTAGTATTTCCAATAGTTCTTTTGTCAACATTATCCTTGAAGTAATGCATATGCTTCCAATTGATTGCTTGAGATTGATCCTATTCCACATACATAAGACAATTCTATTTTTCCTTTGGGACAAAGGATAACACCTTCTACTACATTATGTTTGCTAGTTTGTGACAATTTCTTCTCCATAGTAGGTATAAAATGCCTCACCATTCAGTTTTAAATGGTGGGAAAACTTATCACAATTCATTGGCCAAACCAACAACAAAGACAACCATCACTAGCTGTCATCTGCTAATGCAAATTGAATCATCACTATTATTCAAGGAAAACCACGCCACCTGTAATTACCCACTAGTGGTCCATAGTGGGATAGACTTTTACTCTTGCGAGATGCCTCCAAGTCATGGGCCATTGACTTGTTTCCTTACGTTTGAACAAGACGAGTACGATGCGCAACTAGCTCATTCAAAACCCAATAAGAGGAGTATGAGGCACAAGTATATAAATAGTCCTTGAATATTTATGTGAAGATTTTGTTTCATTTCTTCTATCTTTAAAGGCTATGACAATTTTTGAGTAGACATGGCTTCCCAAGCAGTGAAGAATAATGCACAAACATCAACTCTCAAAATGGTAGCAGTGAAAATCCCAAACAAGACCCTTTAGAGTGTCAATAAGGCCTTGCTGATGAAGCCTGAGCCTAAAGTTGTTGAAAATTTCGAGAAAATAAAAAACCAGCACCTCTGGAGGACATAAGAGTTGTCTAGGTTCTAGTAAAGAAATGGAAAAGAAAAAAAATTGGGAAGTTAAAAAAGCGGTGCCAAAAATGTCGTCGCTCTTGAGAAGCCAATCCCTCTGAGTGAATCTGGGCCCAAAAAAGGTAGAGTTTCAGGGTCTATATTATAAACAACTCAAGTTGTTTGGTAGGGTTTAAATTTGTGTGTATGAAACGATTCAGATATGTTTATTAGAATAATTTGAGGTTTAATATTTTGTCACCATGCTATTAATTGACTTTTTTTTTATTAAGAAAATGTATCATCTTCTTGTGTTTCAGATTTCCGTATATATAGAAAAATGATTAGAAACACTCTTGGTTTATAGGGTTACACATTTTTTGTGATATTTTGATCTTGTGCCAAAGTTTGCACAAATTATATCTATCATGCACTAGGGTTCTTACATGGTCTTCTTGCAACCTGTATCAACCACCCTCTCGAATCCTCTAGCCAAAACCCCAACTAGGATATGGGCATATATTTTTGATGAGAGTGATCATCAAACTCAACAATATATCATAGGTTTGTCATTACTAAAACTGAAAGGAAATTTTTAGTTAATCCAGGTACATGTAAAACACCATTGAGCTTAAAGAAATCACCCAATGGCATTTGGAGTGAGATATATCCCATTCTTGTTGTTGCATATTTGAAATCATCATCAAACATACACTTGTATGCTTGCCTCATACTCTTGAAGTTTTCCAAAGGCCATATGTTTAGATGCTCCACTATCCATGTACCATCTGACACCACATATTGTGTTGGATGAAAGAGATGAGATCATGGAGAAGTATGTCACAAGCTTGAATGAAAGCTTACCCACTCTAACAAATATTGTTTCTGTTGTTATTGATCTCCCTTCCCCTTCTTTTGAGGACACTAATAAGCATAGTTGTCAAAATCTTGACACATGAAACACTTGATATGGCCCAAGAATTTCTTACCATTGATTAGAGAAACCTAAATTCTCTTTCTCTCCTGCTGACCTATACTAGGCCCCCTATTTTTTATGGCATTCAATATATTTATAATGAGGGTTAGAATTTTTCACTTTCTTCTCTATACCTTCAACTCACTCTAGTTTGTATCTTCTTGGATAAACTCATCCCATAACTTCTTAAGAATCAAAAGTTGAAAGATTTCTAGGGCATAGGCAACTTAGACAAAAGGTTTCTATGAAGATGAAATCCCATTCAAGGCAGTGTACCGAATCTTCATGCTTGAGATCTTTTCAAGTTGTTGCACAATGATCATAGAGTTTATTAATTTTTATCAGAGAAGTGGCTACAATATATATTTTGTTCATCTTTGTGGCTCTAAGATTGATCCTTAGAAGCATATTTCAATTGATGTTCTCACCCTGATATATAGTGAAGATAGCATCAAACATCTCGTTACTGATGGTTTTACTGATAATGTGTGGGATCCTTCATGGAGTCCAGGATGACTTGATTTGTTTTGGCTATCTTCTTTTTATTTTTTTTTCAACTTTATAAATTGGTAGGTCGTTCAACTTTGCTATTTATAAATTCCAAAGATCATTATCCTCCAACAACATCTATATTTTCACTTTCATGGTATGAAATTGGAGGGACCTTATAATCTGTCTTTTTATCTGAGATTGAATGTAGTCAAAATATTACTCTTGTATTACAACGTTAGAAAAAATAGATCAAGTACCTAAAGACAAACTATCATAGGTCCATAGTGCTTTTCTGAAGCATGAATCCAGGGCATCCCACTATTGAAACCTTCCGACAACTTCCTATCCCAAGTAGAAGTCTGGGGTTATTGGAAGGTTTCAAAAAACATGCTCTTTAGCTATGATAATTCCATTGGATTAGGAAGTATCTCACAAAATTTTGCCCTGATACTATCAGTCACTTCTCTTGTCTTTGTGTGGTCAGTCACTTCTCTTGTCATTCTGCGGGTCACTCCTTTTAGCCCCAAGTACATCTAGTACTCCAGGTTCAAGGTGTAGGATAAAGAATACAGATGAGTGGCATTTGTTCCATATTTTTATGATTACATACCTTAGGGTGCCAGAAAAAATAGGGCCCCATTCCTTAAGAAAATGTTGAATTCTTTCCAAAAAATGTTTACATCTTCCAAAATGTCACATCAATATCCCAAAGTAATAAAAAATCAACAAGTGGCTCCATTATGGATAGAAAATCTCGACATGATCACATCAAGCCTCATGAAGAATGGTAATTCTAATCCAAATTGTATTTTGAAGTTTTCCATTAAATAATGAACCATGGAAGATATTTTTGTCCTTGTTTCTACTAATTGTTTAAACATGATATAGTCAGATTCAAATCTGTTTCTCCAACCTTTAGAGTAGAAGATCAGCAAATTGTCGGCATACTGCTTCAACATGTTGGTGGGTAGCAATAAAAATTTTAATTTTTATTCCATTTTCACATACAATTTCATCCCTTGAACTTCAACAACAATATATTTTATAGGAAAATTTAACCTATGTAGCAAACAAGGTCAAAAAAATATGGTCTGTTACTTTGCATGAGAATTTTCTTTGATCACCTGCATAACATTTGAAGGACCAATGATCTTAATTGATTTTGATTTTTTTAGCACCCCAATCAATTTCATTCTCCTCCCCCGAAGCTTCTATAGAACTCAAGAAGTATGGACCAGCAGGAGATAGAGTGTTTACCAAGGGTTTATTGGTCATATTGGTCTAACCATCAAAAATATAATGGAAAAGCCATTACAACTCCAACAAGTACCAATCAGTTCGAGAATTCTCTATAGTCAATCTCTACTTGTGAAAGAGTAGTGTGTATTTTCTCAAAGTTTGGTCCCTTGTACCTCCTAGGTGCTTCATTGACCACCTTAAGCATGTCTTGAAAACACAGTGACTGCACTATAGTGAAGGGTATCCCACATGAAAATTCAAAGCCATTACAACTCCAAAAAGCATGAACTGGTCTTAGAATTATCTCTATAGCGAATCTCTCCTTTCATAAAATAGTAGTGAATACTTTCTCAAAGTTTGGCCCCTTGTAACCCCTATTTTCTTAACCACCTTCAACATTTCTTGCCAATATTTTGACCACATTACATTGAAAGGTGTTCCAGATGCAAATATGGCCCTGGAAACTCTGTTTTTCGTCTCATACTTTCACCAATATAACATTTTTTGCCAAGGGTCCACTATTAAGTCACTTGCAGGGCTCTTCAAAGTTAAGGGAACTTGTTATCCCTATTTTGGGATTTCTTGCTTGCTTGGGGATCTTGGACAACTAGGCTTCATCATGTTCCCTTTGAAACTAATTTCTTTTTAGGAGACAACTTCAGAAAACTAAACCCGTTCAAAGGAAGTTTAAAGAAAATGGATTTTAACTCTAGTGTAGGACACACTATAAACCAACTTATTTGCTACAATTCTACAAGCATCTTCCACCAAAGGCTTCTTTTCGTTCTTCCCTATATTTGTCAAATACTTCTATAGAGGGAAATCAACATGAGATTTCTGTTGACTTCCTTCATAATCCCTTCTCCTTCCAACACTTCTCCCACCATGAACACCATAGCTAGCTGCTAAACATGAGGCCATTGCAAAAAAAATAATAAAAGTAAGAAGAATAGGAAATATATGAAGAAAGGAATTTTTTGGCCAAAAGAGGAATATTTCGACAAATCTTGCACTCCAAACTAGCCAAATGAAGTGCTACCATGCCAAATACACTCTTCAAATCCATGTTGCTACACTCTGACTGTGTTGTTGCTCTTGAAACCTTATATCACTATCCTACTGCACCAAATGCCTGATGTTATGCTGAGACTATGCTACTGCTCTTGAAACACTATTACAGTCCCATTTCTCTCCAGATGCCTGTTATTGTTAGTGCTCTCAACCTTTGACAATTTTGAAAAAAAAAATATCAAAATGTTTTCTTGGGGCTTGAATTAGGTTTTCTAGGGTTTATGTTTTCTTCCATTGGCTATGGAACCCTTTTCCATCCCCTTTATCACCAACTACCCTTCCTATATCTGCACTACCTTCTGTATTTTTTTTGAAATTTTTTAATAAGTGAGGATTTATTTCCTAGAAATTTTTTAATTAGTGAGGATGTATTTCCTTTTCTTCGAAACAGTTTCAGACAAAAATCACAGAACCAAAAATTCCAAAACTATTCATCAAATCAGCAATTCCAGTGCAGAATGGGTGTGGAAGCAACACCCTCCCTGGTGATCCCTCTAATAGGTTTTTATTAATACATCACCAATTAAAATACAAAATAAGTTCTCATTAACACTATAGGATTTAATGGACCCACAGGTGGTGTTGGTTCATTCATATATAATCTAAACTATAAATTTCATCAACAAAATATTCTACATCTTCTCAAAAGGTACACTATATTTAACTAACTATGAATATTACTGACCATAAAAGACAAGTGCAAGTTAACCTTGCTACTCCATATGAGTATGATTTATGTCCAATGGTGACTACAATATAAAAAAATGTACTGGGTTTCTTAATATGAAAAAACAACTAGAAAATGAACAAATAGAAGATAACAACATTGATGTGAACATGAAAAATGGTTTTAGTAAAACCTAAGTCATTAATTACAATCTTGATAACATGACTTGGGGTGATTAAAGAAACTTAAAACTAAAGTGCACTCCATTTCATTGCCACTAACCTTCTCCCCTGTAACAGTTCCCTATGTATTTTGATTGATTGGTGACATGGGAACAATCTATGACTAAGATTAAATATTTGTTTTTGGCTCTTAAAGGTGCCCTCCGATTTTCATTCATGCTCCTTCTCCTTTTATTAGCTGCCATCTCAGTGCATTTATCCAATCCCTAAGTAGTTAACTTGTTTTTTGTTACACTTCCAATGTGTATCATATAAATTGGTGCATGCGGCATAGACGCTACATTATAGCATCTATATGCAAATGGGAAGAATTTAAGGCAGAAAGGACTTGAAAAATTCTTGACCTAGGGAGTGCCATGGGTAAAAATATGAAAACAAGCAACATAGTTACAGGAAAAGCATATTCATGAACCAAAAGAACTACTTGGAGATGGAAAATATGCACTTAAACGAAAGAGGTAAGCCCTTGCCTTACACCATATGTAGCATGGATCTGAGCGCAAATGTCGTAGACCAACATCAAGGATGACTTGTAACTAACATAACATATATGTGGGTTTGGTGATAATGGTATATTTTTAATTTTTAAGAGCCATGGAATGAATTATGAAGGATTCAGTTTTGAGACCATGCAACCTTTTAAACAGTTCCAGTAAGAACTAAATAGTGGATTATAAATTGCAAATAACCATAGTCCATAACCAAAAGAGAAACATGCATATACCACATGAAAATTACAACTACTAATATAAGAAGTTAGATATAGTTCTTCCGTTGTCCCATCCAATTTGTGAAGACATATTTTGGATGGAAATCTCATTGATTTATGTAACGTGTTATAATCCTTTCATCTTGCCTTGAGAGAACACCACAGTAGAGTTCTAACGAAGTAGTCTTACACCAAGATTAGATAGAGACAATTCGCATTGAAAAATTTGGATGAAAATTCAATTAAATTCTATTATATCATTTTCATAAAATCTTCTAACAAAACACCAACAGAGTTCGTAAGGAACTATTATTACACCAACATAAAGAAATCTGAACTATGGAACACCAACATATATAAGCTGCCTGTAGTTCCTGAGTTGCTCTCTCTAATTCTTGAGTATTGAAGAAATATTGTAATGGAATCATCTTCAAGGAATCCTTCTTCATGCTCTTAATAACTTGAACAGAAGCTAAAGCTCTGGAAACTATGGTTATGATAGGAATTTTATATGCTAATTCCATTCGTCTCAAATTTTTCCCATCTATTTTATCTAATGCATCTCCTAAATTTTCAATCACCAATAATTGAATCTGACCATTTGAAATCATGTCATTTGCATGTGGGCGCTCTTCATGGAGTTTCAAAACTCCTTCCACTGGAATTCCTTCCATTTTCAACAAACTATCCGTGCCAGTTGTTGCAACAATTGTAAAACAAAGTTCAATGAATCTGTTTGCAATTGCTGGGAGGATTGGTTTGGTGAAATCACTTAAACTTAAAAACACTGTGCCTAAAAGAGGAAATTTTTGATTTGCTACAATTTGTGCCTTGGAAAATGCCATAGGAAATTTAAATTCTATGCCCATCACTTCTCCATTGCTTCGCATTTAAGGACCAAGAACCACAACACAACCTTGAAAATTTTCAAATGGAAGGACTGCTTCCTTGACAGATACATGGCTTGTAATAAATTCCTATATAAAACCAAATTATTAAAGATATTTTCCTGACATAAGAAGCGCAGCATAATTTGCTAAGGGGTGGAAAATTTCCTTTGAGATAAAAGGTATTGTTCATGATGCTCTAGGATTTTCTTTAAGAAGGTAAACTTCACCAGCAGGTGTGATTGCATATTGGAAGTTCATCAATCCACAGACGCCAAGCCACTTTGCAAATTTAGATGTCCATGATATAATGATTGGCAAGCATACAGGTGACACTGTTTCCGTAGGAATAGAACAAGCTGAATCACCAGAATGCACACCTGTTTGATCAATGTGCTCCATGATACCACCAATGACCATAGTACCTTTAGAACCTGTCAAAGAATCTATATCAATCTCACAAGCATCTGCCAGGTACTTATCAACGAGTACTGGCCTTTCTGGGTCCACTTCTACTGTAGTTTCTATATAATGCTTCAATTTTTCATCACCGTATACAATTTCCATTGCACGACCACCTAAAACATTAGAGGTCCTGACAAGAACAGGATAGCCAACATTTATTCCTATGGCCAATGCATGCTCATCACTCTTAGCAATACCAGCTTGAGGTTGTTTGAATTTTAGCTCGTCCAACATTACATTGAACTTCTCCCTATCTTCAGCAACATCTATTGAAGCGGGAGAAGTCCCCCAAATTCGCAAAAGACCTTATCTAGTTGCAACCATGGTCTTAAACTCATTGTGGTATTGTTCTATGGGTAGAGCTAGATTCAAAGGTGTATGCCCTCCAAACTGTACACTTATACCATCGGGCCTCTCTTTTTCAATGACATTCAAAACATCCTCTATTGTAAGAGGCTCAAAGTACAGTCTATCACTAGTATCATAATTTGTAGAGACAGTCTCAGGGTTTGAACTCATCATGATGGTTTCATATCCTTCATCCTGTGAAGTGCAAGCTGTTATCACTCTAGTAAATTTTCTATCAGAAATATTTAAAACTTTGTAACTTACTAGAGGTAACCAAGAACCACTTTTAGAATTCAGGATCTAGGCTTCCTGAGTTCCTGAGAGGGATCTCTCCATATGATTTAGCTTTTTTACGTAACAGATATTAGGCTAGCTATGATTGTGAAGTTGGGTTTGATTTTTTGATAAGGTTGGTGGGAATAAAGAGATTTCAAGGTAAACCAGAAGTATCCACCAGAATATTGGGCAATGGAGTCAACTCTCTAGGCAAGCAGAACTAAGAAAAAAGGCTCAGAGATGCAAATGTGATAAGGGCAAGATAGGTGACCTTCTAAGGCTATGTATAGGCTTGATTTGATGGAGTGGGTGGAATCTGAGCAAAAGGGCACTTAAGAATCATTAAGCTACATATAAAAATATTGAAGAAGGGGATATAACTAGGACCTAGAGAAATTAAGAATTCTATGGTCTAGTTGTCAAGTAGAAAACATCAAAATTCCAATAAGTTTCGAAACAGGGATCTTATGATCACTAATCCTGTTTAATTTTTCCTTAATTGATCATTACATACTAGAAACACATAATATGAATGAATGTAAACTTAAGAGAAATACACTGAAAACATGGAAAGAATGAGACTTATCTTGTCACCACGATAATCCTCAGCTATGATGTCTCTAATCTCTTTCCAGTCTGCTACTTTGCTAATTGACTCTCCAACTTCAATATGTCCAGCAAAAAAGACTATAATTGTCTTCAAAAAATTTATTCACAAAGTCAAGGTTGGCGGGGGTTTTGTTATTTCAGATGGATGACGTACGCGGGAAATGATAGTTTGTCGTATGCCAAGGGTGGTAAGCGGTATGTATCACACCGCTTTTGGGGATGGGTGGTATTCAACCGAGAGCTAGCGATTCCATACATCTTGTGACGCGTGGCGAGGCACTGTTCGCAAAACCACTCCGCAATCGCATGTTAACGTTCAGTTGTGGAGGGGGATGTGATATGGATGAAGGTCATTGGATGCGGGGCGTTTAATCAGACGGTTGTCGGGGAGGTGAGGTGACGGGTGTTTAATAAGGGCGGGCCCAACATAGTTAAAGATTTTAATTATATCAGGAGGAATATGATTGGTGGGGTAAGTTATTAATTAACCGTGAGGGTTAATTAATCCTTTTTCAATGTGGCAGGGAGTCAGGGCTCTTAATTAGTTACAGATTTAACAAATTAATCCCAATTAACATGGTATTATGGTTATATTTTAACTAAGGGGTGGGATATATAATATTTGGGAATATAATTATAGTAGTACGGGAATGGGTAAATGAATGACTTATGGATGGTTTTAAGTACTTAGGCTTTTTTAAATTATTGGGCTGAGGGTTAGGTCCCTCCAAAAGTCAAGGAAATGCCTTGAGCCCCTCTAATTTTCAAATGTCTTAGTACTTAGGGGAAATTAGTGAAATTTTAGGGAAAAATGAGAAGGGAAGTTAATCATTTGACCTTGTTTTACTTGAAATTCTTCTAGTGTAATGTCTGCCTTGCACTTGTGATGAAAGTAAATATTAACACATTTAGAGTCATTATCCATCAGATGTAATTCTGCAACATCATCTACCTACCCTACCTACTTTAACCTAGCATTTTTTCTTCTTTATTAGGGTTCACTTAGACTGGCAAACCCTTATCACACTTTCTTTTCTTTTACATGTAGAAATCTATCTAAGTCTAACCTTATTACATCCAAGGGCTCAGATTAAGCTGTTGAGCTCCTTTTATTTACTCTACCTATCTACTTATCTGCCAATATTAAACAGTTTGGCCAGAGTTTATTCTCTATCTCTAAAACATAAAATTGAAAGATGAACTAGCCAAGCTTAAGCTGTTTGACTGTTCACCAATTGTGGCATAAGATACAAGTTGCACACAATTTGTTTATTTACATAAGAGAAAAACATAGTGGCATTTAGACTTGCACACTTTCCTTGGCCTTTCTTTTGGTGGGGTTCATTTTCTTTCATTTTTTTTTTTTGGCCATTTTATTCTTTTTACCCTTTGATTTTTATTTTTAGGGTATACCCTCTTTACATTTTTTAAATTTTTTGATTTTTTTGACAATATGGAAAACCTTTGCAACAAGGAAAGGTATGAACATATTACATAGCCCATCAAGTCAATCATGATATATGACACCTATTGGTATAGGAGCATAACACAAGAAACCTTAGAAAAATTTCGTAGAGGTCAATAATTAGCCATTCAAATAGAGGAAAATACTCTAGCGAATAATGTAGATGAGTTCAGCCACAAAACCAATCGAGGTATATCCCTCAGGTGATCTGAACACCCTCCTATTCTATGGCTGAAATAATATCAAACAAAGGTTGGTCTTATGTCTCAAATAAGCCAAAGAATAGCCATTAGGGTCGAGACTCAAATAGCCACAATGCTCAAGTGATTAGTGCCAAAGAATGTCCAAAAGAATCCGTAGTCATTAGTCCTCAAATGTGCATGTAGTAAACCTTGGAACAATGTGTAATCGACCACATATTAGCCTGAGAAAGGATCAAAATTCAGCCTCTGAGGTTGCCTTAGATGACACATATACAAGCCTCAGAAAAACACATAAATTTACCTTAGACTTAACATGAATTCATCCTCTTCTCCTCTGAATCTCCATGCACAAAAAAACATAAAAATGAAACCTAAAATCACAAGAATATTGTCCTCTTTCTTCTGTTTTGCGCTCTGCCCTAGGCTTCAAAAATTTAGAGAAAACAATCTACTTTTCAATTCTCTCTTTTGGAGAGCAGACACATTTCTTTTGATAGTGATCGTGGATTAGTTTTTGATATTATTGAGTACAAATGTGCCTATGAAAATCATAATCAGTATTCCTTGCTCATGTATGTTATGGATGAGATTGCCTTAGAGAATATGATATGGATCTAGGTGATGGACAAATTGGAACCTTTTAGATGGCATGTGTATGCTAGTGGCCACTAGAAACCTAAGTATGCATCTTACGTTGCAACCTAGAAACCTAGAAGCTGAAATTTATCAATTTATAAGATTTATAACCATCTACTAAGACTTGAATTGTAATATTTGAACTTTATCAGTTTGACAAAACTTATAAGATGAAAATATTCTCTACATGGGCTGTACACTACTAGAATGTTGGAAGGGAAATTTTTTCATTCACAGTTTTTTCTATACCAATTTTTTTCTTGTCCATTTTTTTCTCTTTGTAGTTTGACCTAATCTTAACTTTTAAGTGTTGTACTTAATAGATATGAAAAATCTCTTTAACATGCCACTTTTGAGAATTTGGTTTTTGTAAACCAATCATGCAATGATATGGAAATTGGAACTGATAATACGCTTCCCTATCTTTCTTGTAAATATTAGTTAGGCATCAACCATAAGATATTTGTTTCTTGCTGGTAAAAAGGTATTAAGTTTGAAGGCACAACTCTGAACTTAAAACAATCTTAATTGTAAGGATTTATGGCTTTAATGGGTACCTTATGCCCTATTATTAAGGTGTTGAAAATTATGATAGAAATTATGATTATGGGTTTAGTTAATTGTATGGTTGTCTCATTGTGGTTTTTTCTCAGACACCACATATTCATTAATTCCAAAAACTAGGAACAGGATTTCGAATGCATAATAGTTTAGAGTTTGAATATTATACTTGATTGTTCTAGTTAACTGGTTCTTGTCACATGGTGATGTTTTCTCAGACACCATTTATTCATTCATTCCAAATAGGAATGGGTTTTGAATGCATATTAGTGTTAACTCACCTTATTGAGCTATTAGATGATCCTAAATTCTTGGTCAATTGGATATGTTAATTTTCTTTTCAATTGGTGTTGTTGGGGATGTTAATTGGGATGGCTATAAAATTTGTTTGAAAGGACTCTAGTGTGAAGAGTAATGGGTGATAGTGATGTTGGACACCTTAATCCCCATAAAATATTCTGGTAGAATAACCACCACTAGAGAAGGCAACATTACTAGAGGTTTGTTCTATCAATGTCATGCTGATAAAGGGTTTGGCTTATTATTTTTAGCTTCTAGTGGGTAGTATTTTTTTTTTTGGGATATCAATCTGCCATTTGCTTAAATAAGCCATTCTAGAATTTGCTACCTCCGTGTAGACAAATCTTAGTTATGCATTCCTATTAATCCATAGTCTTATGTTTGTAAATATGTCTTTCTTGTTTCCATGGTGGAAATATTTGCTTCTGTATTTACATTAGTTCATGACATGGGTTTCTATATCTAGAATTTTTCGCTTCCATGAAGTTTCAGTCTTTCATTTGCAGAAACTGAAGTCCCAGTATTCTGGTATTTGCGTAGATAGGTAGTTATGGATTTTTCTACCTCCTAGTAATCTTTCAATTTCTTCTATATGTATTCACAATAGGAATATTTTCTTGTCTCATCGGTTATTGTAGCATATGCATATATTAATAGAAGACTGAGATTTAGTGAAGGTTTTTAGTTATAATGGTTTTTAAACTCTACGATTTAAATTGGTAATGGTTACTAAATTTAATTTTCGTAAAAGTGTTTTTAGTCTTCTTTATCTTTGTAAATGTGCTGCTCTTATTTCACAATAGGAGCGGTTGCTTTTAATATTTGTCTAATTCGTTTGAGCAAGGGATACATGGTTTTGTGAAATTCCCCATTTCTAATGCTTATGTGTCTTTGGACCTTACAAATATAATTGGAGATATATATGGAGCAGAATTTAAAGAGTTTATGGTGCCAAGCTAGATTTATTAAGCTGTGGTGTAATCATCAGCCTCTATGCATCCATGGTTTTGTGAAATTCCCCATTTCTAGTGCTTATGCATCTCTAGACCTTACAAATATAATAGGAGATATATATGGAGTTGGATTTAAAGAGTTTATGGTGTCAAGGTAGATTTATTAAGATGTGATGTAATCATCAACCTCTATCTTTTGAATTTCTGTGCCATGGCTTATGTGATTGTCACCGAATATTTTGTTTGTAAGCTTGTAAGTATAACATTAAGTTTGTGCCTGGACAAGAAAAATACTCTGAAATTTTTTACATTGTGATCTCCTTCTTGCATATGCCTATAAATTTGTATTTTTTACTATCACTCTTAAAGTGGGGCTACATATGATGTCATAGTTCAGTACATTTTTTTAGGTTTAAACTCTACAAAAATTGCCAAGAAAAAAACAAAATGTGCATCAACACATGCTTCAAATACACTTTTCTTCCTCCTTTGTTGGTGGCTAATTGAGATCCGATCCAAACAATGTCCATTTTGTCTCCAATTCTCATGACTATGGTCACTGATTTTGGTGTTCAGAAGTTGGACCAGCTCCTACAACCCCACTCACTGAATGCAAAGAGCCTCAAATTCATTTTGTTTCATGGCTAAATTGACTTTCAAAGACTGAACTACCTCCAATTCTTGTACACTTGTCATCATTTACTCTTTGAGCTTCAAATTAATCACTATAAAGTATACTTGGAGTACATATAATTTCTTCATTAGCAGATCTATCTTCTCATTACAACTACAATTAAAGTGCCATGCACAACTATTCGTGCTTTCTGTTCTAGCTTGGCCTGCCCACATTATATTCCTATTTTTCATTGTCGTGCCACACCAAATCGCTTACCCTCTGTTTACTCCATGACCAACAGATATAATTACTTGCTCCCCACACCAGTGTGAAAAGCTTAGTGATGCTTAGTATAGGGACACAAAATCCCTCCATATTGACTTCTTGTCTTGCACTTATTTACAAAATTCTTGCACAATTGAGTCATACCATCCTACAAACTAGAGACTATATTTGCACCAATAATTATCAAGCACAAGGGAAGTAAATTCCTAGGCTCAATTGTGGCAAATTTCTTTCTAGGATGTTGCTTACAAGGCTGAGTCCCCAATCACTGTTGTGAATTAGCTCTCCACGGATTGCCAACATAGTAGTAGTTAGGAACTAGTCAACCTCCAACCAAAGCCTATTGCATTTAGACATTTTTCCAATTGCTAGCTCATGACAGGAGGATGAATTAACATTGAATTTGGGGATTTAATTTAATTTATTGAAAGTTTTAGAATTTACAATCTATAAAGTTTTCAAGATATAATTTTTAAAAGTCTAATTTAAAGGGTGCTAGCTCAATGGAAGAGCACCTGCTTTACAAGTAGGAGGTTGGTGGTTCGATTCCATCGTGCCCTAATATTCATGTGGAATGGCGGCAATCAATTTTTGGTGACAGAGGCTCTTTTGACCATCACCAACGAGCTTATGGTGACATTCATTCGACCCTCACCAGAATATGAAATGGTGACGGCCAACGAACGCCACCATATATATGCATCAATAGTGACAACCATGAAAGGTCCCTCACCATAAATCATTTTTTTTGATATGAAATGGTGAGGGTCATTTTTTTTCATTATAGTCATTATTCATGAAAAACCTTGATGTCACCAATGAGCTTATCATGACACTTTTTGACCCTCACCAAATATGAAATGGTGACGGCCATGAAAGGTCCATCACAAAAAAACGTTGTTATTCATATGAAATGGTGATGGTCACTATTCGTAATTTAATCAACATTCGTGATGGACCTTGAATGTCACCACAACACATACTTTAGGCGATGCCACCTTTGGTGACGTCCAATTTTTTGGTGACGGAGGCTATTGTTCGTCACCATTGCTCATATGAAATGGTGACGGTCACTATTCGTCATTATAAATCATTATTGGTGACTGACCTTGAATGTCACCACAACACCTATACTTTCGGCGACGACACCTTTGGTGACGTTCAGTTTTTGGTGACGAAGGCTCTTTTGACCACCACCAATGAGCTTATGGTGACACTTTTCGCCCCTCACCAATGTCTCTTTTTCTTGTAGTGTTATCAAGATTTTTGGTTCTCATATACCTATTTCATTTATAATGTTTATTTTAATCATAACTATAGTGATTAGCATTTGAATCTGAATACTTGTCATTATTGTCACTATGTTTGTTATTGTTCAAGGCTTCTCAAGCAAAAATACTGATTACTCTGTTCTAGTTCTCTCCATTTATGAATGCATGCACATAAGCCAAAGATGCAGGGATCAACGTTTCATTGTGCAGAGCTTCCTTGTGCAAGGCGTATAATGAAAGCTTTCATTGTTCAAAGTAAGTTACTTTTGAAGAGTGAAATATCTACATAATGAAACATTCACTATGACTAAATCAGTTTTGTTTCATAATAAACTTTATCAATTTATAAAAAAACAACAAGGATTTATGAGACAATAAATTAATTTTCTCAAGTTGAAAACAGGATCTCATAATAATAAATTGAATTTAGGATTTTATTTTTCAGAGCATTTTACAAAAACTCTATCTTTCATTTTGCAATAATTGTATAAATTAATATGTAGCTTCTAAATTGATCATGAAATTTACTAAATCACAAGAATAGAAGCTACTCTACTGAACTGCGGAAGTAAATTCATGATCGAGAACAAAAATCATTAACATGCGTCAAGATTCAACACACATTCCCCTAGATTTATCTAGGGGAAAGAAACTACTCAAAACCCCTTACTCTCCATATTGCATTAATAAAAAAATATGGATGAATACAAGATGCTTACTCAATCTTGAGCACAACCTACACTAGTATCTTCTATCATTTGTCAGGCTAACTGATTGAACATGACCAATAATTTTCCAAATTTTCAAGCCTCCAAGCTACTATTTCCTTACATTGTTCATTGAGGAATTAGCCCCTATTTTTTTGGGAAATTCCTCAATTAGATTACACAATTTCTTCATACATATCCTTTGACTGCATGCACCACCTGTACAATATATTTTTTTTTACAGCTCATAGTACACTGCCCTTGACCTCCAATCTCAACTAGGTAACTCAAATTATTTGCATGCATCATTTATTTTGGGCTGATTTATCAGTTAACTGGATGATCACTGAATGTGACTAGAGTTACACTGCACAACTTGACCGTCCACTAGTTTCTCCAATAGTTGGAACTAGTTTAACTGGAATTAACTAAAATTAACTGAATTAGATTGCTACAAATTAGAAATAAACCATGAAGAACTAAACTCAAGTGTCTCCAACTCGAATTAAATGTGTTAACTTAGTGACAAAAGTCATTTCACCTCAGTTACCTACCTCCAAATATTCTGCTGAAATTGAAATTCAAATCTTAATCTAGTTTGACCAAGGCAAAGTCAAAAATATATTTTCTTGCTTCATTTTCAACACTCCCTCTCAGCATTAAAGGGATTATCTTCCACCCCAATCCTGCCTCTATGGAACTCAAATTTACCTCCTGAAAAAGTGTTTTTCAAAATTTCTTCATTCTATTCCTCTATCAGAATGTACTGCAACAACATGATTTGCCTCTGCACACCATCTCGTAGATGGTGGTACCAGATATCTATGTGCTTGGATCGATCGTGAAAAATTAGGTTCTCAGAGAGTTTTATAAAACTCTGATTGTTACAGTAAATCATAGTAGGATCAATCATCTGAACAAATAACCCAAAAATAATGTTTCTCATCCAGCTAGTCTCAGAAGCTGCTTGTTTGGCAGCCATGTACTATGCTTCTACTGAGATGAGTGCCACATATCTCTGCTTCCTATTGTACCAAAAAAAAACTCTGGAACCAACACTAAAAATTCCTCTTGAACTACTCTTCTGATCTAATGGAATCCCCACCCAATCTGCATCTATGAAATTTGAAATTAGCAATAACAAGGACTTTCAATTTAATTTCCCCTTCATTAAATTAGAAGGAAATTTTAATTCCACATCACATGAAAACTTGTACGAGTTAAATGAGTTAGGACTAATGAGTTAGCTTAGTCAATCTGAGTTGAGGGTCAAACTGGAGGAATGTAGAGTTTTTCCTAAGTTTTAGGGGGTCTAGTTGTTGTTTATTTTGAGTTGTAATTAGTTAACTCAATTATTTGAGTTAAAATCAGTTTAACTAATTCTAACTGAGAGATGAGATAATGATAGGTCTATTTAATTAAATATGATTTAATTCACATATAGTGATCAATCATATAACTGATAATTCGCTATAAATAGCTATTTCATATCATTTCTAAGGAAGTCCCAATTGAGATTGGAGTTAAAGGGAAGATAACTAGCAATTGTATAATTAGAAAATTGTACAGGTCATGCATGTGGTCATCAGGATTCCTTCGAATTATTGTGCAATAAATTTATGGGAATTTCCTAATTAATAGGGGCCCAAATAGCCTAGGAATGTGTGAGAAAGATTGGTTAGTTAGGTGCAGGGAATTGGTTAAGTATTGGACCAAACTTGTCAGGATTATTGTGAGACAGTCAGAGATGGTGTCAAGGTTTCTTAGGAAGGGAAATGAAATTGTATTGTCTCATATTATTGACTTAATGCAAGATAAAAATAGTGAATTTTTGATATGAGGCTTTTGCCAGATACATATTTGTGTTGTGCGATTGAAATTATTTCTCTTTCTTGTTCATGTGATTGTGTGATCATAATTGGTTTCCGCAATTTGTGAAATTGATTCATTATTTTATTTTAGTATATTACAATATCAGTTGAATCTATTTATATATTTATACATGGTATAAGAGCATGAATTTCTATAGAATATAAGAACTGGAGGTTTTTTTTAATAGGTGAATCGAATTTGTAGATTTATTCATTAGGACCAGCATCAAATCAATATGTATTTCTTTGGATTGATACTCGAATATTCCCTTTGAGTGTAATTTGAATTAAATAACATGGCAGGACATGATGGATGTAGTTTTGGAGGAAAATATATGGAAGGAATTTATAGACGGTGATATTCCATAGCTCGCAACAATAGATGCTCAATTTCTTGATGCATGGAAGAAGAACGTAGAAAAGGTGAGAAGGATTATGTTAGAAGGAGTTTGAGATCATATTGTCTTGAACCTCCATGGAAAGGAAACACTATATGCTATGTGGAAGGACTTAAAAAATATGTTTCATAATAGTAGTGACCACATAAAGCTGGAACTGAAGGACAAGCTCAGAAAGGTAAATATGGAGAAGGGAAACAAGATTCCAAAATGCTTGACTAAGTTCACTCAATGTCGAGATGATATTGGAAGTGTTGGGGTGACAGTTTCCAAGGATGATTTGGTGACACTAACACTTCTAAGCCTTCCTAAGAGCTAGCATAGCTACGAGGACTTGGTGAATGGGAGGGAAAATCAACTAGAGTGGGAGTGATTGTTGTCTGACTTAGTACAATAAGAGATTCAGTGGAACACCAGAGATGGATCCTCATCAAAGATTGATGATGAAGAGAATTTTTCCTTGGTTGGAAAGGGGAATAAAGGGAAAGGGAAGATGTCCCATTCCAAATCGGATTCCCACTAGGCGAGAAAGAAGCTAGAACTGTCAAAGGTAAAATGGTTTCACTGTCATGAGCTTGGACACTATGCTAAAAAGTGACTACACAAGAATACCAACAAGAAGTCCTTAAGAGGAGCAACGGGTGAAGCAATTGCTTCAAAATTCAAGTTGTATCTCACCCTCATCGTGTGCATGGTGTCATCGGTGATGGGTTATGTGTGGTACTTAGATAGTGGATCTTCGTTCCATGTGATTGGAAACAAATAATTCATTAGTAACTTGGAGCATATGGATCTCCAGATGCACATTGAGATGGGAGATGAAGAGAGGTATAGTGCTGCTGTTACACAGTAATTTGTCACTGTCCCTGCAATCCCCATCTCACCCATTGGAGGGTCATTTCTATGACCAATAAGTAGTGGCATGCCTTGCAAATACCATCATTGCATCCCTTTCCATGAGGACAACATTTCTTCTGTTGATCATTTCCTGAGCAGACCCCTAAAAACACCTGTTGTTGCCTTGGCGCTGGTAGCCCGTTATGTACTTGTGCCAATGAGGAAAATTAACACTGAGCTCGCACCAATTGGCACTCTATCCTAGTTGAGCACCCGTGCCATTCTACTTATGGAAAGTTTTTTAAAAAAAGAGGCGAAGTTTCGATTACAACAACTTCGTGGATGAGTCATCAGGAGTGGTTTCGACTGAATAACCACGACCTTCCTCCTTTGGTCTCTTGTTTCGACCTTATGGGGAACCTCCCAAGGGATAAGGCCTCCCTTCCAGTATTGTAGGGATCCAAAACTCCTCCTCTCCTCTATAAATATAACCTTCATCCATTGATGAAGGGGCTGAATAGCTGAGGGGCTGAATAGCTGAAGGGCTGAAGGGCAGAATGGCTAAATAGATGAATAGCTGAAGGGCTGAAGGGCTGAATGGTTGGGTCTCCAAGAGCCTTCATAGCCTAAAGTATGCTGCAAGAGCTTTGATAGTCCTCATAGTGCCAAATCCACAGCAAGGATTTTGACGATCGAAGAGAGAGGCTTGTCCCCATTCCCGACAAGCTTTACCGAGACATATTCCGCTGACGACCAACCGAAGGAAGATTCAACGTCAGAGCTAGGTTTTATTTTCCTTTGTATGAATTAATGATAAGTGACTTTGGTTATGGTTCCACTCGTATTGTTCATTATGATCATGAGTTGTGTCCTCTCTGACCGATACATAATTGCATATATCGGGTTTTACGCTTGTGTTTGTCGTGTTTCTTGTATGTGCAGGTGTTCGATCGCGGTGAGCGAGAGGATTGTGATCTGCTAGAGTAAGGAAACGGGAGCGCCATCTTCTCCACAAAAAACAACGTTGGACTTGAGGTAGGCCATCATCGCAAGTCGGTTTATTGCAATTAGGAACTTGCACCTTAGCGTGATACGATTGTTGCTAGACCCGATCTGGGCTAGTAGGGATCACCTCTGTCCGCAGAGGGGATTTACCTCTACAAAAAATTGGTGACTCCACTAGGGAGACATTGATTGGAGTTTGTCTTGTCTTTTTGGTTGATTTTGGTCTTTTTCTGCTTGATCAGCTCTTTTGGTTTGCTTTTTTCTAGTGTAAAACCTCAGTTCAGCCCCCAGAGGATCAGATCTGACCTTTGCTTTTCTGAATTTTCATCTTTTCATGGTTGGCTTCATTGGCACGGGTTCCACCCTGACAGTCGTGCCCATTGGCACAAGTTTCCAGTTCATCACTCGTGCCATCAACTATCTAGTGCAGATTATAGCCAGACAGTCACGCCATTTCTTGTAGGTGCCAAGGTTTGCCCTTGTTCGGAAGTTTCTTTTGGTTAGTACTTTACTTCTGGGTTTGATTTAGATTCTGCTTGAAGTGGTGAGTCTGGTCTTGGTTGGGAGAAATTCTCTGTTTTTTCATTTTCAGGCCTTGGCGCTAGTTGTCAGTTAGCAACCCATGCCAACTGGGCATTAGCGCTAGTTATCAGTGAGCAAGTCGCACCAGTTGGTGCTAGTTGTTAGTGACAAATTCATGCCAATTTCAGGGTGTTTTAAAATTGAGATTTTTTCCCTAAATCCTTCACCAGTGTGTCTTTCCCTTCCGGTATTTTCACTATATGAGTATAGATTACATTTCTCATTGTTTGAAATGTCTTATTTCCATGAGTGTTTCACCTCATATGTATTGTCGCCTTTTGAGGGATTTCATGACAAAGTGTTTGAAACAACGATTGCATTCTTAGTGTTTGTTTACATCTCTTTTGAATTCATCCTTAATTAAGGAGATTTGAGTTCTTTTAGTTTTCATCTCATAGTTTTCTTTTCGTTAAAATGAATTAGATCACATTGCATTGAAAAGTATTTTTGAGATTTATCATTGAACTTAGATCACATTGTTTAATGATTGAAAGCTAAAAATCACATCGAGTGCATTCTCTTTCATTAAAAGCATGCATTAGGTAGATTTTCATTTCATCGAAAAATGCATTGAGTGCATTCTTATCATTTGAAAAGAAAAAAAAGGAAATTGTGCATAGATTACAATTGCATAGTTTTCGAAAAAGAGGATTTTGCATATATTGCATTGCATTATTTGCATCTTTGAATGTTTTAGATTACTTTTGGATAGTGAAAGTCATCTAGTTTGGAAAAAATTTTCGTTTGCAGTGTTTTTGTTTGTTGCATCATTGTTTTAAGCTCTTCCCTTAACTAGATAACATTCATCGAATTGAAAAGTTTTCTTTTCTCATATAGCTGCATATAGGAGATTGTCAGATGACATATGGTAGGGCCTTGAAACCGAGACATAATTGAAGATTAACGTTAAAATTTATTCAATTAACCTAAGGAAGCATTGAAACATTAACTAAATATTTAGAAGTCTAGGCTAGAGATGTGTTCCGGTGTCTTTAAACCTAGTAGATGTCATTTGCCTCTTGGCTTTAGACAACACTAGTATGGACTTGTGCTCCCTGTACTGTCGTGTATATAAAGGGAGACCCCACTAGGTTTCTATCCTTTATCCATAGGAAGCCGAGTTTGCCGCCCTATACCCATGATACACCGGACACAGCATTCGGGGAGATTGCCTGCACGTACGTTAAGTCCTTGGTTGATTTCTCTTTCATTTTGAAACCAAGGTGTATATTGCAGTTCATGGTTATTTGGTACACCCTTTGCCTAGAATTCCTGAGTAGTCATTTTGATCTTATCTGACTCCTTAATTTTGAAAATATCACCAAGCGCTTGTCCTTTCACACTTGTTTCAAAACTAAAAGTGATAGAGTCACCTTTTGCCTGTTTCTTGACTCTTAAAATATGAAACGGTAGAGTTTTGTTTCAGTGTTTTGAAGTTAACAGCCCACGAAATATTCCTGGTTAAAGTTAGTTTCCTTAGGGTGTTTTTCTTAAGTTATTTCTTATGGCAACTTTTCTAGAGTTCACCAATCAAGGAGTCCCCTCCGAAGGGAATCCTGGTCATTTTCCTCCTTTTGGAAATGTTGGCGCTCCTTATATGGCAACGTTGTCCCTTCCTGGGTTAACTATTGGGTTACCTGTTTGGTTGTTCTCAACCTCTGTGGTCTCGAATGTCTCGGCTACTATTCAATCAGTTCCTCCACCTGAACAACATCATGTTGATTCCAAGGCGGACCTCTCCCCTTCTTCGCCTGTTTCTGCGTCCTCTTCTTCTACTTCGCTGGTGAAAGTCTGGATTTGAGTAACCAGGTGGCTAAGAAGAATAAGAAGAAGAAAAAGAAGAAGAATTCAGATAAGTGAGAGGCTAAGGCTGCATCTACTGCCTCCAAAACATCTCCTCTTGATAAACCTTCCAACCCTCCACAGAAAGTCAAGTTCCCTTGCATGTTGTGCATGGGAGACCATCTCCTTCGAGATTGCCCTGCCATTCCCAAGGTGCTCGAAGAATGGTTCAACGGTCGTCCGTCATTGCCTTTGGCTTTCGAGAGTCAAGTTGGGGGCACGTTTTCAACTAGTGCTGGTAAGGCTCCTAAGAAGCAGGGTAAGCTCACCAATCCCTGTAAGTTGTGTGAAGGGCACCATGCCATTCACCTTTGTCCGTATATGGATAAAGCCAAACAATTTTTGAACAACTTAACTGGTTCTACACCATGCGTTCTAGCTGGTTATAATCAGATTTCTTTGAGTCCTCCACCAGCTGATGCCATGATTGGTCAAGAGTCATCCTTGGTTAATCTCACTCCCTCAGAAATTCAAATTCAGGAATCCGTCCCTGACCAACCATTGGTCATGGGATTGGTTGAACTGGCCCCGTCTGCGGTGCACCAGGTCTTTTCCGTTGAGAGTGGATCTCACATCCCTCAGGTTCTTCTTGTTTCTTCAGATTCCTTAGACTTGGAGAAAGATTCTCCTGTCCCTATATCTCAAGAAGCTGCTCCTCTACTTCCTATGATGGAGGTCCTGGAGGATTCCCCTCCCACCTTTGAGATGGAGGTCATAGAGGATGCTCCTTCTTCTTCTATAACACCAGGGGAAGACCATCTCGGTTCGATGGTAGCCCCTCCAAGTAGTTTGGTCGCTTCCTTTGATTAAAGTTGATTTGCATGATACTGCCTTCCCTCTTATGTGCCTTTCGAGATAACAGTACAGGCCTTTGGTCTGGTTGTACCCAGCACCATTATAGATGAAGGCACGTCTGTCAGTATTTTATCCTCAACTACTTGGCACGCTTTCGGTTCATCGCCGCTTGCACCTGTTACACAGAATCTGTTGGTGTTTAACAGAAGAACTAGTCAACCATTAGGGATCCTTCCAAGGTTACCTGCTACTTTGCAAGGCAAAACCATCCATATGGATGTGATGGTTGTTCCAGGTCCCTTGGATTTCAATCTGCTCTTGGGGCGCGATTACACCTATGCCATGGGAGTGCTTGTCTCCTCCCTTTTTCGTGTGGTCTGTTTTCCGCATGAAGGACGGATCGTGACCATTGATCAACTTTCATTCTTTGGTCCTGATATGGAAACTGGCCCGCCATCATCCCTTCCTAGTTTTTATCCACCCGTTGTATCTGCCCCACCGTAGGTCAACTATGTGGTACCTACCCCGTGCCTATACTTAGTGATGATGCCATCGTGCATCGTGTGCTCGGGGCATTGGGTCCAGACTTCCAAGATTTTTTCCTTCCATCGGACGAGAAAATCTTGGAAGCCATGACTTCTTGTTAATTATGATGAGGTCTGTTGGAGTAGAGTTCCTTGTCTTGTGTCAAGCTCCTTAAAAAATGAAACAAGGTTGTTGGAGCAGAGTTTCCTGTCTTGTGTCAAGCTCCTTAAAAAATGAAACAAGGTTGTCAGAGTAGAGTTCCTTGTCTTGTGTCAAGCTCCTTAAAAAATGAAACAAGGTTGTTGGAGTAGAGTTCCCTATCTTGTGTCAAGCTCCTTAAAAAATGAAACAAGGTCGTCGGAGCAGAGTTCCTTGTCTTGTGTCAAGCTCCTTAAAAAATGAAACAAGGTTGGGGAGCAGAGTTCCTTGTCTTGTGCCAAGCTCCTTAAACCATGAAACAAGGTTTCCTGAGGATAGTTATTTTAATGTGTCAACCTCGTTAAAACAATGAAGCACTTTCCCGTTCAATTCGAGTCTTTGATAAGATCTCGTAAAATCCTAGTCAAGTCTTTCTCTTCATCTTGTAACTTGAACCTTCACTCCATCTGCCTTTCATATGGACTGAAACTTGGGGGGCATGTACCTCGAATTGAGTCACCATGCTGGGCGCATGCTTAATTTTTCAAGCATAGTTTGTTTCCGTTTCAAGCTCGTGTAAAAATGAAACATGTTTCAAGCATAGTTTATCTTTGTTTCAAGCTTGTGTAAAAATGAAACCAACTACAAGCAGATTTTCCTGATTTCAAGCTTGTGTAAAAATGAAACCATTCCCATTTTACCTCTTGTGATTTCCATTTTTATCAACCTGTTTTTGCCAGATGAGCCTTGGTTTTCTCATTCCATCGTCGCTACTACTTGGCCGATCATATGCCTTCACTTGGTTTTTTTACCCATTCCTGAGGAACTGCTGTGATGAGTGGTCTTGTTAGCCAACCTCTTGACCTTTATCTTTTTTTGAGCAGTTCCACCTATACTGGAACCAGTTTCTACCCTTTATACCACTCGTTCCTCCAGGAGGAGTCAACTTTCAGCTCTTTTTTGACTCTCTAAACATGAAAAGATTGTCGAGTCCCTTGTCGTTTTGATCTCGTTAAAGTGGTCCCGAAACGAAATCTACCCAGTATATGTTTACCCCTTTTTCAGGCTGGGACAAATTATTTACGAAAAAGGAATACCCTAGCCTATCGCAACTAGGAGGTTTCCTTAGACATAGTTTTCTACCTTTTCGGATCTGAGGAACTATCTACGAAAAGGGACTGTTGGAGTTTACTTTTCTGCTGTCTTTTCAAACTCTCTAAACATGAAAATATGACGAGTTATTCCTTTGTTAGACTCGTTAAACCCTAATGACATCGGATTTAGTCGTAATGACAATATTCGAGTTTCTCCTTCCTAGGGCTCGTTAAATGTACTAGGCTGGATTTGTCCGAAGGACGAACTTATATGACAAGAATATGGTATCCTCTTCAAGCTTGTGTAAAAATAAAGAGGTACTCGCCAGAAATGGTGGGGAAAAATGGAACTAGCATCATTGTCGTGTCGTCAGTATGTCGCTCTTGAACATTGCACCTGTTTGCATTCGTGTCGGGTTGGGGACATCTCATATGATTTTCCACTTGCCTCCATGGGTTTGGGTGATCCCTTTTGACCTCTCATCTACTCTTTGCCTCGTCATCATGACCTTTGATCTTTTGATGTAAAATACTACCAAATCCACTGTCGTGCCGCCGATATGTTCAAGAGAAGTTGACCTCTGCAAAATTTCAACCTTCCTCTGATTCTCATCTGATCCTAATTCACAAAGAAATTATGTTCCTCTGTGTCACGTCGATGATGTGGGAAACATTATGGCCCACCTTCGATCAAGGTCACTTCCTGTCAACTTCAGCTCATTATCCAGGAAGCTGATCGAGAGACTCCCTTCTGGTACCTTGAAGCCTCCATGCCTTAATTGCAGGTTCTTCGCATTCGACGCAAGGTTTACATCATTGGCCTTCGATCGGATGATTCTACGGGTGTTTGACGTCAGCTCACTGTTCACATTCCATGGATTGTACCTATAGTACCTTGAGGGCCATTGTCATTATTGGTGGTTCCTCTCACGCCTGTTAACAGCTTTCATCATTGGCTGGTAATCAGGCGATGTTCTTGCATGTTCGACTTCAGCTCACTTATTCTCATGCTTGAACTTGTACTTTTTTCGGGTCGAGATGGAGTGCAAGACCTTGGATTTTGTCTGTTGGAATCCAGGCTGTGATTTTGTGGATTATTATGATTAGTTACATGACTCATTCATTGGTTGTCTGCGACCATACCTGAGTCTATTTATCGATCCTCACTGGATGGATGCGTCCATACCTTGCATCTGGATTGTTGTATACTCTGTTATGGATGGCTACGCCCATGCCACATATATCATGTATTTGAGATATTGGTTATACTTCTCTACGCAGGTTTTCCGATGGCAGTGTTTTTAGTTAGACACGTTCTCGTAAAGAATTTCACCCCTCTCTCTCTTTCGTGCCTCATGCTTTAGGGGGCATCTGTTACACAGTAATTTGTCACCATCCCTACAATCCCCATCTCGCCCATTGGAGGGTAATTTCTGTGACCAATTAGCAGTGTCATGCCTTGTAAATACCATCATTGCATCCCTTTCCGTGAGGACAACATTTCTTCTGTTGATCATTTCCTGAGCAGACCCCTAAAAACACCTGTTTTTTCCTTGGCGCTGGTAGCCCGTTATGTACTCGTGCCAATGAGGAAAATTAACACTGAGCCTGTGCCAATTGGTGCTCTGTCCCAGTTGAGCACCCACGCCAATCTGCTTATGGAAATTTTTTGAAAAAAAGAGGCAAAGTTTCGATTACAACAACTTTGTGGATGAGTCATCAGGAGTGGTTTCGATTGAATAACCATGGCGTTCCTCCTTTGGCCTCTTGTTTCCACCTTATGGGGAACCTACCAAGGGGTAAGGCCTCCCTTCCACTATTTTAGGGATCCCAACCTCCTCCTCTCCTCTATAAATATAACCTTCATCCATTGATGAAGGAGCTGAATAGCTGAGGGGCTGAATAGCTGAAGGGTTGAAGGGCTGAATGGCTGAATAGCTGAATAGATGAAGGGCTGAAGGGCTGAATGGTTGAGTCTCCAAGAGCCTTCATAGCCTAAAGAATGCTGCAAGAGCTTTGATAGTCCTCATAGTGCCAAATCCATAGCAAGGAGATTGACGATCAAAGAGAGAGGCTTGTCCCCATTCCCGACAAGCTTTACCGAGAGGTATTCCGCTGACGACCCGCCGAAGGAAGATTCAGCGTCAGAGCCAGGTTGTATTTTCCTTTGTATGAATTAATGATAAGTGAATTTGGTTATGGTTCCACTCATATTGTTCATTATGATCATGAGTTGTGTCCTCTCTGACTGATACATAATTGCATATATCGGGTTTTACGCTTGTGTTTGTCTTGTTTCTTGTATGTGTAGGTGTTCGATTGTGGCGAGCGAGAGGATTGTGATATACTGGAGCAAGGAAACAGGAGCACCATCATCTCTACAAAAAATAGCGTTGAACTTGAGGTAGGCCTTCATCGCAAGTCGGTTTATTGCAATTAGGAACTTGCACCTTAGCGTGATACGATTGTTGCTAGACCCGATCTGGGCTAGTAGGGATCGCCTCTGTCCGCAGAGGGGATTTACCTCTACAACAGCTACCGACATAGGTACAATTACCTTTCATAGGGATTCAGGTACTCCTCTCACATTAAAATATTTCATGTATGTTCTTGCTTTAAAGAAGAATTTGGTTTATGTTGCGATGTTGGAAGACTCTGGCTATGATGTGATATTTAGTGAAGGAAAGGAATTCCTTCAACACAAATCCATGGGACAGGTAAAGAATATTGGGGTTCGAGTAAAGAACCTCTACAAATTGGATGTAGAAGACTATTCTTCATTGAGCACGAAAGTAGAGAAGGTGGAGATATGAGACAACGGTGAGTTATGGCACAAAAGGTTGGGCCATCTACACCATGGCGCTTTGAAGATCATGCAACAGATTTCTATAGGACTTCCAAAGAGTGCACTTGAGTGGTGTGATACATGAAAATGGTGTACATTAGGGAAGTATACCAAAGCCACCTTTCACGATAAGGAAATTCTAGCAAAGGTGATCCTTGAGAGAGTTCACTTAGATATGTGTGGACCATTCTCGACAGCTTCCACAACAAAACATAGGTATTATGTGATTTTTGTGGATGATTTTTCATGTGAGTGTTGGATTTTATTCATGCAGAATAAATATCAGACGTTATCAAAGTTTTTTGAGTTCAAGGCACTTGTCGAGAAAGATACAAGGAAGAAGGTGAAGGCTCTAAGGAGTGACGAAGGTGAAGAATATGTATCTAATGAATTCAGGAAATTATATGCTTCAGAAGGAATTCAAAGGGAATTGATAACACCTCATAACCCACAATAGAAGGGGGTTGCAGAAAGGAAGAATAAAACTATTTTGGTAGAAACACGAGCTATGTTTCATAATCAAGGCATACCATTGCATCTGTAGGCATGAGGTCATCATGATGGTTTGGATGTATTGTAGAATCAATTGATGGGAATTTCCTAATTAATAGGGGCTCAATTAGCCCAGGAATGCATGAACAAGGCTGGTCAATCAGGTTTAGGGAATTGGTTAAGTATTGGACCAAACTTGCTAGGATCAGTGTGAGACAGTCATAGATAGTGCAAAGGTTTTTCAGGAAGGAAAATAACATTGTATTGTTTCGTCTTATTGAATTAATGCAATATATAGATAGCAAGGTTTTGAGGTGCGGATTTCCCCAGATACATATTTGTGTTGTGTGATTGAAATTATTTCTCTTTCTTGTTCATGTGATTGTGTGATCATAATTGGTTTCCACAATTTGTAGAATTGATTCAGTATTTTGTTTTAGCATATTACAAGATCAATTTAATCAATTTAGATATTTATAAAGTGAAGCCTTGCAGCTTCACTTGCTCTATCTGTCTATAACAAAGCCCAAACAGAGTGGTACCTATGAGGTACCATAGTACATTTTTAACGTCCCTCCAAAGTAATTTGGTTGATCGAACCATGGCTTGGCTCAATTGGTTTATTGCATAACACATGTCTAGTCATGTGCTCACCATATACATGAGTGTACCCACCAGCTTCCGGTACATGGTAGCATCCACTTCCTCACCTAAAGTGGCATCTTGTTTACTCTAGTTGGTCGCTAGAGGAGTCTCCATGGGTTTGAATATGTCCATGTGGAACTTTTGAAGTATCGAATTGGAGTACTTTTTCTAAGAGACAAACAATTCCCCTTCTCCTTGCCATACTTCCAAACCAAGGAAATAGTGCATGAGACCCATGTCCTTCATTTCAAATTATCTTGCAAGTTCCTACTTGAAATACTTCATAATTTGTTCATTACTGGTCAAAATAAAGTCATGAACATATAAGACTATAATTAATAATTTACATTCTACCAAGATGTGGAAAAGGTCATTTGCTTCACTTTTGGTGAAGCCCAAACCGGTGAGGTATTTATCGATCATGGTGTACCAAGAATGGGCTACTTTCTTCAACCCATACAACGATCGCTTGAGTCTTCACACATGCGAATCTATATCAAAGGTCTCAAAACATTCATGTTTTTTAATGTACACCTCCTCCTCAATAAATCCATTGAGGAATTGTGCCTTTACATCCATCTGGTGGATATTCCAACCCATGTTTGCAGCCAGAGTAAGAATTAATCTAAGGGAATAATACCTTGATACAAGAGCAAAGGTCTCTTCATAGTTAGACCCTTCTACCTAAGAGTACCCCTTGGATATGAATCTGGCCTTATGCTTTTCTATGCTTCCATCTGCTGCATGATTTACCTTGTAAATCCATATCAAACATACCACTGATTTGTTTGCTAGTATTGGGACCACTTACAAAACACTTTTTATGACAATGGAATCATATTCCTCTATCATAGCATCAACCCATACAGGCTGCTCTAAAGCTGTTATGTGGGTGCTCCCACATTGTCTCTAGCATCTTGCAATAATTTGTCAGCTTCCTTGGTTCATTTCCTTCCTTCCCTAGATGTCTCTATTTGAGTGGTTGTCTTCAATCTCTTCTTCCCTACTTGTGGTTGCTCCATATATTCTTGAGGTTCTTCCTTTGGAGTCAAAATCTCCTGAGCTACATGCAACTAAAGCTCCCTCTCAAGAGAACACATCATTTCCTTTTCCTCGTCGAACTTCACATCTATATGAACAAATTTCATCCTAAGAAATGGCAAGTACATATGATAGTTGTGAGGTGTATCAATTTACCTCACAAATATGCCAAATATCCTGAAGCGTGAAACATCTAGTTTCTTCCCTAAAAAATATTCTTCTCGTGTACTCATCCCAAGAATCTAATGAGGACTCTTGTTTTGAAAATAGACCATTGTGTTTGATGCTTCATCTCACAAGTGTAGAGGTAGGCCTTGGTTATGCAACATCACCCTTTCTACTCCAAAATACACTTGCTCTTCCTCTCATCCACCCCATTCAGTTATGGGTTATGAGGTGTTTACAACTCCCGTCAAATTCCTTCCTTCGCACAACAACTTTTAAACTGATTCTAATCCAGACTTAAGTAGGAAGTAATAAAATATAAAAATAAACACAAATGTAGAGATGCAGTAGGAATAACACACCATTTCAATAATATCAAATACTGAAAATTTCTTACAGACAATGGAAAATAAACTATCTCGGGTGATGGTATCTTATCTCTAAGAAGAGATGTTGCAGCTACATACATTTGAATTTTGTTACAATGAGTCTCAAGGGCCTTTTTATTATTGAACAACATGGTAAAACCCTAAACCACCAAAACCCTAACCCCAAGAGTTGGGGTTAGTTGGGCAGTCAACTTCCCAGGGTCGTAACTTGGTCATATTATCTTCATTTGGCGCATACAATATATCGTATGAAATATATCTCTGAGTATTACAGGTTTCAATGTAGGCCTCTGGTTATGGCTATGGGCCTGTTGCGGACCTAAAAAAAAATGCTGTTTAGCGGGTCAAACTTGCTCTGGAAGTTTAGGACTCGAAAAACTGCTAAAAATAGTAAATGTTGCTATAAATAAGGAAAATAATGAAATCGACTAGAGGTCTAGGTGGAATAGGTGGGTGACCACCAATATCCACCTGGATCATTCCTCCTCCCTTAGGAAGAAATGGTCCCTATTGCATGCAGAGCCTCCATGAGGTGAGGAAATTTCTGTTGAATCTGGTCCCTGGTGAAGGAGTTGGCCTACTTTGAAAACTCGATATGGTTGGATCCTTTGCTAGTAGGTGTTATTGATCTATGTGTCCATGATCCAATAAGTTGTGGTTTGTTTCACGCAGTTTGTGTTTAACTATGTTGGTGTGAGTTGTTCTACAATGTCGGATGTGTTCAAGGAATGGTGGAATACTGAGCTTGAAGGGATTGTAGCATACTAAATTGGTTATCATGTATGGCCCATATCAGAGTGGGAAAAGCTTGCAGTGGGGCCCAGTGAGGCACTCCTTCTGTAAATGTAACCAAAAAATTTCGCCCACCTGGAACTTATAATGGTTTACAACTCATTGTACACTGCCCTTGAAATCCAATCTCAACTAGGTAACTCAAATTCTCTGCATGCATCATTTATTTTGGGCTTATTGATCAATTTACTGGATGACCACTGGGTGTGACTAGAGTTACATTGCATGACTTGACCCTCCACTAGTTTCTCCAATAGTTGAAACTAGTTTAACTGACAATAACTCAACTTAACTGAATTAGATTGCTACAAATTAGAAATAAACCATGTAGAACTGAACTCAAGTGTATCCAACTCAAATTAACTGTGTTAATTTAGTGACAAAAGCCATGTCACCTCAGTTAGATAGCTCCAATATTATGCTGAAATTGAAATTCGAATTTTAATCTAGTTTGACCAAGGCAAAGTCAAAACTAGATTTTCTTGCGGTATTTTCAACACTCCCTCCCAGAAAGAAATGGATTATCTTCCACCCCAATCCTGCCTCTATGACACTCAAATTTACCTCTTGATTTTTTTTTTTCAAAATTTCACCATTCTATTCCTCTGTCAGAATGTACTGCAACAACATGATTCACCTCTGCACACAATATCGTAGATGGTGGTACCAAATATCTATGTGCTTGGATTGATCATGAAAAATTAGGTTCTCAGAGAGTTTTATACAACACTGATTGTCACAGTAAATCATAATAGGATCCATCATCTGACCAAATAACCCAACAATAATATTTCTCATCGAGATAGTATCACAAGTTGCTTGTCTGGCAGCCATGTACTCTGCTTCTATTGAGATGAGTGCCACATATCTTTGCTTCCTGTTGTACCAAGGAAAAACTGCAGACCAAACACTAAAATTTCCTCCTTAACTGCTCTTCCGTTCTAATGGATTCCCCGCCCAATTTTCATCTGTGAATGTTGAAATTGGCAACAAGAAGGACTTTTAATTTAATTTCCCCTTAATTAAATTAGAAGGAAATTATAATTCCACATTAGATGAAAACATGTACAAGATATATGAGTTAGGAATACTAATTATTTAGCTTATTCAATCTGATTTAAGGGTCAAACTGGAGGAATGTAGAGTTATTCCTAAGTTTTACGGGGTCCAGTTGCAGTTTATTTTGAGTTGTAATTAGTTAACTCAATTATTTGAGGTAAAATCAATTTAACTAGTTCTAACTAAGAAATGAGCTAGTGATAGGTCCAGTGAATTAAATATGATTTAATTCACATGAAGTGATTGATCAGATAATTGATAATTCACTATAAATATCTATTGCATGTCAGTTCTAAGGAAGGCTGAATTAAGATTGGAGTTAAAGGGAAGAGAACTATCAATTTTATAATTAGAAAATTGTACATGTCATGCATGAGGTCATCAAGATTCCTTGGAATTATTACACAATAAATTTATGGGAATTTCATAATTAATAGTGTTTCAATTAGCCAGGAATGCATGAGAAGGGTTGGTTAGTCAAGTGCAATGAATCGGTTAAGTATTAGACCAAACTTGTCAGGATCAGTGTGAGACGGTCAGAGATAATGTTGAGGTTTCTTAAGAAGGGAAATAACATTGTATTATTTCATATTATTGACTTAATTAAATACAAAAATAGCGAGGTTTTGAGTCGAGGCTTTCCTCAGATACATATTTGTGTTGTGTGATCGAAATTATTTCTCTTTCTTGTTCATGTGATTGTGCGATCGTAATTGGTTTCCATAATTTTTAGAACTGATTCCGTATTTTATTTTAGCATATTACAAGATCAATTCAATCTATTTATATATTTCTACATGGTATAATAGCACAAATCACTATAGAAGAGAAGAACCAAATTTTGTTTTTAACAGGTGAATCGAATTTGCAGATTTATTCTTCAGGACCAACAACAGATCAAGATGTCTTTCTCTAGGTTTTTAATAAAATATTCTCTTGAGGGTAATTTGAATTACATAGCATGGAAGGACATGATGGAGGTAGTTTTTGAGGACAAAAAACTAAAGGAATTCATAGACAGTGATATTCCCTAGCCCACAACAATATATGCACAACTTCTTGATGCATGGAAGAAGAATGTAGCAAAGACAAGAAGGATTATGTTAGAAGGAGTTTGAGATCGTATTGTCTCGAACCTAAATGGAAAGGAAACACCATATGATATGTGGAAGGACTTAAAAAAATTGTTTTAGAATAGCATTTACCATAGGAATATCACACTAAAGGAAAATCTCAGAAAGATCAATATCGAGAAGGGTGAAATGATTCCAAAATACTTAACTAAGTTCACTCAATGTAGAGATGAGCTTGGAAGTGTTGGGGTGATAGTTTCCCAGGATGATTTGGTGAGCTTAGCACTTCTAGGCCTTCTTAGGAGCTGGCATAGCTACCAAGACTTGGTGAATGGGAGGGAAAATCTACTTGAGTGGGAGCGATTGTGTTCCTACTTGATATAATAAGAGATTCGACGGAACACCAAAGATGGATCCTCATAAAAGATTGATGATGAGAAGAATTGTGCCTTGGATAGAAAGGTGAAGAAAGGGAAAGCGAAGGCACCCCATTCAAAATCAGATTTCGATTAAGCGGGCAAGAAGTGAGACTTGTTAAAGGTAAAATGTTTTCACTGTCATGAGTTTGGACACTATGCAAAAAAGTGTCCACACAAGAATACCAAGAAGAAGTCCTCAAGAGGAGCTGTAGGTGAAGCAATTGCTTCATAGTTCGAGTTAGATTTCACCCTCATCGCATGCATGGTGTCATCGGTGATGGGTTCTATGTGGTACTTCGGTAGTGGAGCTTCGTTTCATATGATTGGAAACAAAGAATTATTCAGTAACTTGGAGGATATGGATCTCCAAATTCACATCAATATGGGTGATGAAGAGAGGTATAGTGCTATCGGCATATGTAAAATTACCTTTCAGAGGGACTCAGTTACTCCTTACACATTAAAAGATGTCATGTATGTTCCCGGTTTAAAGAATAATTTGGTTTCTATTGCAATGTTGGAAGACTGTGGCTATGATGTGATATTTAGTGAAGGAAAAGTGTTCCTTCATCACAAAGCCATGGGACAGGTGAAGAATATTGGGGTTGCAGTAAAGAACCTCTACAAATTGGATGTATAATGCTATGTTTCCTTGAGAATGAAAGCAGAGAAGGTGGATATTTGAGACATCGATGAGATATGGAACAAAAGGTTGGGCCATCTACACCATGGCGTTTTGAAGATCATGCAACGGATTTCTACAGGATTTACAAAGAGTGCTATTAAGCGGTGCGATACATGCAAAGGGTGTAAATTGGGGAAGTATACCAAAGCCACCTTTCACGTAAGGAAAGCGGAGAAAAAGCAATCCTTGAGAGAGGTCACTCAGATGTGTGTGGACTGTTCTTGACAGCTTCCACAACAAAACACATGTATTATGTGATTTTTATAGATGATTGTTCATGCGGGTGTTAGATTTTCTTCATGCAAAAGAAATATTAGACGTTTTCAAAGTTTTGTGAGTTCAAGGCACTTGTCGAGAAAGATACATGGAAGAAGGTGAAGGCTCCAAGGAGCAATAAAGGTGGATAATATGTCACTAATGAATTCATGAACTTTTGTGCTTTAGAAGGAATTTGAAGGGAATTGATAGCACCTTGTAAGCCACAACAGAAGGAAGAACATAACTATTTTGGGAGCAACACGAGCTATGTTGCATGATCAAGGCCTACCATTGCATCAATGGGAATGAGGTCATTAAGACGCCTTAGATGTATTTCACAATCAATTGATGGGAATTTCCTAATTAATAGGGGCTCAATTAGCATAGGAATGCGTAAACAAGGCCGGTCAATCAGGTGTAGGGAATTAGTTAAGTATTGGACCAAACTTGCTAGGATCAGTGTGAGACAGTTAAAGATAGTGAAAAGGTTTCTCAAGAAGGGAAATAACATTTTATTGTTTCATATTTTTGACTTAATGCAATAGGTAGATAGCATGGTTTTGAGTTGAGGCTTTCCCCAGATAAATCTTTGTGTTGTGCGATTGAAATTATTTCTCTTTCTTGTTCATGTGATTGTGCGGTTGTAGTTGGTGTTAACAATTTGTAGAATTGATTCAGTATTTTGTTTTAGCATATTACAAGATCAATTGAATCTATTTAGATATTTCTATAGTGAAGCCTTTCATTTTCACTCCCTCTAACTATTTTTACCAAAGTAAAAACTGAGTGGTACCAATGAGGTATCATAGTACATGTTTAACATCCTTCTAATATAATTTGGTCGATCGAACATGGCTTGGCTCAACTGGTTTACTTCATAACACATGTCTGGTCGTGTGTTCACCATATGCATGAGTGAAAACACCAACTTCCTATACATGGTAGCATCCACTTCCTCACCTAAAGTGGCTTCATTTTTCCTCTAATTGGTCTCTATAGGAGTCTCCATGGGTTTTCATATGTCCATGTGGAACTTCTGAAGTATCGCATTGGCATACTTGCCCTGAGAGACAAACAATTCCCCTTCTCCTTGCCACACTTCCAAACCAAGAAAATAGTGCATGAGACCCATGTATTTCATTTCTAACTCTCTTGAAAGCTCCTACTTCTGTAAGTTTTTCATCACTAGTCAAAATCAAGTCACCAACATATAAGACTATAATCAATAATTTACCTTCTACCAAGATGTGGAAAAGGTTTGCATCTACTTCACTTTTGGTGAAGCCCAAACCAATGATGTAGTTATTGATCATGGTGTACCAAGCACAGGGTGATTTATTCAACCCATACAATGATCGCTTTAGTCTTCACACATGAAAATCTATGTCAAAGGTCTCAAAACCTTTAGGATTTTTAACATACACCTCCTCCTCAAAAGCTACATTGAGGAATCTTGTCTTTACATCCATCTGGTGGATCTTCCACCCCATCTGTGCAACCAAATCAAGAATTGATCTAATGGAAGAGTACCTTGATACAAGATAAAATGTATCTTCATAGTTAGACCCCTCTACCTAAGAGTACCCCCTAGAAATTAATCTCGCCTTGTGCTTTTCTATTCTTTCGTTTGGTGCACGATTTACCTTGTAAATCCATATCACACATACCATTGATTTGTTTGCTAGCATTGGGACCACTTACCAAATTTTTTTTATGATAATGGAATCATATTCCTCTATCATAGCATCAAACCATACATGCTGCTCTATTTCTTCCTTCAATGAGTTTGGTTATGTGTCTATTAGCTCAGTCATTAGAGCCATGTATCGAGTGTACCAATCACGTGACCTCCTCTATCTACACTGTTATGTGGGTGCTCCCACATTCTCTATAGCATCTTGAATGAATTTTTCAACTTCCCTGGTTCATTTCCTTCCTTCCCTAGATGTCTCTTTTTGAGTGGTTGTCTTCGCTCTTTTCTCCTCTACTTGTAGCTACTCCACATCTTCTTGAGGTTCTTCCTTTGGAGTCAAAATATCCTGAGCTGCATACAACTAAGTTTCCCTCTCAAGAGAACACTTAATTTCATTTTCCTCATAAAAATTAACATATCTATGAACAAATGTCATCCTAAGATATGGAAAGTACACAAAATTTTTGTGTGGTGTATAATTTTACCTCAAAAATATGAAAACGTTCATGAAGTGTGAAACATCTAGTTTCTTCCCTAAAAAATCTTCTTCTCGTGTACTCATCCCATGAATCCGATGAGGAATCTTGTTCTCCAAATAGAACATTTTGTTTTATGCTTCATGTCACAAGTGTAGAGGTAGGCCTTGGTCATGCAACATTGTCCTTGCTGCTCCACAATACTTTTTTTTTCCTCCTCTCATCTACCACATTTAGTTGTGGGTTATGAGGTGTTGTCAACTCCCATCAAATGCCTTCCTTTGCACATAAAATTTTAAACTCATTCTAATCCATAATTTATTAGTAAAATAATAAAATACATAAATAAAAATAAACACAGAGATACAACAGGAATAACACTTCATTTAAATAATATCCAATACTGAAAAATGCTTACAGACCAAAAGGACAATAAACTAGCTCAAGCGATGGTAGCTTATCTCTGAAAAGAGATGTGGCAGCTACATGCCTCTGAAATGTGTTACAATTAGGTTCAAAGGAATTTTTATTATTGAACAATATGGGAAAACCCTAAAAAACCAAAACCCTAATCCCAAGAGATGAAATGATAAGGGTTTGTGGGTCCCATTGGGGTTAGTTGGGCAGCCAACTTCCCAGGGTCATAACTTGGCCATGTTATATTCGTTTGGCGCATACACTATATCATTGTAAATATCTCTCCAAGCACTAAAAGTTTCGATGTATGTCTTTGCTTATGGATATGGGCCTGTTGCGGACCTAAAAATTGTCGTTTAGTGGGTCAAAATCGCTCCAGAAGTTTAGAACTTGAAAAAATGCTAAAAATAATAAACATTACTATAGATAAGGGAAATAATGAAACTGACTAGAGGTCTAGGTGGAATAGGTGGGTGGACACCAATATCCACCTAGATCATTCCTCCTCCCTTGGGAAGAAATGGTCCCTATTGCGTGTAGAGCCTCCATGATGTGAGGAAATTTTTATTAAATCTAGTCCCTGGTGAAGGAGTTGGCCTGCTTTGACAACTCGATATAGCTGGATCTTTTGCTGGCAGGTGTTTTTTATCTTTGTGTCCATGGTTTGATTAGTTGTGGCTTGTTTCATGCAGTCTGGGTTTAACTTTGTTAGTGTGATTTTTTATGCAATATCGGATGTGTCAAAAAATGGTGGAATGTAGAGTCGAAGGCAGTCCACATTGAAAAATGGGTGCAGACCAAGGAATGGTGGAATAATAAGCTCAAATTCATTGTAGCATACCACCTTGGTTATGGTATGGCCCATATCGAAGTGGGAGAAGATTGTGATGGGGCCCATCGAGGCACTTCTTCTGTAAATGTAGCCGAACTTTGTCTCCCACCTAGAACTTGTGTGGTACCCGATGTTGATCATGCCGCTGCTTGTATTTAGAATTGGATTTGTCCAATATGTCATGGATGTATTGGTAGATGTGGTGAACGTGCTCAATGAATTTTTTCACCTTGTCAGCTTCATACTAGACATGAGCCGAATCTGCCTGAGTAGGTGCAAATGGTATGGGCACATTAATGGGACATAGTGGTTGGAATCCCAAGCCCACCTGAAATGGGATATGACTAGCTAAGTTGTGGAAAGCCTAATTATAGTTGTGTTGGGCATTGGGGAATATTTCATCCCATTTGCATGGATTCTTTGAGTTGTACATGCCCAGAATGTGTACGATCATCCTATTGATGACCTTTGTTTGGCTATCAGTTTGGGGGTGGAAAGTTGTGGACTTAGTGAGGTTAGTGTCGAGCATCGACTAGAGACTTGACCAAAATGTACCGAGGAAGCTGCTATCCCGATATGACATAATGGATTGTGGGATCCCAAAGTTTACCCACACTCATTCAAATAAGAGTTTACTAATGTCTTCTGCTATGATATTCTTCTTGCATGCCACCATAATGGCCATTTTAGAGAATCTGTCGACGACCAAAAAAACACAGTCATTGCCATGCTTGGTAGAATGAAGGGCCGACATGTAATCCATGGAGATGGATTCCCATGATCGACTAGGGGTAGGTAGCGGAGTATATAGGCCTTGCTTCTTTATCGTCAATTTGGAAATGGCATAAGCAGTGCATTATCTGATGTACTTCCCAAAAACATGTCAAAGGTTCGGCCATTAGAAATAATTATGTAGTATTGCCACTATTTTCTTGACCCAAAAAATTTCCAATGACTTGACTATAGTGTGCTTCCAAAATCATATTGGCATGCTCACTTGAAAGATAACAGAGGTGTCCCAGGTGGAAAAATAGTGCATCTTGGAGGTGAAAATTTGGAACTTTCTTACTCTTGAGGAGTGTCTGGTATATGTTTCTGAATTTTGGATCACTTTTGTAGAGATGCGGCCAAACCAAAGTCTCGTGCCCACAAGATTCAAGCATAGTGGTTAGTGCCATGATCGATGGTCGAATGAGGAAATTTGCAACGTTATTGGTCCTACTTGATTTTCAAATGAAATTGTTACAGGTATGTGGACCATTTCTAAAGGTGATTTTTCTGAAATTTTCCTTGTGTCCATATGAACTGTAGGGTTCTGTGATCTGTGTGGATGATTGTTTCCTTCCCTAAAATTTAATGCTTCCATTGTTGGCAAGCCTCCACAATGGAATAAATTTCTTTTTCATAGGTGGGCTACTTTCAAACTATGTTTGAAATTTTCTCACTATGATATGCCAATGGGTGCCTCTACTTAGTAAGTACTTCCCCAATAGCATAGTTATAGGCATCTGTATTGATCTCAAACGGTTGTTGCAATTCTGGTAACGTGAGAACTGGTTCAAATCATAAGCGATGCTTCAACGCTCTGAATGCTTCCTCTTGAGATTCAAACCAAAATAAATTTTATTCCTCTCTTCCCTTGGTGACTTGACTCAAAGTAGAAGTGAATGAGAGAACCCAAAAATGAACCTACGGTAGAAATTGGCAAGACCCATAAAGTTGTGAAACTCTATTAGAGTGATTAGGGTTGGCCAATCCTGAATGACCTAAATTTTGGTTGGGTCCAAATGCACCCCTCGATCATCAATAATCTATCCCAATGTGGAACCAAACAAGATCCAAATTGGCACTCAATTTTTGTTGCCGCAGTATTTGGAGGACTTATCGAAGGTAGTGGAGGTGCTCTTTGAAACTATGGATAAAGATCAGGATGTCATCCAAATACAACACCACGAATGAGTTGGTGAATGGACACAAGATGTCATCCATCAACCTCATGAATGTTTCTAGAGCATTCATCAATCCGAAAGGCATGGCCATCCATTCAAAAATTCCCTCCTTGGCTTTGAAGGCAATATTCCACACATCAAAGAGTTCGATTGACACTTAATGAAACTCGAAATTCAAGTCGATCTTGCTTAAATATTTTCCCCCTTGATTTTGTGTATAAGGTCATCAATCTGCGAGATTGGATACCTATTTGAGACAATGATATTGTTTAGTGCTCGATACTCAATACATAGTCTCCAAGTCCCATCCTTCTTTTGCACCAACATGATCAGGCTCCCACAAGGTGATGAACTTGGTCGAATGTTACCTTTATACAACATCTCCTGAATCTGCCTCTTGATTTCATCATTCTCCATAAAATAGAACTGATAGATCGATCCATTAGGTAGTGACACACCAGGGGTAAGATTAATGGAGTGATTGACTTGACAATGCAGAGTCACCCCTGCGGGTGAGGTGAATATTTCCTCGTACTCCTCCATGACCTTGTCCATATGTTGTTTCAATGAGGAGGAGGCATGTCTGAAGGTCATGAATACATTATTCTTCTTGCCTTGAGGGTGGATAATTAGGAAAAAAAATTTCCTGGTTTTGGAAATGAGCTTACTGCATTGTTTGGCAGTGATGAAAGACATGGCGATAGGTGGTGCTACCTCCAGTATCATGTACAACTTATTTCCCAAACTAACAATAAAAACACAAGGCATAGAATCATACACAATGTTTTGCTTCCATAATTATGGTTGGCCTAATAATACATCACAAACATCAAGAGGAGAAGTATGATATAATACCTCATTTGTGAAGGGCTTGATGCTGTAGGGAAGGCGACACTACTGGCTGACGCGGAGATCGCGTCCTTGGTGAAGCCACCCAATTTTGTATGGTTGTGGGTATGTTGTGGTCATCATGCCAAACCACTTCATGAATTATGCTGAAATGAGGTTCTTTTGGCTCCCACTGTCGACAATGAATTGTAGCAGGGAAACCTTCACCCACATCTGGGAATGAAGAGGTGTTACCCCTCCTCTGGAACATTGGGTTCCTCCTTCTGGATCTTGGTGCTGGAAAAAATGGTGTTGGCTTCCACATCGATAATATGATTCCCTTTGTCATTCTCCTTGTTAGGTTCTGACTCAGATTCAAAACATGCATTTGATTCAGAAGCCTTTAGCTCGACCACCAATGACTACTTGGCCCGACACTCACTTGTGTTGTGAGTGGAGCCCTTATGGAATTATTTTCACACCACTTTACGGTGTCCTTATTTTTCTTTACAATGTTGTTCTTCGCTTGCATATTAGTCTGTTGTCTTGGTCCACCCTGCCTTGTATTTATCCTTTTTCTACGGTTTGGGGGTGCCTTTCCCTTCCTTCTAATTTGTAGATCCAAAGTTTCGTTTCTTCTGTTTAAATTTCTATTCAATCTTGGAAGCATACCGGTATGCTGATCCAAGAAAGGATATGTCAAGGAAATCCATTGCCTCCTAAATGTATTTTATCACACAATTGTGGTACTTCAGAACCAAATTTTTCTCTTAATATTTGATACCCAACTTTGTGTCCAGGGTATGGAACAAATTCATCAGCTCATGCACATCTTGATCCATTTTATATCGCAATGTAGTCCATTGTATGTACTTGTCCTCATAGCTCCCTATGGGATAATATTTTTCCTTGATGGTGTCTCAAAAAGAATTCCATTTGGGTTCAGTAGAGAACAAGGAGGTTTCCCTCTCATCCTTTTTCTCATAGTAGGTTTCCCACTAGTCATTGACATGGGGAGCGGCTTTGAGGAGTGAAAAAGTAATCTTTTCCCGATTGGAAAAGTCATGAACTGAGAAATATCCTTCTAATAGATTCAACCATCTATCTATGATGTCTGCATCTATTTGGCCCTCAAATATGGGAATGTCAAAGTTTACTTGTACCTTAAAAGGAGTAGAACTTCCAGAGTGGTTGTTGGATGAAGGTGCGCTGGTAGTGGGTAGTAGTTGAAGGATCTGGGAAAAGTTACCTATCATCGCGTTCCTTTGTTTCTCGAGGGCATCCTTGAGCAATATTTTGATAGGATATCCCAATCCCTCGTCTTTATTTTCTTCTTCCATGGGAATTCGTCGAGGTTTACGAGGATGATCTTGCAAGGGTTGAACGAGATTGAGACTTAACTCCTTATACCCCAACCTCGTTGGGGACATGCAAAGAAAATTTGAGAAACAAAAATCTGCTCTGAAACCACTAATCCAGACTTATGAAATAATGTAAAATACATAAATAAATATAAACACATATATTTAGTAAGAATAAACTTTCATTTCATTAACATCCAATACTAAATAATGCTTACAGATAGAATGGAAAATAAACTAGCTCGGGTGAGGTAGCTTATCTCTGAGAATAGATGTAACAACTAAAGTCCTCTAAACTATATTACAATGAGGTTCAAGGGCCTTTCTATTACTGAACAAAATGGGAAAAATCTAAACAACCCAAACCTTAACCCCAAGAGATGAAACACCAAGAGTTTGTGGGCCCCGTTGGGTTTAGTTGGGTAGCTAAGTTCCCGGGGTCGTAACTTGGTCATATTATCTCCATTTTTCATGTACGATATATCATTGGAAATATCTCTCTGAGTACTATAGGTTTCATCATAGGACTATGGCTAGGGGCATGCTGCGGACCTCAAAAAATGTTGTTTAGGGGATCAAAACTACTCCGGAAGTTTAGGACCTGAAAAAATGCTAAAAATAATAAATGCTGTTGTACATAAGGAAACTAATGAAACCGACTAGAGTTCTAGGTGGAATAGGTGGGTGCCCACCAACATCCACCTAGATCACATTCGACATGCACTCACCACCGTTATCTCTCTTGAGAGCCTTCACTTTCATGCTTTTTTTATTTTTCAACAAGTGATTTAAATTCAATAAACTTGGAGAATGCTAATTGGTCTTTCTTTTGCATGAAGAAAATAAAACACCTACATGAGAAATCATCTACAAATATAAAATAATACATGTTATTGTCAGTGGAGGCTATCGAGAAAGGTCCATAGACATCAAAGTGGATCCTTTCAAGGATTGCATGTGCCCTTCTATCTCGATCATTGAAGGTATCTTTTGTGTACTTCCCCAAGGTACACCCTTTGCATGTATTTTGTTGCTCTAGTGCTCCTTTGGGGAGGCATGTGGTGATCTGTTGCATGATATTCAAAGCTCCATGATGAAAATGTCCAAGTATTCTATGCCATAATTCACTGACATATAGACTCTACATGTTCTCCTCCTTTGTGCTCAAAGAAACAAAATATTCCACATCCAACCTGTAGAGGTTATTCACTCAAACACTGATCTAATTCACTTGTCCTATGGTAATGTGTCTTATGAATTCCTTTCCTTTTCTGAATATCACATCTTAGACATGGTTTTCCAACACCGCAATGAAAACCTGATTCTTCTTTAGACCCGATACAAACATCACATCGTTGAGCATGAGAGGGGAGCTCGAATCCCTTTGAAAGGTGATGATGTCAATCCCGCTCGCATAGTATCTTTCATAATATCCCATCTCGATTTGCATCTGGAGATATTTCTCATCCAAGTCACTGAAAAGATATTTGTTCCCCATCATATGGAACAAGGCACCATTTTCGAGATACCACACACTTACCATCATTGTGATTGCCATGCATGTATGAGAGTAAAATAAATCTCTAACTGTGAAGCTAGAGATTCACCTACCACTCGTCCCGAGGTCTTCTTGCTTATATTCTTTTATGGAAATTTCATGGCATAGTGCCTGAATGCATGACAATGAAAGCACTTGATTCTAGACAAGTATTTATTCTTGCCCCATGACTAGATTCTACTTTGGATTCAGATTTATTCGATTTCCCTTTCTTTTCCTTTCCATTCAAGGTATATTCCTCCTCATGTTGAGATTCAACAAGATGATGAGCTTAGTGAAAAGAGTCGCCTTCGCTAAGTGGGCCCACAGGCTATTTTTGGCGCAAAGTCTATTTTTAGACTATGTCTATTTTTAGACATGTCAATCATATTCTATGAGTTGCAGGATGCTATTTGTGGATGGTTGGTCAAGTTGGAAAAATAGTTGGACTTTTATTTTTAGACATTTTGGGTGGAGTCTATTTTTAGACTGCCAGTCTAAAAATAGATATGTCAGATATTATTAGCTCTTAATAATATTTGGACTCTAAACAACAACTTATTCTCTTGGAGCACTTTAGTTCAGTGCACAGATGTGGCACAATATTTGATAGAAGTAATTACGCTATTATTGAGGGTTTACTAGAGCTATTGCATGGAGGACTCAGTTAGAACTCAAGTGGCAGAGTTATGACACAATTGGAAGAAGTAGTTATGGAGTTGTATTTAGTTTAACTCAGTTAGACTCAGTTGAGCTAGTTGTATCTAGTCTAACTGATTGATACACTAGTGAGAGTGGAGTGAATTAATTAATTAATTAATTCATGAATAATAACTCATTAATCAACTGAAGAATACATTACTTAACTGTAGTGCATGGTAGTTTCAGTGGAGACCAGTGGAGAGATAGGTAAAAGGGAAAGATAAACTATCAGTTGTGACTATAGTGATGCATTGATTGCATCTAAAACTCAGTGGAGATGCCAATGATGATTGTGTGAGAAATTTTGGGGTAATTCGAACTCATTCAGAGCCATTCTTTAGCAGGGATTGTGCAGTAGAGGTAGGCTAGTAGGTGGCAAAGATCGGTGCATGGATTTGCAAGATCGGGCCTGATTAGTGTGTAACGATTGTATTGTACTGAGAGCTTGATATGATCAAATTTGTATGAGGATTGTTACATGATCTCTATGAAATATTTTATATACAGATAATTGGGGTTTTCAACTTCAGGATTTCCCATTAAAAAACTGTGTTAATGTGTGTGAATTTTTATTGTTTCATGTGTGCATTGCAATCTTGATTTAATTTCCGCAAATGATCAATGGTGGAATAGATTCTGTATTTTTCATGAAGTTAAAATAGTGTGATATCAGGAGAATCTTGGACATATAACACATAATTTATATAATTTCCACATGGTATCAAAGCAGTATTGATCATTGGAGGAGATTGCAATTATTGAAGCGGTTGAGTTTGTGCTGGTGGAATTCGAATTTGCTACAGTATTTTCTTGGTGTCGAAGTTGAGCATTCATTGAAATGTCTTTCAACGGATTGCGATTGGAGTATTCCCTTGATGGGAGCTCAAATTACATATCTTGGAAGGACAGGATGGAGGCGGTGCTGGAGGATAATGGGTTGAAGGAGTTCATAGATGCTGATATTCCAAAGCCTGCTTCTAGCGATGCAGCCTCACTTGACGCATGGTAAAAGAAGGTAGCAAAGTGTCGAAGGATTCTATTGGAAGGTGTGAAGGACCACATTGTGTCCAGCCTTCATGGGAAAGCCACTCCATTCTTAATGTGGAAGGCTTTGACAAAATTGTTCCAAATCAGAAGTGACCAGAGGAAGTTGGCGCTTAAAGACAAGCTCAGAAAAATAAAAATGGAGAAAGGTGATAGTATTCCAAAACACCTTACGAAGTTTTTCCACTGCAAGGATGAGCTGGGAAGTGTGGGGGTTACTGTTGATGAAGAAGAATTGGTGAGATTGGCTCTCCTTGGGCTTCCGAAGAGTTGGCATAGCTACGAAGACTCTGTCAATGGATGGGAGAAACTGCCAGGATGGGAGCAACTTTGGTCAGATCTTGTGCAGGAGGAGATAAGGCGGGGTACCAGGGATGGATCTTCATTGAAGAATGAAGATGAAGAAAATTGTGCTTTGGCTGCCAAAGCTCGGAAATGAAAAAGGAATAAATCTTCCAAATCCGAAGCTAAAGGCAAGAAGCAGGATTTTTCCAAGGTGAAGTGTTTTCACTGTCACCAGCACGGGCATTTCGCCACTAATTGTCCACACAAGAAGAAGAATAAGCAGGTTGCTAGATCTGCAGCTGGAGAGGTCTTAGCCTCGCAATTTGAACCAGATTTTTCTTTGATCTCATGCTTGGTTTCAAGTGTGATGGGATCTGTGTGGTTTCTTGAGAGTGGTGCGTCTTTCCATATGACCAAAGATAAATATTTGTTTAGTGATATGGAGGAGAAGGATCTTGAAGTTCACATCGAGATGGGCGATGATCGTAGATATAGTGTGACTGGTATCAGGACCATTTCCTTTGAGAGAGAGTCTGATAAAACTTTCATCTTGAAGGATGTCATGCATGTTTCGAGATTGAAGAAGAATCTGATCTCCATGGCGATGTTGGAAGACAAGGGTTATGATGTTGTTTTTAGCGAGGGAAAAGCCTTCCTGCGCCATAAAACAACTGGTCAAACCAAAAGGATAGGGATTCAAGTTAAGAATATTTATCAATTGCAGGTAGATGGATGCGCTGCAATGGCAGTAAAAGCAAAAGGAGTGGTGAGCCGAGATGAGAGTGAATTGTGGCACAGGAGATTGGGCCATCTTCACCATGGCACTTTGAAAATTTTGCAGCATATTTCTACCGAGATTCCCAAAGGTACACTAGCGCAGTCAGATCAGTGCAAGGGATGTACTTTGGGAAAATTTGTGAAGACCACTTTTCATGAGAAGGATAGTTGTGCTTCGACGATCCTTGAGAGAATTCACACAGACATGTGTGGACCTTTCTCGGTTGCTTCAAAAACAAAGCACAGGTATTATGTAATATTTTTTGATGACTTTTCTCGTAAGTGCTGGATCTTCTTCGTGCAGAAGAAGAGCGAGACATACTCAAAGTTCTGTGAGTTCAAGGTGCTGGTTGAGAAAGAGTCGGGGAAGCAAGTGAAAGCTCTCCAGAGTGATAATGGTGGTGAATACATCTCTGGTGAATTCAAATAATTATGCAGCAAAGAAGGAATTCGAAGAGAACTCATAGTGCCTCATAACCCACAGCAAAATGGGGTCATTGAGAGGAAGAACAGAACGATCGTGGGTGTTGCACGTGCGATGTTGCATGATCAGGGCCTTCCCATACACTTGTGGGCTAAGGCATGCAACACTGTGGTTTATGTGCAAAACCGTTGTCCTAATAGAGTACTCGGCATGAGTACACCCGAAGAGGCGTTTTCTGGTAAGAAGCCTGATATTTCTCATTTGAAGATTTTTGGCTCACATGTTTACATTCATGTGATGAAGGATGCCAGGAAGAAGCTGGAGCCGACCGCAGAGGTTGGGATATTTTTTGGGTACACAGAAACACCCTACAATTATCATGTGTATTTTCCAGATAGTCGGATGACTGTTGTGCGATGAGATATCAAATTTAATGAGGAGAAAGCCACGAAGTTGTCGCTTGAGAGGGAGCTACACTTGCATGCAGAGGAGGAGCTACTTGTTCCTAAATATGAGCCTCAAGATGTGGATCAGTCACAAGAGGAGGTTCATGGAGTGGAAGAAACCACTCATGCAGTGCAAAACATCATAGGGCGGAAGCGCACTACAGAAGCTGAGCGATTGAATCTTGATGCAGTGTAGAATGTAGGAGTTCCTACATCACAGTGCAAACAGAGACAGTCACCTGACTGATTTACTGGATACATGACTCTGATGAGCAAGTGTATCGTGACGGAGCTATCCTCTTTCGAGGAAGCTGTGGAGGATCCCACATGGGTATATGCCATGGTGGAAGAGTATGATTCGATTGTCAGAAACAGTGCATGGGAGTTTGTCCCAAGGCCAGAAGGGAAATCAGTGGTCGGTTCGAGATGGATCTACAAAGTGAAGCAAGTTGCTGATTGGAGCATTGAGAAGTATAAGGCAAGATTTGTTGCCCGGGGCTTCTCACAGATCGAGGGGATCGACTATGAAGAAACCTTTGCACTTGTTGCAAGGTATTCTTCCATACGGACCATCCTTGCTCTCTCAGCGCAGATGGGTTGGCACATTCATCAGATGGATGTGAAGACTATATTCCTCAACGGAATAATTGAGGAGGAGGTGTACATTGAGCAGCCTGAAGGATTCGAAATCTTCAGCAGCGAGTCACATGTGTGCAGGCTCAAAAGAGCGTTGTATGGGCTAAAAAAAGCACCTCGTGCTTGGTACACATAGATAGATAGTTATTTCACTGGACTTGGTTTCACCAAGAGTGAGGCAAATCCAAACCTATACCAGATTGTGGTGGAGGGTAAGCTTTTGATCAGTGTGCTTTATGTAGATGATTTAATACTAACAGGTGATGAACTGTTGATACACTCATGAAAGTCAGATCTTGCAAAGGAGTTCGAGATGAAGGACTTGGGCCTCCTTCATTATTTCCTGGGATTGGAAATTTGGAAGCGGAAAGGTGAACTATTTGTCTCTCAAGGCAAGTACGCTTGGGAGATATTGGAGAAGTTTCACATGCAAGGCTGCAAGCCTATCGACACTCCTCTTCCTGGTGGTTGGAGGAAGGAGGATGCTACATCGACAGAGGTAGTGGATGCCACTGCTTATTGATAGTTGGTTGGTTCGCTCATGCATTTAGTCAATACACGACCAGACATATGCTATGTTGTGAACCAGCTTTCACAAGCGATGGTTAAGCCTACCAAGCTCTTTTGGAAGGTAGGAAAGCATGTCTTGAGGTATCTCAGGGGCACATCTGAGTATGGATTTTGGTACAAACAGTCAGAGGAGGTGAAGCTGCATGGCTTCATGGATGTAGATTGGGCAGGAAGCCCAACGGATAGAAGGAGCACATCTGGAGGGATTTTTAGTATCAGATCTACAACATTTTCTTGGTAAAGCAGGAAAAAAATATCCATGGCACTCAGTTCAGTGGAGGTCGAGTACATGGTAGCAAGTTTGGATGCATGCGAGGCTATATGGATGAGGAAGATCTTGGTCGGTTTGTTCGGTTCTCATTTAGATCCTACTGTGATATATTGTGATAATCAGAGTTGCATTAAACTCTCAGTTAATCCAGTATTTCATGATAGATCTAAACATATTGACATCTGGTACCATCATATTAGAGATTGTGTGCAATGGAGGATCATGTTGCTTTCTTACATTCCTACGGAGGATCAGGATGCAGATATTCTGACGAAGGTGCTCACCAGGAGAAAATTCGAATACCATAGAGGTAGGATCGGGGTGAAGGATAATCCCTATCTTGTTGATAGGGAGTGTTGAGATTCAACAAGATGATGAGCTTAGTGAAAAGAGTCGCCTTCACTAAGTGGGCCTGCGGGATATTTTTGGCACAAAGTCTATTTTTAGACTATGTCTATTTTTAGACATGTCAATCATATTCTATGAGTTGCATGATGCTATTTGTGGATGGTTGGTCAAGTTGGAAAAATAGATGGACTTCTATTTTTAGACATTTTGGGCAGAGTCTATTTTTAGACTGCCAGTCTAAAAATAGATATGTCAGATATTATTAGCTCCTAATAATATTTGGACTCTAAACAACAACTTATTCTCTTGGAGCACTTAAGTTCAGTACACAGATGTGGCACAGTAGATGAAAAAAGGTATTACGTTATTCCTGAGGGTTTACTAGAGCTATTGCATGGAGGACTCAGTTAGAACTCAAGTGGCAGAGTTATGACATAGTTGGAAGAAGTAGTTATGGAGTTGTATTTAGTTTAACTCAGTTAGACTCAGCTGAGCTAGTTGTATCTAGTTTAACTGATTGATACACTAGTGAGAGTGGAGTGAATTAATTAGTTAATTAATTCATGAATAATAAATCATTAATCAACTGAAGAATACATCAGTTAACTATAGTGCATGGCAGTTTCAGTGGAGACCAGTGGAGAGATAAGTGAAAGGGCAAGATAGACTATCAGTTGTGACTATAGTGATGCATTGATTGCATTCAACACTCAGTGGAGATGCCAATGAGGATTGAGTGAGAAATTTTGGGGTAATTCGAAATCATTCAGATCCATTCTTCAGCAGGGATTGTGCAGTAGAGGCAGGCTAGCATGTGGCAAAGATCGGTGCATGGATTTGCAAGATCGGGCCTGATTAGTGTGTAGCGATTGTATTGTACTGAGAACTTGATATGTTCAGCTTTGTATGAGGATTGTTACATGATATCTATGACATATATTATATACAGATAGTTTGGGTTTTTAGCTTCAGTATTTCCTGTTAAACAACCGTGGTAATGTGTGTGAATTTTTATTGTTTCATGTGTGCATTGCAATCTTGATTTAATTTCCGCAAATGATCAATGGTGGAATAGATTTTGTATTTTTCATGAAGTTAAAATAGTGTGAGATCAAGAGAATCTTGGACATATAACACATAAGTTATATAATTTATACACCTCATCCTCGACCTTGGATCATTATAGAAATTTTCAGGTCTAAAATGGGCCTCTTAAGAAAAATGTACAACCAAAATAAAATTTATAAGAACCATTAGGATTCAATATGACGATGTCAAAAATGGTGGACGATTCACCATTTTTGGAGTAAAAAATTAAAAATATTAAATTATGCATCTAACAAGTGTTTTCACTCGAAATTTGAGTAAACCCATAGGGAGATAAGTTGAAAATACGAGTTGAAAAAATAGTTTTTTTTTTCCCTCTAAAATGTGATGATGAAATCTAGTATTATTTTATTATTTCCACTGTTATTTTATAATTTCCTTGGGAGGCCTATTTTATACCTGAAAGTTCCCCCAATGGAAGTCTCTTCTCTGTTACTCTGCCTTATTTCTTCCTGCACTAGATCATACCATAACCGCTCCAACCTTGGAAGTTTCTCTCTACCATTACCAAATCTTGAAAAATATTCCAGCTCTTGGGAAGGCCCAAAAGGACTAGAGCTACTAAGTCTTCTTCAGCGAAATTAACACCAACCTCACCAAGTTCATCATGGCACTTTGTAAACCTTCTCAGATATTGCAGAATTTTGTCATTATTTTGCTTCTTGATACTTTAAAGTTTGTCCTTTAGTGCCAAATTCCTGTGGTCTCTATTGTTCTCGAACATCTTTGTTAGTGTTTTCCACATTATGAACGAAGCATATTTCCTGTGGATATTCGAGATAATATGATCATGTACTCCATCAAATATGATTGTCCTCACTTTTGCCACATATTTCTTCCACCAAGAAATATTTTGGGCATCAGATGCTTGGGATTTTTCTACATATATCTTGATATATTATAGAAGCTCATTGTCATCCAATATTTCCTCCATGTGGATCTTCCATGCCACAAATTTTCTGGTTCCTTCCAAAGTATACTCGAGCCTAAGTACATTGAAAGTCATCTTCTTAGTCCTGGAGAAAACTTGCAACACTGATCTTCAAATTTGAACCTCCTGCAATGACAACTTCGAAATCTATTCTCTACAGTGAATCTAGATCTGATTCTATGTAGAAATTAATGTGTAGATTCTAAATTTCTCATCAAATTTACTAAATCATAAAACTAAAAGATACTATATTGATTTGTGGAAGTAATTTCATGATCAAGAACACAAATCATTGAAATGCATCAAGATTCAAATCACATACACAAATATTTATCTAAGGGAAATAAACTTCTCAAAACCCCTTACGATTTGTATTGCATTAATCAAAGAATCTGTATGAATACAAGATGCTTACTCACGCTGGAGCACAACCTGCACCTATATCTTCTATCCTATGCCTTACTAACTGAACTTGACCAATACTGAGCCAAATTTTCAAGCCTCCAAGCTCCTATTTCCTTGTGTTGTTCATTGAGGAATTAGCCCATATTTTTTTAGGGAAATTCCTCAATTGGATTGTGCAATTCTTGTAGGCCCATCCTTTGAGTGCATGAACCACCTATACAAGTTGGAATAGTTTAAAATTGATAGTGCACCGCCCTTGAAATCCAATCTCAATTGGGTAACTCGAATTATTTGCATGCATAAATTATTTTGGGACTATTGATCAGTTAACTTGATGACCACTAAGTGTCATTGAAGTTACACTGCACAACTTGACCCTCCACTATTTTCTCCAATAGTTGGAACTAGTTTAACTGACAATAACTCAACTTAACTGAATCAGGTTGCTACAAATTAGAAATCAATCATGTAGAACTGAACTCAAGTGTCTCCAACTCACTTTAACTGAGTTAAATAAGTGAAAATATCCATGTCAACTCCGTTGACTACCTCCAAATATTTTGCTGAAATTGAAATTCGAATTTTAATCTAGTTTGACCAAAGCAAAGTCAAAACTAGATTTTCTTGCTTATTTTTAACAATAATCAATGATAAATTAGTCTTTGTAAGTAATTTAATTATACACGTGTAAATTTTCATTTATTAAAGAAAATAATAAATTAAAGAATTCATGCTAGGTGTAGAAGCATGTTTCATTATACAGATCTTCAATTAAAGCTTTCATTGTGTGGAGGAAGTTTCCTTCGCACAATGAAAGCTTTCATTAAAAAACTATAAACCTAAAAATCACGAATATAAATTAAATTAATTTAATTTTATGACAAAATAAAATTGATTTAATAATGTTTTTTATCAATTCTAAAAAACGATTAACAATATTATTATATGAAAGAAAATTCAGTGATTTTTCAATGTATGCAGGGAATCTTTCACCTAGAAAACTAAGAACCATAATTGTAGAAACCTATTTCATTGTGCGGAGATTTCATTATGTGGAGAAATTTTATCTCTATTTTAGTTAGATATTAAGTTTCTTCTTAAATTTTTAATAATTTATTGTATACGGAATAAAGTTCCCTCTGCAATACTATCCCACATTATTAATTGACTAATACTATGCAGTGTCATGTGGGAGAAGCATGTGTGAATATAGGATCGAAACATTGTAAAAAAAAATATTTGTTCCTTTCTTTGTAGACTTTCTCTCTTGCACAACATTACTTGTTTAAATACATTAAAAATACACCTCATTTTTCGCACCTCCACACTATGCATAAAATGTGAGATATGTGTTTTATCATAATTCAAAATTCTTTGTTTTGGCAATAATTTTGGCTATTTGTTGTTATCGTTGCATTTTCATTTCCACACTACGCACAATGAAAGGAGACTTCACCCAGTTTTTTCTGCACATTTGCATTCTGCACATGTGTTCGATTAACAATGTCTTGGAATTTTTGTTACAATGTTCGAAATACAGAGGTGGGAATTCATACATTGTGCAGAGTTTAGAAATTCATATTGAGCAAATAATGAACAATATTATATATTATATTCATCCATTGTGTGGAGCCAAGAAGTTCATATTAAACATATATTAAGGAATAATAAGCTCAAAAAGTTATAATCTTCCTTGTAATGAATGTGGAAGAGGCACACTTCAAACGGAAAAGACACAAAATTACAAACTAGGGATATGTACAACTGAAAAATACATCATTGTGCAGAGTGCACTTTCCACATTTTCAACTTCCACATAATGAAATTAACTCAATGCTAATATTTTTCAACATTCTTCCAGCGAATGAGAAAATTGACACGTATTCAGGAATGATAAATGCTACCATGTATAAACTGAGATAGACATGGTAGTGGGCTCCAAACGAACTATGAAATCATTTCATAATAGAGATAAATGGCCAAGTTTCTGCACAATATATTTTCGTAGTTGTCCTTGCACCCATTTTGAATTAGAGATATTATTTACAACTTTTTGGCTTGTTGTCATTATCACAAATAATTCAAATTTAATTTGGTGAAGTACATAGAGTAGATGGTTTTGGAATTTCGAGATTTATTTCAGCATTGTTTAGCAAGGCCACAATTTCATCCAGAGAACGAGTTTCTTGTCAGAAACTTGCAAACAAATATTCAATTTTTTTTTTTAACCATGGGAGTGCTTAAATAATTTTATTTTTTTATTTTTATGGAAAAAATGGATTCAACACCATAAAAAATCATTGTGGCACCCAAAATCCTAAAGCTGTAGAGCTATAACCCGATTTTTCAAAAAATTCTGTCGGATTTTCTAAAAGTCATGCCAGAATTTCTATTGTTTTTTCAGGTATTGTGGGTTGTTTAGACTAAGTGAATTATTTCCACTACTTCACGTAAACATTGTCTTTTCTATTTTGAATTTCTATTTATTGAGAGTGACCTATAAAATAGATTTTGCATGCATAATAGTAAGGGATAACTTAAATGGAAAAAGCACAAAATTACAAACTAGCGTTATAATTTTGAGATTTTTTTGGCATTGTCTATTGAGGCCACAAACTTGCCCAGACAATGAATTTCTTGATAGAAACTGACAACAGAAATATTATAAAAGTTTTACTGTGGGAGTGTTTAAATCATGGTTTTGATGGTAGAAATGGATTCAACACCATCAACAATCAATAGGTACCCAAAATTCTGAAGCTTTCCATTTGTAACCCGGTTTTTCAAAAAATTATGACGAGTTTTCTAAAAATTATGGCAAGATTTCTATTGTTTTCTAGGTTAAATTGTAGCATGTTTAGACTATGTGAATTATTTCCACTACTTCCCATGAACATCGACTTTGCAATTTTGAATTGATAATTATTGAGAGTTTCCTCTAAAATATATTTCACAAAAAGAATAGTAACAAATGGTGATTATTTAATGTATCAATAAATCTATACTTAAAGGGCATTGAAAACATTACCGAATCAGAGAATATTTTGAAATTACAACAAATAAATGGCTAGCAGAGGAAGGTAATACACTATTTGCACTGATACAATTAACTCAATTGTGCTTATCGATGAGATATTTCATTGGTCAGATGCATATCAACAATATGTGAATCCGCCAATGAAAGAGAAGAATAACGATAAGATTTTCTCTAGCGGATTAATGAATGAGGCATGTGTTCCAGAAGTGTTTGATATCAGAGAAACATTTATTTGTGTGCACAAAATTTTGATTCAAATACAAGAACAATTATGCTAGCAACTAAGAAGGCTCCTATTCCTTTGACTCCAAAGGAATTTAGATGTATATTGAAGCTACCAAACTCAAATATATGCTTAAAATTTTCATAGGAAAATAGTTTCTAGAGTCAAAAGAAGGGGGCATGAAAATCATTCAAGAATTCAATTCACCAACTTCTTGGGTTCCTTCTGATCCCTCCATTCTAGATATTTCTTTTTTTAAACATTCGTTTAGAGACTTCTCTTAGCTTTTTTCCCTTCTAATGGGCCAAGAAAGTATGACCGATTCCCCAAAATCCATTCTCTATTTGTTCTATTATTCATATAAAAATGTTGTCTATTCGATTAGGCTAATCGTATTTCAAATGAATTAACTTTTCAATTATTGAGTTTGTTGAAAAGCAATAGATTCTTCATGATGACGCACCTGATAACAACCCTTTTCTCAAGTGATGTATTTCATGACTTACTACATAAGCCTAAATTTAATTCTAACAAAGAACTGGTGCAATTATGATATCCTATACTGTGGAAGAAGAAAGCTACTTCCATTTTTTTGTCTAATCCAAGATATATTTGCAAAGAAAATAATTTGCTTGATAATTGGACAAGAACCCCATCGAATATTTTCCCATGCCCAAGTTTTCTTGTGGGGAAAAGGGGTACATAAAGAAAGAGAAAATAATACTATTATTTGAATTTATGGGTTTCAAGGTAAACCACTATTGCTTCCAATAATTTTTATAGATAAGTATTATTTTTCCAAGTTTGTGGACAATACCACGACTCATTATTTATATTTGAACGGAAAAAGAAAAAAATATTTCTTTTCCATTTATTAAAGAAAAAAATATATAAATATTTTCCATTTATTATTGGAAAAGTAACTGTGAAGAATGAATCTCACATTACAGAGCTTGCAAAGTCTTTGCATTGTTTTAATTTAAAAGAATTTGAAGTTTGACAAGGGTTTGATCCAAAAATCCCATTTACCACACATTTGGGTGTTGTTAAATATATGAAATTTTTTCTAAGAGTTGTAAAGAAAACTGAAGAGATTCACAGTGCTCCAAGAAACAATCAAGAAATGACAATGAATACTAGAGAAATTTTTGAAGAAACAAGCATCAACATGGAAAAAAAAGTACAAGAAAAGAGGTGTAAACCATTTAAAACAATATTCAATTTGAACATTTGGAACTAGTACGACTTCATATTTGAGTAAAAAAAGAGAAAATATACTGCAAGTGAAAAACTAATTCATGGTCAGTTATCAACTAGTGGAGATGACAAAGAGCATCATTGGACATTTATTCTAGAAAAATTTCACATCATTGAATCATCCAAATCCCAAAGTCCCCCTAAAATATGAAGCATTAAACAGGCTATGAATGCGGAAATTGAAAGTGTTATGCAACCTGATTGCGTCAGTACTTGTTTAGAAGAAAATCAAAAAATATTGGAGAAATTTTCCAATGAAGCTTCTACTTTCAATGATCGCCTTTTTACTTTTCAATATGAAAAATGCGACAAGGATTGAAAACATTTAAAATTGGAAACGTAAAGGTCCATAATTAAAAAATTAATAATAAAGTAGAAACGAATGTTGATGTGTTTATAATTGAAACTAGTGGACTCATGAGATTCCATCAAGCTATTGTAAACACACTTGCCGTGTCTATTGACCAATAGGAAGTAGAGAACGTGATACTAAAACCAAGAATAAAAGAGATATAAAATGCTCTAAATCTAGGTCCTTTGTTGATGACTCCACTCACAATATGGACACCACCATTTGAAATTTCTAATCCCAGCACATCCGATGAACCTAATAAATCTTTGAAACTTATTTATGTGGTAAAATATCATATTATCACTAATATATGCCAAATATTAGAAGTCATTGAAGATGTATGGCAAACAACTTCTAATATGCTACGTTTAGCATATGAAATCAACTCATTTTCCAATTTTGTTAAAAATGATGTTAACGAAGACAGGTATTTCGTTAAGAATGAATTACGTACTTTTAGTTGAAGGCTTGAATTGTTATCTAATTTATAAAAAATAATAATTTGAGAACTCCCAAATGATAATCGAATGAAGCAGATCAAATATGGATGGTCTAAAAGAATCAACACACTAGAAAACATGATTTATGAATGTGAAAACATAAAGAATAGAAGAGGTGATGTGTTTTTGAAGGTGATGCAAATTGTTCAAGATATAAACAAACCAAACATCATATGTGATTCTGAAATGATGGAAAAATATACACTAATGGTCGAATTGTAGAGGCTAAAGAGTCAATGGAAAGACAATTTGATGATATAATTGATTTCACTATAGAAGAAATTAGCAAATGGATAGTTACATTTGTTAGTATTTAATGAAGATAAGTCTATCTTAGTTGCTTAATTACAATAAGAGGCTATGGAGATTGAGAAGAAAAAAAATGATCAACATGTTAAGCTAGATAGTACAGTCAGTCCAATGAAAGATTTCATTAAAGCTATGTTGGAGAGGTTCATTCAAGACATCATGGATTCAAAAGACAGTTGACAATCAAACAATTATCGTATATTCTTTCACATATTATAAGTGTCCTTAAATATTTTCACATTCATTTTCTATTTACTAGTATTAGTTATTGGGATTGGTTAATTGTGTCAATTCCACCTAGTTTAATTGCTAAATGTAGTTCCTTGTTTTCTTTTCTAGTTGCCTTTTTCCATATTATGGTTCACAGGAGCCAAATAATAGTCCCCATTGGGATGAATGGATTTACGTTAATGATTAGGTAACATTATTTTCATAGTTTCTTTAGACATGAAAGATAAATGTAGGTTCAATTACATAATCTCTTCCATCTGCACGTGCTTTCCTTTTACTAGATATAATTGTTTCAGAGATAAATTATGATTTATTGTGTTTACTCATTTTCCCCAGAATGTAGGAGTGGATATTTAAAGAGAAGATGCTATAATAATATAGTGAATGAGCTCATGAGTTGAGTTGTTGAGCATTTTAATTACTAATATAAGTGACTTTCATTGAAAATCAGAGTTATTAATGTTTTGCATAAGATCTTATATGCACCTAAATTTTGTGACATTGCTCAAAAACATTAATAGAACATAAATTTTCTAGGATATGCTTTTAATTTTTATATTAGATTTAATCTTGGACTATTGATCAAAATGAGAATGAATGTTTGAGAATAGTTTAGATTTTAGATATATGTTTTTTGCATTGTATTTATTTTAACCATAGCTATGATAATTGAAATTTGAATCTTGATACAATTATTGTTATTGTGATTGTGTTGCTTGATGTTCAAGATTTAGGTTTTGAGATCTTATATTATTTCTTATATAAATTTGGAAAGAATAAATAATGGAAACGTAGTTAATATTTTTTTAATTTTGCAGTTCTATTTGATAGAAAGCTTGAATAATGTTAAATGTTTAATATTTTAAATTTGTGTGGAGTGTGGCAGTATGGGAAAGAATTTCATCGCACTTTCCCCGTATCTATGAATTGTGCATAATGAAATATTTTTATGTATTTCAAAATTAATTTTTTTTGTCGTTGTTACAACACCCTCCAATTTGTTCTATACTTAAATTTTGTAGCCTACCTACTGTCATACCAAGCATCATTTTCGGTTGTCAATTTTCATTTCATATTATTATACATGCTTCAAGTGTCCTTTTTTCTTTCCTAAGTTTCATTGAGTTGTCAAGAATATATAGTACACTTCACAATTGTAGTACATTCACTAGTCACAAAACGACACTTTTGGTCGCAATCACACATACTTTGTCTGTTATACATGGAGAGTGTTTGTAAACTAGCATTTTGAGTATAATTCTTAGTGTTGGGTCCTATATAATTTTTACTAATGAGTTGGTATGTCTCATACTATGGTTTTACCCCTAACTCATTGATATTTCCCATGTTTTATCTCCCATACTTAGAGAAATTTCAAACCTTGCAAGCCCACCTACTGGGAAAAGTGCACAACACACTCCTAAGGCTCATTCAAATCCCCTTCCTTGTTGATACTACATCCTGCGCCCCCTCCTTGGTGCATAGCGCACTCCTAATAAACAAGCCCTCCTTCTTTCCCCAAATTACACACTCCTTCAAGTCTCTTTCTTAGTTGAGGGCACAAAGCACCAAAAATGGACATTAGGCATTCCTTGAGCTTTGACATGATTCATACACCCTTCTTATGACCAAAAAGAAAAATTGAGTCTCCCATTTCCCTTGATATTGCGCCCTAGGCCCTCCGTCAAGCCTCCACTTCCCTGTTACTCTTAGAGAACAATAATCAACCCTTACCCATTGACAGTGCACTCCGTGCCCAAAAGCATCTCCTCCTCTTCTCGTGTGCACTGTTGAAATGCAATAAAAATGTTTGCATGAAGCATTATAAAATAAGATATTTTCGGGTTGATGATTTCTTATCATGAGTGATATTACTTGCAGGTGCTCTCAAATCAACATGATAAGGGTGCATGAAGAGATCTGTTGAATGAAGTTGTCTAAGGAAGCATTCAAAGAAAAAGAACAGATGATATGACAAGTGAAAGAAGATTGGATTTGGATGATTAAAGTGGCCCATAAAGACTACATATGATATTAATACCATTTGGAAGGTAGAGAGAAACAACAAAAAATATACACATCAAGTATTGAAGACATTAGTGGCAATATTGTCACCTCTCAAGACGGTCCATGTCATAAGTCACTCTAGGTCCAAGTCATTCGTGTTAGTGACATGTCATGTTATCATCACATGGTGATGTGGAATTAATGTTGTAACATTGTAATTATCGTAAATTGTAAATATGTGGAAGTCCAAGAGTCATATATGGACAGAAGAGCCACATGGAGAAGTTCAAGAGTCATTTTGAAGCCCAAAGGTAATGTGGAAGGTCAAAAGTAAGTTACAACATCAATAGCTTTTAGAAGTACAAAATCCATACTAGAAGTTCAAGGGTCATGTGGGAAGTCTAAGAGTCATGGGGACATGAAAGGTCACGCCTCTAGTTATAAAAGGATCCTCATTGGAGAAAGTGGCATTCATTGTATCAATGTATCTTAGAACTTTTTCTTAATATTTGAAGTCATTTGTCCAACACATTTTCATGTGTATATCGTGGATGTTTTAAGACTATTCTTGGATGTTTGTGGTATATGTTTAAAGGAATTGAAATACTTTTTATACTTTGGTGCTCATCTTATTGAATATGTATTGTACTTGTTTTAATGATTGTTGCATCTATTTGAACTACTTCTCTTGATGACTAATGATTCTTCTACATGTGTGTGTGTGTGTGTGTTCCTTTACTAGATTAGCACTAATACTTTTATTTTAAGGACTCACTTTCGTCTCCTTTTAGTGAAAGAATCTTGATACATCCTACAATCAAACGCTTCAAAACGCACAATTACTTGCCGATTCAGAATTACAAGCGCATTACTCTCTTATGCTAATTGATCAAGCCAAGGAAAATATTTAAGTAAATGATAGTTGGGCTTTATTTCCATATGGGACTCCAATACAAAACAATGTGAGGTCTAATTGGGACATAATATCGTGGATATCCTCTGTATGTTGGTAGGATCCAACACTATCAACAAATTGATATATTAATTTTGTACTATTTCAATTTTTGGGTATATAGTTGATTGATATTAAATGCTTTGATCTCAACTAGAATAAGAAATTATTGAAAAATGCAGCATTATTATTAAAAAAAAGGCTCATTTTTTGTCTCATTTTTGTTATTTTAATTGATTTAAGATAATGAAATAAACTATTTGTGCATTTTTCTATGCATTCGGAAAAATGTAGGAATTTTTAATATTTTTAATTTGTGCAGAATGTGGAAGTGTGAGAAAGCCTTTCATTGTTCACTTCCCCTTCCAAACAATGAAAACATTGACTGCCCTTGCACACTCTACACTTTTCACACACCCTCTCTCATTCCTTCACATATTTGTTTAGATTCCCCCCGGCCCCCATGTTCTGCGTATTTTTGTTTATCTTCTTTAAAGAATCCATATATCTATGCACCAAATATCTCTTGGCGGGAAAGTTTTTAAATATAGTAGAACTCTAATTATTGTGGACTCACCTATTTAATTAAATTTCTTTTCTTGAACATAATTCAATTGCAAAAGGAGTATGTGGAAAGATAAGGAACTCTGCACAATTAAAATGTTTGCAACCCCTCCACACTCCACATGATGTAAATATTCACCACCCCTCATAAATCTATGATAATGAACTTGTGCAACTTGCTTTAACCATTGGTTTTTGATTTCAAATGAATTGTAATGTTTATTTTTATTTCATTTTTTATTTCACATTTGTGCATTAAATACTTATTATTATTACACAATATTAAATCAAGTGTAATTTTAATGCGTGTGAACAAATTTTCTTTCTCCACACTCCACATAAGGCTATTTTAATATGCAGAGTTGAAGCATGGACAAAAAAGGCTAATTATATGATTTGCAGAGGAAGGAGTAAAGTTGTGGAGGAAGTGCGACACAAAGTGTGTGCAGAGAAATTGGGTGCAAGATAATTTGTTAATTCAAATCATGAATTTTCCTTCGCAATGTGCATAATGTTCACCAACCCTCTGCACTCTACAAAATGAAAAAGTTCACTTCCCTTTCACACTCCACACACTGAAATTGTACACTGCTCCTCTAGACTCTGCACAATGAAAATGTTCACCGCCCCTCTGCATTTTTCATTTTTCGGTCACCCTTTCTCCTTCTTCTACATTATGCCCTTCCCCTATCTCTGTATTCCACATAATGAAAGTTTCTTCCACACTTGTATAGAGGGATAATCACACAATGAAATCCTAAGACACATTGTTGGGCGACCACATGTGCAGATGTGTGGAGAAGGAGTAATGATGAATGTGGAGGCATGGAAAAATATTTAAGAGAACTAAGATTGACATTGTCACTATCATAGCTAGTGCTAGTGTTCAATAAAACCTCTGACTCCACCTCAACGCTCAGAAATATGAAAATTCTCCCTACCCCTCTATGCTTCCCACACATTCAAAAGCTACAAATCCATATTCGCACACTACAAAATGAAAATGTCAACTGTCACATGTGTGATGTGTAGAGGTACCGATAAGAAATATATGCGGAGTTAAGCAACAATGGATAAGTGCTACATACAATAAAAGTTTTGACTCCACTTCCACACTCTACACAAAGAAAAAGTTCACTTCCCTTCTACCTACACATAATTGAAAAGTTTACTTCCACTTTCAATTCCACACTTCCCGCATTTATGAAAACACCTAAATAATGACAAATTGCGAAAAATGCAGGCATTTTTCGAATAACAAGAAAATGCAGGCCTCTAAGATACATTGTTGGAGGGCCATATGTGCAAAGTGTGGAGGTTTCTACCATAGCTACGTGCGAAGATAAGCAAAAGTACAGAAGTACTTTGTACAACAAAATTTTCGATTCCACTTATATGCTTCGAACAAAGAAAAAATACATTGTCCTTCTACACTACAAACTTAGTATTTAATATAAAATGTAATCTCCTTTTGTCTATTAACTGTGTTCAATACAATGTATGAATCTGCACCTCCCCATTTTGTATAATATATCAAAAAATCTTGGTATTTTGTTATAATTTTAAGACGCGTTGTTGGGTGGCCACATGTGTGAAGTACGAAGGTGTTGATAAGCGCTATGTGCAAAGATAAGATAAGGTGGAGAAACATTATGTACAATAAAATTTTCGACTCCACTTAAGAATTCCACATAAAGAAATCGTTCACTACCCCTTGGAATTGCTCATAATTAAAATGGTTATTGTCCCTCAACACTCCACAATTCCCACACTTATAAAAATGCATAAATAACGACAAATTATGGAAATGCATGTATTCTATTTTTTACTCCACTTTTGCACTCTGTAGAAAGAAAATATTCAGTGTCCTTCTGCACTGCAGCCTTAGTATGTAATATCGAATGAAGTCTCCTTTTAATGCATAGCTATTAGCTATGCTTGGTAGAATGTATGAATTTGCATCTCGCATTTCATATAATGTATCAAAAAATCTTGATATTTTGTTATAATTTTAAGACACATTGTTGGGCGACCACATGTGTGAAGTGCGGAGGTGCCGACAAGAGCTATGTACGGAGATAAGAAAATGTAGAGAAGCGCTTTGTACAACAAAAATTTCAACTCTACTTCCGCATTCTACACAAATAAAATGTTCATTGTCCTTCTACATTGTGCACGAGAAAATATGGGCCCTGCTCTAATATTAAATGATGTCTCCTTTTAATGCATAACTATTAACTATGTTCAATACAATGTATGAAGTCACACCTTAGCTTTTCGTACAATGTATTAAAAAATATTGATATTCCGTTATAATTCTAAGAAACATGGTTGAGTAGGTAGATATGTGTAATGTGGAGGTGTCGACAAGAGTTACGTGCAAAGATAAGCGAAAGCGAAGAAGTGCTACACACAATAAAAAATTTAACTCCCCTTTTGCACTCCGCAAAAAGAAAAATTTCACTCCCCTTTTGTACTGCACTCTTAGTATCTGATATCAAATGAAGTCTCCTTTTAATTATTAACTATGTTCAGTACATTGTATGAATCCACGCTTTTGCATTTCGTATAATGTATGAAAAAATATTAGTGTTATAATATAATTCTAAGACACATTGTTGAGCGATGATATGTGCAAAGTGCAGAGTGGAGATAAGTGAATGTGGAGAAGCACTACGTACAATAAAATTTTTTACTCCACTTCCACACTCTGCACAAAGAAAAATTTCATTTCCCTTCTACATTATGTATAATTAAAAATTTTACTATCCCTCAACACTCTGCACTTCATGCACATATGCAAACGTGTAAATAGCGAAAAATTATGAAAATACAAGTATTCTCGAATAACCAAAAAATGTAAGCCTCACAAAAACTTAATCAATTAATTAACAATAAATATAAAGACTATATTGTAATGCATCTATTACCCTTCTTGATATGTACAATAAACAATAGAAAAATTCACCAACTTCTTGATATTACCCTTCTTGATATGTACACAGATTACTCATTTGTTAATTCACAAACGATGTAATTTTACTTGTTTTTATTATACATTTTATTATACATTTAATATAATAGAATAAGTTAAATTAATTTTACCACTTTCTCTTTCATTGTTAAGTATTATTTTAGATTCTTTTATTGATATCATTTCACTTGTTTTCGTTATGTGTTTGATATAGAATAAGTAAATTATTTTCACTACTTTCTTTTTCATTCTTTAAGATATTTTTATAAATTAAAAATGGAATGAACCAACCTCTTCTCATCAACGCGGAATGTTATGGATGCAGATGTAAAGCGGTAATAATTTACCTAAATTAGGAAATAGAAGAGTATACAAGCGAATTAGGTAATTTGCATTTGTAAATACAAATTAGTAAAAGTATACCAGCAAATTGTTATGGGTGGAAGATATTATTTATATATCTATGTTTTATAATAATTAATTTAAAAATATTTTTTATATAATTGGAAAAATAATTTATAATTTATGATTATTATAAATTATTATGAATAATTTTTTTAATTATATTGAGAGATATTGAAATATATTTAAAATAAAGTTTTAAATGTAAAATAATAATAAAATGTAATGTAGATTTAATTAAAAATAATAAATCAATTCAATTGAATTTGTTAAAATGTAATTTTGTATTTATGAATAAAATTAAAAAATTCAATACATATATATCATATTACAAAAATTAAATTAATATCCATATTCATAGTTAAAATATTTCAAAATATAAACATTTGAAAATCTGATATATTATTATCTAATTTTGATACAAAGACATACATACTCTATTCATCTAGTTTTGAACCTTTCTTTCTCTCTCTCTATATATAATTTTTTACTAAGAATTATAATAAATCTATCTTAATTCTATATTTACTAAATGTTGAGAAGAATTAAAAGCAATTTTTTTTCAAATTTTTAATTCAAAAAAAGAGTTATACCTTAAAAGATTTGATCCTTGTAGGAACTTAGTAGATCTAGAATTAAGATGAAGCTAGTTAATAATAAAATTTATTATTTAAAATGACTTTAAATATAAAACTATCATAGATAATTTTTTTTCTATAATATCATTGTGATAATCTAAATTTTTTAAGTTTTGGCCTTTTTCCAAATATATTTTTGGATCGATTTTGCAGAAAATTCCATAAACATTTGTTGCAACCACAAATTTAGATTGTAAAATTTACCTAATGTAACGGTTCCATATATTTTTTAGGTTGCTAAATTTATTATACATTCAAAAACATATTTTACTTAAAAGAAGAATCATAATTTCCCAAAAAAAATTATTATAAAATTCAGCCAAATAAAAAAATCAAAACATAAAATAATTAAATATGCCAATATATTATATATAAATAAATAAAGAGTCATCTCCATCTTAAATTTCTTTTTACATGCATCATCATAATAATAATAATAATAATAATAATTATTATTATTATTATTATTAAAAATCCATATTATTATTATTATTATTAAAAACCGTTTAAAAAAAATTGTAATGTGTGAAATTGGTTAAAAACTCAATATTTATTCTCTCACATAATCCTCAATACATTTTTCCACACTCATTTAAAAATATGCTTAGTTGCCACACTCGTTTCAAAATAACCACAGCCTAATCAACCTACTTTTTTGCCCTCAAAATTATGGAAATTCAGGCATGATTTTAATAAAATATGGCAATTTTAAAAAAAAATCCAGGTTGTAGCTGTTAAACTTCAAGATTTTGGGCGCTCCAAACTTTTTTGATGATGCTGAATCCATTTTCACCATCAAAAACATGATTCAAACACTGCTAGTGCAAGATTTCTTGAAATTTTTTTGCCCAAATTCTAATCACTTTTGACCATCCAAACAATTTCTCCACCTTAGTAAAAATTCTCCTTCAAAATATGCTGAGAGGTAAATTCAACAGTTTTTTTGCCGGAATCTGATAAAAAGAAATTTAAAAAATCAAGTAGTTGGAGTGTTTGAATTGCATTTTTGATCATGGAAATGGATTCAACACTATCAAAAACCCCTATAACACCCTAAATACTAAAATTTAACAACTATAAACAAGATTCTGATAAATCTTTACCAAAAATTTTCAGAATCTTATCAAAAATTCTGAATTATTCTGTAATCTTTTTTTTATGTCTTACCTCCTTTGCCCCACATAGAATGAAGGCGTATAAAGGATAGGATGAATTGACGTGGATGAAATTAACATCCTTGTGGATATGACCCACATCACAGAAATTAACATCCTTGCTGCCACAAATGTTATCATCAAACTCATTGTACAGGGGTAACCACTCGAACCTTGAGACACGTGGTATGCATGAACAAGTGTCTTTTTCTCTTGTGCCCCACACCGAAGACCACCACGCACGGGGAATTGAAGATATCAAGAAATTATGGTGTTAAGCTCATAATGGTCCAAACCATTATTCACATACATACAACATCACATCGTACCCTTGAAACCTCTTGTGGGCCTTTGAGTTATGCACCATGAGTGGTGGTGGCCTCTAAGAGACCTCACACAAAACCTTTACCTCACCCTACAACAATAATGGTAATGGTAATTGGTGTGTTACATGAACTTTGTCTCAAGCCATTTTACCTATGAATAAGTTATCTTGCTTAGTATGCGAGATGGATAGCAATTAATCATATTGCAATAAAATGAATAAAAGGTACAAATATTATGTAAATAATATAACAACTAATTTATGAGATCAAAGATTAATTTATTTTATTGAGTGAAATAATAATAAAAGTTGTGATAAAGTAAATTTAATGAAATAATAGTCACTTGATTATAATTGATTATAAAATCACCAGTAACATAAATGTGAGAGAAAGAGTGTCATAATTGCACTTATAATTGAGGCATGATGGTGTAGGTTTATGTTGGAGTAAGTTGAATTATTATATTCACAAAGTTTGGGAGCTTACCATGAGCAAAACATCAACATCAATTCACAAAGAAGGGAGAAGGAAAGGAAATGAGGTGGTAATGTTAGGGAAATTCTAAGGAGGTGGTAATGCTAGGGAAATTCTAACAAACAAAAGATCTCTAGGAGGTGATGTTGACATGAGGTTGGAAAATGGGGCTATGTGACATATGTTGACTATAGTTAATGTAAGCATGAGAGGCAACAAACACTAATCTCTTTCATCATATGTGCATAGATGATATATGATAACTAGCAATTGATCTAGCACAAAGAATGTCAATACCAATGGCTTATTAGTGGGGGGAGAGAAAGTGAGGAGAGGAGCCAAAAAGGCAACCCCATGGCTACAATCAACCAAACAAAGCAAGTACAGCAATTGCTTTGGAGAGGAAAAGTGATAATAATCTCACTAGTATATGAAACACCTTGAGCGCGACCCTAATCAAGATGATGACCCAAGGAAGAGCCAAGTACTTGGGAAGTGGCAAAAAAAATGAAGAGAGAGGAGTTATGGCAAAGGGGTGAATACTTCCCGAAGTGTCCAACAAACTAGAAAAGAAGAACAAGGCGTAAAAGAGCATGAAAGGCTAGGAGGAGGAAGAGGCGACGCATAGATAATAAGATTGAGCACTACTAAGTAAAAGGTGGCTAGAGCCTATGATGAGAGGACCAAGATGGCCCTATAAATGTCCCTTTAGGGAGTGTTATCACCAAATTGAGTCCTGTTGGGCTGCTTCAATGGTCAACTTGGAGTAACTATTTCAAACCAGCTTTTGACTGAAGATTAGCCTCTTCAGTCTGAGAGGGCTCTCTCAAATTATCAAAGGATTTACTTAATTAGGTATTAAAATAGATGGCTAACTCTATGAGTGTTTTAGTGTATGTGATTGTAGGTGAAAAATGAGGAAGATTCAACTACCATTGGGCTTATGGAGTCAGTAAAAGGAAATCAATGACAAGCATTCCTACTTATGGAAGCTGAGGCTTTTTCTGTTTCAATGACAGAACAACATTAAAACATGGGAATAATCAGTGACTCAATGCTAAAAAGAAGTCAAAGCATATATGATATGAATTCTGAGTAATTTAGCATCAATACTACTAGAAGTAAGATATAAAAGAGACACATAAATCCATTGAAACACATCAAGAATCTCAGGTAAAGCAAGAAAAGTCACTGTCTGTCTATTACTGATATCAAAAATTACAATAGTAACTGTGTCAAAAGCATTCTCCAACATTTTTTTTATTCGATCTTCTATCTATAAATAGACTCTTTTTACATTACATAGGATCTACCCAGCTAGCTAGATCATTGAATCTTGACTTCGACACCTAATCAGAACTGAAAACTATATTTATCGAACATAAAAAGACACCTAGTCATTTAAGAGCTACTCTCCTAATAGGACTCTAATTGCATTTATTCCCTCCACTTCTTTAATAGTGGGACAATTACATAGATAGAGATGATATGCTCGAATAGAATTCCCCATGACTAAGACATGAATGTACTCTCCCAAGAATTTAGCAACAACTGTCCTATTTTCTAGGAAAGGATTAACATTAACAAGAATTTTGTCTTCATGATGATTTGTGTGAATGAAACACATGCCAAATGATTAATGTTTGCTGAGATGGCCCACTATCTGTTTGGATACCTCCAGGTGGCTGATTGGTTTTCCATATGCCTTTCAAACCTTTAAAAATACCTCGCTGCAAAACAGAGCATTCTTTGGGCAGTTTCGCAGTGTGCTCATTTCTTCCCATTAACCTTCTCTTCTGCCACCTATGCTGGTCAAAAAGTATTTTTCAGGTCAAAATATCTAAATACCATCAAACTCCCTCCTTAGTTCTCCATAAAAATGAATTTAAAGACAAAAATCATTCTTCAAAAATTTCGTAGCGGTTTTTGGCCTTCAAGCCTGGAACTCGCTCCGAAACTACCTGATTATGGAGAAAATTCAAAATTATCCCTTTTTCATCAAAATTTCACCTCTAGGTCTGAAAATTGATATGGTGAAGCATTATAAGGAAAACTTGGTTCAAAATGCCTCCTAACCTCTTCAAAAAGCATCATTTTCACCTTTAGCAAGTTAATTTACCAATAAAATGACTATTTTTTTCTGAAAAAATAGGGTTTAGAGATGACCTCCTATATACCTATCCTTGATAGCTGTTACAAAACAGGGGGAGGTTTTTGTAAATAAGTTCATATTGAAAACAAACCTCTCTTGGTTTTCTGAAAACCATCTCCAGTTATCGGGAATATACATTAGAAAAACATGTCTAGAACAGGAAGATTTTGAATTCTAAAATTAGGTCCCAAATATCTCTTTGAATCTCCCAATTGGTAGCACATGTGAAAAAAGTGAAAGAGTTTATTGTTCCTTGTTCTGTTATTGACAATAACCTATGTTAGTATTGTAGAATTAATTGATTTTCATTCATAATCTTCTCTTTAAATTTACTACTCACACAGTCCAAAGACACAACAAATTCTCTTGTAGCTCCAACAGAAATTCAAGCAACCTGAATTGGTGAATGCTTCAGCAAAGCTAGGGTCCTCCATGAATATCTTAAGGTCCATGGGCTCCTATCTAACCACAGATCCTCCTTTATACGCTTTCCTCTTCATGGCCATCTCCCTTTATAACCAAGTTGCCTTCTTAAAAATGTGACACCTGTAAAGAAACAAATTGGACAGCAAGCTACTTGCCACAAAGCTAAAATTTCAAAAGTGAAAACTGAATGATACATGCAAAGGCTGAAGGGTTAATGATAGAGAGGAGATTTGGTGATTTGTTTAAGGAATGAAATTTAAATTCGAGAGGGATCATGACAAAAAATGAGGAATGAAGTGTGATGATGGCATGAGTCAAACAACCAATCATGTAACTTTAGATAAACCCTAGACCTCTAAAAAAAAATGGCATCTCACCATTTCCATTTTCAACACAGGAAAAAACACATTTTTGTAGCAGTTCCAGTTATAATTTGGGGAGTTTTTCTATGAAAATTTTATGTAGTTTCGTAGCGAAATCCACTAATTTGCCATATAATTCGCTACGAAACTGTGCAAAATTGACAAGTGGAATATTTTTTTATTTAAAAGCGTGGGAATGAAAAATAAATGATATGAGGTAGACTTGATTAATATGACATGGTTTGTGGTGGGTTTTAGACTTAGGGTAAACATCACCATATGCAAATTTTTCAAAAATTTTATGAAAATGACTTATGAGATAGCATGAACCTAGGTGAATGACATGTAGAACCATATCAATGAAAGTGCTGAAACTAATGAGTGATAAAAGTGGCTCCAATGGGGATGGTGTTCCCCTGTGGTACAACAAATGACATGTAGTTAAAGTGCCATATTTGTTGAAAACAAAACTTCTAAAATTCACAAAGCATTCTTCAAACTCTTATGGCCTTCTCCTCAGGCTCAAGCTTGATGATTACTAGGAGTATGGGACATCATTAAACTTTAAAATCCCGTGGTAAAACTTTGGATCCTACCAAGATTAGTATTAGTTACTTTAGACTAGATATGATGGAGCAGAAGCTGGAAGAGACACTCGAAGTGGCTAGGGTATTTTCCTATCCACATGTCATCCATGGCCCTCCTCACCTCATCAAGATTTCACAGTCAGTAATGGTGCATTACTACATCTCAACAGAGATGTTATCACTCACGAAAAGCCTAGCTATAGGGAAAAACCCCAAGGTAACTGCAAAACCTCTTTTAGGTTGAAGCTAGCCCTACAACCCGGAGGGGGATCTCTACGTAAAAATCAACTACTCTATGGTCACTACAGTTGAATATTTTCTGCAATTGAGTTCAGGTGGCCAATTTTATTTTTGGGTATGAAACGATTGGCTGGTATTCAAAACCTACCATTGGGCATGGAGTCAAGCTATCGACTAAATGGGATCACAGATTTAATGAGAAAATGGCACAAAGCATGGGAGAAACACATCCTTTGAATATTTTGAAATTTAGAAGAAAGGGATGCTGGAAGAAAAAAAGTTTATAAATGACTAGAGTAACGAATATTAGTGATTGATAATTTAATAGAGGAGCATTAGTGAAATCCAATATCATAAACTATCATTCTCAGACATGGAAGAAAACAATTACATAATAGAGAAATACTGACAGGGAAATGGAACACATGAATTTTATACTAATTTATCATCAGACACTGTAAATACATTTAAGATTGCTCAAATATACTCATACTATAAGTGTTTTTCAAATGATTTCCAACTCTATTTCAATATTCACAAACTTCCTTTATAGAGCTTTGCATAAGAGTTTGCAAAATAATAGAATCCTCATAATTACAATATTGAGATATGAAAAGTATCCTTTAAGCTCATGCATGCTAAATATAGAAGTAGAAAATATCTAACAATCCCTAGAAAAACTATAGCAAACATGCTTAAACTTAGGCAAAAATAGAGTGATCTGGTAAACTACTTTGCTGGAAAATAAAACAGGTCCCTCTGTAGATTATCTCATTTCTTCCACAAAATAGGTCCCTCTATAAAATATCTTCGTTGTTTTCCACAAAACAGGTCCCTAGATGTCTTATGCTTATTCTATGATTTTTTTCTGGAAAAATCCCTGACATGCAGCTTGTCTGCATTACTGATTTTCTGATATGAGATATAGTTGACAACAAGGAGGTCAATTCTCTCAAATATTGCTGACAATAGAGATGTCAGCGTCTCTATTTCCTTTTCTGGAAAATTTTATAACAGGCATGCTACTGGCATTTTCCTATAGGTGTCCTTCATTGAACAATTTTTGTTTTTGAAAAATCGATGATAGGCACATTGTCAGGCTTTTATTGTAGGTTTCGTTTTATTACCCAGTATGAATAGTTTGTTCAAAATAGATGACAAACGCACTATCAATCCTTTTCAAAAATTGTTGACAAGGGTATTGTCAGCTCTCCTTATCCTCATAGTGTATATGAAACTGGCAGGCCGACTGTCAACAAAATGCAAAACTAAATTTTTTACTTAAACAAGTGGTCAAAAATGGTTCTAATACCCTGAAATATTAGTTGAGGGTATTGGAAGTCTTGAGTAACACATCCATGTTGTTTAATCTCTATTTCTGTTTCTTCCTAGTCTTCATGGGCTTTTCTTTGACAACCTATTCTTTTTCCTTCTTGTCAGGGCTTGCAGACTAGTTCTTATATTTTATAGTACTTTTCCTCGACACTGTGGATTTCTTATTTATAATTAAGTCATTTAGGGGCACATCGTTTATTCCAGTGACCTGGTTGACTAACTCTGAGTTGCTTATGAGCTTGAATTTATATCGTAGTTTATTTCTTAGCCTAGTATGCCTATTACCCTGTTTGGGAATTCAAGGTGCAAGTTCATTTTCCCTTTCCTTTTTTATTGGTTTTTTTCCCTTTAAATCTTCAAGTATAGTTGTGTCTGCAGGGGTAATTTCTGAGGGTAAAAAATGAGAAACTAATGGAATCAATGTCAACCTTTGGGATTTCCAACGATGGAGACTCTCACTTGTGGGACCAGGAAGTTTTTGTTTGATAGACCTTGGGGGTTTTTGGGGAAGCTGAGGCAGAAGGGGCTTCTGAGTTTTCAAACATAATGGGAGTCCGAAAAGGAACTTGAGCCTGAGCTTTATTTACCCTTATGATGGTTTTATGTCTGCCTCTTTTCCTTCTGGCAAGTTGAGGCCTGAACCCTCCTTAGAAAATAAAATTATCCCAGGTTCTCTCAAGCTTTATCAACTAACTTTCTATTAAAAGCTTAACTATTGCCTCGTGATAAAAAAAATGTGAAAATGGATTAGTCCTATCCCTGTATCTAGAAGCCATGTGTTTGAGGCTCTCCTACAAGTAAAAACAAGGATCAATCCTAATCTTCCCATCTAAATGTGTCAGGAAGCAGAAATAATACAAATTGATTCTATTATAATGACCCTCACAAGTAAAATAATGTTGGAAAATCTGCAGGGAAGCATACCATTTGTCTTGTATTCAGTCCTTTTGAACCTTGATTTTCCAGTTCCTTGCTCTGTGCTCTTCTTTGAAGAATGATGGAACGTCTATGCCTGTTAGGATATGGATGTGAAAAACCCTATCTTTGTCCATGGGAAAATATGTGGCTTCATAAACAGTGTTCTCTGTAGCTTCAAAGTCTAAACCATCGAACTTTACACGAATCCCATCAAAACTTGTTGCAAACACTTGCACTACTAAATCGTGATAATCAGAACATTGGTAGAAAAAATGACTCCATCATTCCTGTTACACCAATTTTTGGTCATCTGACATGTTACTATTAGATGGATCAAAGTACACCATGTAAGAACAATTTTACCCTAAGTAAAATTGTTTTCACTATGAAAAAAAACTTAGTAATCCTTAATTTATTAAGTTGTTCATGGTCTAAATAGGAAACCCCGTGAGGAAATATTAAATAAATCCACATTTGTTTGATTTTCCTCAAGGAATAATTAGTTAAACAATAGTTTAATTAATATTCCTGGTCATATTTAACCCAAAAAAAGAAAATTAATTAGATAAATCATTATTTATCTTATTATTTTATAGGAATAATTATTTAAACCTTACTTAAATAATATTCCTTGTTAAATTTGACTAAATCATTTATAAATAATTGAATAAATAATTATTTATTCAATTATTACTTAACCACATCCTTAAAATGATAAATAAATAAAATAAATCATTTATTTATTTATTATTTACAAATAAAGGGATTTGACCAAATTCAAATTTATTTTCCCTTCAACAAATATAATAAAATATTCCATAAAAGTTGGATCCAGATTTGGTTAATAATATTTTAATTATGCACCAATATCTAGACTAACTGAATATTTTGTCATAAATAGAAGGGGTTTTCCATTCATTCACTACCTTTTGTTGCCTAAATATCACTCTGGATCTATACTTTTGGTCTGACTTTGATCCTCCATCATTGTCATATTTTGCTACCATTATTTCTTGTGAGCTCCTTTTGAGTTCCATTTTTTGTCTGGGTTTTCTACACCATCAAGAGGGAGAGATATTAGATTTGAAGTGCTGAGGACTTACAAGAACCCATCCCATTGAGGAGGATTGGTAACATCTTTCTATGTTCCCTTCCCATGTGTCAAAAAGTACAAAATTTATTTAAAAATATTTTTGTCTTGTCTATTGGATGCATGGAGAAACTCTAGCTTTTATTTACTGCTTAATGTGTTTTACTGCATATATCTGGATTTTGTAGCATTTAGCGTAGTCAACTAACTACAGATCTAAAGAAATTGGCAATAATCTTTGATGTTAGGGCTATTTGTTATGCACAGATAAAGTGATATTTTTTCGTACACTTGCGATTATAATTCATCCTAACAACTAGCGACTCCACAAGGGTTTACGATTACGACCTCTGTCATTTTTCAGATCCCTGCATGACCAACTGCTTCAAACCCTAGGATTTTTCTTAAGCTTCTTGTTTTTATTTTTTTGATGTTATTTTTAAACTATAAAATCCTAAAACAATAAAAATTCTAACTTTCATGTGTTTCTAGACATATTGCGCAGGTGACAGGCATCAGTCGTAGCTGAGACGACAATTTTTATCAAACCTAATCTCGAGAGTGTCGGAAGTGCTGGTCGAAATTTTTGGGCCAAAACCTACGACCTAGACCTTCAGGGCATAGAAAACAACCCCAAACCTGCGACCTATGCAGAAATCAGGTCAGAACTAAGACCTGAACTTTTTGTGGGAATTTTTTTGAGACTTTTTTGGGTTAGTCTGGGCCTATGTTCAGGGTTGTCTAACCTCCATTTCCACCCGTTTTAGACCTGCAATTTCTTTTTTTTATTCATTGGAGTGGGGAACCTAGCCCCCTAGGGCTTCAATACCCTTCCACCTTTCTAGTAGGAGTTTAGCTGAAGCTGGTCATCTGAAACCTCAGTGTGTTCAGCCATTTTTTTGGATATGATCCCTCACCTTCAGATCCATTTCAGATTGGTTATTCATCCATCCAAAACACCTCTTTTCAGTTTTTTTTGGGTCTTCCTCTAGGGTCCCCTCCGTTTCCCTCTGGTTTTTTTCTATTGTCTACACCTATTTCCAGCAGATCTGACCTTTAGATCATTGTCCCTCCCGACTTTAGATCCATTGGCTATTTTGGTGTGTTTTGACTAGATTTTTTCCCACCCACATACTAGTTGTTGGGAGGCCCACCTCCTTGGGTTTAGATTAATGCATAATTAGCTATTTATTTTATGTTATTTCAATTTCATATACTGTTATCTGCATATTTATTTTTAGTTATACAACACACTTTTTCTTTTTCTCTACAAACGTTTGGGTTTAAAAATTAAAATTAACACACTTAACACACACACCCTAAGTGAAGAAGCGCCTAGTTAACATCGCCAGGAAAAGAATTTAACATTGTAATCATTTGATCCTGCACCTCTTCGCCCTTGTTTCGACATTGTAATCATTTGATCCCGCACCTCCTTGCCCTTGTTGGTCTCTCTTCCTTTTGTGATCCGTGTTTTTTCTTTCACCATTGCGCCCCCAAGGCGTTTATCCTGGAGACTTCTTGGCCTCCATCCTCAGTTTCCGTTAGAAATACTTACTCCTCTACGTAGGATCCGAGTTATTCCTCCATCGAGTCCGCATTCCAACTCCTCTTCTGGTTCATTGTGTTCCCCTTCTTGTTCCATCCCGAGTTCTCCCCCTATCACCTTCACCATGTCTGGTTCAGGACATAATGCTAGTGGTAGCCCCGACCCTAATGCTGGGAATACTATTAGTGGGGCCACGACAAGAGCTATCTCAAGTGCTCCCTTGCTCCCCTATATGGTAGGCCTCAGTCTTCTCGATTTTAACCAGTTGATCAATGACCCAATACGCCATGACGTTGGTTGGCTTGCTATGCCAACCAAGCTCCCTTCTGACATCCCCAAGCTTGAAGGTCTTGCTGGAGAAGATCCTACAAACCATGTTCGATCTTTCCACATGTGATGTTCATCTAACTCTATTACTAATGACTCTGTCTGTCTTCGGTTGTTCCAAAGTATGCTTACTGGCGAAGCTTATAAGTGGTATGTTTATCAATCTTCCTCTTCTCATACCACCTTTGCAAATCTTGCCCATGATTTTATGTCTTATTTCTAGCTTCCCCTTCGTTATGACACTGGTACCGAACTTTTGACTTCTTTCTGATCATGTCTAGGAATGTCGGAGAAGAAAGAGCCTATGTCAAACCCCTGCCTTCGAAGACCGTGTCTACATGGACTAGTTCCTTAGATCCCTTTTTCCTACTGTTGGTAAAAGATATCGCATCACATTTCCCTCAGACTGAAGAAGCTTCTCTCCAGATTGCATTAAAATATGACATGATCTACGCTCAATTGAGTTATGTTTATATCGTCTTACCTAATATTCCTAGACCTAGTGGTGCCAACGCACCGGGGTCATCCCATGCCGCCAATGGTATCATTGCAGCCCTTTCTGATCCATCGCTCATCCTCCCATGGGTTATGGTTTCCCTCAGGGAGAGGCCATCTCCTCCAGCATTAGTACCCCCGCCTCCCTTGCCTTCTCAACCCCCGCAACAGTAGCCACCACCCCCTAGGGGAAAGTGTATGCACATTAGGGCGCGACTAATCCTTATACTTACAAAAAGAAGAGGAAAGGCACCCAAAATCAATCTGCCCCTGGTAATCCAGGGCCTAATCCCCAAGGGAATGCACCTAACACTGCTAACTAGCTATAGGGCACTCAGACCAAGCAGGACAAGCATGTTCGCATGCATAAGCCTTGTTCTTGTTGCAGTGTCTATGGTCATTACACCCACAATTATCCTCCTTTATCACAGATGCGGCATATGTGGGAGACTCAAGCAACATTGCATGGACAACAATCCTCCCCTTCGGTTCCTCCCAATGCTGCACCTATCCAGCCGGTTGTGTTTACCAATATTTTCCCTCAGCAAGGATTTGTGGCTACCCAAGCACCTGAAGGTCAGGTGGCCACTCAAACGCCTCCATCTGGTACCTCCAATTACCAGATTCTCATGATGAACTCTAGCCAACCCATCACCGTTCACCTCAACCTTTTGACTCGGCCCCGTCAGTACAACAAGCCTCCTGCTACATCTGCCCCTGAGCCCCCTTCTTCAAGTTCTATAGAGCCTCTTTTGACAAACAATGGTCCTTTACAGACACCTCAGCCTAAGGGGGAGGTTCATACTGAGATTACCAAGGGACCATTATGCTGATATGTTTCTTCTGGAAAAGTTGCCCATTCGTATAGTATAGTAGATGATTTGGTGCAATCTCCTGTTGCCATCTCAACGCTGGAACTCCTCTAGTCATGCCCTTCACAAAAAAGAGCTATAATAACTTATATGGGCGCTGTAGATCCTTCAGATGATCATTTTATCGTCTTTGATGTTGACCGGTTAGAAAATCCTCCCCTTCCTGCTTCCGTCACCTTCCAAATCTCTGTCAAGGTACGAAATGCCAATGTCTCCCATTGTATCATTGAAGTGGGGGCATCCACCTGTGTGATGTCTGCTTCGAATTGGAAGCAAATAAAATCACTTGTGTTGGCTCCTTACACTATCACCCTTCGAGTGTGGGATGGCCACTCTTCCAAGCCCATTGGCATGTTCCGCAATTTTCCTATTACTCTTGCGAAAAAGACTGTTTGCATTGACGTAGAAGTCATTGACGCCCCTTAGATTACAACATTATATTGGGTCGTAGATACACCTATGCAATATCTACTGTCCCATTTGTGGTTCACCGCAATATGTCCTTCCTTCATGACGGAAAGATATTCACAATTGACCAGTTGACATATTACGAACCAAAGTCTCAGACCTCCGCTGAGTCCATCATATCTTCAGTGGAAAATAAGAAAACCCTTCAACCTTTGACCAATGTTTCACCTGGAGTCTACAAAGACACCTCTTTACTTGGTTCATTCCCTGGTATTCCTACTCCTGTCTCCAATCCCAGCTCTTCGAATGTTTTCATGATGAAATCGTCTCGGGCCTCCCTCAAGCAGCCCACTTCAGATAGTCAGCAGCCCCGCCCTCCCCAACCTGCTCCTAGAACTTCGACTCAACCTTCTGGAACCCCTCCTCTTGGCCCTTCATCTACAGCTGGTATTCACGAGCCTCTCTACCCTCCTGGCATGGTTCCTCCTAGCCTTAACCATATCGGAGTTGTCTCACCTGGCCATTACCCCTCCTGTCAGATACTGTGCCTAGCTCCCCCTCCTGGAGTTTTTTCGGTACCTATCATGGATACCTTATCCCTTCTTAACCTGACCCTGGGGATCCTAGTCTGGTACATTGATCCCCCAACTGCTACCTTGCCTGGTCAGTCCAAACCTTATCTTGATTTGACCTCGGTCCAATCGGTCCCCATGACCCCTCCCTCTGTTACCGTGCCTCATGTTAGCCCCCTATAAATTTCTTGACAAGAAAGCAGGGGGCTAAATTGTTTTTGAGCCTTCAAGGAATGCATTTTTCCTGAAAACACATCATCCTTGAAGGCCTCCCCATACCCACTGCCCTTGGTAAAATTCCACTGCCGTGACAATAAGCCTCACTGATTGTGAAAAATTGTGCTCCAAAGGGCCTTTATTTGCCCTTGTACCACTACATAAATCTCCATTTAATCCCTTTTTTCCTTTTTCTCAAAGCCCCCCTTTTTACCCCCAAATCCCCCCTAAACCTTCTAAATCATCCCCATGCCCCTCTTAAACCATTCAAATAACCTGGGTGGTTTGATAGCCCCCACTCTCTCTATCGTTACCCATTTCTGGCCTCGAATTGCATTGAAAAAGGTTGAAAAACCCACATTTGGACATATATGGGTCTTAGCCCCCTTCAAGCCAGCCCCCCTAATTTCCCCCCCCCACATGACCCAGACGCTAGAACTTGGCGCTAGCCCGAAGAGCGCTCATCGCAAATGTGTATCGGGGGCAAGGTCCGCCGTCGATCTACACAGATCCGACGGTCTTCGCAATCCCATCGCGCCCATGGTCCCCACCCCTTTCACCTCATGATCGCATCACAACTATCCATTTAATCCGTTGATCCAACGGTCCATATTCGTCTGCCCCGGTGGTCCCCGCGCCAAAACACTATGCAGAAACCGGCGGTATCTATCGCACCGCCTTTGAGAGGCGGGTGATATTCTTCATTTTAGAGCGATTCCACTCATCGCATGACGCGTGGCTCCGCGCACTATTCATAAAACACCCTCCATCGTGCATTAACGTTCGACCACAGATCCAACGCGATATTGTTGTACACCGTTCGATTTGGGGCGGGCTATTCGACGGTAGTCGCACCACGAAGTTGCGCGAGAGTTAACCCAAGGCAAATAGACCCCCTGGCCCACCATCTGTCGCTCTCCGATGCGTCCTCAACCGTCGATCTCTTCCTGAGATCAGACGGTCTAGATTTAATGCATGCCCGCCATTGACTCGGTCCCGCCACGTCACCCATTCCACGTGTTTCATCACATTTTTCGCCCATCCCTTCATATATATTCCATTCTAAGGTCAAATTCTAAGGTTCTGTATTTAAATTTCCATTCTCGCCACCTTCGACTGCATCTCCCTCTAATCCACTATGTTCTGCCACACCATCCTCTGCATTCATCATCCTCGTCTATGCCACGCTGCCATTTTCATAGTCATCTGCGCCACCCTCCCCGTGCATGTTTTCTTAACGTGTTTTCGTGTTTTGCAGGGTTTCAGGTGGTGAAAACCTCCTCTGTTCACAGTCATTGTCACGGTGGTGAAGAATGCAGGGAAGAGCATGCGCAGAGATTGTATTTATGAAGAAAGCCTGGGAAGGAGCCATGACAGGATGTGCATTCAAAGAACGGAGCTAAACTCTGTCAAAACTTCCAGAACCATTTAAAGTGCAAACTTTGCAGACAGAGAGTATAAGTGGAAAGCAGAGAGTTTAAGGCATATAATTGAAGGTTTTAAGCCTTAACTAAATAATTAGAGGCAAAATACCAGATCGAAGACCCCGTGGATCTCCTAGAAGGTCCAATGCACAGAAAACTATATCATCAGGGTGTTTAAATCAGCAGAATGTTTCCTCCTAAGAAAGGACATAGTACACATATGATTTTAAACTACATTGTGTCCATGAAAAGTTTCCTCCCTGACAACAGTTCTATGTTATCAGAAGCATTGGTTACACAGTGGCAGACCTAAAATCCCTGATCTGAATTTTGTTCAGCTTACCAGAGTATTGCAGAGGTTTTACAGCAGGTACATGACTGACATACCTGGAGTAAATTGCAGCCTAACGAAGACCACTCTTTCATCCAAAGAGTACTAAAGATAAAGGCCCATAATTTAAAATAGAATGGGGCCTCGACCCTCTTCCTCTTCTAAGAGTTAATACTGCATTTAGTTTTCCATCTACCTCTTTAGCCTCTTCTTTGGCTATAAAATTCATGAAAAAACCCAGTGTAAAGGTTGTTGTTCGGTTGTTGTTGTTGCTGTTAGAGGAATTCATTTTGACTGTTAGAACAGTCTTGGGAGAGAGTAACAGAGTAGCTTGTAATCTAGTAGGCTGGGAGAAGAAGTTTGGCTTGTATTCAGCCATTGAGCTCTGTGTATGTGACTGGTTTTTCACATCAATTAATCAAGAAATTTCACAGGATCCTATTCTATTACTACGGGTGATGTTTGTATTATCATATTGTTTTATTACATTTTCATGCTATTCATTGGTCTTCTGGGCATGCATCAGAAATCTGGCATAGGATTTACCCTTGTTAGGTACCCTATGTTTCTGCTCTCCCTACCTTCGATGTTTTCTGCTGATCGTGAATCTAAGAGTAACTTCAGCTAATTTAACCAGTGTAGTGGTTCCATATGCTGCTAGCTGATGTATGAATTCGGGGTTTGCTGCTTGGATGTTCTTGCTGGTGTCAAAGTAGGGAAGGTTAAAATTCCTTCTCCGATCTATAGACCCTAGCTCTGTATTAAACCTTATCTCTGTTTTTCCCTTGGACCATGCTAAAGAAGACCTGGAGTTAAATGACCTCTGGTCCAATCTATAAGCTGCCCCTTTGTCCCTCCATTGAAAGCTACCTTTGAGTATGTCCAAGCAGGTATGGAGTTAAATGACCTCTGACCTTATCTATAGACAGAAATTGGGTGCCTTTCCTTCTTTCACCTTCTTTCCTTAATGTTTCATTCCATCATCTATCTAAAAAGATCCTTTAGTGTAGATGACTTGGCCTTTTGAAAGCCTTGGCTAGTTGTTTGCATGTAATTACCTTTCATGACTCCATAGCCCAATGGATGGCACAACCTTAACCTATTCTCTTTTACCGAAATGTTCTACTGCTCTGCTCCTTTCTTCCCATTACCTTCTCAATCTATGATCTCGTGACTCAACCCAGCAACCAACCAACCAAATAATTTTAAAACCCCCTGTGCTTCATAACTAGCCTAACATCTCACTTGAGCTCCAAAGATATACCATTCTTTGTCTTATTGGAGAGATCCCTCTTCGGGTCCAGGAGGGCTAGATCCTAGGGCCCCAAAGTGGTTCTGATGTTGTCTCATCTTTTGGTCTTGCCAATATGGCCAAAACATGGGAACTCCAACATAATGGCGACTCCGCTGGGGAAGTTCTGAGAGTCTATAGCTGATAACATTGGTCTGTCTCCCATTGTCGTCACCAACATAATGGCGACTCCATTGGGGAATAAAGACCACTTAGCCTAGATTGGCTTTTAATTGCTAATGGTGGACAACAGCCTGCTCCAAACAGTTAAATTCATCCACCTGGAGACTCCACACCCCATAACTCCCAAAGACCAAATGAATCCACTGGTAGAAGACTCTGAACTAGTTGAGAAGATGCAGTGACCATCTTTGCAGGAACATGGATCCAGACATGGACAGGGATACAAAGCTAGATGCTTTGTATGATCAATTAAATGGAATAGCAGAAATGTTTGGTAAAGTGCTGGAGATGTATATGGCTAATATGAATGCAAATGATGATTATTTAGAACAACTTATGCCTCTTCCAGAATAGGAACAAACTCAAGACCTAGATAATGGGAAATACATGTATGATGCTCTAGAATCTATAGAAGATGAAGAGGAAAATGATGAGTAAATTCCTGATCGCCTGTCTACATCTTGTACTATGCTGACCAGAGAATATCATGACCTATTGGCAAAAGCTAATAGGGAATGTTGCTTCGAGGAAACAAGAGACCACATAGAAGATGCAGAATCTGATGTGGAAGAAGAAACCACTCATGAGCCTTGTAGTCTAACCGAGTATCATCAAGTTCATGGGGATTTGTTTTAATCATAAAAAGATCAAGAAACATCAGAAGATCCTCAAGATTTCCCTGCAAGCACAATTGAAGATATTCTAGAAGAGGTTCAAGAAGACATCCTGCCTCCAAATCAGCTAATACAAGAAACAGAGAACTGCTACACCTCTACTCAAAGAACCACAAGAAAATCTTCCCCTTTGACAGAAGAAGAGATTGATCAGATATTAAATTAGCAGTCCACCTTTGAAGTCTTTTATAGAACACACACTCTTGCCCATTCCTCTTATGAGTTTGATGATATAGATCCAGAAAGCTCCTCTGAGAACCAGAACGAAGAAAGACCTGCTGGATGTCCAGAATGGTTGACTTGGTTGAGCCAACCTATTTATGACACTGATGAGGAGAGCTAAGAAAGTATAATAGTAGATGAAGATTCCTTGAATCTTCATTCTACTTTACCACAGATCATCAGTGAGACTGGAAACCAACAGACTTCCTTTTCAGAAGATGAGGAGGAAAACAAGGAAGAAATTTTTGAGCAGACTGAAAACAAGGGACCTTCTCTTGAAACAGAGGAAGCAATAGACCAAACCCCTGCTCAAGAATACATGGATCTCTTCACAGATCTTAGCCCACCTAATCAGAACATCCCAGAGCTCCAAGAGGACAATGCTGCCATATATGATGAGTCCTCTGGTTTAGAAAATGAAGAAGATGAGGGAGATTCTCTTTCTCAAGAGAGTCTTGTTCTTGATCCAGTGGAAGAAGAAGAAATCCTGGTTGAAGCCTGCCTGCCAAATATTCATAACCAGCTATCATTTCATGATCCTGATGTACATTTCCTGCAAACATTTGAAGAAGGATCAAAGGTTTTGTTGAGCAGCATGTTGCAGACAGCAAGAGAATTTTTAAAAGCTGCTGTCATGGGACAAAAAGAGTGGGAGCAGCCCTGCCTATCCAGCCCGCTCAAGGAGTTGAGCAAGAAATACCGGTCATGGGATCACTTGATGGACTGGTTGAATTGGAAGACAATGTTTGTAAGCTAGACTTGTAAATATTCCAGTTAGAGTAGGGTAGGTAGGAAAAGCTCAATAAAGCTCAGCCTGTGAGAATTTAGTTAGTTGTTTTTAATTTCTGTAAATTTTTCAGTCCATGAGCAGTTTTATCTTTATGCCATGGCCCACAGCAAGCCAGACAGTCTAATCCTGGCTTGACTATTTTTCAATTTTTGTCTTAGAGTGTAGAGAAGAAGTCTGCTAGAAAGTTTAATCTTAGCAGATATAGTTTAGGTAGAGAACATATGAGGCCAACAGTTTAATCTAGTCTCATGGAGTAATAAGGGTAGAAATAGAATAGGTTTATTTTCCTGTTTGTAAAAAATAAATGATGTAAAGGGTCTGCTAGTCCAAATGCACCCCAGAAGAAAAAATGTTAGGACTATAGTCTGGGTAGGCAGTTGTTTGGGAGAATGTTACTACTGATTTGATGTCTTCATGATTTGTGGCAGCTGATCCAAGAAAAAAAATGGATGGGTCAAGTACCAGGCATCTAGCCTACATCAAAGATCATTTCAGGATTCTTGACTCCTTCAAGAAGAATCCATCCCCATGTGGAGCCACTGTTAGCCCCCTATAAATTTCTTGACAAGCAAGCAGGGGGCTAAATTGTTTTTGAACCTTCAAGGAATGCATTTTTCCTGAAAACACATCATCCTTGAAGGCCTCCCCATACCCACTGCCCTTGGTAAAATTCCACTGCCGTGTCAATAAGCCTCACTGATTGTGAAAAATTGTGCTCTAAAGGGCCTTTATTTGCCCCTTGTACCACTACATAAATCTCCATTTCATCCCTTTTTTCCTTTTTGTCAAAGTCCCTATTTTTACTCCCAAATCCCCCCTAAACCTTCTAAATCATCCCCATGCCCCTCTTAAACCATTCAAATAACCTGACTGGTTTGATAGCCCCCACTCTCTCTATTGTTACCCATTTCTAGCCTCGAATTGCATTGAAAAAGGTTGAAAAACCCACATTTGGACATATATGGGTCTTAGCCCCCTTCAGGCTAGCCCCCTTAATTCCCCCCCCCCCACGTGACCTGGGCGCTAGCTCGAAGAGCGCTCATCGCAAATGTGTATCGGGGGCAAGGTCCGCCATCGATCTACACAGATCCGACGGTCTTCGCAATCTCATCGCGCCCATGGTCCCCACCCCTTTCACCTCCCGATCGCATCACAACTGTCCATTTAACCCACTGATCCGACGGTCCATATTCATCCGCCCCAGTGGTCCCCGCACCAAAACACTGTGCAAAAACTGGCGGTCTCTATCGCACCGCCTTTAAGAGGCGGGAGATATTTTTCATTTTGGAGCAATTCCACTCATCGCATGACGCGTGGATCCACGCACTATTTATAAACCACCCTCCATCGTGCATTATCGTTCATCCATAGATCCGGCGTGATATTTTTGTACACCGTCCGATCTGGGGCGGGCTATCCGACGGTAGTCGCACCACGATGTTGCGCGGGAGTTGACCCAAGGCAAATAGACCCCCTGGCCCACCATCTGTCACCCTCCGACACGTCCCCAACCGTCGATCTCTTCTTGAGATCAGACTGTCCAGATTTAATGCACGCCTGCCATTGACCCGGTCCCGCCACGTCACCCATTCCACATGTTTCATCACATTTTTCGCCCGTCCCTTTATATATATTCCATTCTAAGGTTCTGCATTTAAATTTCCATTCTCGCCACCTTCGAATGCATCTCCTACTGATCCACTATGTTCTGCCACAACATCCTCTGCATTCATTGTCCTCGTCCATGCCACGCTGCCATTTTCATAGTCATCCGTGCCACCCTCCCCGTGCATGTTTTCTTAACGTGTTTTCGTGTTTTGCAGGGTTTCAGGTGGTGAAAACCTCCTTTGTTCAAATTCACTATCACGGTGGTGAAGAACGCGGGGAAGAGCATGCACAGAGATCGTATTTATGATGAAAGCTTGGGAAGGAACCATGATAGGATGTGCATTTAAAGAACAGAGCTAAACTCTGTCAAACCTTCCAGAACCATTTAAAGCGCAGACTTTGCAGACAGAGAGTATCAGTGGAAAGCAGAGAGTTTAAGGAATATAATTGAAGGTTGTAAGCCTTAACTAAAAAATTAGAGGAAAAATACCAGATCGAAGACCCCATGGATCTCCCAGAAGGTCCAATGCACAGAAAACCATATCATAAGGGTGTTTAAATCAGCAAAATGTTTCCTCCTAAGAAAGGACATAGTACACATACGATTTTAACCTACATTGTGTCCATGAAAAGTTTCCTCCCTGACAACAGTCCTATGTTATCAGAAGCATTGGTTACACAGTGGCAGACCTGAAATCCCTGATCTACATTTTTTTCGGCTCACCAAAGTATTGCAGAGGTTTTACAGCGGGTATATCAAAGACATACCTGGAGTAAATTGCAGCCTGAGGAAGACCACTCTTTCATCCAAAGAGTACTAAAGATAAATGCCTATAATTTAAAACAGAATGGGGCCTCGGCCCTCTTCCTCTTCTGAAAGTTAATACTGCATTTAGTTTTCCATCTACCTCTTCAACCTCTTCTTCGGCTATAAAATTCATGAAAAAACCCAGTGTAAAGGTTGTTGTTCGGTTGTTGCTTTCGTTGTTAGAGGGATTCATTTTGACTGTTAGAATAGTCTTGGGAGAGAGTAACAGAGTAGCTTGTAATCTAGTAGGCTGGGAGGAGAAGTTTGGCTTATATTCAGCCATTGAGCTCTGTGTATGTGACTAGTTTTGCACATCAATTAATCAAGCAATTTCACAGGATCCTGGTCTATTACTACGGGTGATGTTTCTCTTATCATATTTTTTTATTACATTTTCATGTTGTTCATTGGTCTTCTCGGCATGCATCAGAAATCTGGCATAGGATTTACCCTTGTTAGGTACTCTATGTTTCTGCTCCCCATGCCTTCGATGTTTTCTTCCGATTGTGAATCTAAGAGTAAATTCAACTAATTTAACCAGTGTAGCAGTTCCATATGTTGCTAGCTAATGTATGAATTCGGGGTTTGCTGCTTGGATGTTCTTGCTAGTGTCAAAGCAGGGAAGGTTAAAAGTCCTCTGATATATAGACCCTAGCTTTGTATTAAACCTTATCTCTGTTTTTCCCTTAGATAATGCTAAAGCAGACCCAAAGTTAAATGACCTATGGTTCGATCTATAAGCTGCCCCTTTGTCCCTCCATTGAAAGCTACCTTTGAGTATGTCCAAGTAGGTATGGAGTTAAATGACCTCTCACTTGATCTATAGACAGAAATTGGGTGCCTTTCCTTCTTTCACCTTCTTTCCTTAATGTTTCATTCCATCATCTATCTAAAAAGATCCTTTAGTGTAGATGACTTTCCCTTTTGAAAGCCTTGGCTAGTTGTTTGCATGTAATTACCTTTCATGACTCCATAGCCCAATGGATGGCACAGCCTTAACCTTTTCTCTTTTGCCGAAACATCCTACTGCTCTGCTCCTTTCTTCCCATTACCTTCTCAGTCTATGATCTCGTGACTCAACCCAACAACCAACCAACCAAATAATTTTAAAACCCCCTGTGCTTCATAACTAGTCTAACATCTCATTTGAGCTCCAAAGATATACCATTCTTTGTCTTATTGGAGAGATCCCTCTCCAGGTCTAGGAGGGCTAGATCCTAGGGCCCCACAGTGGTTCTGATGTTTTCTCATCTTTTGGTCTTGCCAATCTGGCAAAAACATGGGAACTCCAACACCTCAGCCACCTCAACAGGAACGTCCTATTTTTGCGACAGCGTCGGGTAAAGGTGGCAAAGCTCTCATGAAGGCACCTAAAGACAAGGCTTCCCCAACAAACCCTGCTCCTCCTCAACCTCCAAAGTGTACCATCCAGTGTGTTTTGTGTGATGTTGTCAGTCATGCCACCCATACCTATTCGGAGTTGCCTTGCCTTAAGCCCATGGTCAATGAAACTTTTCCAAAGTTTGATATCCTTGAGGTGTATGTCACTATACCCGATTCAATCTCGAAACCCAAAAACTTGTGCACAAATCACCCTTATGCTTTATATGATTTCCATGGCCACTACACTCACCTCTGTCCCTGCTTTGAAGAGTACCACTCCTCTATGGAAGCAGTCCGTGAATTCGAGGCCAAGCATAACAAGTTCACCTCTCCCTTATTTGCAAGTTCTGCTTCAGTAGAACTAGAGGATCTACCTGCTCCCATTGACATTCCCCGTCACGATGTCAATATGACGAAGTCTTCGGACACCATTTTCTATCTATCATCATCTATGAGACCCTCGGTGGAAGCCCCTCTGGATACTTCCCCTCCTGTTTCGCTTGAACTCCCTTCAACAATCACCCTGGGCTCAACATTGGTAGATCCTTTATCTTCTTACTCTTTTGTCATCCCCCATGATGTTGCACATGTGAGCCTTTCTTCACATGATGATGAGTTATGTAGCTCTACCGCGTCAGGTGGTCTCCCTTCCTCTAGTCACTCCATCTTCCATTCTGATGAAGACATTATGGAAGCGATGATTGACCCTGACTTTCCTGGGATGATATGCTGTAGTGTACCTAGAGGGGATAATATAGGGTACAGAGGGAGGTGCCCAAGGGAATAATATGATGTAATAATATAAGAATGATAAATAAATGGGCCATAGTTAATAAATAAAGTGGTTAAACCACATTATGTAAGGGACCAAATGTAGCTAGGGAATAAAGTGATATGCCCATTGTATTGGATGTATGGTATTGAGAGACCCATGGTAACTACCCATGGTATGGCATGTATGAAACCTATATAGAGGCTAGAGACTCTCCATTGAGAGATGTGAAGGATTATTGTATGGGAAAGCATATGGCTTGTGGAGTGATCTCCTTCCTTAAGGAGTGAATATATGGTGTTGCCCTACCTTAAGGGTTTTGATATTAATGAAGATCTGAAGTTCTGTCTTCTATGGTGTTATTTCTTGGGCATATTTTCCATTTCTATACTTTTTCTTATAATATCTCTTGTAATAGATCTTATAAGAAAAAGTATAGAAATGGAAAATATTCCCAAGAAATAACACCATAGAAGACAAAACTTCAGATCTTCATTAATATCAAAACCCTTAAGGTAGGGCAACACCATACATTCACTCCTTAAGGAAGGAGATCACTCCACAAGCCATATGCTTTCCAATACCATAATCCTTGACATCTCTCAATGGAGAGTCTCTAACCTCTATATAGGTTTCATACATGTAATACCATGAGTAGTTACCATGGGTCTCTCAATACCATACATCCAATACAATGGGCTTATCACTTTATTCCCTCTCTACATGTGGTCCCTTACATAATGTGGGTTAACCACTTTATTTATTAACTATGTCCCATTTATTTATCATTCTTATATTAATACATCATATTATTCCCTTGGGTACCTCCCTCTGTACCCTATATTATCCCCTCTAGGTACACTACATTACACCCCCCTTAAACATGTTTCGTCCCCGAAACATGAGAAGAACACAAATAATAAGATCTACTCAAAAGAGTATTCCACTGGTACCATTCATGTGCATCTAGCCATCCAAGGGAAAGGTGAACACTTGATCTAGTCGGTGCCTTGCTCACTTGAAATGGAAGCGGGTTCTGGTGGTTCTTCCTTGTTGATGTGTTGTTAGTGGATTGTCGCACCTCTCTATGTGTCGTCCAGGGGTTGTTGTCCTTGTTGCTAATTTGCTGCCACCTTGCTGGTTTTTGTCTTGCTGGGTGATGCGGGTGGTGATATGTTGAAGCTTTAACTGATGTAATATCTTTCATTAATTCCTCCATGATTGGTGATGGAGTGGTGTCTGGTTCCTTTATTGGTACTTGATTTGATGTCTGTGTTTGGCTGTCTACCATCAAAGGCTCATCATCTGATGTGTTTGTGTCATTAGATATTTTTTCTTCTTCCTCCTCGGTCTCTGCATGGTTCCTAATGCAGATATCGTGCAATGTAATTTTCTTCTTTTTATACCAGAGCTTCATGAATTTCTTTTGCACATTAAAATTGACAGTACCAACGGATTCCATCCAAGGATGTCCCAAAAAAACATCCACAACAGCCATATATGAAGCATAAAAATCAGAATGAAACACATACTTATCCATAGAAATCTTCAAATCTTTGTAAATTTGAACATCTTCATTATCAACCTTTGTGTTCTCAATATGCTTTGCTGGAACTTGCAATTTTTTTGCCAAATTCACATTGATACAATTATGCTTGCAACTAGGAATGATAGACACAATGATGTTCTCTTTCTGAATACTTCCATGAACCTGTAATATGGAAATATTAGTAGAAAATAAGTCTTTATGGCTCTTTCTATCCTTCTTTCCGGCTTGAGACCACTTGTCCAAAAGGACTTTTTCAAGTTTTTTCTCGGGAAGTTTCCTCATTGAGCTGTCAAGTGAGGTCCACCATTTATTTGCCTCATCTTTCATATGAAGCCCTATGGAGCATATCCAAAAAAATCGATATTGAGCCTTGAGATGTTGTAAAAAATATTCAATAGTAGGGCCATCATCTTTTCCTGTAACTTCATCTTGCGAGAATCCATAAAATAAAGTAAGGGTTTTGAAGAAAATCACTTACTTTGGCAAAAATTTAAAATGGACATTACTCGGTCAATATAACTCAGAATCCTTAATTTAACCTATTTCTGAAAATGGAATAGCCATTCTTCATCTAACCTTATGGCTGAAATCCTGATCTAGGCACTCTGGAAACACATATTTGCGCTGCAACTGCCCTGGCGTCACAAAATTTCTGAAAAAATGGCTGATTTTAAATCAGTGATAACTCCCTCATCCGGACTCCAATTTGACCGATTTTTTTTTTTGAAATCGGGTGATTTTTCAAGGGGATCTCAGATCTGTAATTTTTTGTCTAAGATTGTGCACCAGAATCTACTAAAAATGTCAGGAGATCCGTCGTACACAATTTGTCATCAGAAACATTTCTGCAACACAACTGAATTTAAATCAGCGATATCACCCTCATCCGGACTCAGATTCAACTGATTTGTTTTTTGAAATTGTGTATTTTTCCTTAAGGAATCCAGATCTGATATTTATTTCTGAAAAATTTTCACCAAAATTTTAATATTTTCTCTACAAACTCGCCGCCCAAAAATTTCCTGCAAAAAAATGAAAAAACAAATCTCCAAACTCTACCCAAGAAAGTGCTCTGATACCACTTGTAGTAGATCTGACAAGAAAATGTATAGAAATGGAAAATATGCCCAAGAAATAACACCATAGAAGATAAAACTTCAGATCTTCATTAATATCAAAACCCTTAAGGTAGGGCAACACCATACATTCACTCCTTAAGGAAGGAGATCACTCCACAAGCCATATGCTTGCCCATACAATAATCCTTGACATCTCTCAATGGACAGTCTCTAGCCTCTATATAGGTTTCATACATGCCATACCATGGGTAGTTACCATGGGTCTCTCAATACCATACATCCAATACAATGGGCATATCACTTTAGTCCCTAGCTACATGTGGTCCCTTACATAATGTGGTTTAACCACTTTATTTATTAACTATGGCCCATTTATTTATCATTATTATATTATTACATCATATTATTCCCTTGGGCACCTCCCTCTGTACCCTATATTATACACTACATATGCAACACCGTGCATGCTTCCTCCCATAGCAGTCCCATGACCAATATGCTGTGGAAACTAAAGAATTCATTCTTGATGAAGTCGATTGGTTTAGAAATCCCATCTTGACACCTGATTCTTTCGAAGAAGGAAATATGGCCAATATCTCTCCTACCATTAAAATTGACATTTCTGACAAACTTTGGGTAGAAGAAAACATCATCTTAGGCGCCCAATGCACCCCGGAATAAATTGAGGCTTACACCAAGCTATTCAAGGAATTATGCGATGTTTTCACCTAGTCCTATTTAGAAATGTATGGACTTGATCCCGCCATTGTCAAACACCATATCAAAACATGGCTCGATGCCAATCCTGTCCATTAGAAGTTGAGACCCATTAATCCTTCCAGACGAGAGGCTATCAAAGCTGAAATCGATAAGCTCAAGCAAGCTAGTTTTATCTATCCCATAGAATACACCACTTGGGTGTCCAATCCCGTTCCAATTCTCAAGAAACGAGGCACCATCTATGTCTGCAATAACTTTCGTGACCTGAAAAAAGCTTGTCCCAAAGACAACTTCCCCACACCTTTCACTGACAAAATCATTGACGAGTGTGTGGGGCACAAGGTTCTATCCTTCATGGATGGTTTCTTTGGATACAACCAGATTTTTATCTGTCGTGTTGATCAACTTAAGAATGTGTTCATTAGTTTGTGGGGAACCTTCGCCTATAGGTTCATGTCGTTCGGCCTTAAGAACGCTGGAGCCACTTTTTAGCGGGCCATGTCTTATTTTTTTCATGACCTGGCTCATATTATCCTTGCTTATTTAGATGACCTCACTGCACGTTCTAAACATCGGGCGCATCACCTCCATGATCTGCGTACCGTCTTTCTTCGATGTTGCATATATAATATCCGCCTCAACCTATTGAAGTGTGTCTTTTGTGTTCCTGCCAGCTGTCTTCTAGGCTTCATTGTGTCTAAATATGGTATAACACTTGATCCCCTTGAAATTTCAAGCCATCCTTGAGCTTCCTATTCTCCGTACTTTACGCTAATTACAAAACCTCCAAGGCAAATCTAATTTCCTTTGACGGTTGATTCCTAACTATGCCACCATCACACATGGGTTCCTTAGACTCCTTAGATCGAACATTCCATTTGTGTGGGATGACTATGCTCAAGAGTCTTTTGATGCCCTAAAACATGCTCTCACATCTGCTCCCTTGATTCGTCCCCCTCACTTTGATAGGGATTTCATCTTGTACATCTTAGCCTCCACCCATTTAGTCGATGGGGTCCTTATTTAGGAATATGAAAATGGATTCAAGCATGTTATCTATTGTGTCAGTAAGAACCTAGTAGGCCCCCCCGTATCCTACTCACATGAAGAGAAATTAGCACTGGCTGTTGTGTTCTCGGTCCAAAAACTTCGTCATTGCATCCTCGTGCGTTCCACCAAGGTCGTGACTAATTCCAACCCTATGGCATTCCTATTGAGCTGCCAAATCATCAATGGGAAGTATGCCTGTTGGATCGTTATCCTCTAGGAATTCAATCTTGAAGTTTTTACACCTAAGAGTAAGAAAGGTTTAGCTCTTGCTGAACTCATTTCTGAATTACCTACTGGTATGCAGGATCCTCTAGTTAATGATGATTTTATTGATGAACATTTGTTTTCCATTACCATAGATGATCCTTGGTATGGTGACATCCTCACTTATTTGCGAACCCTAAAGTTCGCCCTCCATCTTGATCGTGATGCTTGACGACGTATCCGACACCAGGCCCCCCGCTACCTTATTATCAGTGATGACCTTTATCGTCACAGTGTAGATACTTTCCTTGTGTCACCTCCCCGGTCTCGCCATTGCCCATAAAATCATGCACACTGGCTATTTTTTGCCTTCTCTCTTCGGTGATTGCATTGAAGCAGTCAAACACTGTTCCAATTGCCAACATTTTTCCCCTAAGGCAAGAGCCCCTCTGACTCCCCTCCATCCTATCATCTCAGCTGGTCCCTTTTGTAAGTGGGCCATAGAATTTATGGAGTGTCGACCTTCATTTTCTAGTAACCACAAGTATATCATTGTGGTAGTTGACTATTTCAAAAAATGGGTTGAGGCCATGCCAACGTTTAACAACATAGAATTTACCACAAACCTCTTTTTATTTAACCATGTTATCGATTGATTCAGAGTTTCGAAACAATTGGTCTCTGACCATGGATGGAATTTTGAGGATGAGATATGGTGTGAGCTATCCTCTCTGTTGGGCTTTGAGCACCAATATTCATCCTCCTATTACCCCCAAGGTAATGGCCAGGTTGAAGCAGTCAATAAAATCCTTAAAACCATGCTTCAACAAATGGTGGATAAGCACAAAACCAACTGGTACCTTATGCTCTTCCCTAATTTGTGGGCCTATAGTACTTCTGTTAAAACCGCCACTGGGTTTACTCCTTTCCACCTTGTTTTCAGAGAGGAAGGATTTTTTCGGATCGAGTGTGAAATCCCTTCCCTTCATCTAATCATCAAACTTCTCCCAGATACCCAGCCTTTAGAACAATGACTTATCATGCTTGAGTGCACTTCTGAAGACTGCCATGTTGCATTTCAAACCACCAAAGTGGCTAAGAAACACACCAAAGCTTAGTATGATCGAAAAGTCCACCCTCATACTTTTCACAAAGGTGATCTCATTCTGGTGTATGACTAGGCCCATGATGTCCTCGGTCATGGGAAGTTTGACTCATTATGGCTAGGCCATTACATCATCAGTAAGAATTTAGGTAAAGGGGCATATCTCTTTGAGGATTTCGAAGGCCACCCCCTTCCTAATCCTCGTAATGCACTCTATCTTAAGAAATATTACCCTTAGCATTTCCTTTATGAAATGCATGTTCTATTTATTTTAGGTAGCCAGGTTATGATTTTTTGTGATTTAATCCTTCACCAGGACACATTTTTCCAAGAAGGGTCACTTAACCACTCCTCAAAATTAAATTTATTCACTTGCAACACCTGTACTTGGGGCACCACTTTGCCTCCATACTTTTCCATGCTCGTGTCGACTTTCATCATGAGTAACCATCTTGTACTCATGTTTTCATGGTCCCCACTGGCCCTTTTCTGTGTGGCAGCATCATCGAGTCACTCTTGTTTAAGAGAATCTGACTTGAGTCATCACCGCATCCATGGAGTCTATCTCGAGTCCCTTTGTATCCCGCTATAGTCCTCCATCCTTCATTACTTGATTCCTCTCTCGTGTCTCACATTATGGCCTTCAGTCCTACTGTACCCTGTCCCCTTTTATATTGTGTCAGCTACTTCCAGGTCATCCATGCCCTTTATGCTCTAACAAGGGAAGTTGTCCATCCGCTACTCAGTACCATCCATTTCATCATCATCCCTGGTGTCAGTATGTTAGTCATTCTACTATTTTATCTTATGCTTTAGTTGATGATCCCTTATTTCCTCACCTATGGCAGACATGCTTCTCTCGATATCAGTTCATTCATTCCAGAAGATAGGTCTAGAGGGCAGTGTACCTTGGTTCTAGCTTCCACTCTTGTTTGATGCCTCAGATTAGGAAAAGGGACTCCTTATTGCCCTTTGACTTGATTTTTTCTCAGTTCTAGCTCCTTACGGCATGTTCGAGATCCGTATACTTAATGGTTCAGTGATGCAGTAGATTGTACCAGTGATTCCCAGGTGTGTGTGAGATGTTTTAGACCTAATGAGGGGGTGGCCCTTCAGGTAGCCCCCCACGTGCTCGGATGAACTCTTCATTACAACTTTTGATACAACTCCATAGATTTGATGGTGTCATCCTTAGCCGCTTGCAGCGCCTTTTAGTTTGCATGTATCATTCAGATTTTCAGAGCCCTTTCTTTTTTACAGGGCCTCTTTGGTTGTACTTATATCTCATGTACTCAGATATTATTGTATAAGTCCTGGCTATTATCCCATGCACAATATGTATGTGGGATCCATTATCATGTTTTTATCTGGCTCATGTTTATGCCAACATGTAATATATAGTTTAGTCCCTTGTTTACTGGACGCATTATTCTTTGTACATTGTCTCAGCGGGCATAGGTATGCCTCTCCCACCACCTATAGTACAGGTACTCACTCATAAAAGAGACTTGTCGCACGTGTAACTCTCACCTCCTCAGGGTCTTGTCCTCTAGTGCTTTGATCTACCTTATATTTCTCTCTCTCTTACTTCCCATTCGGTGTCTAGTGATTGAGTTCTTACAACGTACTTCAGTCATACGATTATCTCCTAATGCTCGCACGTTGGGGGAAATATGTTACACCAATTCTTTGTCATCAAAACCGTTACTATTAGATGGACCAAAGTACACCATGTAAGACCAATTTTACCCTAAGTAAAATTGCTTTTAATATCAAAAATAACTTAGTAATCCTTAATTTATTAAGTTGTTCATGGTCTAAACAGGAAACCCCATGGGGAAATATTAAATAAATCCACATTTTTTTTATTTTCCTCAAGGAATAATTAGTTAAAAAACAATTTAATTAATATTCCTAGCCATATTTAACCCAAAACAGGAAAATTAACTAGATAAATTGTTATTTATCTTATTATTTTATAGGAATAATTATTTAAACCTGATTTAAATAATATTATTATTAAATTTGACTAAATCATTTATAAATAATTGAATTTATCATATTTATTCAATTATTACTCAACCACATCTGTTGGGCCAGAATTGTAGTCTACAGATAAATTACACTTCCCTAGACAGGTGTTAGTCTAGAACAACAGGTGAAAGACTATACTACCATTTCTCCTAACTCAGAACAGATACATAGAGAGGATTGGATGCTTACTTGTTTCAGTCGCTTCCAAATGACTCCTGTCGCTTCTACTACAGCTTCAAATTCAAGCGGTTTGTTGGCTGAATGCTTCCTGCAAGAAAGAACACTGAAACAATAGAAGATGCAATAATATATATATCTATTCAAGCTAGTTAGCTAATTCAGTTAAGCATAAACTACATTCATCAACCAAGATCTTACAATATGGAAAATCAAAGTTAACATAGATGCATGTAGGGAAAAACAAGAAGTACTCTTTATTGATGATATAAGGAGAGGTTACAACCTAGTGACTGATTTAAAGTGACCTTCCATCATAGTTTCCAAGTCTCATCACAGCATACATCTCTCTAGCAGTAGCTCTACAAACCAAGCTCTCAATTGAAAATTCTCCAGCATTTCTCTACTCAAATTCTTCCTTTTCAAACACTTAGATCTGTGTTCAATTTATAGATGAACTGTAGGTTTATTTTTCAATCAATAGGTTTCCAAAAGTAGGCAAGACATGTTTCCATTCTTGTAGATGTCAAATGGACACTTGGATCCAAAGCTTGACACAAGTGAACTCTTCTAGAAGGCACTGGCCAAGTGGAGATTCTGGAACAATGAGCATTTTGCTCCCAATGTGACCAACACACCTGTGAATGTTGGGAAGTGCTTTGCAGAGCAGCCTTGCATGGGGCTACCTGCATATGCAATGCACTTAGGACCCTTAGAGCTTGCGTTGGTGATCTCTCATATGTTATACAATAAGCTTCAAACCATGGAAATCCTTGCTTGATGAAAGTCTTGCTTGATTTGTCTTTTTTTATGTCTTATAGAATATAGCAACTGAAATGATAGGGAATTATAGACCCTTGATCATCAGTCCTAGAGATGATGCCCATTTAACCAAGTCATTGGGAATGGTGCCGAAATTGACCTATAACAATTGCCCCCCTAAAGCCTGAGATGCAAATAATAAGAACATTTGATTGAGATGCTTTATGCTGTGATGAGCCTGGAAATGAAGCGGAATTTCCACCTACATAAATCTTAAAATTCATTTCATCATGATATATCCTCTATTGATCATAATTGCTGAGGGTAGGCATTCCCATGTTCAGCACATAAAACAATCTAATAACATGTACATAATTCAAAAAGTTGTCTACATTAGAATGTTGCCCAGATGCAGACATGCCTACAAATATAGGCCCATGTTTGGATGACAATCTATATGTAAGGTCACCGTACAGATGATGTGAACAACAATCCTGAAATCGCATCCCAGATGGTTGAAACTAGATCCGGGGTCTTCTTATCTCGTTCACTCGATCAACCAGGTACAAGTCTAGCCATGCAAATATATGATTTGTTGTCGAACATGGAAAGACATCGTTTGATTACCAGCCAATGACGTGAGATGTTAACAAACAAGAGAGAACCACCATTAATGTTAATGGCCCTCAAGGTACCGCAGTACATTTCGTAAGGCGCGAATAGATGATTTGATGTCAAACGCCAAACAAAATCTTTTGGTCAAAGGTCCAGAAGCGAGGATCTTGTCGATGCTGTAACAAGCGTCATGGTACTGGAATATGATGTTTCTAAGTGAACTTCCTTGATATTGATTTGTTGTCGACAGGAAGTCACCTTATTGTAAAACAAGAGGTACTGATTTCGGAGAAAAGGGTATGACTTGATATAGAAATTTTTAGGGATGACGGTCATGAAAATGAAGGTTTACGAGTATTGCAGATGGATGAGTTTTTAATCACTGGATGACTTATCTTGAACATATTAGCGACACTGTGATGCGTTGGCAGCATTGACCCAAAACTGAAGTGAAGGTATGATGAACCATAGGTGTGAATGAACCATCAAGATGATTACCCAACCCAAATAGTCACGGACATGAAGTGAAAGAAGTGTCATGTTCAAGAGCGACTTGCTACCAAAAAGAAACTTTACTTGATTTTCCCAAATTTTCCCCGGTCATTTGTCGACCAATACCTCTTTATTCTTTAACAAGCTTGATGAGGATAACATTTTCTTGATCTATAATTCAACCCTTCGGGAGAATAAAATATATCTATTTAATAACTTAATGAGTCTAGTGATGAATGAAACTCAATTCTTGCCATGATTGACAAGGCTGTCGCTATTTTATGTTGTAACGAGCTTAACGATAGTGATAGCCCATTCCTTTTTCATATTTAGAGAGTCTGAAAAAGAGGACGAGAGAGAACTCCAAAAGTACTTTTTTGTAAATTTGTCTCTCAGATCCGAAAAAGTGTAAATGATATATGAGAGAACCTCTTTGGTTATGTTTAACCAAGGTATTCATTTTTCATAAATAATCCATCTTAGTTCGGAAAAGGGTTAAACTTATACCGAGTAGATATCAATTCATTTACTTTAACGAGCTCGAAATGACAAGTGCTCGACAATCTTTTCACATTATCGGAGTCTGAAAAAAGCTGAAAGAAGACTCCAGGGGTTCCTTTTTCCCTGATATCAAAGCTTGAAAAAGAGATAAAAGTGTGATTCAAATCCTTTTCGTTTTTAACAAAGCTCGAAAAATAAGGAGAAAAAGTATGCTTTGTGGTCGAGTCATTCTTTGAATAAATCTGCACAACTAATCTGTTTATCAGTTGTATTTCCTATTCAGAACAACATAAAATGGATTAAAAATACTTGTTTCATGACAAAAACATAATAAAACTATATTCATATAAATAACTTTAACTTGCAAACAATTAAATGACTATAAAAAGTAGTTTCACTATTCATTTTTACCATTCCATAGTTATCATTTGTATTTTGGAAGTCTGAACCCGATTTCCCCTCGAACTTCGGCGGTCGATTGTGTGCAATTGGTAAGAATGTTTTGAACATGTTTTTTTTATTTTTATAAGGTTTATACAATGTTTTTGTGTTTTTATTTCTTTACAAGAATAAACTAAATGTTTAATGTAATGCAGATATTGGTCGCATTCAACCAGTAGAGGAACGAGATTGCGAAGTAGATGCGCTAGTAGAGAGGGATGTCGGGAGAGCAGTCCTTCAGGACCTTGATATGTCTGAGACTCTAGCTGAGCTTCAGTATCATATAAAGGGATTAACCTTCGGGATTCCGGATTTTCAGCTCGAAGAGCTACCCATGCGACTGCAACGACACACTATTGGGGTTCCTAATCGTTGAATGCAGTTACTCCGTAGAATTGCTAGATCTATAGCATGCTACCATGAGCACCACTAGTTTACTTGTGATTTTTTGCATACATTTTGAGGTCAGATGACCAACGTGTCTTGGGCACAAATTTTGTAAAAAACCTATAACTATCTATCTATGTGTTTTCAAATTTTTTCCTATGTTTAATGTGCAATCCTATTCAATGATGTGAATATCTTCTTTACCTATGTCGAAAATGTCTGTCTAAAACTTGATTAGCTAATGAATTAGTTAAATTGTTCAGATTTCTGGAAATGTGTTGATATTGAATGGAATCAAAATGTCTCTCCAAAAGTCGAACTCTTAGGAACAATCTAAGAAGTGTTGGATTTCTAACAGAATAAATACTAGTAAGTTGTAATAACACAAGTTGTGAGTCTAACCTTACGATTATGTGGTTAATACCAAATGAAATGGCATCAGAGAAAATTTCAATCAACACACTATACTCAGTGATATTGTTTGTCGATCTACCAATACAAATCCCTTGAAAACTCACTAACTCGCAATTCAGAGCGAAAATGGCCCACGCTGCAAAGGATAGATTCTGCGTACTACGACTAGCACCATCAGCATATCCAACAATTTTTTTCGAAGATTCAGACATCTGCCATAAAATTTAAAGAGGATTATTAACGTCAATAAAAATCTAAAAAACAAATTAAGATAGTGAATGCAAATCAACAACATATAAACAATATAATACAAAAAATTACTACGCTCATGATTAAGCATAGTAACTTTTCAAATACAACCCAGCTCTAGGCTGTGCCAATGGAATTCCATCGTAATCAACTAACTCGTGGGCACCCTTAGCAAGAAATCTTTTGAAAATATAGGTGCCATGCCATAATGGCTCGAATTTCCCTGTACCTATTACATCATCTTCTTGATCGTAAAGAAGGACCAAGTCGCCCTTTGAGTAGATGTGAGGTTGGAAATTTTTGTCGTATTGTGCCTTTATACGTCTCTTATGTGCTTCATTGGCCAATTAGGCTTCATGACGTGTTTCATCTAGATGGATGAGGTTAAGGAGACGCGCTTCTTCTTCTGAGGTGTCAGGTAACAAGTCTATTGTGAGTTTTAATGATGATATTTCACATTGGATTGGTAAGATAACTTCCAGACCATACACCAATTGAAAAGGAGTAAATCCGGTCACGTTTCTCACCAAGGTTCGATACGCCCATAAGGTAGAGTACAGGATCAAGTGCCAGTTCCTTTTACGAACTCCTATCATTCGTTGAAGAATTCGTTTAAGAATTTTATTAATAGCCTCAACTTGTCCATTTGATTGTGGATAATAAGGAGTAGAATTATCATGTGACAATCCTAATTTGGTTGTCAATTCAGACATCATATGGTTGCGAAAATGCTTCCCATGATCCATAACTATAGCCTGTGGGACCCCAAATCGTGCAATAACATGGTTGAAGAAAAACAATGCAGCTGTCTATCCTGTGTTGTTGAATGTAGGCATCACTTCGGCCCATTTGGTAAAATAGTCGACTACGACAATAATATAACCATGCTTCTCATATGGAGGAGGGTTACAAGTCATGAAGTCAATACCCCATTTCTTAAATGGTCCAAGAGAGACAATAGGATGCATTGGCACTGGCGGCTTGCGGATTTTACGGTCATAAATCTGGCATGCATGACAACTTCTGACTGTGAGGATACAATCTCGAAAAATAGTAGGCCAAAAGTAACCGGCGCAGAGTATCTTCTGCATGGTAGCATATCTAGATAAATTTCCACCACAAGCCCCATCATGAAAATCATTTAACACTTTTTTGGCCTCCTGATGAGTGAGGCACCTCCTTAAAATGGTATCGACACCATGACAATAAAGTGTATCACCGAAGATCAAATAATCTTTGGCTTGGTATCGAATACATCACTTATTAGAGCGAGAGGTATTAGGTCAAAAATTTTGGGTTTTGAGATAAATGATGAAATCTCCATACCAGGGATCAGATGATCCGATCAGAAATAGAGACTCCTCTGGAATAGATGGTTCTGACGTAGTTGCATTACTATCAGAGGGAAGGTCACAGAGAAACTCAGCCAAAACTAAAGACTTCTTTGACTTGGATTTGATGAATTCCAAATCAAATTCCTGCAAAATGACAATCCATTTTGAATATTCCCCCCCCAACAATTGATGTGATAAGATGTAAGTCATTGGGTTGCAATCCGAAACTATTGTTGGTTTTAGGAGTAGGATATAATGGTGAAATATTTGGACAGATTGAACGACTGCCAAGGCAAGATTTTCAACATACGAGTACTTAACTTCCGTATCATTGAGATTACGACTCAAATAATAGATCATATGTTCAATTCCATCTTCTACTTGGACCAAAACCATAGCGATGGTCATTTCAGCCGCGGCGATATATAGGAAATATTCATTTTGATAATTAGGAGGATACATTAATGACGCTCGGACAAGATGGTCCTTGAAAACATCAAAATAAGCTTGTGCAACTTGGTCCCAATGGAAGGGGACTCCTTTTCTCAATAATTGAGTAAATCCTTTAGCCATTTTGGCTTAGTTTGGAATGAACCTTCTCAAGAAGTTATCCTTTCCTTGAAGTTTCTGTATCTGAAGTAGGTTTGATGGTGTAGGAAAATCAATAATGGCCTGTACCTTCAGTGGGTCTATTATAATTCCTTCTTTTGAGATTACGAATCCAAGCAATCGACCAAAACCAACACAAAACACACATTTGTGTGGATTGAGGCATATCTTGTAGTGTCGACAGTGTAAGAAAATGGCTCACAAATGCATCAGGTGATCAGTCTGATTTCGTGAATGTGCTTGTAAATCATCTAGATATGGTTGAACAATGTGCTTGATGTTGTTGAAAGCATAATCCATTGCTCTCTGAAAAGTTTCCCCAACGTTGTTTAAACCAAACGGAAGTTTCCTATATGCGAATGTGCCCCAGTGATAGATGAATGTTGTCTTATGTTGGTCATCTGGGTGGATATTGATTTGATTGTAGCTGGAAAATCCATCCATGAATGAAAATATTTCACATCCAGCACAATCTTCAATAATCTGGTCGATAAAGGGAGTAGGATAGTTGTCTTTTGGACAAGTCTGATTGACATCCCGATAATCGACACACACTCTAATGGTTCCTTTTTTTTTTGTAATAGGAACGATATTGGAAACCCACTCAGTTAGCGAAACAGGGTAAATGAAACCAGCACGCAAAAGTTTTTCAACTTCTGTTTTGATGGCAGTGGCTTTCTTCGGATGAACATGATGAAGCCGTTGATGCACCAGTTTCACATCAGGATACATATTAATAGTGTGTTCAACTATACTAATATCTATGCCTGGAATTTCCTCGTAAGACCAAGCGAATACGTCATGAAATTCATGAAAAATAAAGTGATATGAATCAAGTTTTGATGGAGAACAAGATACACTGACATGAATATTTTCTACAATGCCAGGTTTAGTCGAAATATCGATAGAAATCGTTTCTTTGATATTAGATAAATTTCGCTCAGATTCAATTGCATTAATCGGAAAAGAATTCAAAAAGAAATTTTGAATGGATGGGTGATATAGTTCACTAAGATTGTTTTCTTCATAATCTAGAAGATGGGAACGATGATGATAATCTTCCCATGGTTCTCCTTCTGACATCATAGCTTCCAAAATATTTTCATCTGTCAAAAATTTTGAGGAAAATGAATCAGATGGAGTACCAAAATCTAATGAACAATCAACCGAAACACTCGGCGACGCTGATTTCTGATATGCCGCCCAAGCCAAACAGATTGATTTCTATTGTAGCTCAATAGGGCTGAGCGGTAAAACATCATCCAATGTAGAAATATCATAATCACCCGTACTCTTCCTTAAGCCAGATAGAGTGGAAGAGATCATGTAGTAGGTCTCTATGCTTGCAATTTCTACCGACGTCACAGGCGGCGGTAATGCAAAGGTTCCCATAAGAGTGGAATCCTTTAAGAGTACTACACCAGTGTTCTGGATTTCTAGTTGGGGTAAGTGAATATACGGAACGCTTCCAGTTACCTACGAAGCGGAGGCAAAAAAGGATAATTGATTAATGACAGTGATTGTGCCTTTATGTGGAAAGGAAATCATTCTAAAGTATGTAGAAACAATGGCAGTCATTGCATATACCCATGGTCTTCCGAGTAAAATATTATAGTCAAGGGGTCCGTCAAAAACCTCAACATCAATACTTACGGTTTTCCCCCCAATTCAACTTGTAGGTTATTAATAATACCACAAAGTTTATATGTTCTTCCATCAAAAGCCTTCAACGTCGTTGATGATTGCGATAATTGCGGCGAGCCAAGTGACTTCCAACAGTTTAGAGACATAATGCACGTAGATGCTCCCTCATCAATAATAGTGCGATGAAAAAGGTGATTGAGAACATTTACTTGGATGTATAATGCCAATTCTGTTGGTAGCTACGTCACATAGCCCGTATGATTAAAGACGACAAGATTAGAATCAGTTGGATCAATTCCACCAATGGCCGACAATAAAGCTTGCTTCTGGGAGGGACAATTTTGTAATACCTCAAGAGCGGACATAGCTAAAGGGGATTGAGCCAAATCTTCAACTATATTATAATTTTGTGCAGCTCTTTCTCAAGGATTATATGTCGATTTATGAATTAATCCCTTTGGTGGCTTAATTGTAAATTCAGGAATAACAAGAGGTGGTACGGATTCATTAGATGGATTTGTTGTCAAGGTAGTAGGTTGATCAGTGGTCAGAATACCATAGTCTTTATTCCATGTCGACACCAAAATATCTTGTGAAGGTTTTGTGGTGGATAAAATTAACACTTGGGAACTAGGAGGTGGATCCGTAGCAACCAAATTTGTGTTCGGATTTGGAAATGGGTCTGTCAACAAACCTGATGCATGAGAAGTCTTTATGATTTTTGAGACTTCAGCACAGTGAGGACTATCCCTAACAAAGTGTTCCTTGTTATAGATTATACATGGATAACGAGGTTTCCGTGGTCCATACTGTTGATCAAATGATTGTTCCTGTGGGTTAGAAGTTTGTTTTTTCTTTGATTTCCCCTTTTTCTTACTTCCTGGTTGCTTTTCACTTTTGCCTTTGTCAAAAGACATGACATTAATTTCAGAAGTAGGAGCACAATCAGATGCAGTAGGGTGGTGTGTGTTTGCGGTGCCTATCAAACCGTTTACATCATGAGATTCCTTTATTTGAGGAGGAAAATTGAAATTAGATCGCGACGCATTTGGGATTTTCTCATATAGCATGCCAAACTGAGTGTAAATCAAGTCTAAATATTGGGTGTTGGGGTTCCCATGTCTTGGAAAATATGGAAATACCAAAAGATGAGACAACATCATAACCACTTTCAGACCTCAAGATCTAGCCCTCCTGGGTCCAGAGAGGGATCTCTCTATAACCAACAAATTTTTATGTCCTTGAAGCTCTATTTTTAGGTTTTAGGCTAGTTATAGGCACAGGTTTTTTTGTTTGTTTAATTTGTTTGTTTGGTTGTTGAGAAACAGGAAAGAAGGGTTCACTGTGAGACCAAGTTGAATAAAGAGGATTCTAGGTGAAGGATAAATGATTTCAGGGAACACTCAAGACCATTGGAAAATGGAGTCAGGAAAGGGTTTACTTGCTATTCAATATGTAGGCTTTCAGTTGGGCTAGTCATCTAAAGCATTGGATCTTAAAGATGATAGTGTGATATGAAATGGTGAGAAAGAAAGTGAAAGGCAAGGAAACCTCCAAGGTGACCAATTAGAAATCAGGTCCAGGGATAGGACATGCCATTAGACACCTGTGACCCAACTCCTAAAGGTAAACTCTTCAGACAAAGGGAACAGTAAAGATTTAAACACAAAGGTGAAGACCTGAGATCAAAGAGAGACTTCGAACTCTTAATGCTTCGGCATCCAGCTTAAGGGATCTTAGAAAGGCTCAATTAATCGAAAAGGATCCTAATGAGGTAGAGACTGTGTTCTAAACTCCCAGTATCCCAATTCATTCAATTAAAGCCTAACAAGAACATCTAAGAACAGATTCGTTAATTCATACATTAGCTAGCAGTAAATTATAGCCACTACACTAGTCAAATTAACTTAAATCAGCGCTCAGATAGCATATATAGCGGAAAAAATCAAAGGTAGGGAGAGCAGAAGATTAGGGTACCATGCAAGGGTATATCCTAAACCAGATTTCTGATGCGTACCTAAGAAATGAAAAGTGATGAATTACAAAGGAAAACAGAGACAAAGTAAGAAAAACGTCACCGCTGCGTTAAATTAGGAACCAAATAAATGTGTTTGTCATATTAAAGAGCAACACCAGTCATGTACAACATTGCCAACAACTTGATATTCAGTCTGAAAACATCTTCCTCAACCTATCTTACAACTTTACCCAGAGAACTAAATCTCAAGAGAAACGGCTTACAGTTCACAGATATCCGATCAACAACCCTTACAATGAGTTTCTTCATGAGTTTTATAGCTGAAAGAGAGGCAAAGGAGGTAGATGAAATACTAAATGAAACATTAAAAACAGAGTAGAAGAAGTGGGTCGAAACCCATTCTATTTTAATATTTGAGCATTAATCTTCAGTACTCTTTGGATGAAAGAGTAGTCTTTGACAGGTTGCAGTTTACTCCAGGTATGCTCTTGATGTGATTTCGCTGCAGTACTTGTAGTACTCTTGGTGAATAAAAAAAAGGTATAGAAATGACTTCAAAGTCTGCCATACTATGTAACAAATTCTTTGGTAGCATTAGGAATATTGTCAGGGTGGAAACCTTCTCATGGACACAATATAGACTAAAACAGTATGAGTACTATGTCCTTTCTCGGGAGGAGACTTCTACTGATGTGAAACCTTGATGATATAGTTTTCTGCGCATTAGGCCTTCTGTGTGATTCATGAGGTCTTAAATCTGGTACTTTTCCTTTAAAACATTGAATTAAGGCTTAACATCTTCAATAGTGTGCATTAGAACTCCTTAACTTTGTACTGATACTCTTTCCCGCTTCGTGACTGTCTTTGTCAGTGAAATCTGAGCTTTGATGGCGCTGAAAGGTTTCGCACTGTTTAACTCTGTAATTTTAATGAAAATTACAATCTAGTACCCTCCCAAGCTCTTCTCTATAATCGCGGGCCCTGAAAAAACTTCATCTGCGCTCTACGCCACTATAATAGTGACCCTGAGCAATGGCGGTTCTCACCGCCTGTACACCTGCAAAACACACAAATCTATTAAGAAATCCATGCATGGGGAAAGGTGGCTGCGGTGGAATTCTTTGATGATGGTAGCGCAACAGGAGCAAATGCTATGGATGCAATGGAAAGCGGTGGGAAACATGCAGTGAAACAGTGGGAAAATGCATGTGGAAGTTGGGCGAAATGAAAAAACTTTAATGTAAAACATTAAAATCTTAATGCCAGGCAGAATGATATAATGTTTTAATGTAAAAAAAAAGGTTTGGGCCTTGGAACATAATACACAGAAATGCTCGGAAAACATATGAAATGGGTTGATATGGTGGGACCCAGTCATGGGTGGAGGGCGATTCAATCAGGACCATCGGATCTCAGGAGGAGATCGATGGCTGTGATCTAATCTGAGGGGAGTGATGGGAGGGTCAAAACTCCGATGAGCGATGGTGTGATCAAATCATGACCATTGGATCTTATGTGAGATCAACGGCCGAGATCACGTCAGAGGATCGCAATCGGGAGGAATGGAAGGTGGCTCCATTTGAAATTTGCGATTGTGATCGGAGCGGGGATGCGAGGGCCGTCGGATTGAAAGTAAATCGACGGTGGGCATGCAATCGACGGGGAGACGAAAGGGAGATGCAGGTGCAATGGGACTTGTGATGACCATTAGATTATCAGGAAATCGACGGTGAAGATTACAATCATGAATCACAATCAGGGAGTGCAGCAGGCAGCATAATTTGAAAATTGCGATTGCGATTGGAGCGAGGTTGCGATGACCATCAGATCTGAATGGGAATCAACGGTGGAGATTACAATCAGAGGATCGCAATCGGGGAGTGCAGCGGGTGGCAACATTTACGATTTGTGATTAGAAATTAGGCAATGGTGCGATGAGACTTGCGCAGACCATCAGATCTGTTAAGATCAATGGCGGAGATCGTTCCCGAGACCAACAGAACCATTACACTATCGCATCAGAGATTTTGTTTACAAAGGAAAAAAGCGTTCCGCTCCAATCCTCTGATTGGACAAGCGCCTTACGAGCTAGCACTTGGTCTTAGTGCTGGGGTCATGTGGGGAAGTGGTTTTGGGGTTGGGCCGAAGGGGGCTAGCCTGTTATAGAGAAAAATGGGTTTTTTTGCCTTAGGGACATCGTTTTAAGGCTAAAAGGAGGCTTTCGGTAGAGGTAAAAGAGGGATTTAAAATCAAATGAAGGATTTTCACTTGGTTCTAAGGATGAAATGGGTGTTTTGAAAGACTTAGGAGGGATTTTGGGAGTCAAAAGGGGAAATTTTAAAAATGGAAAAAAAAGGTTAATAATGAGGAAATTTGCAGAGGTACAAGGGAAAATGGGGGATTTTCCGAGCACAATTTTTCACAGGCAGTGAGGCTTAGCGAGTGGGAACAACAATGAGGATCTTTTCAAAAGTAAAGGGCACACAGAGGCTTCAAGGATGAGATATTTTCATAGGAAATGTATCTCTTAAAGGCTCAAAAAAATATTTAGCCACCTGTTTTCTTGCCAAAAATTCATTAGGTGGCTAACTGTGGCTCCACATGGGGATGGCATCTTCTTGAAGGTGTCAAGAATTCAGGAAATAATCTTTGAAGTAGGCCAGATGCCTGATCCTTGAGCCATATTTTCTTCTTTGATTTCAGCTGTTACAAACATGATGGATATTAACCAGCAGAAAACACTCCCCAAACAATCTACCTACCCATCCTACAGTCCTAACATTTTTTCTTCAAGGTGCATTTGAATTGGCAGACCTTCTTCATCATTTTTATTGAAAACAGAAAACACACTAATCTAATTCTACCCTTATCACTCCATGAGACCAGATTAAAATATTGGACTCATATGTTTGTCTACCTAATCTGATATCTGTTGGGATTAAACTGTCTAGCAAATTTCTTCTCTACATTCTACAACAGAAATTTAAAAACAATCAAACTGGGATTAGACAGTCTAGTTTGTTGTGAATCCAAGGCATAAAGGTAGTTGCACATGGAATGAAATTACAGAAAGTTGAAAACAAAGGTCTTGAAGGCTTGAAGTCTGAAACTTTGAAGCATCCTTCTTTTCTTTGTGACTCAAGTTTTGAGCTTTTTAGAGTCACTTTCTTCTTCATTTCAGCTCTATTTTTGGGCTTGTTAGAGTTGATTAATCTTTCTTCTTTGCTGGTCCAGATTTTGGGCATGTTAGAACCAGCTGTCTTCACTTCTTTTGGCTCAGGTTTTGATCATGCTAGAGCCAATCTTTGCACTTCAGAGGTTCATGTTTTGAGCATGTCTGAACCTTTCTTTCTCTCTGTTTTTTGAAACCTTTTCTCTTTTTCTTGAAAACAAAACAGAACAACGGTATTTACAATGGAAATGAAAAATGGAAATCAGAAATCAAGAGTAGTAGTGCTTGAGCATCCTTCCATTGACAGGACCCCCAAACAGCTCTGTACCATCTAGCCCTTGTAGAAAAAAGGCATTTGGACCCACAGTGGCCTGGATGATGTAAGGACCCTGCCACAAACTATCAAACTTTCCAAGCTTTCCCTTGTCTCCTCTCCTAGAGTGCCACTTCAAAACTTTATCTCCAATTTTGAATTCACAAGCTTTTGTTCTTTTATCAAATAACTTCTTAATATTTTCCTAGAATTTTAGAGCTCTATTATAGACCTCTTCTCTCATTTGTTGGAGATGAATTGTTTGATTTATCCTCCTTACCATGCTGTCTTCTTTTTTCTAAATCTCTTGGACAAGTTTAATCACTGGTACCCCAAGGTTGGTAGGAAACACTGCCTCTGTTCCATAAACAAGCTGATATGGTGACATGCCAATGGATTTCTTTGTTGTAAGCCTGTCAGCCCACAAAGCATGCACTAACTTGTTATGCCATGACTTCTTGTTCTCCTCAAGCAGTTTTTTGATGATGGTCACCAGGCTCTTGTTTGATGATTCAGCTAACCCATTAACTTGTGGGTAATAAGCAATTGAATGACCGAGTGCTATTTGATACCTGTGAAAAAAATCAATCATTTTCTTGGATCCAAAAGCATCATCGTTATCAGTGATTATTTTTCTTGGGCAGCCAAATCTAGAGAGGATGTGGTCTTCTAGGAACTTAATGATAACAGAATATGTGGCATTCCTAGAAGGTATGGCCTCTATCCACTTTGTGAAGTAGTCTATGGCTGTAAGGATCCACTTGTGTTGTGCAGAAGAAGTAGGGTGTATTTCTCCAATGAAATCTAGGCCCCATTGCAAAAAGGGACCCTCAACAGAAATGGGTTGTAATGGTAATGGGAGGAGCTTTCTTTTGCCCTCGAAAATCTGGCATTTATGGCAGGATATTATCATTTTATGGATTTCATTGAAAAGTGTAGGCCAATAATAGCCGGCTCTGAGTATTTTGTTAGCAGTGGCTTTCCAATTCAAGTGGCCTCCACACTCTCCTGCATGGAACTCTTGTTTGATCCTCTCTGCTTCAGTTTCAGGCAAACATTTAAGCAATAGGCCATTTATATTTTTCTAGTATAAACTTTCATTCAGTATGCAATAGTTTATGGCTTTTAGCTTTAGGAATATGGCCTTAGTTTTTGATAGTTCAGGAGGGGCATTGAGGTTTGTGAGCACATACAGGATATCGGAATACCAAGGAGAGTTTTTAAATTCTTCCTCAATTGTAGGATCAGGCAGTCCTTCCTGCTCATCTGAGGCATCTACCATGTTAATGTCAAGGGCTTGTAAATTTGATTCAACCATTAATTTAGCTAAGCCCTAAACTTTGATCAGTTTTGTGGGTTTTATTTCCAGGTCATACTCTAAAATCACAACAATCCATTTTCCCCTCTTCCCATCTGGGTCTTGGGACAGAATGTATTTAACCACTATGTTTGGCACGTAGGCTATGGTGTGGGAATGCAGTATGTACACCCTAAATTATTTCAAGGCCTTAACCAAGGCATATGCATGTTTTTCCATTATGTTGTATTTCAAAGGTTCATCCCTCAGAGATTTGCTAAAGAAAGCAATAAGCTATTCCATTCCCTTTGGATTTTTCTACAGTAGAATTGTAGCCATTGTATGCTCGGAGGCAAAGGAAAATATCAGGAAATCCTTTGAGAAATCTGGGCTAATTAGAATAGGAGCCCGGGTGAGTTCAATTTTAATTGATTCAAAAGAATTTTTAGCCTCTACGGTCCACTTAACTCTTACACCTTTATTCAACATGTTAGTCATATTCCTGAGGTCTTCAGCTAGGTTGGGAATAAACCTCCTTAGGAAGTTAATTTTCCCAATAAAGGACTGTAACTCTTTAATGTTTCTTGGGTGTGTGATATGTATTGTTCCCTCAAATCTCTTTAGGTCTATCTTGATTCCCTTCTCTGATATAATGTGGCCAAGGAGCTTACCTTCTTGCAGTCCAAATACAATCTTTTTGGGTTTTAACGACAGACCGAACCTTCAACATTTTTCAAAAACCCTTCTCAGATGTCGTAGGTGTTCCTCATCAATCTTGGAGTAGACTATTATGTCATCCAGGTAGATGAAAATGAAGTGACCTATCTCTTCTGAAAAGGCTACGTCCATCGCACGTTGGAAGGTTGCACCAACGTTCATCAGTCCAAAGGGCATTTTTACGTACATAAAAGTGCCCCATGGAGTGGTGAAAGCGGTCTTGAGTTGGTCTTCTGGGAGTACTAAAACTTAGTTGTAACCTGAAAAACCATCTAACAGAGAGATCCTTTTTGAGCCTACTACCCTTTGAAGAATGTGTTCCATCTTTGGCAAAGGGTAATTGTCTTTAACTGAGGCTCTATTAAGATTCCTGAAATCTATGCACAGTCTGATCTCATCTGTTTTCTTTCTCACAGCTACAAGGTTCGAGACCCAATCATAGAACCTCACAGGGACTATTATTCCTACCTCATACATCTTTTTAATTTCCTTTTCTACTGCAGGTAGTTGTTTTGGGTTTATTCTGCGAATTTTTTGTCTGAAGGGTTTCTGGTTCTCTTTCAAGGGTATTTTGTGCTGTATAATGTTTGTGTCATAGTTCTTTAAGTCCTCGTAGCTCCAAGAAAATACATCAATGAATTATTTAAATAAGCCAATATATTTATTTTTCATGTCTGCGGGCAAGGACTTAGCCAATTTTATCATCTTAGGCTTGTCTTCAGTGCCTATATTTCATTCCTCAACATCAGAGTCTGAGTGTTCTATGGTGGGATTTTTCGTTACATCATCGAAATCGAAAATATCCTATAAAGGTGCTAGACCTCGGGGTATGCTTTTATCTTTTTCCTGTAGCACCTCTATTTCCTCTTTATCTGCATTTTTGTATTCTTTGATTGGATTTCCAATCTGTCCAGTTAAAGTTTTTATTTCAATGTTACAGGGTGATTTTCCTTCGTCAGGCAGTTCCTCACTTAGGCATCTATCATCGGATTTAGAGTTTGAATCAGAGAATTCAAACTCATTCCTGCCTATCAAGAAATCCTCAATCTTCTTATCGCCTTCAAAGACCTACCAATATTTCTCATTTTCGGGCACTGCAGGTCTGTATTTTTTTTGAATGATGATGTGTTTGTTACTAGGAGGCCTATGATATGAACTAGCTATGCAGGCTAATCCATTCGTAATTACATTGTGACTCCTAGGAACAAACACCAGTTCATATTCCACGAAGGTTTTCAATAAATCCATGGCATCATTCCTGTACGCTCTCAACCTAGGGTGTTTCGCTATGTATTCTCCGTTCACTTTTTTAATGATTAACTCAGAGTCTCCATGCATAGCGATCCCACGAGCTCCTAGTTTTCTCAGTAGATTCAAGCCTAGGACGAGAGCCTCATACTTCGCAATATTGTTTGTACACTTGAAGTTCAGATTAAAGGCATGAATCTCGGCATAGTCACTCTCAGTGTTATGTAACCACACTCCCACCCCTGTAGTCTTTCTAGTAAAAGAACCATCGAAATTCATTTCCCATAAAGGTTCATTCTCGGGTTTATCATTGGTTTCTTTCCTAGCGTTAGTTTCATTTTTATGCTGCAGTGGGGGGCCTGTGTTATGGTGTGAAGGGTTTCGTTCTTCGTGTGGTGTATGAGTTTCAGAGGGGTGACTAGCCAAATGTTTGCATTTTGTTTCTGGCTCACTCTGAGTTTTAGATTCATTGCACTGTCCAGAGGATTCTTCTTCATTTTCCTCCAAGTCCAGAGTGGACATTATGTCAAAATATATGGGAACTGTCTCATGGTTTGTATCTTTGTTTTCTAATTCTGGCTCCTTTAAGGGTTCATCGTTGCAGAGGATAAAGGAGTCTAGATCTGTGTGTACAGAGTACAAAGGTGAATTTTCAGGATTTTCAGGGCTGCTAACCAAAAATTTCATTTGTGACTCTCTATACAGTCTCCTAAGTTGGCTAAAGATAGGGATTGTGGCATATGTCCCATCCATCTGCATGGTACCTTGTAGCTTGGCTCCCCATGACCTCGATAATAACATACCATACTTAGGTGGCACATCTTCCACTACAACATCCATAACCATACATTTGGCTAGAATCTGGGTCAAGTTCACACATAGGTCTTTGATCAGGCCAAGACATTTTACCCTGCTAGAGTCAAACGAATACAAATATTTGTAAGGATAGGTTATCTCTAGGACTAACCTATCCATAAATACCTTAGGAATTAAGTTGTGTGATGCCTCGGAGTCATGCATGGCATTGTGAAGTATCTTGTCATGGATATTGAGGCTGATATAAAAAGGAGGTAGCACCCCTTCCTGAAACTTACCTTCTATCTTAGGGCCCAACAGAAGGGCTGGTTGATCATCACTTAGATTGACAATGTCACTGTTTTCACCTAGATTTAAGGCTTTCAAAATTTGGCCTTTATATACATCTTGAGTGGCCAGCTCAGAGAGTGGGACAAAGATTTTAATTTTTGCGATCTCATTTTCCAAATTGAAGAGAGATTGACTCTTTGTGATACTCAACTCTGTTTTGTTAGCCACTGTTTTTAGTGGCTGAATTAGTGTGCTAATTCTCACTATGTATAGTGTTTGTAGCAGTTTTATCAGGAACACTAGCTATAGTGCTAGTACTGCTAGTTGGTTGACTTTGTTTATCAGGGACTTGGTTGTCTTTTCCTTTGCTCTTCCCAGAACTTTCAGCTGTTGATTTGCTATTTTCAGTAGTTGTTTTAGGAGTTTTCTTAAGCCTTTTCTTAATGGTAATCTCAGAAGCTTTTGGTTTGGAATTGTCTAAGCTCTTTTTGCTTCTAAGCTCATATTGTTCTTTGACCTGCATGATGGCATTTTCAAAACCTAGCCTGTAATCCTCAGATTCCAATCTTTCCTCATCCCAGTATGAGGGTGAGGGATGATATTCTTCTGTGGAACATTTGTGGATTGAGTTTTCTATTTCAAACATGTTTATTGTGGTTCCCTCAGACTCTTCTATGATTCCCTCATCTTCATCAAGAAAGTTCTCTTGAAATGGGGGAATAACTTGCTGATCTGAATCTCTTTTTCTATTGAGAGTGGTATTGTTTCTCCTAAAGTTCTAGTTATGATTTTGATTACTAACTAAGACAACCATTTTTTCCATCATTTGTTGCAGCTTTTCCATGTTTTTGGCTAGATGGTCATACTTGGGATCAGATGTGGAAGCTGCAGTGTCATCCCTATATGTTACCCTTTTCTCAACCCTCATTCTGGCTTTTTTCTCAATCAGGTTAGCCTCTACACTCACTTCTCCTTTCTGCATATCTTCCAATGTGTTGTAATCTCTTTCCCTAAGCTGGTAGGTCATATCGGCATCGAAGCCTTCAGGATATTTCACTAGAGCCATACATTGGGGGGGTTTCATGTGTGGAGGAAGAGCATTATAAACGATGTTGAACCTTGTAGAGTAGTCATGGACACTCTCTCCTACGTTTCTTTTAAGGTTCTTCTATTCTGCTAAGATTTGGAGAGCGTTGATCTTGACTTCCCATTTGTTTACGAAGGTCTGACATAAGGAGGGAAGATCCTGGATGCTATTAGGAGGTAGGAATTTAAACCATTTCTTCAAATCACCTCCTAGACTCTGTGCAAAAATTCTCATCTTGATCATCTCATCATCTATCTCCATATAGTCAAATGAATATTCCATCCTATCTACATGGTGCTGAGCAGTGGTAGACTCTTTTGCAGTGAAGTGTGGGATTTTTGATTGGTAATCATTGGGTAAGGGCACTGGAGGCTGAGGCAACACCAGAGGTGCATACCAGGCTGCCATAATGATATTCTTAGGGTGTAAAGGATTCGCTTGAGCAGTTGGTATGTGGATGACAGGAATATTAGGACTAGCAACACTTTGTTGAGTTGATTTAGGATGGTAGAGCCCCAAGTTTTGAATGAAATGAATATCCGAAGGTGTAGATGGGGGAGTCTCTCTATCCCTAATGTGTTGACCACTGCAAGATGGTGAACTGAGAAACTCAAGGTCTGGCTAGTCTAAACCACTAAATGAACTAGTTCTAGGTAAACTGTTTTGTGAGTCTAAGTCAAACAGAGGGTCCGATAGAGCTGTAAAGTCTTCTGGTGCAGAGTTAGCTCTATGGATATGACTGGAAATAGTTGGCCTTCTAGGTGTGGGAGATTTCCTAAGAATTCTCTCGAGGTTTTCAACTATTTCGGGTGGGTCTGGGTTAGGATAAGCTCTTGTGTGAATGGTTCTTGGGGCCAGAATGATGTCTGCTAACAAAGAAGCTTACTCCTACTTGTTACTTCTAATATGACTGATGTTGTTATGAAGGCTGGTCTCCCAGTGGAGTCTTATGTAAAACAAGATAATCAACAGGCCTACTGATCACCAGTGGAGTCTTTTAATCGTTAAAGGGCTATGGAGTCGCCAGGTGGAAGGTTTAGAATGTTTCAAGAGGGTGTACTATCCACCACAGTGATTACTGCCAGACTAACCAAAGATTTTGGTTTTCTGAGATCTTAAGGATGTATAAGATGAAAACACTCAGATATTCCCCAGCGGAGCCGCCATTATGTTGGGGTTCCCATGTTTTGGAAAATTTGGAAATACCAAAAGATGAGACAACATCAGAACCACTTTCAGACCTCAAGTTCTAGCCTTCCTGGGTCCAGAGAGGGATCTCTCTATAACTGGAAAATGTTTATGTCCGTGAAGCTCCGCTTTTAGGTTTTATGCTAGTTATAGGCACGGGTTTGTTTGTTTGTTTAATTTTTTTGTTTGGTTGTTGGGAAACAGGAAAGAAGGGTTCACTGTGAGACTAGGTTGAATAAAGAGGATTCTAGGTGAAGGAGAAATGATTTCAGGGAACACTCAAGACCATTAGGCAATGGAGTTAGGAAATGATTTACTTGCTATTCAATATGTAGGCTTTTAGTTGGGCTAGTCATCTAAATCATTGGATCTTAAAGATGATAGTGTGATATGAAATGGTGAGAAAGAAAGTGAAAGGAAAGGAAACCTCCAAGGTGACCAATTAGAAATCAGGTCTAGGGACAGGACATGCCATTAGACACCTGTGACCCAAATCCTAAAGGTAAACTCTTCAGAAAAATGGAACATTAAAGATTCAAACACAAAGGTGAAGACCTGAGATCAGAGAGAGACTTCGAACTCTCAATGCTTCGACATCCAGCTAAAGGGATCTTAGAAAGGCTCAATTAATTGAAAAGGATCCTAATGAGGCAGAGACTGTGTTCTTAACTCCCAGTACCCCAATTCATTCAATCAAATCCTAACAAGAACATATAAGAACAGATTCATTAATTCATACATCAGCTAGTAGTAAATTATAGCCACTACACTGGTTAAATTAAATTAAATCAACGCTCATATAGCACATATAGCAGAAAATGTAGAAATTTGAATAATGGATGAGTTATTCACCGAGATTCTCCTGATCACACACTATTTTAGCTTCATGCATAATACAGAATCTCTTCTACCATTGATCATCACATGCGGAAATAAAATCAATTGCATGCACACATTAAAGCCTTAAAAATTCACACATATGAACACAGTATTTCATGGGAAAGCTTAAAGCTGAAAACCCCCAACTATCTGTATATTATACATGCCATGGAGATCATGTAACAATCATAGTACAAAGCTCTTTGCAAGCTCTCATGCACTACCTCCCTTGCTACACACTATCAAGCTAGATCTAGCAAAACTCATGCTCCAACCTTTGGCCACTTGATAGCCAACCTCAATTCGTTTCAATGCTATGGGATGGCTTATATAGATAAACCACTTAGATTTCAACCGCGCAACTTATTGGATTACTCCAATTTGTCCTGTGTTGCAAATAGCAACAAGATAGTCACAACTCATAGTTAACCCGCTCTTTCACCTATTTCGCACTGTCCACCAACCGTCCATGCACCTGAAGTTAACTGATGATTCTTTAGTTGATTTATGGAGTTATAATAGTAGAATTTAATTAATAATTAATTCATACCACTCACTAATTGTATATATTAGTTAAATTGATACAAAGCTCAACTATGTTTAGATTAAGAACTGAGCACAACTCCATCAACTCCTCAATCAACTCCACCAAACTCACTCACATGAGTTCTAACTGAAGTCATCATGCAATAGCTTCACTTAGACCCTAGGAATAGCGTAATTCCTTCTGTCAGCTGCATGTGCCACATCCAAGCATCAAACTAAAGTGCTCCAAGAGGATAAGATAATGTTTATAGTCAAAGATATTAAGAGCTAATAATATTCGACATATCTATTTTTAGACTGGTAATCTAAAAATAGATTCCGCCCAATATGTCTAAAAATAGAAATCCATCTATTTTTCCAACTTGACAAACCATCCATAAATAGCATCCCGCAACTTATAGAATATGCTCCATATGTCTAAAAATAGACTTTGCGACAAAAATCATCTGTGTGGCCCCCACCTAGTTTTGGTGATCACTTTCCAACTAGGATCGGGAAAGATGTTTCAGGATGCCTCCTTCATTGTTTCTTGTTGCAATCTTCAACACTCCCTCTCAACAAGAAAGGACTGTCTTTGCATGTGACATGCAACTCCATGCATTCGCCCTGCAACCTTCACAAGCGCCATGCAACTCCATGCATGCGACATGCAACTCCATGCACTCGCCATGCACCCTTTGCATGCACCATGCAAACTCATGCATGCACCATGTAACTCCATGCATGTGCCATGCACCCTTTGCAAGCGCCATGCAACTCCATGCATCTGCTCTGCAACTCCTCTGAAACTGAATAGGCTCCAAACAACTCAATCAACCTTGATGCATCTAGCATCTATCATCAAAGTCTTTGACTTCTGCTTGGCCAACTGCACATGTCATCAGGAACTACTGCGCTGTTGAACTCTTGCACCCATGCACTCTTGCACTTGCTGTCAACTCTGTCAACTCGATCCGCGCTCCAGTACCGACACCGCGCCTTGATCCGCCTCTCGCAAAACTCCCAACCGATCTTGCCACATAGTCAGTTGGGGCACCTCGTAGCCGTGTTCAATCCATGAGATCCACACCATCTCATGATTGTCCGCCGTAAATCTCCTCATGGGATTAATCATGCATGTCGCCCCACCTCATACCTGGTGGTATAGCTGCATGCACTCCCTCTGCTCGTCTGGCACGAAATTTCTCTGCATGAGTGGTTTCTTCCACTCCATGATCCTCATCTTGTGGCTGCTCCACACCCCGAGGTTCACTTTCACCTGCATGCAAAACTTTCTCCCTCTCAAGCATCAGTTGCATGTCTTCCTTCCGCTTCCCAACAGTAGGAAGCTCCGTAGAAATCCCATCTACAATAAATCTATAAAGATTCTTCTGCAACTCCAGTTGTGGCTGCTCCACAACCTTCCGAGACTGCTTCTCACGCTGCATGTTGAGAGGCTCCCTCTCAACTACCAAGTCACTAACCTCTGCTTTGATCTTCAAAGCTTTGCATGCATCTTGTACCTCAGTGCATGTAGATTCTTGGGTCCCGCGCACATTGCAATTCTCCCGCCGTCGCAAAATTTCTAAAGAAAAGAGCCGAGAGCTGATTTTAAATCGATGATATCTCCCTCATCCGAGCTCCGATTCAACCGATTTTTTTTTTTCAATTTGGGTATTTTTTCGTAAGAAATCCAAATATGCTATTTGTTTCTGAAAATATTTCACCAAAAATTTTCAGATATTCCCTACAAACTTGCGCACCCAAAAATTCTCGCTCTCATTCCATGTAGAAAATTATATACAATATGCATGTATATTTCCGGCTTTCTCCATCTTTATGTTTCTTGAGTTTATCCTCAAACTCAACCGCTTCAATGTTTTGCAATTGATCCAATGATCAATATCGCTCCGATACCATGTAGAAATTTGAATAATGGATGAGTTATTCACCGAGATTCTCCTGATCAAACACTATTTTAGCTTCATGCATAATACAGAATCTCTTCTACCATTGATCATCACATGCGGAAATAAAATCAATTGCATGCACACATTAAAGCCATAAAAATTCACACATATGAACACGGTATTTCATGGGAAAGCTTAAAGCTAAAAATCCCCAACTATATGTATATTATACATGTCATGGAGATCATGTAACAATTATAGTACAAAGCTCTTTGCAAGCTCTCATGCACTACTTCCCTTGCTACACACTATCAAGCTAGATCTAGCAAAACTCATGCTCCAACCTTTAGCCACTTGATAGCCAACCTGAATTGCGTGTTTCAATGCTATGGGATGGTCTCTTTATATAGATAAACCACCTAGATTGAACTGCGCAATCCTCATTGATTACTCCACCTATCTGTGTGTTGCAAATAGCAACAGTATAGTCACAACTGATAGTTAACCTTCTCTTTCACCTATTTCTGCACTGGTCTCCACTGAAATTGTCCATGCACTGAAGTTAACTGATGTATTCTTTAGTTGATTTATGAGTTTATAATTAGTGAATTAATCAATAATTAATTCACACCACTCTCACTAATTGTATCTATTAGTTAACTTGGATACAAAAAAGCTCAACTATGTTTAGATTAGTTAAACTGAATACAACTCCACTAACTTCCTCAATCAACTCCACCAAACTCTGTCACATGAGTTCTAGCTGAAGTCTTCATGCAATAGCTCCACATAACCCTCAGGAATAGCGTAATTCCTTCTGTCAGCTCCTGTGCCACATCTGTGCACTTAACTGAAGTGCTCCAAGAGAATAAGATAATGTTTAGAGTCTAAATATTATTAAGAGCTAATAATATTCGCCATATCTATTTTTAGACAGGCAATCTAAAAATGGTCCCTTGTATGTCTAAAAATAGAAATCCATCTATTTTTCAGCAAACCAACCATGTTATAAATAGCATCTCGCAACTTATAGACTATATCCCATATGTCTAAAAATAGACATAGTCTAAAAATAGACTTTGCGACAAAAATCACCTGTGTGGCCTCCACCTAGTTTAGGTGATCACTTTCCAACTAGGATCAGGAAAGATGTTTCAGGAGGCCTCATTCACTGTTTCTTGTTGCCATTTTCAACAGAAAACATCAAAGGTAGGGAGAGCAGAAGCTTAGGGTACCATGTGAGGGTATATCCTACACCAGATTTCTGATGCATACCTAAGAAATGAAAAGTTATGAATTACAAAGGAAAATAGAGACAAAGTAAGAAAAACATCACCGGTGCTTTAAATCAGGATCCAAAGAAATGTGCTTGTCATATTAAAGAGAAACACTAGTCATGTACAACATTGCCAACAACTTGATATTCAGTATAAAAACATCTTCCTTAGCCTATCTTACAACTTTACCCAGAGAACTAAATCTCAAGAGAAACAACTTACAGTTCACAGATATCCGATCAACAATCCTTACAATGAGTTTCTTCATGAGTTTTATAGCTGAAAGAGAGGGAGAGGAGGTAGATGAAATAATAAATGAAACATTAAAAACAAAGTAGAAGAAGTGGGTCAAAACCCATTCTGTTTTAATATCTGAGCATTAATCTTCAGTACTCTTTGGATGAAAGAGTAGTCTTTGATAGGTTGCAGTTTACTCCAGGTATGCTCTTGATGTGATTTCGCTGCAGTACTCCTAGTACTCTTGGTGAATAAACAAAAGGTAGATAAATGACTTAAAATTATTCCATACCATGTAACAAATGTTCTGGTAGCATTAGGACTGTTTTAAGGGTGGAAACCTTCTCATGGACACAATATAGACTAAAATAGTATGAATACTGTGTCCTTTCTCAGGAGGAGACTTTTGCTGATGTGAAACCTTGATGATATTGTTTTCTGCGCATTAGGCCTTCTGTGTGATTCATGAGGTCTTAAATCTAGTAATTTTCCTTTAAAACACTGACTTAAGGCTTAACATCTTCAATAGTGTGCATTAGAACTCCTTAGCTTTGTACTGATAATCTTTGCCGCTTCGTGACTGTCTCTGAGCTTTGATGGCGCTAAAAGGTTTCGCACAATTGAAATCTGTAATTTTAATGAAAATTACGCTCTAGTACCCTCCCAGGCTCTTCTCTGTAATCACGAGCCCTGAAAAAACTTCATCTGCGCTCCGCGCCACTATAATAGTGACCCTGAGCAATGACAGTTCTCACCGCCTGTACACCTGCAAAACACACAGGTCTGTTAAGAAATCCATGCATGGGGAAAGGTGGCTGCGGTGGAATGCTTTGATGATGGCTGCGCAACAGGAGTGAATGCTATGGACGCAACAAGAAGCGGTGGGAAACATGCAGTGAAATAGTGGGAAAATGCATGTGGAAGTTGGGCGAAATGAAAAAAATTTAATGTAAAACATTAAAATCTTAATGCTGGGAGGAATGATATAATGTTTTAATGTAAAATCCAAGGTTTGGGCCTTTGAACGTAATACACGGAAATGTACGGAAAACATATGAAATGGGTTGATATGGTGGGACCCAGTCATGGGTGGAGGGCGATTCACTTAGGGCCGTCAGATCTCAAGAGGAGATCGACAGCTAGGATCTAATCGGAGGGGAGTGATGGGAGGGTCAAAAATCTGATGAGCGATGGTGTGATCGGCTCATGACCGTTGGATCTTATGTGAGATCAATGGCTGGGATCACGTTGGAGGATCGCAATCAGGAGGAACAGAAGGTGGCTCCATTTTAAATTTGCGATTGCGATCGGAGCGGGGATGTGAGGGCCGTCGGATTGAAAGTGAATCGATGGTGGGCGTGCAATCGGAATGGAGCGCGATGGGACCTGCAATGACCGTTGGATTATCAGGAAATCGACGGTGGAGATTACAATCGCGAATCGCAATCAGGGAGTGCAGCGGGTGGCACAGTTTGAAAATTGCGATTGCGATTGGAGCGAGGTTGCGATGACCGTCAGATCTGAATGGGAATCAATGGTGGAGATTACAATCAGAGGATCGCAATCGAGGAGTGCAGTGGGTGGCAGTGTTTAATATTTGCGATTAGAAATCGGGTGACAGTGCGATAAAACTTGCGCGGACCATCGGATCTGTTGAGATCGACGGCGGAGATCATTCTCGAGACCAATAGAACCATTACACTATTGCATCAGAGATTTTGTTTACAAAGGAAAAAAGCGTTCTGCTCCAATCCTCCAATGTGACAAGCGCCTTATGGGCTAGCACTTGGTCTTAGCGCTGAGGTCATGTGGGGAAGTGGTTTTGGGGCTGGGCCGAAAGGGGCTAGCATGTTATAGAGAAAAATGGGTTTTTAAGCCTTAGGGACAGTGTTGTAAGGCTAAAAGGAGGCTTTCGGTAGAGGTAAAAGAGGGATTTAAAATAAAATGAAAGATTTTCACTTGGTTCTAAGGATTAAATGGGTGTTTTGGAAGACTTAGGAGGGATTTTGAGAGTCAAAAGGGGAAATTTTAAAAATGGGAAAAAAGGTTAAAAATGAGGAAATTTGCAGAGGTACAAGGGAAAATGGGGGATTTTCCGAGAACATTTTTTCACAGGCAGTGAGGCTTAGCGAGTGGGAACAGTAGTGAGGATATTTTCAAAGGTAAAGGGAACACAAAGGCTTCAAGGATGAGATATTTTCATAGGAAATGTATCTCTTGAAGGCTCAGAAAAATATTTAGCCACCTGTTTACTTGCCAAAAATTCATTAGGTGGCTAACATTGGGCATGAGCGATAACTTTCTCTTCTGTGATGATGCCACATTTAGCCACATCCTCAGTTATAGATGGTAACAGGGACTTAATGAACCATTTAGCAAGGAGCTGATCAGGAACAAATGTCTTAACCATTCATCAACGATGATGCCACTGATGAATATGATCGGAAATGTGAGTAGCATTAGTCTGTTTGAAGTTGGTCAAGAGTTTCGTTCCAGTTTCATATCTGATCGGTAACTGGAAATGGCTCAGAAATATAGTAGCTAAGGTAGTGAAATTGTCGAAAGAAGCTCTGGGTAATTCAATGTACCATTTAGCTGCTAGACCTGTGAGCGTTCGCTGGAAAAGACGTAATCAAACAGAATCATCATTTATGGAATTTGATGAAAACCATAAATGATAAGTCATAACATGGGTTGATGGATCTTCTCCAGGGTTTCCATTGAATTTAGGAATATCGGAGGGTAATTTATGAGGTATCACTGGCCACCAAGGAGCATAATTGATAGGATCATTGGTTAACCGGTTTAAATCTGGTAATTCCAAGGTTGCAAGAAAAGGCAATTGTCTATTAAGGTCAGGTTGAGCATAGCCAGGGTAAGATGGAATTGCTTGGGAAATAGGTCTTTGAGCACCAGCATATGGGATTTTCTGCTGGTAACCTATATAGGGGTTGTTTTTCATAGCAAATGCTTGAGAATTCTGTTGACCAAAACCTGGATATGATACTTGTTGAAATGAAGTTTGAGGCATTTGTGCCTGTGGCTACCAAGGGGTCTGTTTGTCCACCAATGTTATAACCAAAATTAGTGTAAGTTGGATTTAGTTGATATGTATAATGAGGTTGCGTTTGTGACATCCCGTAAAATGGTACACCAACTTGTGAATAAATGATCTCGGATACAGGTTGTTGTAAATTAACCAAAGGATTTTGAGTCTGTTGACCCAACATTTGATGATATTGAGTCGAAGAACCTGCCTGATAAGGTTGATGTACAATATTTTGATTTTGTAACTGGGGTATAGATGTATGAACAAGCGGTATTGAAGTGGGTGTAACAGGTTGAACTGGTTGATACAAATGTACAACCGTTTGTGGTTGGATAGGCAAAGTGGGATACCATTAACAAACATTCATTTCAAAATTAGTTTGACCAAAATGTGACTGAGTACTGTCGTATTGGGTGACCATAGGTTGCCCCCCAGCATAAGGAGGATAATAAGACAGAAAATATTGTTCCCCGAATGCTGGCAGTCCAGTTGATATGGTACTTAAAGGAATTGACCCATAAGGACCCACTTGATATTTCCCTGATGATGTATGTAATGATTCAAGTCGTTCAGTACTAACTATAGGACTACCAGTTAAAACACTAGATGATGACATTTGTAAAGACCATGGTCTTGAAGATTGACTAGAGAAACTGCCAGACAATGATTTGTAGCCTGTTGGGACCGAAGGGCCACCGTGAAAATATGACTCTGGTGAGGTCGTGAACATCGATAGGGCAGCGAGGGTAGGAGCTGACGTAATTGGAACAACAGACCCAATTGAAGATGTTGGTTCAAGCATGGTTGTATGACTAAATTTATACTCTCTGAAATCAATGGGAGGTTGAATGGAAATGGGATCAACAAAAGAAGATGGAAACGATTGAGGAAAAGACTGGTATAGGTAAAGGTCTCCCCCAAAATGGGTTTGACTTAAAGGTGTATCAGGTTGTGGGATTTATTCAATCGTGATTAAACCAGGAGGAAGAACTTCATCGTCAGGTCCAAAATATATTTTAGACGGTTGACTGTGTGATATAGGAGTTTCAATGGCTACAAATGTTTTTGGACTGACCAAGGTAGGAACAACTTCCGATTGTTCAGGGTTCAAATTTTCTGGCAAAGAAGAGATATGATCTGGATCAATTTGTGATTGAACAACATCGGGTCCAGGAGGTATGGTCTCAGCGATTGAATGGATCATGACCATGGGTAGCTGTGAAGACTCTGTTTCGACAACAGTAAACGAACCAGGATTTGTGGAAGAAATTTGAGCTAACTCTGGTTTAAATGATGATGTTTCGCCAAAGGTACGAATTGTACTTGATTCGATAGATCGTGATCATCTTCACCTACCATAAGTAACTTTCGGTGGTAAAGGTGGTTTTAAAGCTAATCTACGCAAACGACGGGGGGTTGGATTGTGTTCTTCCACGATTACTGATTTATTTTATCCAAAAAAAAATAAACAAAAAGAGGGTAATGCTAGGCAAAAGTGTTTACCAAGAAACTGTGAACTGCTATAACCCACATAAACATGGCTAGGTTTATAACCCACGAAATGGCCTATATTAACTTATATATATATATATATATATATATATATATATATATATATATATATATATATATATATATATATATATATATATATATATATATATATATATAATTTCTCCAGATAGTTTTAAATGTAATGTCTTATGTCACTATATTTATGATAATTGAATATAGTTTTATTTCGTTGAGGAAAGCGCTGATGCAAAGAAATATGTGTTATGTGATTTACAAATAGTGGAAAATCCCTAAGGAAATTAAAACATACAAACAAGAAAGAAATGCATTCAACCAGACACTGAGACCAACAATAAACTCTGTATTCATAACTACGATTTGAGAAATGGTATTGGCAGAGATAGAGCGTATCCAAAAATGGGGAAAAATCCAAAGTCCCATAAGTATGAGAATAACGCAGAGAGACTGCACCCTTTTCACAAGGGAAGCATCTAGTGAACAGAGCAAATGAAAGTCTACAATACAATTTCATATCAAGTCACCATGATAGAAAATAGGAATACGCAGCTCTTTTAGGAAATAAAAAAAGAGTCATAGAACCCAAGTATTCCATATAAAATGCAATGATTTACCTCCACCATGAATCACGTTCAATTTAGAAATAGCAGAGTGACAAAAACATCATTAACCAAAGGAATAAAGAGCTCCAGAACCGGAAATAGTTACCGAGGTGAGAAAAATGATTTACCTGAGCCATGCAAATGTGACTGAGGAGAGAGGGTGCAGTGTTCTTCTCGGCTTCCCTCTGGATGAGCGAAAGGGGAGATGCAGTAAGCCATCCTTACGAAAATCAAAACTGGAAGTTCAAATGAAGCTTGAAAGCTGAAATGGAAATTGATACTAAGAGTACGAATAAACCCTAAATTGCAGAAAATCCACACCGTCCATGCATCAAAAGATGGGAGGAGGAACGCTGGTCTCGATGAGATGGGTTTCAGAAATTGAATCGAATTTCACGTCAACGACTGTAGAAAATCCTGAGGGGTAAATCCCAAATCTATGCATTAAAAAGATGGTACAATGTCACATTGGATGCGATGGAAAAATTAAGGAGTCTGGTGCTACCTGTCTCATAAAATTTACCGATAATATGCCACGAATCACCTCAAAAACTGAAGAGTACAGGAATGTAAACATTGAAGTTAAATTAGCATTGAAGTTCTCAAGCCTGATGAAAAGTTAATGGTGTGCCATTATGTTGATAGGTCTAATGCCAAAGCCATACGTAAGGGTTAATTGCTCCTAGGGAATAGCATTAACCTGGTGTGTATATATTAAGGAGCTATCGTTAGGTTAACTTTGAATAGGCCCTAAAATGATTAACCTCAAACTATGAGATCAACCCAAGGTAACATAAAAAGGGCTGGGAAAAGATTAAGGTAAGGCGTAAGAAGTACAATATAATTATATAGTATATAGGTATAGTGATTAACCTATTTGATACTATATAGACCCACTTTACCATATGAGTTCCATGTGAATGATAAATAAATGAATAATGAGGTAGGAATCAAGTAATGATATGTAATGAGGTGTATAGATATAATAAATGAAGAGGTCTCATATATATATATATATATATATATATAGACACACACACAAACTCTAAAAAGTTCTTGTAAATAAGAATAAGGAAATAAATCTATAAATTTATAATAAATGTATCAAAAGCTCGGGGTAAGGTGAAATCATCCAATTGCATCAGTCCTAAGTGTAAGACCAAAATTAATACTTAGATAAATTCACAAACTATGTCTTTGGAAGAACAGTTGTTACACAACATTTTTTCACCATCCCTGTAATCCCTCGCCCCGCATATTGGAGGGTCATTCCCGTGACTTGTGAGCAGTGTCATACTTTGCAAAAACCTTCTTTGCTTCCTTCTACATAAGGAAATCATTTCTCCTGTTGAACATTTCCTCAAAAAAGCACACAAAACCTATGTTTTGGCCTTGGTGTGGGTAGCCAGTTCACCCCTTGCGCCGATGTGGAAGATTTGCACTAGAGCCCATGCCACCTGGTGCTCTGTCTCAGTGTAGTGTCCGCACTGAGCTGTTTTAGGATTTTTTTTTTTAATTAGAGGTGGAAGTTTCCTTCTAACCACCTCAGGGATGAGTCACTGGAAGTGGTTAAGTTGATCAGTCACGGTTCTCCCTCTTTAGGCAGTGGTTTCCACCTCCCATGGAACACTCCTTGAAGATAGGCCTCCCTTCCATAATTATAGGGATCCTAACCTCTCCCTCTCCCTCTATAAAAATAGGCCTTCTCCCTTTATGAAAGCTAGCTGAACTTGGAGAAGGATACTATAGCTGAGTAATTTCTATTGAGAAGGTAGAACCAAGGAGAACTCCGTGGAGAGAGTCCCGTCAAAATTCTTGACGAGATTTTGTGAGACACGTTCCACTTGAACCCTGTTGGAGGAGATCACGACATCAAAGCTTGTTGTAATCTTCATTTCGTTTATTAATATACTCAACTATTGTGTTGGTTCCATCATTGTGTTATGTCGTTTATCTAAGACAATTGATTTAGTCCTCTTCGACTGACTAATAGTTACGAATGTGAATTAGTATGTTGTATATTGTCACTGTTTCTTGTGTGTGTGCAGGTGTTCGAGCGTGAAAGTGAGTGGATCGTGATCTGTCAAACCAACAGTGAGAGGAAACCACTCTTTTGGACGACAACAACAACAAAAGGACCTTCGGTAAGTCATCTATTGAGTCTCTATCCATTCGTTAACTAGGAATCAATATTATAGCTTGTTTTGTTTGTTGCTAGACCCACCCTAGGGCTAGTGGGATCGCCTCTGTCCATAGAGGGTATTTACCTCACCAACAAATTGGCTACTCCATTGGGGAATAGTGCGAGTTTGTCTTCCATCCATTAGGTCTTCTTTTTGGTCTTTGTTTGCTTATTTTGCCTTTTCTGATTATTCTGCTAAATCTAAGACCCTTGTTTAGCCCTAGAGGATCAGATCTGACCCTTGTCTTTCAAAATTTTCCCTTTTTCCTAAGTAAACAGGTTTGATGCGCTTTCTGTTCAGACAGTCGTGCCGATTTGCACTAGTTGCTAGTGTTGCACCCTTGCCATCTCCTATTTGGCGTTGATTACAGCCAAACAGCTGCCCCGACCCCTGTAGGTTTTAGGGTTTGGTCTGTTTTGAATATTTTTTGTCAGTACTTTTGCTTCTGGGTTATTTTTAGATATTTCTTGAGTGCTTTGGGATTTTTTTTTATTGTGATCATCTTTCTTCCGTCAATTTTTTGTCCGTTTCCTATCAACATCGTAGAATTAGGGTTTTTAAGTGCTTTGGTATGCTGAGCCTCTTGTAGGAGTTTGAGTCTTTTGTTTCGCAGTCAACTTCATTCCTGGTTTGGTTGCATTAAGCTCCCTTGATCTGTTTGAGTGATTGCATTGGTTGAATGATTCTTGCCTCTTTCATTCAATTTTGCTTATTGTCACTCCAAGCATAGATCACACTACTTTCATGGGTCTGTTTTGAAATCTTTCCTCAATTTGAGAGATTTAAATGTTGGTTTGATTTTTGTTATGTTTGTTTTGGGTTGATTGAAATTATTTCGCTTCAACTCTCACATTAACGTTCTTGAAATAGTGTTTTGGTTTGTTTTTCATGTCATTTAATGCATTGTTTGCTCTATTACATTGAAAAAAAAAAAAATTTGTTTGCATTGTGAAATGGAAAGGCTTTCGCATATCTAGCATTGGACCATTCTAGGAAAGATTTCTCATTTTCATTAGCTTACATCGGATACTATAGTGGATGCTTCTGTATGTTCTTATTGTTTTCTATCGATTGAAAACTCCTAACTTTCTCATAGATAGCTTTTCATCGAATGAAATGGTATCTTTTGGCATGTAGCTTGCATTTAGGGATTTTTGAGATCCAAAATTCGGTAGGACCTTGGAATTGAAATGTAAATACAAGATCAACTTAAAATTTACTCAATTAACCTAAGGAAATATTGAAACCTAACAAAACATCTAATGGTCTAAGTTAGAGACGTTTTCTGGCATCTTTAAACCTAGCAGTTGTCGCTTTCCATTTGGCTTCAGACAGCACTAGTACAAACTTGCGCTCCCCGTACCCTAGAGTATATAAAGGGAGACCCCTCTAGGTTGCAATCCTTTTATCTGTAGGAAGCTGAGTCTGCCGCCTTGTAACCGTGATACACCGAACAAAACATTCAGGGAGACTACCTGCACGTACGTCAAGTCCTTGGTAAATTATTCTTTCATTTGATTACCAAGGTGTATATGGTAGTTCATGGAAACCTGGTACACCCTTTTACCTAGACTACCTAAGCAGTCATTTTCGATCTCTACTGACTCCATAAATTTGAAAATATCATCGAGCACTTGTCCTTTCATGCTCGCTTAAAACTGAAAGTGACTAGAGTTATCTTTTTCTTGTTTCTTGGCTCTTAAAACATGAAACAACAAATTTTTGGTTTCAATATGGGTAAAATAAACTACCTACGATTACATGCCCATGAAATTTTGATCACTAGGCCTATCTTTGTTTGCCTTGGTTTTTGTCCAAGAGTCTTTGTTTCCGATCTTTTTTTCCTTTTCTAGTGTGCTATAGTCATAGTGGCAGAACCATAAGTTTCGTCTACTGGTAGTCCTTTCTCGGACGATTCATCTGAAACTTCTCAATCCTCTAGGTCTTTTGAGCTTCAGCAACCTATTCTCCCGACAAGGTACCCCTTTGGAGAAGTAGTTGAGTTCACTTGGCCTCTTTCAGATGCTTGGTTTGGGTTTGGGGTCGGGGAAAATTTCCCCCTCTTACATCAGGATCACCATTTTTGGTTGCTATCATACCTCTTAGTCCCCGTAGTATTTTACAAGATCTCACAGTGGATTTAGACATGGACTCGTCTAGTCCTATTGGCAGTGAGGGAATTCCTGTTTCTGATGAAGAATACCAACTTTTTCCAAAAAAAATCCCTTAAGGGTCTACTGAATCTTCACCATCGGTGTTACTTCCAGCTGGATATAGGTCTTTGGGTCAGATTATGGCTGGTATTTCCTCCATGGTAGCATCAAATCCGTCGAGGGGGCTATTCCTTCCATGATTTGGGATGTTGCTAATGACACCTGTCTCATCGACGCCTTTTGTAATGTCTGTCCCAACTAGACCTACTGTCTATGTGGCTGCATCGACACTGATTGTCACCACTCAGTCGTCAGGGGCTTCACCTTTGGTAGAGACTTCAATTGCCATGGTGATCCCTGACGACCTTTATTTCAAGAAGTATCGGCTGGCTGTTCAGCGGCAAAGCTCCCAGATTTACTAGTCCCCTCAGGATTCTGGTGATCCTTATCTTTCTCATTATGACGCGGTCAGTAACCCAATTTATTCACTTCCGTTTCATTATGATGAGCATGACAACCCTATCAACTTTCCTGCTCCTAAATCTTATCAGTTCGTTTTTGGTTTTAGACCTACCTTGCTTGTGCAACCTTATAACCAACAAGGACAACCCTTTCAGGGAAAACCTTCGGTTCAGAAAGGGTATGCTTATGACCCACAAGGAAAACCCTTTCAGGGACAACCTTTGGTTCAGCAAGGGTATGCTTATGACCCACAAGGACAACCCTTTTAGGGAAAACCTTCGGTCCAACAAGGATTATTTTATGGCCCGCAAGGGCAGCCTTATGATCCACAAGGCCAACCTTTACAAGGTCGGCCTGTGATCCAACCTAGGCAACCCCAAGGACCTGTTGGGCAGCTGATATATCAACCAAGACCTTCATACAGTCCTCAAGGGAAAATTTATCAATATCAAGGGCAACCTTTCGTGCAACCACATCAACCATACCTCCCAATTGGTCCAAATGTTGCACAGCCAAGGCCATCTTATGGTCTTGCACCAAGTCAACCTAGTCATCAAGCACAACCTGGCCCATCGCAACCATCAGGCGAACCAAATCCGCAGGTGCAACCTAGTGGCCCTCATCGGTCAGGTCAACCTGCTCAGCAGGGACAACCTGCACATACAATTCACCTTGCTCAGCAGCCGCTCTACTCTACACCACAGTTGGGTCAAACTGCACACTCAATTTATCCAGCTCAGCAGGGCCCTACTTATCAGCAGCCCGCTTGACCCCAAGGTGATTATTACCCTCGAGGTCAATATTAACTGGTATACAATGCGCCTCAAGGTTATGCTTATTACCATCAACCGCAATGCCATACTTACATTCTGCAGCAAAATATTTATGCTGCTCAATCGGGACCCTCATATACTCAGAATCAGTATCCTGGTCCTCAACCTCCATATCCTGGTCCTCAGCCGCCATATCAACCGAACCATCCGGCTTATGCCCCTTATGGTCCGAATCCTCCGGGATAGAACCAATGGGGGCAGACTTACACTCAATCAGAATAGAATGTGGGTACGGGTCCTTATCAAGGACCTGCTATGCCTTTCAACCCTCAATTACCATTTCTTGCCACGTTGGAATTACCAGATGTGTCCAAATTAACAAATGATCCAATCCTTCATAATTCATATTGGCCTCTGATTCCAACGAAGGTTCCTGGGGATTGCCCCAAGTTTGAGGGCAAGTATGGAGAAGACCCCCAAGCACACGTTATGACATACCATTTATAGTGTTCTTCCAATTCTTGGGTGGATGACTCTATCTGACTCCGTCTTTCCAGCATACTCCCACTGGAGTTGCTGCTAAGTGGTACATCGAGCTATCTTGTGGTATATTTCAAGATTTCAACTCTCTCGCTATGGTGTTCCTTACTCATTTCTAGTTACCAGTTCGTTATGAAGCCAGGACGCATCTCCTAACATCCTTGAAACAAGACCGGGCTACCCATATATTGGACCACATTCATGAATGGAGACGTCGTCGTCACCTGATCAAATTCAAAATTCCTCATCAACTTCTTACTCATTGGTTCAATACCTCTTTTTTCAATAAGATTGCAAAAGAAATAGCCATGGGGGCATGTGTCACGGAGGAACAGGGAATTTCTCTTGCCTAGTACCTTGATTTAGTGTACTCTCAGTTGGGCATATTGTATGATATCTTGACTGATGCCCCACAACCTAGTACTTCTAAAGCACCAACCACCCCATCCGTCGACGACGTTATTGGTTCCATGTCTCAGAATTCATGTAAGTCTCCCTCTTCCAACACTGGGAAGAAAAAATAAAATTCTTCCAATGATTCTGCTCTTCAACCTACCTTGGATTCTGGTAAAACCTCGGAGGCCAACGCCATTTAGGCCAATCCTACAGACAAGACATCTAAGGGAAAAAAGAAGGGAAAATACAAGGCCAAAGTCGATGCCCCAAAACCAGATTCATCTAAACCTTGTGCTGATGATGGTTCACATCGCAATTCAAAGTATCCATGTCTAATTTTTGATGAGGAACACTACACTAAGGATTGTCCTAGATGAGCCAAAGTTAGTAAATTTCTCAAAGGCACTAAGGAAACTCCGACTGTCCTCAAAGAACCTTTTTCGTCTCAGCAAACATAGATGGTCAAGCAACCTATGCCATCTGCACCATTTGGCTCTCAAGTGTTCATGATGAACGGTTCGACACCCGTTTCCATCATTAATCAGTTGAAATATTATATTGGATCATGCCAGGCAGCCAGGAAAGAGATCGCTTTTGGGCCTCCTCCTGCCTCTGGTCCTCTTGATATTGAAATTCCCAGTGCTGAACCCGTTGAAAGGCCACCTTCTAAAGGTGTTCTCCGGAAATATTCTTACAATCCTAACGCTCGTGCTACTCAACATTACAGTATTGTTTAGGATTTAGCATAGGTTCCATCCGCGATGTCCACATTAGAAGTGGTTCAGATTTGTCCATATTAGCGGAAAGTGTTATTATCTGTGATCGGCAGGATTGATGCTACAGATTCAAGCCTTCTCACTTTCGACTTATATAATTTCATCCCCCGACTTCCGCACCAGATTGCACTTGTCATACAAGTCAAAATTAACGGTCTCAACATCCATAGAGGCGTTGTGGATGAAGGTGCATCCACCTGTGTCATGTCATCTGTTTTCTGGAAGGCTATTGGCTCTCCAGCCCTAACTTCGTCACCCAATTCCCTTGAGGCATTTGATGGAAGGGAATCGAAACCCTTGGGTGTTCTCGCCATCTTGCTGATCACATTGCAAGGAAAGATGGTCAATGTCGAAGTAGAAGTAGTTGATGCTAAACTCAATTACAATATTCTACTCAGTCGCAATTGGACTCATGCTATGCAGTGTGTTCCGTCCACCCTCTTCCGTGTTTTAAAATTTCCACACGAGGGTAAAATCATTATTGTCGACCAGTTGTTGTAATTTACCTCGTCTTCTGAGAACAACGTTCCATATGTGGATCAAATTCCTTCTCCCCCCGACAGTGTAGGGGCAGGTCTTTTCAAAGATCCCACCCTCATGGGTATCTTTTCCCTTCCACCCCCAAATACCATTCAAGTTAATATGATCTCTTGGTCGAATGACCCGTGGATTTTCCCTTTACCTAAACAGGTTGATTCATTTGGGGATTCGATGCCGCTTAGTCCAATTGAAATCAATTATTGCAAGCTTATAGCTGCATCAGATTCTCCCCCTTCTGAAGATGCTCCTTTGAGCATGTCTCTCGATGTTTATTCTCAATCCCCCTAGCTCGGTGATATAGATTCGCCTGATCCTTTGAAAGAAGTGTTTCCATTTGATGAGGCTATCATGGAAACCATGTCTCTCGAAGACCTACCGTGGAGCGATGGGCATCATCGTTCCTCATTTATGCCTGGCCTCGGGGCAATGTCTAACTCTCTTGAGCGTTTTGTGTCTCAAGTTCCTTCTCTGCCACTTCAAACGCTTATCTTGACTCGCAAAGTCTTCACTGAAGGTAACTTGAGTAACATCACCTAGACTATGCCTATCGAAATTTCCGTGAAACCGGGTGTTAGACTCGGTCTTGTCAGTCCTTCGTCAGAGTCAAATTCACCAAAGTTCATTTCTCGTCATTTGCAGTCATTAATGCTATTTTGGTCAAAAAGAGTCATTTTAGTTTCTGAGTCTAGGGTTTTGTCTTTTGAAATGTCAAATCATGCCCGCAGGCTACGAGGATGTCTCCATGAGTTTTCATTTCAAGATCTTCATCGTCAATAAAGCTTGAGGATATTTCTTCTCCAAAACTCTGTTTCGGAGAAGAAATCGTCAAATGTGTTTTTGTAATGAGTATGTATTTTTTCAAAATCTTCTGTCATGGAGTATTTCACACGTAGCCTCTCCTAATCCTTGCTGAAGTCCAATGCCACCAATACCTGCAAATAATCAAAGAAAAGTCATCATTTCAAATTTAAATCAAAAGAAAATTTCAGAACAAAGTTTGTCTCAAAATTAAAAAGTGCCAAAGTTCTACAATTCTACAAAAGTGGGACATTGTAAGACAAAATTCAAACCCGTGCCATTATAAGATATTTTTCCACTATTTAAATATCATTTGCACATTAGAGATAAGAGAAAAGTCGAAATTGAAGTTTGAGAAGAGCGAAATTGGAAATTTGGAGGCAGTTTGTTTGAGTTAATTGGAGCGCGGCGCACACAAAAGAGGCACGGTGCACCAAATTGACGCGGCGCACAGAGCCGGAATTGTCAGTGTTATTTTCTTTTGGTACGCCGCACCCAAAGGACGCGGCACATTGGGTTTGCGCGCGACGCACAGGCTCAATAGGCTTGAAAATCGTCATTGTTGCTCCAAGCTCAAACGATTTCGAATTTATTGTCGCCAAATATGATGTGGTCAAACTGTCTGATATTCGTAAGGAAGTGTAGTGTCCTATCTGCCTGGGAATTATCTGAAAGACAAGGACAGTGATGGAATGGCTCCACCACTTTTGCAGAGAATGTATTGACAAGTCTATGCGTTTAGGATGCTCTCAATGTTGTACACACTGTGCCAGCCATAGATCATTGAGAGATGATCCAAATTATGATGCTCTGACTACAGCAATTTATCCCGACCTTGATAAGTATGAAGAAGAGGAGTTGGCTATGCATGAAGAAGACAAATGGCTCAACAAGTAGATCCAGGCAAATATTTCATAAACATATCGGCGACAATCAGAAGCTCTTACCAGGTGCCGTACCACTGCTAAGGTCACTGCAGCAGCCATTGTTAGAAAGGCACATGGAAAATTTCAAAATGGTCAGATTGGAAGCAAAAGTGGAAGGAAATGACAAAAGAGAAGTGTGTCTACTGATGTTGATGAACACACTGCACTGAAGCATTCTTCTTCTGATGAAGAAGAATCTCAAGAAATTAGACAGAATCAAAGTGAAAAAATAATACCAAGCTCTTTACCTGAAACTTCAACAAACACAGATAATAGCAATGACGACTGTGATGAAATAAATCGTGGCCAAATAGAAGTGAGCAGAGAAAGCACTGGTGCTTCTCATCAAATAAAGGGAAACATCAAATTATTGGTTTGGGGTAAGGGTGGTGCACAGATCAATATGCGATATGGAAGTGTAAGTGGCTCAAACAGCAAGAATGCCCGTGGTATGCGTGTTTCTAAAATGGTCAATTATCTTCTGTATAAAACCCATGAAGAAGACAAGAATGAGTTTGATATATAGTTCACATTGTTGCCAGTTCAAAATGATGGAAGCCTTCCGAGTTTGGAGACACCATATGTCTGTTGCTCTCCAACTGTATCCGTAAATCACTTGTGCAAATTACTTGCCCTTCAACTTTATTTTTCAGCTAAAGATCTAGAAATTGTTGTGGGGAAACGAAGAAATATTATTGAACACGGATCAGAGAGTAAATTCTCACCTCCAGGCAAGCCGGCAAAGGGAAGGAGAAAAGCCAAAATTAGAACGAAGACATCTACCACAACAGAAAGATAGGAACAGATTTGCCTATTTTTAACTTTAGTTCCAATTCAAATCCAGTTTTTGTCCTTTAATTGGTCATTAGAGAGATTCAAGTGGAGCGCTATTCTACCTTCAGAAAAGATGATTGGCTTTTTAATCTTGTTTGCTAAATGATGATTAAATGATTCCTTATTTGGGTCGATCTATTTTCCCCATCTCTAAAGTTATTTATTGTAGTGTAAATCATTTTGGGGGGGGGGGGAGTTCTGGAAACATGTAGAGGAAAAAACAGAGAGCTTCATTGTACAGTTTTGACAGAGATTTTAATGAAAAGATATAGCTCTGGTTCATGAGATTCATGTGGTATGACGTTTGACATATGTTTCTTCTCTGTTTCATATGTTCCTTGTTATGTTTACTGTTCATTTCATATTCATTTCTAGATGAATGCTTTTAAGTGAGAAAGGTAGAATCCATGTTAATTGCTCTGCCTTGGGAAGGCATTCATTTTCTGTGTATCTTCTTCTGTCTGAGAAGGATTCATTATATATGCCCTTTTCGGCCTCTCAGCTGTCCTTCACTCCATATAATTCCAATTCGAAATGCTAAACCTCTCGCCTATATTGCCTCATGAAATAATCCGTGTCTTTGATTTAACTTCTCTGCTCATGCTGTTCCTTTGTCCCATACAGCCCAGAAAACCCAGTTAAAAATCAAAATCAAACCTTCGTATCTATTTACTAGCCTAAAAACAGTATCCATTATAGGTCATCTCAGCCCCTTTTGAAGACCTTTTGCCGAGATAGACCCGGAGAGAGCCCTCTCCTGTCCTCGTAGGGCTAGCTACGAGGCTGAGCTTGGTTTGATGTTGCCTTGAGTTTTACCTTATTTCAGCCTAAGGTAGATTCGAGCACTAACATCGGGAATTGTCGAGAACATCCATGTCGGAGTCACTTGCTCTTCCGATGAAGTACAAGTGTATACTAGCCTCTTTCATGAGTTCTGTGATGTTTTTGCCTGGTCTTACGAAGAGATGGCTGGAATTGATCCCGGTATTGTGGTGCACGAGATTCCCACCTACCCCGGTGTGAAGCCTGTTCGCTAGTGTCTTTATCCAGTGTATCCTCGAAAAGCCACCGCCATAAAAGTTGAAGTTGAAAAACTTCCCAAAACAGGTTTCATTTATCCGATTCCTCTGACAGAGTGGGTTTCTAACATTGTTCCTGTGGATAAGAAGCAGGGAACAATTTGCGTCTGTGTTGACTATCGCGATATTAATCGGGCCTGCCCTAAGGATAACTATCCCTCACCTTTCATTGATCAAATAATTGATGATTGTGCGGGGAGTGAGATTTTTTCCCTCATGGATGGATTTTCTAGCTATAATTAGATCAAAATTCTCCTGTCCGATCAACACAAGACCGCTTTTATCTGTCCTTGGGGAACATTCGAGTATAAGAAACTCCCTTTTGGCTTGAAGAATGCTGGGGCTACATTCCAACGCGCGATGTCTTATGCCTTTCATGATATTCATCATGTTGTTCAACCATACCTGGATGACCTTCCGGCTCATTCAGTTGTGTGAAAATACCATCCGGACCATCTCTGCCAGATCTTTCTTCGCTGTAGATGCTATAACATTCGAATCAATCTGCATAAATGCGTCTTTTGCGTCGATTTCGGTAGAATTTTAGGGTTTATCCTATCCAAAGATGGAATTTTCCTTGATCCATTTAAAGTTGAGGCTATTGTTAATCTCCCATCTCCATCCTCATTACACCAGCTCCAGAGTCTACAAGGGAAAACAAATTTCTTACGTCATTTTATCTTGAACTATGCCGAAGTAGCCAAAGGGTTCACATGTCTTTTAAAGTAGGATGTCCCTTTCTGTTGGGATGAGATTGCTTAGCAATATTTTGATACGCTTAAGACGTTGCTTGTAACGCTCCTCTATTACTTCCTCTGAATTATCATCGTGTTTCACCCTCTATCTAGCAGCCACCTTCAGTACGATTGACATGGTTTTGGTTCAAGATGATGATGAAGGTAACGAGCACGTTATTTACTACTTGTCTCGAAACCTTTTCGACCCTGAAACACATTATGCACATGTTGAGAAGTTAGCGCTGGCTGTGGTCTAGGCCGTCTCGCATTTTCGTCATTATATCCTTTTACGAATGGTAATTGTGATTTATGATTGTAACCCCATGACCTATATTCTATCTCGATAGTTGCTGGGGGGAAAATACTCAAAGTGGATCGTTATCCTCCAAGAGTTTGATTTGGAATTTACTGCCGCCAAATCAAAGAAATCACTCATTTTCGCTGATTTGATTTGTTCTCTCCCTGCCGACTCTGCTCCTTCTTATTCCCAGGATCATATTCCAGATGAAACTCTTTTCTTGATTAGCACCCTCAATCCATGGTATGGTGATATCATCGTGTATCTCCAGACTTCTACTTTTAGGTCTGAGTTGACAAAAGATGCCCGATGCCGCATTCGGCATCAGTCACAACCTTATCGTATTATTGAAGATACCCTCTATCGTGTTGGAGTCGATTTTGTACTCCGCCGATGTCTGACCCTCGAGGAAGCTAAGAAAGTTTTAATTGAATGTCACAGTGGTGCCTGTGGTGGTCACATATCTGGTTATGCCACCGCATAGAAGATCCTTCATGCTGGCTATTTCTGGCCATCCATTTTTAAAGACTGCATTATCACAGTACGCAAATGTCATGCGTGCTAGATATATCAACACAAGATGTGTGAGCCACCTATTCCTTTACATCCTTTCATTACCGTTGCTACTTTTTTCCAAATGGGGCATTGATTTTATGACGTGTAGCCCTCACTCTGCTAGGGGGCATGCCTATATTATTGTCGCCGTTAATTATTTTACAAAATGGGTCGAAGCAATGCCTACACTAGCCGTGGATGGTAAGACATCAGCGCAATTCATATTCAATCATGTTATTTCTCGGTTTGGCGTCCCTCAAGCCATCGTTACCGATCATGGTTCACATTTTCAGGACTATATGATGGCGGAGCTGATGTCTAAGTTGGGTCTGTGTCACGACAACTCAACGCCATATTACCCTCAAGCTAGTGGCCATGTTGAAGCCCTAAACAAATTTCTTGTTACGATGCTTCAACGAACAATTGGGATCCATAAATCAAATTGTCATCTCATGTTTTTTTCATCTCTATGGGCTTACCGAACATCGATTAAAAATGCAACCGGATTCACCCCGTTTCAGTTGGTGTATGGTCTGGAAGCTACTCTTCCAATTGAGTGTGAAATTACTTCACTCAAATTAGCTGTGGAATTACTGCCTAATACTTCACTTGAGGAAGAGCGTCTCGTCTATTTAGAGAGATTGGATGAAACTCGTCACTTAGCTTCTTTGGTCATCGAAGCACAAAAGAAGCGAGTCAAACCTCACTTTGACCAAACAATTTCCCCTTGTTCTTTTATCGAAGGTGACCTCGTCCTCCTGTACGACCAAGCTCATGAAAAGCTGGGGGAAGGTAAATTCCAACCTAGGTGGCATGGGCCCTACATCATCAAATGCGTGTTACAGAATGGGGCTTATGAGCTTATAGATTATGAAGGTTATCCCTTAGCACAACCCAGAAATGGGTTGTATCTGAAAATTATTATGCTTGAGTCATTCATGCATGATATGTGTACATAGGTGATTTTTTTCATTTTTGTGCATGTTTAGGTTTGATTTGCTTTGTAAGATTTTTTCAGCTTATTGAGTCTTTCTTGTTATGCAGATGTCTATTGCCCCTTATGTCAGTTTTGCGGATGGTGCTTCCCGCAGTACCAGGAACTTGTCTTCAGCAATCTGGGTAATTTATAATCCTGCTGGTGAGTTGATTAACCTACAAGGTATTTGTCTAGGAAAAACTACAAACAATGTCGCTGAATATAGTGTTGTTTTGGAACTATTAACCGAGGAAGTTAACCTCGGCATACGCACATTGCTTGTAAATCTAGATTCACAACTTATTGTTCTTCAAATTAAAGGTCATTATTCGGTTCGAAACCCATGCATTTTGAGATTGTATTTACGTATTCATTTGCTTGGAAGACATTTTTATTTCATCACATATCAACATATACCAAGATTAATGAATACATTAACTGATGCAGTGGCTAACATTGTGTTAGATAGACATTTGTGCATTTTATAAAACATCATCATATGTAAATAGATCCATGTAGAAAATAGATGTATATATATCGATTGTTTGCAGCATGTGCATCATAAAAACCCAAAAAATATATATGTATGTTTTAGTTACATCCCAAGACAACATGTCTCGAAATATGCGGAAATAAAAGCCTAGGTGCCTAATCAGCATGGTGCTCATGATTGCACGTCACCGCCCGTACCAACCGCCTCAGCAAGCGGTGGATACGACTTGGCACCCCTATGGTATGCCTCTGGTAGGCCCGAGGAACATCATCAAGGTAAGCATAGTCCGGAATCCCATGGGCGATCCCCTCCATATTTTGTATTATCTCCTCCCCCTCGCTGCCCTCACCATGAGGATCGAAATCACGAGGAGTTCGCCTCGCTATCGGTGACATACCTATAGGTATCTCTGGGCCAACATCTGCATACAAATAAGATTAACTGTCAGAACATGCATATATACCAAAAAATCATAAACTCATGAAAATAAAAAATGAGTCTCACCTAGTTCTTCGTCCCAATCCTCTCCCTCCGGGAGTAGGAGGTTTGGATCACCAGTGAAGTCTGTACCAGAGTAGGAGCATTCCTCCACAAAAATCAGTTTTCGCCATAGCCAATTGAAGAATTTCGGCCTCCAGGACATCTGTTGGCCACTCCCTGCTCTGGGTATTAGCGCAGCCCATCGGGCCATCCGTGGTTCTCTGGGTGGTGGCATCAGGACAATGACCTCCTGGCGCAGGAATATCGATAGTCGTTCCAAGAAGAACGATACAAAAATTGATCCATACCCAAACTAATTCAGTTTGGTCTTCTTGCACTTGGTTAGTTGCCGCTTAATTTTGATAGTCACGGCGTCTGCCCAGTTGTAGAGAGTTGGGTTTAGGCAGTCTACGGCAAGAAGCAGTTGTGTTTTTGTGGCTTCATCCGGTGCTTGTGATCCTGCAGCCCACATGATAGTGTGCAACACTACTTTTAGTGCCAGATCTGGGATGGTTTGGATGTCAAAATTTCCACTCCCTGTTCCTTTTCATACCCCTCAGCACACCCTGTCAATCACCATCCCCATGCTTTCCCCAGTGGGATGGGTACCAGTCATGATAGGGACTGCACCCCTCCGTGAAAATCCTGTGATAAAATAGACATCAGAAATTTTGATTTCAAGTTCCTAATCTCAAAGCACGAAATTTTCTTGGTATTCATCCCATATGCTTATCAAATATTGAAGCAATTCTGGTTGAGCCCGGAGGCACGGTGTTAGGAATAATTTCTTTCTTGAGCCCACAATATATGAGGGTGTCCATGCATCGATCGTTATCCATGGCAAGTTCATCTTCCTCACTGTGTTCCCTCTCTTTCCACTCAACCACCATTATTTCTTCTTGGTACCTTCACACGTTATTCATATGAGCATTGTTAGTCTACTTGGGCATTGAAATTTGCAAGCAAGTGACTACATTTTCCTTAAAATTATGTGGATTTTTAGGTTGTGCGGTTGGCGTGCCCTCTGTGTAAAAAATGGGCGATTGGCGCGGGTCTGTGCCCGAAACCCATGCCAACTGCGATGCCCTAAAATTGATAAATCTTTTCCTAGGAAATCAAAATAACATGTAAAGGTAATGAAATTTAGCTTAAAATATAGGAAATGGTGTTGGCTCTTACCTGAGACTCGCGGAATCAAGATCGGTTCATTGGATCACTCGCAATCGTCGCCACAAGATCGCAAAGCACAATGGGTCACTGTCGCTCCACAAAGAGGTAAAAGTGAAAAGTAAATAACTTTTACCACTTATGGTATTTTATAACTTTTTAGAGTCTTAAATTAGGTTTTAAAACATCTTTGTTGATTATTTTATCATATTATTTTTGAGAAATGGGTTTTACACATGTCTCTTGTGTAGGAACAGGTTTTTCACATGGTTATCACGAAGTAATGAGTTATATTTTATACTTTTTCGGACTCGGTAAAAACACAAAAAAGTCACTACTGGAGTCACCTTTCAACTCTTTTATGACTCTCTAAAACTGAAAAGATTACCGAGACACTTGTCATTTTGAACTCGTTAAATGGATGTGAAACGATATCTACCCAATATATGTTTACCCCCTTTTCAGGCTGGGATAGATTATTTACGAAAAAGGAATACCTTAGCCTATCGTGACTAAGAGGTTCTCTCAGATGTTGTTTTCTACCGTTTCAGATCCTAGAGAATATTTACGAAAAGGGCCTTGCTGGATTTTTCTTTTCTGCTTTCTTTTCAAACTCTCTAAACATGAAAATATGCCGAGTTCTCCCTTTGTCAGACTCGTTAAAAAATGATGACATCAGACTCCGTCATTATAACATTACTCGAGTTCCTCCTTCCTAGGGCTCATAAAATGTACTAGCTTTGATTTTTTCGAGGGAAAAAATTACATCGCAAGCATATGTTATCCCCTTCAAGCTTGTTTACAAAAATAACTGGGGTAATTTCCAGAAATGGTGGGCAAAAATGGAACCAGACTTTAGTCGGCAGTATGTCACTATTGAACATGGCACTTGTGTGCATTCATGTCGGGTTGGGGACATCTCACTTCATCATTATTTTTCCTCCATGGGTTTGGGTAATCTCTTTTGACCGCTCATCTACTCTTTGCCACGTCACCATGACCTCAGATCCCTTGATGTCAAATACTGCCAAATCTAGTGTCGTAACGCCGATATGTTCAAGAGAATTTTTTCCTCTACAATTTTCAACCTCCCTCTGATTCTCTGTTGGTCATGATTCTCAAATCATCATATTCCTCTATCTTGTGTCGATGATGTGGCAAACATCATGGCCCTCCTTCGACCAGATCGCTTCCTGTCGACTTCAGCTCATTTTCCAGGAAGCTGATATAGAGACTCCCTTCAGGTACCTTGGACCCTGCATGCCTTAATGGCAGGTTATTTGCATCCTATGTAAGGTTCACATCATTGGCCTTTGATCGGATGATTCTGCAAGTGTTCGACGTAGAATCACTGTTCACATTCTGTGGATTTTACCTTTTGTACCTTGAGAGCCATTGTCATTATTGGTGGTTTCTCTTTTGTCTGTTAACAGCTCTCATTATTGGCTAGTAACCAGATGATGTTCTTGCATGTTCGACTTCAACTCGTATTTTCACATGCTCGAATTTGTACTTTGTTCGGGTCAAGATGGAGTGCAAGACCCATGATTTTTTCTGATGAAATCTAGGCTACTAGTTCTTTGTGGATTACTATGACTTATTACATGACTCTTCTGATTGGATGGTTGCGACCATACCTGAGTCTATTTGTTGATCCTTATTGCTGGATGGCTACGTCCATACCTCGGAACTCACTTTTATGTACTCTATTATGGATGGTTTCACCCATGCCACATATCATGTATCAGAGATATCAATTCTATTTGTAATCGCAGGTTTTCTAACAGTAGTGTTTGGGTCGAACACATTCTCATAAAGCATTTCACCCCTCCCTCTCTCTCAGACCTCATGCTTTAGGGGGCATTTGTTACACAACATTTTATCACCGTCCTTGCAATCCCTCACCCCACATATTGGAGGGTCATTCCTGTGACTTGTGAGAAGTATCATACTTTGCAAACACCTTCTTTGCACCCTTATGCATAAGGACATCATTTCTCCTGTTGAACATTTCCTCAAAAAAGCACACAAAACCTATGTTTTGGCCTTGACGTCGGTAGCCAGTTCACCCCTCACACTGATGTAGAAGATTTGCACTAAATACCATGCCACCTGGTGCTTTGTCTCAGTGCAGTGCCTACACCGAGCTATTTTAGGAATTTTTTTAAAAAATTAGAGGCATAAGTTTCCTTCTAACCACCTCAGGGATGAGTCACTAGAAGTGGTTAAGTTGATCAGCCACGGATCTCCCTCTGTAGGCAGTGGTTTCAACCTCCCATGGAACACTCCTTGAAGATAGGCGTCCCAACCATAATTATAGGGATCCTAACCTCTCCCTCTCGCTCTATAAAAAAATTCCTTCTCCCTTTATGAAAGCTAGCTGAACTTGGAGAAGGATACTATAGATGAATAATTGCTATTGAGAAGGTAGAACCAAGGATAACTCCATAGAGAGAGTCCTGTTTGAATTCCCAATGAGCCTTTGTGAGATGCACTCCGCTTGAACCTTGTTGGAGGAGACCGCAACGTCGAAGCTTGGTTGTAATCTTCCTTTCATTTATTAATAAACTTGACTATGGTGTTGGTTCCATCATTGTGTTATGTCGTTTATCAAATGAAATTGATTTAGTTCTCTTTGACTGAATAATAGCTATGAATGTGAATTAGTATGTTGTATATTGTCGTTTTTTCTTGTGTGTGTGTAGGTTTCCGAGCATGAAAGCGAGTGGATCGTGATCTGTCAAACCAAGAGTGAGATGCAGCCACTCTTTTCAATGACAAAAATAGCAAAAGGACCTCTGGTAAGTCATATATCGAGTCTCCATACATTCGTTAACTAGGAATCAATATTGTAGCTTGTTTTTTTTTGTTGCTAGACCCACCCTAGGGCTAGTGGGATCGCCTCTATCCATAGAGGGGATTTACCTCACCAACAATAGTGCAAGTAGGAAACTATGATGGAAATCAATTATACAAGTGTCTTAACTATTAGTTAATAGTGCAACACTGGAGCATATCAATGACGTAGATAAGAATGTAAATCATATCTCATCAACATGTGACGAAAAAAAAAATTGTGAAGTGAGAGGCATTAGAAATGGTATCAGAGTACTAGCCAAAACACTGGGCGAATTATGTGCCCACACATAAATTGTATGCTGCTGTAAAATTTTTATGGAATTAAAATTTTTCTAATGTTTAAATTTATGTACAGTGAACAAAACTGACATATACAGCTGCGAACTATGACTGAAGAGGACGAGCTGTATGTAGATCTGGGTGGTGGAGAAAACACGCCAGATCCAAATGCTCCATTGATGGCTATGTTGCGTAGAATGCAAAGAGAAATGGTGCAGCTTAAAAGCTACAATGAAAGGATATATTTATCCAGTGAGGAGCAGGATAGACTGATAAGAGAATTCACTTCCCGAAATAATCAAGAAGGTGAAGATTCTGGAAGGAGGAGAAAGAGAAGAGTTAATTTCTCAGAAGATTCTGAGGAAGATGACGCCTCTAGACAAAAGTCTAGAAGGAAGAAGGAATTGCAGGGTGAATTCCAAAAAATCAAACCTCCCTCCTATGATGGAGAGAAGGATGAATATGCTAAAGCGTGGCTTCTGAATATGATAAAGTACTTTTAGGTTTATGAATATGAAAGTAACTTAAGAGCCAGGATGGCTATTTATCAGTTGCAAGGTAAGGCTACCTTATGGTGGGAAGAGACAAAAATGGTTCATGCCATTGATGAGAAAATGGTTACTTGGGAGGATTTTCAAGTTAAGTTTAAAAATCAATACTTGAATGAACGATATTATGACGATAAAGAAAAAGAGTTTCATGAACTCAGATTGGGACATCTCATGATTGATGAGTTTGTAACCAAATTCAAAAATCTGCTATGATATGTACCTTATATCAGAGAGGAGAAGGAAAAGGTACATCGGTTTTTGAACTGTCTACCCACTATTTACAAGGAAAATATAGAGTTTGATAACCCTAAGACTATGGATGAGGCAGTGCACAAGATAAGATTGTGTTAATAGAAATTCAAGGATAAGAGTGAATAAGGAAAGAATTGGTGAAACAAAGGTGACTCCATCAGAAAGAAAACAAAACCATCATATCTAAAGAACTTTGGGAGAAGCCACCAAAGAAATAAGTTCAGCAAAATGGGTGAAATTCAAACTGCTCAATCACAAACTGGGTCCAAAAAAATGAATGTAAATAATAAAAGAGAGGGGAATGTTAAAATGAAAGAACATTTGAAGTGTTGGGGTTGAGGAGAACCTCATTTATTGAGGGATTGCCCACATCGGAATATCCAGATTATACAAGTAGTGAGAGAGGAAACGACAGTTAATGATGTGGCTAGGAACATGCCCAAAATCAGCGCTGCTCTAGAAGATCATCAAGCAGAACACTAGTCCACAATGGTTAAAGTATAAGGTATGATTACTGACCAATCTGTTACTGTTTTAATACATCCAGGTGCATCTTTAAGTTATATCAGTCCTCAAATGATAGAAAAATGTAACTTAAAGGCAAAAAAGTTTCAGCAGTCTTGGTTAGTTCAGTTAGCCACTGGTACAAAACTGAAAGTAACTCATAAGTTACCCAAAACAACCATAAATCTGAATGGATACCAAAAATAATTAAATTTAAATATTCTACCATTAGGGTCTTATGATGTACTGGTAGGGATAGACTGGTTAGAAAAACAGAAGGCCATGTTGAATTGTTTGGACAAAACCTTACACTGCATTGACAAGGAGGGAAAAATTGCTATAGTAAAATCAAAGCCTAAGCCCATATCTATGAGACAAATTTCAGTGCTTCAGTTGAAGAGAATTGCTAGAAAAGGTTATCAAGTGTATTCTATTCAGGTAGAGGGATTGGGACAGCAGGAAGAGGAAACATTACCGGTAATAAGAGAATTTAAAGATATTTTTCCGGATGAAATTCCTCATTTGCCCCCAAGGAGAGAGATTGATTTTTCAATTGAATTAGTGTCGAGAGAAACTCCAGTTTCTAGGGCCCCATACAGAATGAGTCCTCCATAATTAATGGATTTGAAAATGCAATTACAAGAGTTGTTGGACAGAGGTTACATTAGACCGAGTGTATCCCCGTGGGGAGCACTGGTGTTGTTTGTGAAAAATAAAGACAATACCTTTAGAATGTGTCTTGATTATCTTCAATTAAACAAGCTGACAATCAAAAACAGATATTCGTTACCTAGGATAGATGACCTCTTTGACCAGGTTAGAGGGGAAACAATTTTTTCAAAAAATGATTTAAGGATAGGTTACCACCAATTAAGGATTAAAGATGAAGATATCAGTAAAACAACATTTAGAACCAAGTATGGACACTATGAGTTTGTGGTCCTATCATTTGGGTTGAAAAATGCACCCACCACTTTTATGTGCTTAATGAATAGTGTCTTAAATAAATACTTGGACAATTTTGTACTAGTATTTATTGACGACATTTTGATTTATTAAAAAAGTGAAGCTGAGCATAAAGAACATCTTAGAATTGTTTTTCAAACTCTCAGCGAAAACAAATTGTATTCTAAGTTTAGCAAATGTGAATTTTTCAAAGATAAATTCAATACTTAGGGCATATAATTTCAGGACAAGGGTTGGCCGTAGACCCAGAAAAGATAAAATCAATTAGAGAGTGGCCTGTACCTACTGATGTGTCTGCTGTAAGATCCTCTATGGGAATTTCAGGTTACTATAGGAGGTTTGTAGAGAGATTTTCAGCCTTAGCCTACCCCATTACATCTTTACAAAGGAAAGGAGTTAAGTTTGAATGGACTGAAAAATGTCAAAATAGATTTGAACAGCTAAAATTGAAACTTACTACAACACCTATATTAAATATTTCTAACCAAGATCAGGAATTTGTAATATGCACAGATGCTTGTGGAGAAGGGTTAGGGAGAGTACTACTACAAGAAAATTCTGTTATAGCCTATGAATCCAAAAAAATTAAGAAACATGAACAAAATTATAGTGTTTATGATCTTGAATTAGTTGTTGTAATACATGTTCTTAAGATGTGGAGACATTACCTTTTAGGTAAAAAGTTTGTGTTGATGACAAATCACATCAGCTTAAAATATTTCTTTACCCAAGCAGATTTGAATGCTAGGTAAGCTAGGTTGTTGTCTTTCCTTAGTGAGTTTGACAAGGAAATCAAACATATTAAAGGTAAGAAAAACAAGATTGTAGATGAATTAAGCATAAATGCTTGGAAAAGTGTGAGTAATATTGGAAGTAAAGTTAACTTTGACTTGGAGGGACTAATACAAGGGGCAGTGAACCAAGACCAAAACTATGAAAAACTTCAGGCACAAATGCTGAAAAAAGAAATGAAAGGGTATACACAGAATAAAAAAGGGCTAATTTGTTGCAGAGATAGATTGTACATTCCTGATGTAAACTACCTAAAGAAAGAAGTTATGAATGAATATCATAAAAGACACTATGCTGGACATCCTGGATACCATAAATTACTCACAACCTTAAGAAAGAACTTGTTTTGGCCTAGAATGAAAAAGGATGTGGAAAATTAGTTGGCCAGATGTATTGAATGTCAATAGGTAAAGGTTGAACATCAACATCTAGCTGGGTTGCTGAATCCTTTACCCATTTCAGAATGGAAGTGGGAGACTGTTTCCATGGATTTTATTATTGGTTTACCAAGAACAAAATATCAACATGACTCTATCATGGTTGTAGTGGATACTTTGACTAAAGCTGCTCATTTTATACCTATAAAGTCTACCTTTGGTACAACCCAAGTAGAAAATGTGTTTATGAAGGAGATTGTGAGGTTAAATGGTGTTCATAAAATGATCATCTCATATAGAGATGAAAAATTTATTGCAGCTTTTTGGAGGACTTTTTTTGGAGGCATGGGTACCAAATTAAATTTTAGTACTGCCTACCATCCCAAAAATGATGGTCAAACCGAAAGAACGAACCAGATCCTAGAGGATATGTTAAGAATGTATGTTATGGATAAGCCAACCAAGTGGGAAGACTATTTACACTTAGCAGAATTTTCCTACAACAATAGCTACCAAGCTTCCATAAAGATGAGCCCATTTGAAGCACTTTATGTCAGAAAGTGCCATACCCCCCTAAGTTAGAGTCAAACTGAAGATAAACTGATACTTGGACCAAAATATTTACAAGAAATGGAAAAAGTTGTGAAACTGATTCAACAAAATATCTAAACAGCACAGGACATGAAGAAAAGTTTTGCAGACAAAAAGAGAATTCACAGGGAATTTAGTGTGGGTGATCATGTATATCTGAGGATTAAGCCTAAGAAGAGTACTTTGCACACCGAAAGCTATGAAAAATTAGCTCTTTGATACTGTGGACCTTTTTGAAGTGCTAGAAAGAGTGGGACCATTTTCCTATAAGCTGGCCTTACCCATTCACATTAAGGTTCATGATGTATTCCATGTTTTGTTATTAAAAAAATATGTACATGATTCTACTCACGTTATTGATTGGAATGTGATTCATGTGGAACCAGAAGGGGAATTCCTTCAAGAGCTGCTTCAAATCTTGGAGCGGGAAGAAATTGAACTTCGGAACCGGACAATGGCCAGGGTAAAAGTGCAGTGGAGGCACGTTACACCCGAAGAGGCTACTTGGGAACGAGAGGTTGATATGATGGAAAAATATCCATCACTATTTACACAATGATTTAGTTAATTATTTTGTTAACACCGAGGACGGTGTTTGTTTTTAGAGGGGGAATATGTAATACCCTGAGTTTCTATGTTTTTAATTTGACAATTGAACAAGTCCAAAGGGGAAGTGGAACCCAATGGAGAACTATTATGTGGATTTATTTTATTTTTTATTTAATAAAATAAAATGGAAAATTATGTGTGCAATGACTAGATTGAGAATTGAGATTTTAAAAACCTAATCTATGAGGATGGATAAGGTGATAAAACTTTCCCACACCTTCTAGAAATACTTGGAAGGAATAAAGCAAGTTACTAAAAAAATTAGAATTGGAGATAAATATCGATGATCCAGGTGGATATTGGTGGTCACCCGCCTATTCCACTTGGGGCTCCACCATTGTCTATTTCAGTTTTTCAGTTTCGGCACAGTTTACTATTTTTAGCAGTTTTTCGGGTCCTAAACTTCCGGAGCCGTTTTGAGGCCCTAAACGACGTTTTTTGGGAAAACCGATAGATCTTTCTAACGAGGTATGGTACGCGTCAAATGGAGATCGTATGCCAAAGTTACGCCCCTGGGAAGTTGAAACACCAATTTACCCAAACGGGGCCCATAGTTTTGGCGCTTCATCTCCTAGGGTTAGGGTTTTGGCTGTTTGGGATTTCCCATTGTTTCTAAATGATAAATAGGCCCTCGAGCCTCATTGTAACTCAGTTCAGAGGCCTGTAGCCGCCACATCTCTTCTCAGAGATAGCTACCAGCGCCCTAGCTAGTTTTATTTCCATTCTGTCTGTAAGCAAATTTCAGTTCTTTGATATTAATGAAATGAAGTGTTATTTCCGCTACATCTCTGTATTTATGGTTATGTGTTTATTCTATTGCGTTCCTGCATAAATCCGGATCAGTGGTATCAAAGCGGTCTGCTTTTTCTCGATCCTTCTTTGCATGTCCCCAACGAGGTCGGGGTATAAGGAGCTAGGGCTTGATCTGGTGGAACCTTTGCAAGATCAGCCTCGCAAACCTCGACGGACGCCCATGGGGACGAAAAGAAAGATGAGGGAGCAGGAGATCCTATCAAAATATTGCTCGAGGAGGCCCTCGAAAGACAAAGGAACGTGATGATGGATAACTTTGCTCAGATCCTTCAACAACTACCCACCGGCGGCGCATCTGCATCCAACAGCCACTTTGGAGGAGTGACTCCTTTTAAGGTACATGTAAATTCTGAAATTCCCATATTTGAGGGTCAAATAGACGCAGATGCCGTAGATAGATGGTTGAATCTGTTAGAAGGATATTTCTCGGTTCATGAATTTTCAGACCGGGAGAAGATTATTTTTGCACTCCTCAAAGCTACCCCCCATGTTAAGGACTGGTGGGAAACCTACTGTGAGAACAAGGACCAGACAGAACCCTCTTTGTTCTCGGCCGTACCAACTTGGAATTCTTTCCGAGACGCCGTCAAGGAACAGTACTATCCTGTGGGGAGCTATGAGGACAAGTACATACAATGGACCACGCTGCGACAACAAAGGGATCAAGATGTGCATGAGCTGACGAATCTGTTCCATACCCTGCGCACAGAGTTGGGTATCAAAGATTCAGAGAAACATCTGGTGCTAAAGTATCGCAGCTGTCTGCACAAATACATTCAGGAGGAAATGGAGTTCCTTGACATCTCCTCGCTTGGTACGGCATACCGGTATGCTGCCAAGATTGAGCAGAAATTCAAGCAGAAGAAGCGAGACTTTGGATATGCGAATCAAAAGCAAGGGAAAGGTGCTTCCAAACCGCAGAACAAAGGATAGAGCCAAGGCATGGCGGCTAAAGACAACTCATCGAAGCCACAAGAAAATAACATCACCGCAAAGCCAAAGAAGGACACGGGAAAGTGGTGTGAGTTCCATAAGAGCTCCACTCACAACACAAGTGAGTGTCGGGCCAAGCAGTCGCTAGTGGCCGAGATGAGGGCTTCTGAGTCAGATGCATGCTCTGACTCCGAATCAGAACCTGAAAAGGTGAATGAAAAATGGAAACAGATTATTGATGCGGAGCCCAACGCCATTGTTGCCACTGCAAAGATCCAAAAGGAGGAACCGGAAGATCCAGAGGAGGAGGAACGTCTCTTCCACTCCCAGATGTGGGTAAAGGGCTCCCCGGTACAGTTCATTGTCGACAATGGGGGCCAAAAGAACCTCATTTCAGCAGACGCCGTGAAGCGGTTGGGCTTGCCGACCACAGCTCACCCACATCCATACACCATCGGGTGGCTTCACCAAGGACGAGATCTCCGCGTCAGCCAGCAGTGCCGCCTTCCCTATAGCATGAAGCCCTTCACGGATGAGGTATTATGTGACGTTGCTCCTATTGATGTTTCTGATGTATTATTAGGACAACCATACTTGTGGAAGCGTCATGCTGTGTATGAGTCTCGACCTCGCGCTGTTATTGTTACTTTGGGAAATAAGTTGTACGGGATACCAGAGGTACCACCTCCTGCCGCTATCTCTTTGGTTACTGCAAAACAATGTAGTAAGCTCATTTCCCAAACCAGGAAATTCGTTTTCCTGATGATCCGCCCCCAGGGCAAGAAGAAGACTGTGGCCACGACCTCCAGACAGGGCCCCTCTGCACGACGACAACAAATGGATAAGGTCGTGGAGGAGTACGGGGACATCTTCACCTCACCCACGGGGGTTCCTCTGCACTGCCAGGTCAAGCACCCGATTGATCTGACCCCAGGTGCGCCACTACCCAATGGACCGATCTATCGACGCTCTGTTCTGGAAAATGATGAAATCAAGAGGCAGATTCAGGAGCTGTTGCAGAAAGGTCACATCAGACCAAGTTCATCGCCTGTGGGAGCCCGATCGTGTTGGTACAGAAGAAGGATGGGACGTGGAGACTCTGTATTGACTATCGGGCGCTGAACAAGATCACTGTCCGGAATAGGTACCCAATCCCACGGATTGATGACCTTCTGGACCAACTCAAAGGTGCGAAATATTTCAGCAAGATCGACCTGAAGTCTGGGTATCACCAGGTACCAATTGAACCCTCCGATGTGTGGAAGACTGCCTTCAAAGCCAAGGAAGGCCTTTTCGAATGGCTGGTCATGCCTTTCGGGTTGACGAATGCTCCCGCCACCTTCATGAGGATGATGGATGACATCTTGCGGCCGTTCACCAACTCATTTGTAGTGGTGTACTTGGATGACATTCTGATCTTCAGCCAGACTTGGGAAGAGCACCTTCACCACATCCGACAAGTCCTCCAAACACTGCGGCAACACAAGTTGTGTGCCAATTTGGAGAAGTGCACTTTTGGCATGACCCAGGTTCAATATCTGGGATACATTATTGATGAAAGGGGGGTGCATGTGGATCCAGCCAAGATCCAAGTCATTCGGGATTGGCCAGCCCCAACCACTATAACAGAACTTCACAGCTTTCTGGGTCTTGCTAATTTCTAGCGGAGGTTCGTGTTGGGATTCTCTCATATCACTTGGCCCTTGAGTCAAGTCACCAAGGGAGGAGCGAGAGAAAATTTTTTTTGGTCAGAACCTCAACAGAAGGCGTTCACAAAACTGAAAAAACGCCTCTGTTCTGCCCCAGTGCTCACTTTACCAGACTTGCAACAGCCATTTGAGATCGAGACAGATGCCTCTGACTATGCTATTGGGGCAGTTCTTACTCAACAGGGACATCCAGTGGCATTTCACGGTGAGACATTGTCTGACACAGTTCGCAAGTACCCCACATATGACAAAGAAATGTACTCCATTGTGCAAGCTTGTCGACAATGGAAGCATTACATTTTGGGGAAGGAAACAATCATCCATACAGACCACAGGCCCCTGCAGTTCATACGGACACAAGGGAAGTTGCAGAATGATCGCCATCAGAAGTGGTCTACATATCTGCAACAGTTTCATTTGAACATCAAGTATAAGAAGGGTAGCACCAATCATGTTGCAGACTGCCTCAGCCGACCACCGATTGTGGCGCTCACCACTGTACTCAACGCTTATGGGCACGAGACTTCTGATTGGCCGCTTCTCTATGAGAGTGACCCAGAATTCGGCCAAACTTACAAGGCACTCCTGGGAGGTACGCAAGTTCCAAATTTTCACCTCCAAGATGCACTTTTATGTCACATGGGACACCTTTGTGTTCCTTCAAGCGAGCGTGCCAAGATGATATGGGAATCACACTACAGTCGAGTCGCTGGGCATTTCGGGGTCGAGAAAACAGTAGCAATCCTGCAGAAGTATTTCTATTGGCCGAACCTTCGAAAGGATGTCGAGAAGCACATCAGATCCTACATTGCTTGTGCCATTGCCAAACCGACCATCAAGAAGCAAGGCCTATATACTCCTCTACCTACCCCTAGTCGACCTTGGGAATCCATCTCCATGGATTACATGTAGGGCCTGCCTTCTACTAAGCAGGGAAATGACTGTGTTTTTGTGGTCGTCGACAGATTCTCGAAGATGGCCATTATGGCGGCCTGCAAGAAGAATATCACAGCAGAAGCCACTGCTAAACTCTTCTTTGAACGAGTGTGGGTGCACTTTGGGATCCCACAGTCTATCATATCAAATCGGGATAGTAGGTTCCTCAGCACATTTTGGTCCAGCCTCTGGTCGATGTTGGATACCAAGCTCACCAAGTCCACAGCTTTCCATCCCCAAACAGATGGCCAGACAGAGGTCGTCAACGGAATGATTGTACACATTCTGCGCATGTACAATTCAAAGCATCCACGCACATGGGACGAGAGCCTCCCTTATGTACAACATAGTTATAATCGGGCTCTCCACAGTTCAATCGGCCATAGCCCCTTTCAGGTGGGCTTGGGATTCCAGCCACTATGCCCCATTGACGTAGCCATGCCATTTGCAGCTGCTCGGGCCAATTCAGCTCATGTCCAGTCTGAAGTTGACAAAGCCAGTAGCTTCATCGAGCGCATTCAACACATCCGCCAACAGGTTCATGATATATTGGACAGAGCCAATGCCAAGTACAAGCAACGCCATGATCAACACCGGGTGCCACACAACTTCCGGGTGGGTGACAAAGTATGGCTACATTTGCAGAAGGAGCGCCTCACTGGACCCCACCGCAAGCTTCGCCCGCTCCGATACGGGCCGTACACCATCACCAAGGCTGTAGGGAACAATGCATTTGAGCTCAGTATTCCACCATTCCTTGGTTTGCACCCAGTCTTCAATGTGGATCGCCTTCGTCCTTACTTCCCACCTCTACTGGACACCTCGGACATTGCAGAACAACTCACACCAACTGAGTTAAATCCAGATTGCATGGAACAGGCCACCACAGATTGCATCATGGACATGCAAATCAAGAACACTCGCCAACAGAAGATCCAACTATGTCGGGTTGTCAAAGCTGGCCAACTCCTGCACCAAGGAAAGTGGTTCACCAGGGACCAAGTTCAGCAGAAATTTCCTCATCTCATGGAGGAACTTAACGCAATGGGGATCATTGCTTCCTAAGGGGGGAGGAATGATCTAGGTGGATATTGGTGGTCACCCGCCTATTCCACTTGAGGCTCCACCATTGTCTATTTCAGTTTTTCAGTTTCGGTACAGTTTACTATTTTTAGCAGTTTTTCGGGTCCTAAACTTCCGGAGCCGTTTTGAGGCCCTAAACGACGTTTTTTGGGAAAACGGAGAGCAACATGGGTCCATGGACCGATGTTGCTCGTTCCAAATTTGTATTCCTTGGATAGATCTTTCTAACGAGGTATGGTACGCGTCAAACGGAGATCGTATGCCAAAGTTACGCCCCTGGGAAGTTGAAACACCAATTTACCCAAACGGGGCCCATAGTTTTGGCGCTTCATCTCCTAGGGTTAGGGTTTTGTCTGTTTAGGATTTCCCATTGTTTCTAAATGATAAATAGGCCCTCGAGCCTCATTGTAACACAGTTCAGAGGCCTGTAGCCGCCACATCTCTTCTCAGAGATAGCTACCAGCGCCCTAGCTAGTTTTATTTCCATTCTGTCTGTAAGCAAAATTCAGTTCGTTGATATTAATGAAATGAAGTGTTATTTCCGTTGCATCTCTGTATTTATG